>OY720381.1:20239858-20858296 GCA_963082945.1 Cerastis leucographa | reverse complement strand
TAGAAAGGATAAGTTCATAAGCATACTTGTTCACAATGGAGTGCAAGGGCGCATGTCAGAAAGGTAGACCGCACTGAAGCCGACATTCTTTAGACATAGGATCATAGCGCAGAAGGTACAGTAGGTCAGAGTTAACTTGTTATCAGTACGCTACCATTATGAAAAATAAAAACATTCTTATTCCTATCTATATTTTTCAGAGGCAGGCTAAGGTGTCCCCAATGGTACGGGCCTGTGGACGGTGAGTGATGGGCTAGCTCACCGTCCGTCCATCTTGTGACGACAGGCTAGCAGGTCGACGGCGCGTTCGTGTTCCACGAGCGCCACAAGGAGATGTTAGCAAATGGGAACTGGTCTGAGGGCCGATGCCTGCCAGGGCTGCGGGACTGTTCGAAAGAGATACCGTGGCCCTGGAACACAAAGGGCTAAGAAGGAACATGCATGGGTTTTAGTCAGTACAGTCGGCATCAGAAGTCGGTTAACACTTATCAATATAACACCAAGTTTTGTGCTGATCAATGTAATCTGATGAATATTGTTTTGCGAATTTGTGTAACCATTGATGAAAATATTGTTATGTCTTTTACTCGAGTCTGTTAATATGGATCGTTATAAAATTAAGACGTCTTATAATTTTGGTTATGTATAACGACTTTTGCTGCTGTCCGTACAAGTCTGACACTCTCTCCCGCTCCGCCCAGAGCGCCCCCCCGTTCATTTGATGATCCCATCAAATGAACAAAAAAAATCAAATTTAAAAAAAAGTGTATCCAATGGTACACCCACATTCGTTATGTTCAAGTCCCATGTTATAAGGAGTGAGTGTATTGCCATCAACTGGGCACAAATCCAGACTCCGTAGCTGCTACTGAGAAATTCCTGAATGAAAAACCCAAAAACACTTTGTCCGACTCTGACAGTCTTCGAAACTGAAAAACTTACATCAAAACGGATTATCATTACTGCTTGCATTTCACTACACTCAAGATAAACGTATATAGCAAGAAGGGTGATGTATATTATTATGAAACCACGACATGTGGTCCTAACTGACGTCATGTCAGACCAATGTCAAGCCAGGACCTCTGTCGACATAACAGTTGGGTAAAGAAGGTCAACATATGTAAGAATTTGTCTGTCTGTCTCTGAAACCTGCTTCTGTTTTTTTGTTTACGTATCGATTACACTCAAAGTTTGTCAGACCAGTATGTAGCTTTATACATTGGCTTCGTTTAAATCCTGAAAAATGTAGGTTGTGCAGGATGGGCATATTCTGCAAAGATGATCCAGACTGGCATTGTGTTTGGGATGGGTTATTCGACCAGATTAGATATACAGCAGCCAAACTTAAACACTAAAAAAAATCTTTTCCTCACTTAAACGGGAACCCTCCAATTGGTTCAGTGAGGAATGGAGTGTTTTTTGCTCTCCAGATCGCATCTTGACAGACACAACGTCTTCCAAAGAGGTCTTATATTTCAGAAAGCTTTTACTGCTACTTAAAAGCTTAGATCTAATGTAATATCCAAGAATTTATCTATATCTATGGACGATACCAAGTGTGCTTGTTGCAAACTATTTAAGTAAATTAGGACAATTGTATTTACGATTAAAAAAAAAATGTATATTTACATTTACACCGCGAGCTCGAGGGCCTCTTGTTCGCAACATACCATATTAATTCAACGTTTTTTTTTTTTAATATATTTTACCGGCTTCTCTCCTTCGTTTCTATTCACCCTGTTTTACAATGGCGAGTTATAACTGTGATGTGACAGAACATGACCTTCTGTTAATCTTCCGTATATTGTCTAGGAATGTAATATTCAGATAGACCTTCTGTATGTTGTAAATCTTCGCTAAGTACGCGCTTAGAATTATTGTGACGTGTAAAGCCTATTTGTAGGGCGCAGTCATTTTTGAGAGCTGCTGTTGAACACGGTGATTACGTCGTGTTTTGTGTGACAAGTGTCGTGGTTATGACGAAATAATAAATGTGTTAATGATGCTTCAAGTTTCAAGACTTTTGTCCCACTTTAGTGCAAGCAATTACAGTTATTATTCCTAATTACATGAGATATTAATTTTTTCATTCTGAGCCGATCGTCGACAGTAGGCTACGTTGCAACAACAGCTCGATAAAAGTAATAAGTGCCTAAAATAACTAATGTGGAACTACTGATGACAAATTTAACATTAGGTAGTTCCATTATTTTCAGATTCTTTTAAAACGGAAGTAATGATAACAAATTCAACATTAGTTCCATTATTTTGAGATTCTTTTAAAATGGAACTAGTGATAAAAAAAAAACAATCGGTAGATCCATCATGGAACTGTAAATGATACTAGTGGCAACCAAGCTCTTATAACGCCAACATAACATAACATAACGCCTATAATCCTCGAAGGGTAAGGCAGAGGTAATAAATAATACACCCACAATTCGCCAGTTACGATTTAGTCCCATGAATAAGGGGCGAGCTTAATGCTATCAACCGGGCATGAATCCAGACTCCTTGGCTGCGATAAAGAAATACCTGATGGCGAAAACCCCAATAACACTTTGCCTGTCCTGGGAGTTGAACCCAGGACCTCATGCTCACCAGGCGCGCTTGTCACCACAGGATTTTTTATTTTTGTTAATGGCATCTCGCAGTTCAACCTATGAGGTTGTCGTCTGCTTAACCGGACTATCCTGTGGATGCCTTGAGAGTAAGGCCTCCAGCCAGGGCATAATAACTTACAAACTAAGCGACTACACGCTAAGGGCACCCCCTGTGGGGTACGAGCCTCGGCTTAGGGCGTCGCTGGGGAGGACTGCATGGGGACAGGCTGGATCTGAATGATATTATTATTTAGGGACTGATTTAATACTACTGGCACAGCATCGCGGGCTGGCTCGAGCCAGGGTTGGGGAGGGGGATCAATGAGGCAGATAATCTCGCTTTTATTTATGCGTTAATTTCGGTTTCACTTATTGTTTGGTTTCTGAACTGATTAGTATTGAAATTACTTGGGTTTTAAATTTTTTATTTCCAGTGTCCCATTGCATTGTAAAAGTTCCTTTATCAAAATACCCAAATAGTTGAAAAACTGGTCATTCTTATTAAAGAAGGCGAACATAAAGTATTTAAAAAAAAATGCGACGTTGTTTTGAATCACGTCGTCAAACGATACACAATATCAAGTTTTATATATTTTATTAAAACCAATCACTATCAAATACATAGCCTTAAATTACAATCGAGTTATATGAGATCGCCGAATTATTTTAACGCATTCCATTGTATGATATTAATTACTAATTTATATTTAACAATCACCGGAGCCATTTTGTTGATAATCACGTTGCATGCTGATGGTTTTTGGAATTTGACCAAATTGTAGATAATCATTTTATTTTAGACTTATGCAACGTAGGCCAAACTTTGGATAAATTTCGACAGAACCGAAAAACCCCGAGCTATTTACTGGCTAAATCTATACTAATATTGTAAAACTGAAGAGTTTATTTAATTGCTTGCTTTAACGCGCTAATCTCAGGAACTACTGGTCTGATTTGAAAAATTCGTTCGGTGTTAGATAGCCCATTTATCGAGCAATAGGAGCAGAGCAGCAATGAAGTATGTTGCGAAAACTGGGAAAATGTGACGCAGACGAAATTGCGCGGGACAGCTAGTTGAAAATAAGACCGTTTCATCATTTGTAAATAGAAAATTGTATGAACATTGACGCTGACGTCAAGCGTAGCCTCGCGCAAGCTCGCTACTCGCTCTCACACTTACAACAATGCACTTAAGACAATTGTAATACGGTCCTATTTTCGATGCAGCCAGTAAATTGCTCGGGCATTTTTCCGTTCTGTCTGAACCGACCCTTTAAGAAGTCATTGGGGTTTGAAATATTGGCCTAATAACAGTAACAGTATCCTACCCTACCATTTGCTACAAGTCAAGAGCTAATTTGATAAACGTAGTGGCGACAAGCTTTGTCATATCCTAAAAACGCTATAAATTAGGATTCTAACCCCTCAAAAGTATTTGCAATTACTTATAGGTTTAGAGAATTTTAGTATACGACACTAAAATATTAAACCTAGACCGGAACAAACATTACATTCATAAGCCAAGTTTTTTTAATTATTTTACGTCTTATGTGTTTTTCATTTAGTTTCCTTTTTTCCCTTAAATTTATTCCTTTTTTTTTTACAAATAAACATAAACTAATATGTAGCGGGAGTGTTTTTCTTTTTTTTTAATTTTTTTACGATTTAAATCTTTATGCAGTGGAAAATTGAAAATTACTTTTACAATAAAGCGTTCTAATTTTCAGAAATAACTTCAACCATGCAAATTTAAACTCCACCACTTACTCTACGTCGTAAACAAGGAAAAGTCCCGACAAGTCTTTCAATGATAAACTTTCTGCTGCTAATATTTTTTTGAAGCATTTCGTGCATGATGATCAACAAAATGGCCCCCTGTATAATATTTCTAAATTGACACAAACATTATCGTCTAATCCACTGTGATGAGACCACTTTCCCTGACCACTTGCTCCGTCGACACCGGGTTTAAGAACACTGGAAAATAAAAACAGAACGATTAATGAAAATCTTGGCAAAATAACTTCACATAATCAGAATGAAATCGAAGGGACAGATCCCTACTGCAAAACTCGAAAAATCTCCACCATCCTCCTGCCCTTATCCCAATTTATTTGGGGTCGGCGCAGCATGTCTTCTTCTTCCATACTTCTCTATTGCTTTACATCTCATGAGACACCTCCTTTCTTGCCATATCATCCTTCACACAGTCCATCCATCGTTTGTTTGGTCTTCCTCTACTCTTATGACATCCATATTTATACACAAATCTTTCCTCACAACATTTTCCTCATTCCTCCGCATCACATGCCACGACAATCGATTACCACACATCTTTTCAGTCGCCGGCACCACTTTCAGACTTCCCCTTATGTACTCATTTCTATTTGTATCCATTCACGTAACACCAGACATCCCCCTTAACATTCTTATCTCAGCCACATGCAAATGCCTTTCATTCATCCCTTTAGTGGCCCAACATTTTGATTCATACTAGACAGCAGGTCTAACCATTATTAATTTTCCCCTTATGTTTAAGGGGAATGCGGGAGTCGCAGATAGTTCTCTTGCCCTGTCGCTATTACATCCATTCAATGTTTATTCTGTGCATAACACTACGATCTATTTCGCCATCGCTTTGTACGAGTGAACCGAGATACCGAGAGCCAAAGGACTGGAGAGACTGCCGAAATCGCAGATCATGTATTCGGTTTTAGTTGCATATTTTCAGGCCAACATTCTCCAGCTTCTGTTGCCGTTTCTCCAATTTTCTCTGGATCTCCGGTCCATCTTCACCAACAAGAACAATGTCGTCGGCGAAGAGCATTCACCGGGGACTACTCGAAAATGCCACTTATTGAAAAGTATTGAATGTTGTGCCAATATGATGATTTTGGCTGATTCGAATATCAGACCTCTTGAACACTGTTGTGTTCAAGAGGTCTGATATTCGAATCACCTACCTGCATGTTTGCAGGTTAGTCCTACATACTTTTGATCGCCAGACCAACAACTTCTGATAAAATTCTAATACAACACTTGTGTTTATAGTGATAAAATAATTAGAACTTACTTGTGCTACCAGTAAATAAGTCTTGGTCCGGGATAATGCTGGCGGCTGCAATCGCTGCCTCATCCAGCACGATCACCTGGAAATATTTACAGAATTCACAGTTACTACTATCAACATCCATCAACCAGCGTAGTGGAGTACAGCCTACAATGACTCACAGTGAGACACACAGATATGTTTAACTAGATTCTGGAGCATCTATTATTGTAAAGTAGCTATACATAAATTGACAAAATGTCGTTACCTAGTAATTAAATATCTTAAATGTAAAAAATTGTAGGTACTATTGCATGATATGTATTGGCCAAATGTGTGTTACTAAATATATTATATAAGAACTTTATGTACCTACCTTATTTGATGTGATATATGAATTAATTTTATTGCATTGAGAGGAGTCCTGTGTCTCAGCAGTAGGAACATTGTAGGCTGATTATGCCATCAACATTACTTGTATGAAATTTAATGGAACCATAATTTCAATGATTATTGAAGAAGTTATTTTAAACTACAAGCAAACAAATAACATCACGACTGTAAGCCCCGAAGAGTGAAGTAGAAGAGTATAATATTAAACACACATTTCATCGGCTTAGTTAAAGTCCGATGTAATAGGGGGCGAGCCTTTTGCCATCCACCAGGCTCAAGTCCAGTCTCCAAGCTGGGAAATTCCTGATGGAAAAACCCAATCACTATTTGCCCGTATTGGAAATTGAACCCAAGACCTCTTGCTCAGCAGTATAGTGCGTGCAACCACTAGTACTAATGAGACAGTCACCAAGAGATAGGTATAAACATACTTCCAACTTACAAATATTTAACACAGCTTGTGGCATATTGTGTTAAAATATTAAAAAGGTCACGTCAGCACATACCTAACATAATAGTTATGCAAAATGAAGGAGCTTTTGACGGAGTGTTTCCGTCGAAATAACAAATTATTACTTACATAACGTTTGTTGTGCAAAAGCAAAATAGCATTATATTTTGCGAAAAAAAAGCCTGTTTTTGATTTAAATGTTTTTAAAGGTCAAGGCCTCATCAACTACCCACAGTTTTTAAAAGTGTCTCATGTACGAAAATAGACAATACATGGCTGGATTGACCAAACATTAGAAGACAAGGGACATTATAATTATATAAGGTGTTGCTTTGCATCCTCGTCAAAATTCAGGAGGTTGTCACAAAATACATAAATAATAATCAATTTAAATTACGGTACATAGTTAATTATTAATAAACACTGCCTTTTTTTGTTGTTTATATGTGTCAGTATTTCAGAATAACCCCCGAAACGTGGTTTAGGGAATAACAAATAAACATTTGTGCTTGTTTGACGTGCCGCGTTTAAAATCACAACATACCGATTTCCGTAACTAAGAAAAAAAATCCTTCCCAGTTCATTATTGATTCGGGTCAGTAATCATTAGCTTAGTAATTTATTTGACTTCGACGAGGATCAAAACAACAGACTGTATATCTTGACCGTTTTCGGTCACTGCAGCCAATTTTGGTAGTGATTAGCCATCAGCACGGGAGATATAGTGCAGGCGTGTATGCGCAGACACAGGTGCACTCTCTGTTCCCTTACTCTCATAGTTCGGCGGGACGGCAATCCGACACAACCGGAGATAAATCAGGCGCAGGACCAACAGCTTAACGTGCTTTCCGAGGCACGGGGGTACCATACCGCCAACTTCCAAACTCCGGGCTACTACCCCAATTTTTGCTCGACCCGGGAATCGAACCCAAGACCCCACGCTCAGCAGTCGCGCTTGCGACCACGAGACCAAGAGGGCAGTCGGGGGTAAGGGACATACACCACTGCCTAAACTGGGATCGCGTGGTGGATTATGGTCCTCACCCTATTACAAGAGGGAGAGAGGGGGGGTGCTGGAAGTCTGTGATCCAGCAGTGGAAATATTGTAGATGGGTTATATCTGGATGACACTTACTCCATGTAGGTTCATTCAATCAGCTTTTCAGTGCAGACACAGAACTACGTAGAACCTACATAAATAGAAAGTTAACACTGCCCTTGTAATCCTCGAATGGTCAGGCAGAGGTGTACCTATCACTACACCCACATTTCGCCATTAAGTCCCATGTAGTAGGGGCGAATGAAGTGCGAGTCGGACTCGAGCACGAAAATTTCCGTACCACCCTACTGATATTATAAATGCGAAAGTTTGTGAAGATGGATGGATGGATGGATGTTTGTTCCTCTTTAACGCAAAAACTACTGAATGGATTTGGATGAAATTTGGCACACCGGTAGTTTATAACCTGGATTAACACAAAGGTTACTTTTTATTCCGATAGTATGTTCCCGTGGGATAATTATCGAATTCCACGTGGGCGGCGCGGCAGGCATAAGCTTGTTATTTATAAAAACGAGCAAAAAAACACTTTTTTTCTATGGGAGCCCCCTTGAACATTAGTTTTATTCTGTTTTTAGTATTTGTTGTTATAGTGACAACAGAAATACATTATCTGTACAAATTTCAACTGGCTAACTATCACGGTTCATGAGATACAGCCTGGTGACAGACGGACGGACGGACAGCGAAGTCTCAGTAATAGGGTCCCGTTTTTCCCTTTGGCTACGGAACCCTAAAACACTGCCCGACCTGGCAATTGAACCCAGTACCTCATGCCCAGTTTTCACACTTGCGACGACTAAACCAAAGAGGCAGAACAAAAAAAACATCAATTCTTACACTTACCTTAGGGAACCCAAGGATCCTAGTCTTCTCAATAACGTCGACAGTCTTCTTCTCTTCAAACATGGGGTTGTTCCTCAGTGGCAGCAAGTCTATCGCATTCGCGGCCAAAGACCAAAGATGGCCAGCACCCTGTGGGGCCCTGGCGCCCTTCCGAAAGTGTGGGTTGATGGATAGGTTGTGTCGGACGGAGTTCTTCCAGCGTTCGTCATTTGCTTTGTAGAAGGGGAAGCGGTCACTGGAAGTAAACGTAAAAATAATTATTAATCTAAATTTACCAGAGGTTTTTTTGAGACCAGCCTTTATCGAAGCTCATCTCATTATAAAATGTAATAGAACAACATAACTAACACTAAATGCGCAAAAGTTATTGCTGGGAAACGACTTTTTTTGGTGTGAGAAATCGATAGGGCTCAATGTGCCTTACATTAAGTTCTAGTGACCTAAACCATTGTACCTTTTGATAAAGTTACAACATTATTTTTTCAAATGTGCTAAGAAATTGGAACTTCAGCCTTCTATATCTGCGTAACTAAAAAGTTCCCAGGCAGAACAAAAAATTGTCACAATAACGGTGAGAACTCGTGTCTCTCAACTTCGTTAATGGTATTTTTTCGCCCTTTAGATTTATCGGTAGTTTAAAGTATACTATTGTCCATATAGACACCAATTTCAGCCTGTAAGCAACACAATTTTGCACTTTTCTACAGCTCACAAAAATAGCTTTTACATTATACTTCCAATGTAGTCACGCAATACGTCACTGATATTAGAAAACGCCCACATTAAACGGAAGTAGTACAGATAACATTTATGCCAAATAAATATGTTTACCGCTTAGTCTGAAATCACATTCGATTAAACGGATTAAAGAGATTTTCTACTGATTGACTGATTAAAACCACTGTCTGTTTCAAAATAAATTATAACAAAATCTCACTGCTATAAAGAGATAATTCTCGTGGTTTCTAAAGCCTATCCAATTAACCAGAGGAGTTATTGCGAAATTGACTTAAAAAGACAATGCCTTTCAATCTCACAATTCAACAACATTCATTGCTGAATTAAGTTGTAGAGCAGACGAATTTTCCAAACATAAGAAGCAATGGATTAAGATCTCCTTTAAGTCTGGATTCCACCTACGCGGAGACGAGACGAGAAGACAGGATATCTGTTTTAAACCAAAAAAAAAAAACATCAATAGAATTTCGTCATTAACTCTTCACGTCTCCGCTGAGCTTTAGTGGGAACGGTCAAGCAGATGGGAGAAGATTGTTTTGTAATTTTTTAGGCCAGCAGGGAAGAAAAGAGACGTGTGCGTTGAGCGTTGAGCGCTGTGCTGTGAGCGGCGTGCCTCTTTGCATATTTCCGCACAGCATCAATGGATACACCCTAGCTTTTACGGATCTCCTCTACTTCCCGCTTCACACATCTCCGCTCGTCTCTACTTCGGTGGAGTCCGGACCATAACATACGAGTAATAACAAAAAATAACATCAAGCCTGTATAATATTAACACACATACACTTATGTTTAAAATTAACTGCCCTGTAAATAAGGGGCAAGTCTAATGCCGAGAACTGGGCACAAATAAAGACTCCAGGCCACCCCGAAAATATCCTGCATGGGAAAATACTTTTTATATGCATTTTTCCCTATAATCCTTCAGATTCTCTTAGAAATTCTGTTACGCAATTTGAGTGCCATTCAATAATCTCTCGTCCAACTCATGATGATTGTTGTCATTTTGGTAGGTTAATTTCTTACAAACACGGTGACATAACAGATTTACCCAAACACTTCATTAGGCTTTCATAAGCTAATCAAGAAAGTTCAACTACGATGTAAATTATAATACCTAACAAAGTCACGTGTATGATTGACAAATTTACTAGTGTCGTCATGGAAATATCCAGTCGTGTGTTAGCCACAGAAAACTAACTACTAAAGGGCAATTTTCGTAATTGCTAAAGTTCACAATCTAGTCCCAATCAAGAAAACTATTAGATTGATTGATTTTGAACTTTATTGATACAAGAATGTCACGAACGTTCCTGGAAATATGGGAATGGCCCCTCTGAAAATAGACAACAGCTACAAATTCACTTGAGATTTTCGGTAATAACTAATCATTATTCATCACACTTCTGCCCATAACCCAATTTATTTGGGGTCTGCGCAGCATGTCTTCTTCTTCCATACTTCTCTATTACTCTCCATCTCAGCAGTCACCTCGTTTCTAGCCATATCTCTTCACACAATCTGTCCATCATTTCTTTGGTTCACACAGTCACACTCAACATTTTCTTCATTCCTCCGATGCCGATAACCAATTATCACACAACTCTTGGTATAAGTATTTTCAGTAATAACTCATTTTGTCCTTAAAAGAAAACTCAACCCCACTTCATAAAATTAAATGTCATGGCTGACCAGCCTAAAAACCAGTGAAGCGGCACTAAAATCGCAAACAATAAACGCCCTTAAAGCCCCAAATCTGTATACCAATACAGCACCACCTGCTTGCTACCTTGTGCTATGTTTACAAGAGACATTGGGCACGCGACTCCGCAGCTAGGGCGCCGGTCCCGGCCCCGACTGGCACGGAGATCGATTGCTCCACCAACCGAGACCCACCGATGCACGATACAAGAATTATCTAACACAACCCGGCTTATGCACCTGCTTATTGAATTTGGGGATTACAAGGCGAAAACAAACCTACCGTTTAGGGATTTTGGACCTTCCGGAAAGAGTGTTAAGTTTGTTTTGCGTTGAGGTTTCCGGATCAGTAGGTTTATGACCGGCTTAAAAATAACCCCTATGTCGAATTTTGATGGATATGTTGTTGTGCACCTGTTTATTAATTGTTTTTAAGATTAAAAATTTTAAATTGGGGTAAGAATGAACACGGAAGCGATTGGTTTTACGTGCCTTCTTTGTTTTCGAGACAGAAAACTATTACAAACAGCGTAAACTATTATTTGTTTAAAGTCAAAATATTTTATTAACCGACTTCTAAAAAAGGAGGAGGTTCTCAATTCGGATGTTTGTATTTTTTTTTTTTTAATGTTTGTTCGCGCATTTTTCCGTCGCTTACCAACTGATTTGGAAAATTCTTTTTTTGTTGGAAAGGCTATACTTCCCAAATAGTCCCATAGTCACCAAGTCAGGATCTGATGATGGAATCTTGGCGAAATCGAGGGTACTCTTCAAATTTTATAGGAAAACGTGATTTTGGTATTTTCTACAACAAGTGAAGCATTTGCGTCCAACAAGAACCATTCTACCATCAGATCTGATGATGAATCCAAGAGACAGGCTTCGGAACTCCAGAACAATGATGGTTTTAAAATGTTTTTATGTTAGTACTAAAGTAAGGGAAAACATCGTAGACCCGACAATAAGTCGTTGTTAAGAGATAGAGTCTCTTGGTTATAAGCACTTACAGACTTCTTCATTAGCAATGTGCATGGTTTATCTAAATCCAACTTAGAGACAAAGTAAAATGTCTCATGTGCTTATTTCATGAAACTCTTGCGGAGTTGGATGACATATGCACTGCTACTACTGCTAGTGAAATTGTGTGACTTTGAAAATGACTGTGTCTTCAGGTGGCAAGACCTGGATGAGACGTGCACAGACCAAAAAAACAAGCATAATCAGCCTATGAAGTTCCCACTTCTGGGATACAGGCCTCCTCTCTATGAGAGAGAATGGACCGGGTTTACCACGCAGGCCAAGAGCGGTTCGGTTAATGTCATAAGTCTTCGATTTTTTTAGTCCTACGAAATTTTGGTGTCTTCACGATGTCTTCATTGGATGATGCACAATTGAAAACAGTGGTAATCTATACTATTACTAGCTGCTGCCCGCGACTTTGTTCGCGAGGAAATTTTTATGTTTTGTTTAGTTTCATAAAAAGTAGCCTATGTTCTTCTCGAAGATATAATTTATCTCCTTGCCAAATTTCATAACGATCCTGGAAGCCGTTTAGTCGTGAAAAGGCAACAAACAAATAGAGTTACTTTCGCATTTATAATATTAGTATGGATTATTTAGCTGAAGAGCTTGTTTGGTTGAAAGCTAATCTCGGGAACTACTGCTTCGAATAGGAGCGGAGCATCAATAAATAAATGTTGCAAAAATGGGGGTAATGTGTCGCAGGCGAAATTGCGCGGATCAGATTGTGTAATAATAAAATTTCAAGTAAAATGACTGCCTAGGTTTAAACCCACGACCTGTTAGTCGCAGCCGTTAACAGTGGTTAGTGTTTAGCAAATTCTTGCTCATAAATCTACATAAACTCTGCAATCTACACCAAATCACCTACTAGAACTAATCACCAACGATATAATTACACTATCAGCGATTGCTGACATGGTTAACAGCGGGATCGCGATGTTTATCGGCGCGTAACCGAGGGGGAACGATATTAATTTATTATCGCGATAATGTTTACTACCGTTTAGAGGGGCGCTTTGTGATTCGTGGTAATCTGTTCGATTAGCGGTGTTTGTTGAATTATCGTTACGGCTGTGATGGGTGTGGGGGTTGGTAGAGGTTTAAGGTAAGCGATTTTGATAAAAGTGTTGAGGCTTGAGATTCTTTCATGGCCCAGTTTCAAACCAAAAAAATAAATAAAGAAACAGGTGTAACATTCCATAGCTAGGATGATAGGTTTTCTGTGCGGTGAGAGACGTATAATTGGGAAGATTAAATTTTATCTATTGAATCATTATTCAAAATTATTAGAATCTTTAGTGCGTCGGCGATGTTTGCTGAAGCTCATGTGGACGGTTTTCACGCCATTATTCGTAAGAGAGCAGCATCGCTGATGCAAAGGGTGAGGGGCAGTCCCAACAGCTACCTGAGGGTAATTGCAGACTACATCCATAGTCCTGTTTGGAGGCATTGGATTGGGCTGCACGTTTTGTAGGCTGACTGGCGTCTTTTCTCTTTGTATATCTTATTTGTTGTGTTTGTGAATTACTAACATAGCTTTAAGTCATCTTGATGTACACTAACACTCTATGGACCGAAAAGTCTGAAATAAATTTTTGATTGATTGATTATTATTTTCTTTTCCTAATTCCAATTTGTTTGGAGACAGCGCGTAAAATACCGGTAGCATGTTTTTCAACATTAAAAATATTAAAAACGAACCTGCATTGTTTATGGTTATTTATTTGTGTATTTGTCTCACATTATGAAAGGGGAAGTTTTATATTGGATTTTGAAAAGATTATGTTGTTTGATTAGCAGGTGTATTGGTAAACATGACAGGTTGAAGCATACATTACAGAATACTCAGTAATTGCTGGTTTTTGTCGACATATTTCACATGTATTTTAAGAGTCACTTTAAAAAATGCTTAGGTTTTAGCATGACCAAAGAAACAAAACAATAGACCCAGTGACTGGGCCACAGCATTGATAAGTAAGAAGCGATAATTAAACGTATCCTGAACATTTCATGATTACCGTGACACGCTTCCAGTTCACGCAATAAAAAAGTTTCAGATGCACAACCACAAGAAGACAAAACTAATATCTCTTCATCTGCCTAGCCTTTTTCAAACTATGTTGGACTCTGCTTCCAGTCTAACTGGATGCAGCTGAATACCAGTATTTTACATAGGACCGACTGGTTATCTGACCTCCACAATGCCAGTTAGTACTGGGTAATTTGATACTCTTTGGTAAGACTGGACGTCGGGCCTCTGTCTACCTGTAACGACTGTCAACGACCTACATGGCTTAAAGTGCTTTCCAAGGCACGGAGGAAACTCGTTATGTAAATAAAATAAATCCACGGACCAACCTAGCCAAGCGTGGCTTATGTTAAAGATCAAACCGAGTGGTATTATATATGTATAGCCACAAGCTCCTCTGACAAAACAAGACAGAACTAATATCTGCAGACCATAAAAATAACTGCGGAAAATCTTGCAACTACATACAAAAGCAATGAGCAAACCGTATACAGGGTGGAATTGTTCAATGCCATCTGTAAGGAAACTATTCTAAATACTGGAGATAGCAAATTTCACTGGCATTTCAGGTGGCATTGAAAAATTCCATCCACACAGGATGGAATTTTTCAATGCACCCACAACCAAGCATAATATTATGGCGAAATCCGACAAAACGTCAATACGGACTAAACGATAAGGTCGTTTTTTCTTGATTGATCTTCTAATTAGGCATCGAACAGAAGCTCTACCGGCAACAATAAACCCAAATCAACTATAACCCGTTCACTATACAATGCCCGAACAATGAGCCAGTAAATTAAACTATAATATCGACAAATAGAAATGACAACCCTCACAGAATGGTACCGAGTTACATCGGAACATTTTCTTTTGTCCACCTAATTAGATATTCAACTTTTGTGTGTGAAATTGGGTGTAAAAGGTTTTAATGGATTGATTGGAGGATAATGGAACAAAGGTTATTTTCATGGAGTTTTTGTAAACACAATTCTCTGTAAGAGTTCTTTGTGTTGGCATTGTAAACCCATTAGTTACTAGATGTTCTAGAAAGTTCTAGGATTGACACGTTTGAACACAACGTTTGATAAAGAAAGACTTTTCCCCACATTGAAACAATTTCGCAGCTACTTTGAATTTCACATAAGCAATCAGCTATTCTGCGATGTGCAGTTACTGCAATTAAGACGGGCGTACATATAAATGAATAAAGATTTCTAGAGCAAATCCATCCCTAAGATGTACCCTCTGATAGAACACTGCTGACACTATAACTTATCATAGCGTAAAGACGTAAGTATGACACATCAGCAAGGCTATTTTGACGCAGTATTCCGTCGTACTATACCGCATTGCTTTAAGTAAGCGCTGACAAGTGAAGAGACGCACTTCTTTGTATACAGCATTCTGAGCTTTTAGTTCTATAGATTTCCTATTTACTTATTATCCAAAGTGTTATCTGCTAGAAAGAATATTTTTGAAGAAAACTCTAAAAGAAAGAATTCTAAAATTCAAGAATAAGACAGGACGTTGCTTATAGTTGCGCAACCATTTTACAAAAATAATTATGAAATCATGACCAACATGATCGAAGGTATACAAAGAAACCACGAACTTTCCACAAAGGTGATAATATATTGACAAAAATCTAATCAAAAGTCTACTCACGAGATCCATTGGTATATCGCTGACACTGTCAACTCTCCATTCTCCCTCAAAGCCTTTTCTATCAGCTCAGGATATGTGTGCGGTGGTTTCTTCGGCGCTGGCGGAGCATCAGGAATATCCACCTTCGGTTCTTTCACCACGGGCTCGTCATCCGGCACTTTGATGTTCACGAAATCGTCCAATCTGAAGTTTAGAAGCCACGCGAGGCTGGCACAGTCGTTGTCATCCTCTGTAGGACTTTTGGAGCATTTTCTTCGTCTCCATTTCGACCTGTCACCTGTTCTAGCCGCCATTTTGGTTGGGTACGATTGGCAGCCACGACCGCACTGATGCCGTTCGAAATTCGAACGTCAGTGTGGTGTTTCGTGCCAGTCCGTGCTATCTCTGCTACGCTTGTAATCTCAATAGGGTGCATGGAGGTGGTATATCAGTTTTATGGAAAAAAGTTTTTAATACAAGCTTTTTTTAAATATTGCATTATTTTAAGAAGAAGAAGGTTTTATTGTTATTGATTTTTTATCGGTTTCGTTTAAAATATGAGAAATGGTAACGTTATTTCAATGGAGAATAAATTTTAAGGAAAATAATGCTTTTAGTTACTATTCATTTCAAAGATAAAAGAATGTGAAAGACAATATGCCGAGAAAAAATTAAATGCAAATCAACATTTATTTTTTTCTGAATGTTTTCATTGTTATTCTGCGAATGATATTTTTGCAAAGCTACTGCTACAAATAGCTTGAAGAAAATTAAAGCAATCTGCGTTAGTATATGTCTTTGAAAATGCCAAATAGGTAAGTGCATATTAATTAACCTCAAGATATTTAGTTCTTCATTGAAAGACTAAAAGACAACGTATTAAAATGATGAATTTTTTTATTTAAAACGTGATTGCCTGCTTTATTTCAACCCCCACTGACAGAGAGTGGGCCGATTTGTTGGTTGGAAAGTCTTTCTAAAATCTCACGCAGTTGATGGAATTATATCCCTCTTAGATTCTACTCTCAATTTTAAAAAATACGTGGGTTTCAGTCATGTTTTCTTATAATAATTGTTTTCAGATTCAAGCAATATTTGTTCAGTCCCAACCGCGCGAACTTTGTTTACAATGTTTTGTTACTTCAATGTTACTTTTTCGCGCGATTCGCTTTTGTTTGCTAGCACAAAACGAAGAATGTTTGCAGAACTAGGCTTTATTTGTACACGATTTAGATGCGATAATGGCGTGTTAATTTGTTGTTTGTTGAGCTTTTGAAGGAATTCTAAATCAAGTGCACAGGTATTGTTGTGGATTATTGTGTTTGCGTTGATTTTTCGTGCTGCCATTAATTCTAATTTTATACAAATTCGCATTAAGTTTTTTTTTTCATAAGACTAAGCTAGTCTGTATGTGACTTGTATTTTTATGCTAATCTTCTGGGTTCGATGGTCTAGAGCGTCAAAGTGTTTTTTGTTTTTCCCATCAGGAACGTTTTAGTAGCAGCTTTGAGTCCTGATTTGTGCCCGATGTATTATGCTCACCATATTGCATTAGGCTCACCTCCTATTACATGGAACATAAACATGATTAAAAAAATGTGGAGTACTAATAGTTACACTTCTGCCTTACTCTTAGGCGTAGGCGTGATGTTATTAACATGCTAACAATTTGACATAATTTAATACCTTCTTTCTCTTACACTCTCTTATGAAATAAACAACATACATACATAAACTGTCGCCTTCTTCCCACGGGGGTAGGCAGAAACCGCAGAACGCCAGCTGCTACGATCCTTAGATACTCCTAAATTAAAACCTATTCATCAAACAAAACGCAAAAAAAAACCTTACGTACATTTTATACAATCCACTGAAAAAACAGCACCTGGAACTGCAGCAATCAATTAGCTCAACAAAAGTTCCCTCCAATTACAAAAGCTAAGTAATCCAGCATACAGGAGCTCGTCACAAACACCCTTAGCGTTCTGCAGTCAGCAGATAACAGCTCACTATTAAATTATCACCGTGCACATCGCTTTTTCAACCCTATTCGGTGCGTACACATTTTAAATTCAATTACATTTTCCAATTTGCACGGGGCGCCGCGGATTTCACCCAATAAGTGAGACAGGATTGATTTGTTACATGTGTGATGTGTTCGGCTTTTTGTTTTTCCGTTTCATTATTGCAGGGTTTGGGGGAAAACTCGGAAAAAGGTTGTTTGGTTTGAAGAGTGGGAAATCGGGGTGATTTTTACCGTTTTCGTGATTATACTAGGGAGTTGGTTCCTCGGAAGGGGTCTGAGAGGGTCGGAGGCTGCCGGGGCTGCGGGACTGTTCAAAACAAATACTGTGGCCCAGAAACACAATTTAAAGGGCTAAGGGCCTTTTCATTGCGTATGACAATGTTGTGTTTGGTGTTTGCCCGCGTGCAGGACATCTGTCCTGCACGCGGGCGCAAACACCAAACACGTATACATGCGCGCATACATGCTGCCCGCAACCTATCGTATCATACATGTTTTTATTGACACGCATGACAATGAAAAGGCCCTAAGAAGGAACATGGATGGTTTTTAGTCAGTACAAGTGTGACATTCCCTTCAGAAGGGGGTCATTTGATGTATTCCTATCCGTAAAAAAGGGGTTTGGTAAAAAAAAGGAATTAAACGGTGCAGTCAGGTATCAATAGCAGCCATGGAGACCGGATTTGTGCTCGGTTGATGGCAATAGACTCGCCCTAGGAGGATATTCTATTCCATGGGACTTCAAACATAATTGGCAAAATGTGTGTGTACTATTAAGTACACCTCTGCCTAACCTTTCAGGGATTAGGGCGTGATGTTTTTTTAAACGGTGCCTTATTTAATCAAAAAGTTGAAGAATAATATCTTCAGGAAACTGACACGTCCACGAAGACTCAAAGACTATGACATCCACAGACGCGCACTGGGTCTGCGTTGTGTCACGGACTACTAGCTACCTTTCGCACGGAGGGCAACTGCCCAGCAGTCGGAGCATTACAGGCCGACTATCTTTATCGAAATCAAAGTACCTACACTAAATGCACTATCTTAATTAATGCATTTTCAAATTTTATAATAATGTTTTTCAGGTATTAAGTGGTTGATTAAGACAGCCGATCCCGCATAACGGGAAGAGGCGAGGGCAAAGAAGATGAGGTATTAAGTACATTTTAAGTGAAACGCTAAATTAATGTCAGTAGAAGTGGTTAATTAAAGAAATTTATATTTATTCATCGAGAGCCTAGTGGGAGAGTAGCAGTGGCCTAGTGGGGGCAGCCCCGACTTACGAGCAGTAAGCCCTGGGTTCAAACCCAGGCAGGCGCATTACTTTGTGTAATTTATTTCATCACCGCTGCCCTCAAAAACCGAGAAAGAAAACATCGTAAAGAAACCAGCATGTCTTAAAACTAAAAATTCAAAAACATGTGACATCTACCAAGCCGCACTGGGCCCGCGTGGTAAATTACAGGCCTGAGTCTCAGCAGTGGGAACAATAAAGGCTGATGATAATGATGATATTTATTCATCGTAGACCAAGATACTTTCTTTGGTTTCATTTAACATTTTCAATTAACCCTCACTCGAAATACATCACGAATGAAATCTTCATTAGGGCTCAGTTTTAATATTCCAAACTTTGGCCAAATCCAAAAGATCTCGGGGTTCTACAAGACAAACAGAACCCTTTTCTCGAAGGTGTCCTTGAACCAGTTTTACACGCTTTTGTTTGACAAACGCCTTGAGCCCAACAATGCTGTTAAGGCCAGCTGTGGCCAACATCAATGCTCATTTAGAATAAAGGGAATTAAGTTTGCTGCTGCTTATTTTAATTTGATTATGTGGGACGTGGTAGTTTACGAGTAAGTCGATATATTTTTACTTAATTTGTAGTTTCAGTAATTGGACGCCTTAGTTTTAAAAGTCACTAAATCGGTGGATTGGTTTAGATAATTGAAACAAAAATTACCTACCCATTTGTTGGTTCAATTTTGATTTATTCAATTCAGAAGCTTTTGTGATTTTAGGAGTTGGGAAAAACCAGCTTATCGACATTTAATTAAAAAAAGGATTAAACCATCAATAGAGAAAACAAAAATATTCTGAACTAGCAAACTCAATATCGATGAAAATGGACATAGTGACTTTTAGAACTCATGATCAGCATTCTCTTGCCCTTGTCCCAATTTATTTGGGGTCGGCGCAGCATGTTTTTTTCTTCCATACTTCTCTATTACTTGTCATCTCATGAGACACCTCCTTTCTTGCCATATCATCCTTCACACAGTCCATCCATCGTTTCTTTGGTCTTCCTCTACTCCTATAACCATCCACATTCATACTCAAAACTTTCCTCACGACGTTTTCCTCATTCCTCCGCATCACATGCCCATACCACAACAACCGATTACCACACATCTTTTCAGTCACCGGCGCCACTTTCAAACTGCCCCATATGTACTCATTTCTTATTTTATCCATTCGCGTAACACCACACATCCCCCTTAGCATTTTCATCTCAGCTACATGCAAATGCCTTTCATTCATCCCTTTTGTGGCCCAACATTCTGATCCATACAAGACTGCAGGTCTAACCATTGTTCTAGAAATCTTCCCCTTAAGTTTAAGAGGAATGTGGGAGTCGCAGATAGTTCCCGTGACCTGCCGCCATTTCATCCATCCAATGTTTATTCTGTCCTTTACACTACGATCTATTTCGCCATCGCTTTGGACAAGTGAACCGAAATACCGAAAGTCGGAGCAGACAGGAAGAAGCACGCCATCTAGCGATATGACACCAGGGCTGGAGAGACCGCCGAAATCGCAGAATATGTATGTAGCGACTTTTAGAACTAAGGCATCCAATTATCATCTTCTGCCTAGCCTTTCTTTTTTTTCCCAACAATGCCTAACCGGATGCAGCTCTGAATATCAGTATTTTACATGGAGCGACTGCGTATCTGACATCTACAACCCAGTTAGTAGTGCGTAATACGATAACCTTTGGTAAGACTGGTTGTCGGACTTTCGGACCACTGACTACTTAATGACCTACAAATGACATCCGGGACCAACGGCTTAAACGTTCTTTCCGAGATACGGAGGAAACTCGGTATGTAATTGAAGATTGACTCGAGCGGTTGTTATTATATAACCACGAGGTCTTTTTAAGTAATTATTCATACCTATGTTAAATTGTATTGTAGCGCTTAGGTTGTGTAGAATAATACTCCAGATGATAATAACGAGGTATATTTACAAGGTAACAATTTATAGAGAATATGGAATGATATTTACTTTTTTTTTTTTTTTTTTTTTGAATGGCATCTCGCAGTTCAACCTATGAGGTTGTCGTCTGCTTAACCGGACTATCCTGTGGGTGCCTTTAGAGTAAGGCCTCCAGCCAGGGCATAAAACTTACAAACTAAGCGACTGCACGCTAAGGGCACCCCCTGTGGGGTACGAACCTCGGCTTAGGGCGTCGCTGGGGGAAGACTGCATGGGGACAGGCTGGATCTGAATGGTATCATTATTTAGGGGCTGATTTAAAACTACTGGCACAGCATCGCGGGCTGGCTCGAGCGAGGGTCGGGGAGGGCATGGACCGGGACGTCGCGACGGACCTCGACGGCGAGTTCGGAAAGACGGCGGTTTGAGTCGGAACTTTTTAAGAGTGCTAGTCTCTTTGCTACTCTCCTGGAGGAGGGTGATAGCATCATCTGGAGTGACAAGGGTATGCCTAGGACGGCGTACTGTACTAATGCGCGAGGGTTCGTAACGGGCGGCCGCTGCGATCAGGGGATTACGGTGTTTAATGGCGTTATCGAAGAAACGCTTCGAAAGACGTTTCATAAACTGAAGGACGGTGGGCATTCTAAGGTCTACGTGTAGACGGTCATTAGGGACATAAAAAGGGGCTCCCGTGACTCTACGTAAGAACCGGTTCTGTAAAACTTGCATCCTATGGATGTACTTAGGCTTGGTGTGAGCGTACACGACGCAAGCGTACGTCATAATGGGGCGGATCACCGCGGTATAAAGGCGCAACTTGCACTTGAGTGACAACTTGCTTTTTGCCGAAATCATGAAATGAAGCCTACCCATAGCAAACGCAGCTCGGTCGCGAGCTGCTTTGATGTGCGCCGCGAAAGACAAGTGGTTGTCAAGTATGATTCCTAAGTACTTGGCTTGCTTCTCCCAAGGAATAGGCTTACCGTACATAGTGATCGGGCTGAGCGCGGGTGGCTTAATTTTACGCTGTTTAGAGTAAAGAACTGCCTGGCTCTTGTCGGGGTTCACCTCGATTCTCCATTTCCGGAACCAAGCGCCTAAGACGTTGGCTGAGGTTTGGAGGGTGCTATAGATAGCGTCGTGACTGCGGCCAGTGTAATAAATGGCCGTGTCGTCCGCGAACAGGGCTAACTGAGCCTTCTTGCTCTTGGGGATGTCACTGGTGAACAGAGTAAAGATAAGGGGAGAGACGACGGAGCCCTGAGGGACTCCGGCTCTAATGGGGTGGGGGGAAGACAGTGCCTTCCCGATGCGATAGCGGAAGGTGCGATCCGACAGAAAGTCTCGTAAGATGAGCACGAGACGGTCCGGCACTCCCAGTTTGTACAGCTTATATAATAAGCCGTTGTGCCAGACTTTGTCGAAAGCCTTTGCTATGTCGAAGTACAACACACCCGTCATCGCTCCACGCTGGAAGCCAGCGCTCAAGTGTTCTACGATGCGATGGGCCTGTTGAATGCAGGAGTGTCCGGTCCTGAAGCCGAACTGCTCGTTGGGGATGAGACTCTTAGCCTCGGCGAAGTCTTTGAGTCGCTTATAAATAAGTCTCTCGTAGATTTTGCCGAGTGCGTTCAGGAGACTGATAGGTCTGTAGCTTGAGGGCTCAGACTTGGGTTTGCCTGGCTTGGCGAAACCGATGACAGTGGCCTCTTTCCATATTTGGGGAAAGGCGTTGTTGCTCAGGGCGCCATTGAAGATGGCCGCCATTAACACGACGAGCTGAGCGGGGAGGAGTTTTAACACCCTATTGGTGATTCCGTCGGAGCCGGGTGCTTTCCGCGGTTGAAGCTTATTAATGATGTCTTGCACTTCGTCAGCTGTGACCGAAGGCAGAGGATCATCAGGGTCTTCTACGGGGGGGAGGGCGGCTTTACGTTCGACGAATGCGTTCACCTCATCGAGATGTCGCTTGTCTACTGGTTGAGAGCTGGGGGAGCACTGGGACTCCAGGCTGTCGGCTAGGCATTCGGCCTTCTCAGAGTCGTCGAATGCGACGCTCTTATCGGGTCGGGAATGATATTTACAAAATGTGTGCAGACTTAAGCTAGACATATCATGCAAGTAGTGGTTTAACAATGACTAACAATAAGTGAACAACCAATAGGAAATATTTGCTAACTCATCAGAATATAGTTCTGTGAGAAATCCGTGTGGGGGCGCGCGTGGCGGCGCCGCCGCTGCCGTCGTCGCCTGGATGCCTAGGGCGCGACGTATTTGCTCCGCATATAAATATTGGAAATTGGCGCGCGAGCCGCAGTGAAGCTAGAGCAGCGCCGACGAAAGGATGTGTAGGTTTTCATGCATTGCAGCTACATTACTCCCCCCTTAGCGAAGCGTACGGGTTTCTTGACGACCCTGCCTGATCTTGTGCGTTGTTCGCTGGTGTTCGCGGCTGGAAGTAGGCTGGAATGATCTTCAGTGGTAGCTGCAGCTGGTTGGCGTGTCTCACTAGTGTGCTCGTGTTCTTCGATGTTGATTGTGTACGCCGGCTTGAGACGGTCGATCGATATGTTGCTAGATCTTCCTGGTAGTTGTAACGTGAAGTATTTCTCGTTGCGTTCGATGATCTTGTATGGACCTTTGTATGGATGCTGAAGTGGTTTGCGGACGGTGTCATCACGTACAAACACATGACTGCATGTTTGTAAGTCATTGTGCACAAACATACATCGCTTGTTTGAATGCGGTTTGTATGTAGGTGTGAGCTTCGTGATTACGTCATGCAGGTGATCGACGTAGGTATGGTCCATTTTCGTTGTGGCTGGTGATGGTGATATAAAATCGCCGGGTAGCCGTATTTCTTGACCATAGGTGAGCTGCGCAGCACTTGTGTTGGTATCAGTGCGTGTGGCTGCTCGTAGACCCATTAAAACAGTTGGTAATTCAGTGATCCATTTGTTGCTGTTTTCTAGTCGAGTCATGAGTGCGGCCTTTAGTGTTCGGTGCCAGCGTTCAACGATGCCGTTACTCTGCGGGTGATAGGCAGTAGTACGGGTTCTTTCCACTCCAAGTAATTTTGCGAGGTCTTGGAATAGACTACTTTCGAACTGTCGTCCTTGATCAGTTGTTATTCTGGTAGGACAACCGAAACGAGATATCCAGGTTTCGTACAGCTTTCTTGCGACGATTTCGGCGGTTATCTCTTGAAGAGGTACTGCTTCCGGCCATCGTGTGCAGCGGTCGATCATCGTGAGTAGGTATCGATGTCCACACGAAGATGTAGGTAGAGGACCAACAATATCGATGTGTATATGTTGAAATCGTTCGCTCGGTGGAAATGATGAGACGACACTGTGATTGTGTTGTTGAACTTTGGATAGTTGACACGAAGTGCATGCTTTCGTCCACTCGCCAACATCGGTATTCATTGCGGGCCAAAAGTAACGATCTTGCATTAGCTTGCGTGTAGTTCGTATTCCAGGGTGACTTGAATTGTGCACGGCGTTGAATGCGATGCGACGAAAGTCAGGTGGTAGATATGGACGAATGTGTGAAGTAGACGTTTCGCAGAATATTGGCTTGTTAGTACCGGGTATGACGATTTTCTTCAGATGGATATTTGTTTGCTGTGATAAAGTAGGTATATTGATGTCTTTTTCTTGCGCTTGAGATAGTTCGTCGTAGTTGATTGGGGATGGCAATTCGATGGTTTCGATGCGAGAGAGTGCGTCGGCTACAACGTTGTTTACACCGCTGACGTGTCGGATGTCAGTCGTGAACTCGCTGATAAACAATAGCTGACGTGTGCGCCGTTGCGTATCGTTATCGGACGGAGGTTTGCTTATAGCGTAGGTAAGCGGTTTGTGGTCGGTGTAAACAATGAGTTCTCTTCCTTCGAACATTTTTCTGAAGTGTTTGATTGCCATGTATATTGATAACAATTCTCTGTCAAATGTACTGTATCGCTGTTGTGTTTCGGAGAATTTCTTTGAGAAGTATCCAAGCGGTATCCATTTCTTGTTTACATACTGTTGAAGTACAGCTCCTGCGCAGGTATTCGATGCGTCGCACATGAGGGAGATGGCGTCGGTTGGTGATGGAGATGGATGAGCGAGTAAAGCTGCATTTTGTATGCTAACTTTACACAGCTCGAATGCTTGTGACGCCTCTGTGTTCCATTCAATTTTGGTCTTGTCCCGTTTCTTGGAATTATGCAGGAACGCGTTGAGAGGTGCTTGTAGGTGGGCTGCGTTTGGTATACTGTCACGATAAAAGTTTATCATGCCAATAAATCGCCGTAGGTCGTGAATTGTTTCGGGTTTTGGGTAAGCAGTGATAGCAGTGACTTTATCTTGCGGTGGCTTGATTCCATTACTCGACACTTCATAGCCCAGGAATTTGACGTTTTCTTTGCCGAAGACGCACTTTGATGGATTAATGGTGATGCCATACTCGTCTAATCTGCGTAACACTTCCTGTAGATCTTCCATGTGACTTGTTTCGTTATCTGATGCGACGATGACATCATCAATGAATGGGAATGCGTAATCTAACCCGATGAGCACTTGATGGATGAATCGTTGGAATGTTTGTCCAGCATTTTTGAGACCCGGACACATTCGAGGAAATTCGAATAAGCCGAAGGGTGTTGTGATGGCTGTCTTCTCGATGTCCGGTTCGTATACAGGCAGTTGTTGGTAGGCACGATTTAGGTCAAGTGTAGTGAAGATTTTCTTGCCGTGAAGTAGGTAGGTAAAATCTTTGAGACGTGGCACTGGATAGCGGTCTGGTTTTGTGACGTCATTGAGTCTTCGGTAGTCGCCACAAACACGAATGTCACCGTTTTTCTTTGGAACGACGTGTAGTGGGGTGGCCCAAGGACTTTTGCTTGGTCGGCAAATTCCTTGCTGCATCATCGACTCAAATTCCTTCTTGACGGACAGGTACCGATGTGGTGGTAGTGGTCTGCTCTTGCTATGTACTGGTGGACCGGTAGTTTCGATGTGATGTTCTACACGGTGTTTTGGAGTATCCTTCATACATGATGGTCGTAGGATGTCAGGAAACTTGCTGAGCAACTGGTGATACGGCTGATCAACGTCGATACTTCTTACGGTAGGCTCGGCGGAATAGGTGACTGGTGCCTTGACTGTGAGGTTGGTAACTTTGTCGACGAGACATCGTCCGGCTATGTCGACAAGAAGTTGATGATGTTTTAAGAAGTCGGCACCGATGATGGGTTTGCTGACTGCAGCGATGATGAATTTCCAGGTGTATGGTCTTCGTAGGTTGAGATCCAGTTGTAATGTTTTCTCTCCGTACGTTGGAATCACCGTGTTGTTCGCTGCATACAAACAAAAGTCTGTTGGTGTTGTTTTCAAGCCTTTTCGTTTAGGTATCACAGAAACGTTGGCGCCAGTATCAATAAGGAATGACAAACGTGAGTTTTTGTCATTTATAAATAGACGGTAAGAAGTGTTACTTGCGCCGGTTCCCGCCTCAGCCAACGCAGGCGTTAGTTTCCCGAGGGGGCACTGCTGTCCTCGTAACTACACGGACGCGTACACTTTCGCGCCTGTTTGCCGAACTTGCGATGATAAAAGCAAGTCGCTGATTGGTCGCTTTGTGCGCGATTGTGATTGGTCCTGTTTGCTGAGCGCGATCTTGAACGCCGTCTGTCGAATGGTCGGTTGCGTCGATTATAATGCGATTGATTTGACTTCAATTCTGCGATTTCTCTCGTGAGCGCGTCGATTTTCTCCTCTATCGATGTACTCGTAGATGCTTGCGGAGTGGCGGAAACGGAGGTAACTGCTGCGACTGCGCCGAGTGGTTGCGTCTGCTCGAGGATCTTGTCTGCCATCAAAGCCAACTCGTGGATATCTGAGTGTTTTGCGATGTTATCACTGACGGCGAGTACTGCTCGAACAGATTGTGGAAGATGGTTTGTCCACATAATCCGCAGTGCTGAGTCGGAGATATTGTCAGCGGCGAGGTTTTTCATGCGACGTAGTAGCTGTGAAGGCTTCATGTCGCCGAGTTCCATTTCTGATAGCAACCTTTGTACTTGCCGTTGCTCGGATTCCTCGTAAACTTGGCACAAACGACTTTTCAAGGCTTCGTAGCGGTTTTTCTCAGGTGGATGAAGAATTATGTCGGAGATTTCGTCGAGATCTTGACGCTCAAGTTGTCCGATGACGATTTCGAACATGACTTGATCACCTTTCTTCTGCGCCGACATCATGGCTTCGAATTGCGCGAACCACAGACGAATCCTGTCGCGCCAAATGGGTGGGATGCGCAGCGACGTCGACACACCGGAGAGTTCTTGGTCACCGTTGTTGGCCATGGTGAAATCTTGAGCTTGTATCTGGAGGTCGCTTCTTAATAATCACGTCGGGGTCACCAATGTAGCGCTTAGGTTGTGTAGAATAATACTCCAGATGATAATAACGAGGTATATTTACAAGGTAACAATTTATAGAGAATATGGAATGATATTTACAAAATGTGTGCAGACTTAAGCTAGACATATCATGCAAGTAGTGGTTTAACAATGACTAACAATAAGTGAACAACCAATAGGAAATATTTGCTAACTCATCAGAATATAGTTCTGTGAGAAATCCGTGTGGGGGCGCGCGTGGCGGCGCCGCCGCTGCCGTCGTCGCCTGGATGCCTAGGGCGCGACGTATTTGCTCCGCATATAAATATTGGAAATTGGCGCGCGAGCCGCAGCCAGAGGAGATCTTAGAGGAGTTGAGGACGCTTGGTTACGAGCCGGAGTACGTCCGCAACATCAAGGCGCGCGGCGGACGCCCCGGCTGCCTTTTCCATGCCGTCCTCAAAAGGCAAACTGATTTCCGGACCATATACGACACCACGGAGCTGCTATGCATGCGTGGTGTTCGTGTGGATGCCTGGCGGAGCAAGCAAGGGCCCGCCCAGTGCCATCGGTGCCAACTGTTTCGACACAGCTCGCACCGGTGCCACCGCCCGCTCGCATGCGTGCGCTGCGGGGAAAGCCACGCCGCCCGAGACTGCCCACGCCCAAAGGCCGAGAAGGCCACCTGCGTCAATTGCGCGGGTGACCATCCGGCCAACAGCAGCGGGTGCCCAGTATTCCGGAGGGAACTCCGGAACAAACGAGCGGGCACTGTCGCCATCACTCGGCAGCGCCGAGAAACGGCGGCAGCTGCCACCCAAGTAGAGGCCCATGAGGCCCCCAGTATGTCGCTGATGGCGACAGCGAACGGGCCCCAAGTTGACCAACAAGACGCTCCCGCCTCGAGGCGGAGAAAGAAGCGACCACGCGGAGGGAGGAACAGGAAGGGGAAAAAACCCCACCCCCCCGCGGTGCAATCCAGGCAGGACCCTGGCCCTGTCCCAGCGCAGGCGACGTTCCAGACGCCCGCGGTAGTTACCACCTCACTCGCTGCCACAGTACCTACCGACGCCGCTACTGGCGCCGGCAGGAAGAAGGGGAAGAGGGCGGGGAAACCCGCTCCTCCCACAGTCACGGCTCCGGCCGCCGCTCACTCAGCAGCGGCGCCGAGAACATTCCAGCCGCAAGCCGGCGCCCCAGCGCAACAGCGCACATTCCCTCCTTCATCGGAGTTCACCGCCTGCGCCATTAGGCTATTATTAGACCTTATTAGGGCCATAAGGCAGGGCCAGGACGCAGACCTCGTCATACTCGACGGGCTTGCCCAGCTACTTCAGCTTTACCAGGGCTAGCCGTCGAGTTACACTGGATTGCCGCGGCCTTAAGAACAAGGCCGCCCCTCTCCGCCTCCTCCTCTAGGATAGTAGGATTACCCGGATCGACGGAAGCCGGCGTCGCACGGTTGCCCCAGGTATTGCACCGAGGGAGCACCTGCGACCGCCGACTCACGATGGCATGTCACGTCCGCGGCACCTCGCCAACCGCAGGAGCGCCCGCCTCCTGCCCTTGTCGCCCCAGGGGCGACTTGGTGCTTGCGGATGTGACGTAGCCGTCGCCACTCCCGGACTTGACCCGCCCGGGTAGGCCGCTCCAGTCTACACGCGACCTACCCATCCATTAAGACTCCACAATCGCCACATACACTCGAAACGCGTCATGGTCTAGGTTAATATAGGCATGACGCGCATCGAACATGCATTCACTACTACACATGCATCCAAACTCACGCGATGAATGTGCGGCGCGGGCTCGCTATTCATTCGCTTACAAGAGCGGCGTTACACAATACAATGCCGCTCTAACTCATACACTACGACCCCTTAGTCTGGAACGC
Organism: Cerastis leucographa; assembly: GCA_963082945.1. Lineage (NCBI taxonomy): Eukaryota > Metazoa > Arthropoda > Insecta > Lepidoptera > Noctuidae > Cerastis > Cerastis leucographa. Next base: position 20,829,220 of record OY720381.1, on the reverse strand, counting down.
AATCGGCTAGCTCTGAGAGCGCAACGGACGGGGGTCAACGCCTTAGCGGTAGGGTGCGCCATCAGAGTCGCCTCTGGCAGGTTTGCATCTGCTGGGCCTCCTCCGGGCAACCGGAGGTCTCACCTGGCGATGACAAGCCGCCGAGGCGGCGTGAAGCAAGCGGCGCTCGCTACGGTAACGTTGTACCGTAGCTAAGCGCGCAGCGCTAGCGCCGCTGGCGCCTCCTACCGGACAATAATGACAACCACACACAGGCGAGTTGCGCTTTTTACACGCACTCGCCAAGTACCACGCCTATACAGGCAATCAAATTGAGGTGCCCGTCGTAACGGGCACTGTGTTGATCCCGCGGGGAAAGGGCTTGCCCATATCCCGCCCGCCACGCCCCCATGTCGGGGACGTTGCGATTGCTCGCGACCGAGCCGCAGTGAAGCTAGAGCAGCGCCGACGAAAGGATGTGTAGGTTTTCATGCATTGCAGCTACAGTATCAAAAGTGAGAAGATACTTCTCAACAAGTACCTTTGATTTAGGTCACCAATTTATTCACGCGTTTCAAAATCAAAATCAAAAGTCATTTATTCAAACTAGGCTGTTAATCAGCACTTTTTGAACGTCAAAATTACAAGAGACAGTCCCCCAAAACGCCCGCCCTTTAGCACTTCCTAGTGTTTTAGCTGGGAAGAAGAAGTGGCGGAACAAACTCCCCAGCAAACAAAAGTTTGTACCTTCATAAACGACAACATTAATCCGTTTTGTCTACACAGCTCTTAGTTCCAAAGAATAGCAGTATGTAAGGGACGTAGCTGCACGCGTAGCATGACCACTGTAGAAACGAGTAATGTCTAAGGAAGAATCGATATAATGACAGATAGACACTGACAATGTGTCAGTTTGTCAATTCTTCCATCGGTCATGCTATACGCGTGCTGGTGGCGGTCTGTAGTTTTTGCCTTCCCCCATGAGAGAAAGACATGGGTTTATTTATGTATGTGTGAGCTAGTTAGGATCTTTTAAATAAACATTCTGGAAAATAGTAACTAAAAGAAAAAAAACCATGACGGATACATGCACGAGTAAATAAACAAAATTAACGTAAATGGAATTTAATGGAACACAAATGCCTAAAAACCCAGACCGCACAATTTAATTTATATTACAAAAAGATTTTACCATACGAAACTAATTTGTATCCAATTAGAAAAATAATTACAAAAGCGGAATCGAAGTGAATATACATTGGCGAAGGAAAAATAAAACGTTCCAACAGAACCGAGTGAGATCCGATTTAAATCGATTACGAGCATCGCATTGAAACGTTTCGAATTGAATCGATTTCTAAGTGTTTCGATTTAATTGAAGCCCATGCTGTTCTCGTATCCGAATGCAATTATTTACCATTTACCGGCCGATGCCCGCAACCGTTATAACCAATGGTGCTTCGTTTGAACGATTTATTATGATCTCATTAGTTGGGCGAGTTACTTGTGCCTTTTTGTAGACTAGTAGAAATGACGTAATTATTGTGAAATGAAAGAATAAAGTTATATTTCTGTCACAGATCCATAATTATGTACATACCTACATAAATATCTTAACAAAATATAATAACTTCACATTTAACGATTTCGGATAGATGAGAGATCAGGGATTTGATGTAAATCGGGTAGGTAGTAACTCGAATAAAAGATTAAGACAGACTAGTCGATAAATCCATCCATACTAATATTATAAATGCAAACGTAACTCTGTTTGTTACCTTTTCACGACGAAACGGCCGATCGTTAATGAAATTTGGCAAGGAGATAGTATATCCTGGGGAACGAGATAAGTTTTTTTTTTTTCTCACACATACACATCAAAATTCACGGTCAATTCATTCGCTTGCCGAGGTTGGTCCGTGGAAGGGTGACCATAATTACATACTGAGTTTCCTCCGTACCTCGGAAAGCACGTAAGCCGTTGATCCCGGCTGTCATTTCTAGATCTTTGACAGTCATTAGGAGTAGTCAGAAACCAAAAGTCTGACATCCAGTCTTAACCACGGGGTATCGTATTACCCAGTTACTGGGTTGTGGAGGTCAGATAGGCAGTCACTTCATGTAAGATCCTGGTACTCAGCTGCATCCGGTTAGACTGGAAGCCAACCTGAAGACAGTTTGGGTAAAGGCTAGGCAGATGACACATCAAATTTCACGTAAAAGAAGTCGCAAGCAATATCTAGTTCGCTACAAGCCTAAAATATCAAATTCAAATTCTTTATTGCGAACTAAGTGTAGTCTTGAAGATGTTGACAATAGGTAGGTTCTTATAACTTAGTTGCCTGTTAAGGCATTGCAATTTAATTAAATGGTTCTTAATTATATAAAACAAAAAAATAAAAAATACACACTTATTAATACAGTTTAAATTATCTTATATTAAGTTATCACTATTTATAAATTTGATATTATGTCATATTTTTCATATTCTTATAATTTATAGGTCATTTTATTAAGTATCACAATCATTCCAATATAACGTAATTATTTTTCTTCAAGAAATTCCTTAATTGAGTAATATGCCTTTTTAATCAGGAAGTCTTTTAGCTTCTTTTTAAAAATACCAATTAAATTAATGCTTTTAATGTCTATGGGTAACTTATTATAAATTTTTATGCCCATACAAAAAATACTATTACTATGTACTGCAGTGTGGGATGTTTTATTTCTTAATGTGTCTTTAAGTCTACTGGTTTTTAATGTTTCATAGCTACTGATGTCTGATTTAACTAATATTGAGGCCTCGTAGATATATAGAGAAGGGAGGGTTAATATTTTGAGGTTTATGAAATGAGGTTTACATGAATCCGTTTGGTATATCCCACAAATTGCTCTAATACACTTTTTTTGTGCCCTGAACGCAATTTCTTTATGAGTGGAGTATCCCCAATAAAGTATCCCATAAGATAGAGTGGATCCCACATAGGCATGATAAGCACTAAGTAGTGTGGTTTGGTTAGATACTTTTTTGAGCATGTAGAGGGCATAAGAGAATTGACTTAGTTTGCTACATACACTATTTACGTGTGTTTTCCATGACATATTAGAATCTATATATATACCTAGAAATTTTGTACTTGTAACCTCAGATACAGTTGAATTATTGTATTTAATAGATAATGGAATTGATTTAGCGTTCTTATTCTTGAAATTCATGTAATAGGTTTTTGTGAGATTTATTTTAAGATTGTTTATTGTTAGCCAATGTATTAATTTAGATAGGGAATCATTTATTTCTAGTTCAATGTTTATATTTTTGTTATTTGTGAAAATCGCCGTACTGTCGTCTGCAAATAAAACCATAGGGTGTTGAATAGCGTTAGGTAAATCATTTATATAAATGAGAAATAGTGGTGGTCCCAGTATAGACCCTTGAGGTACACCATATTTTATACACCTAGGGCTCGATGTATATTTAATTTCTGTTTTTGTGAATGGACATAATTGAGTTATTTCAGTGAACTGTTTTCTGTGACTGAGATAGGATTTAAATATTTCTAATGCTTTCCCTCGAACTCCGTATATTTCTAGTTTATGTAGTAGTAGTTCATGGTCGACACAATCGAAAGCCTTTGTCATGTCCATGTACAAGGCTGTGACTTGATTTTTTTTATCTAGTTCCGTTACAATTTTTTGTATAAACTGATGCATTGCTGTATTTACCGATTTTCCTTTTCTGAACCCAACTTGGTTATCTACTATTATTTTGTTTTTTTCTAAATAATCAATAAGATTATTATAAAGAACTCTTTCAAATATTTAAGCCATTATTGGAATGAGAGCAATAGGTCTGTAGCATCGTACATCTTCCGTGTTGTCTTTTTTGAATATTGGCGTCACTTTAGTAGTTTTCAAATACGTCGGGAAAATTCCTTCTTCAAGACACTGATTTATTATGTATGTGATGATTGGAGCAATTTCGTACACTACACGTTTTATTATTTTTGTGGAAATTCCGTCCCAACCTGTACTGTTAGTGTTTTTTAAAGTCATGATTATTTTGACAACATCGTAAGGTGTAACGGGTGTTAAAAAACAGGAGTTTGGTTTGTTGTAGGTTAGAATATTAGCGTAGTTTATTGTATTTTTAGTTAGTCTTGAAATGTCATCTATAAAAAAGTTGTTGAATGTTTGTGCTATTTTATCGGGAGCAGTTATAAGTTGGTTATTATATTTTATTCTATTAATTTTTTCAGGAGGGTTATTGTTTTTGTATTTATTGATTACTTGCCACACTGCTTTAGACTTATTTGTGGCTGTTTGGATATGATAGTTGTTTTGCGACTTTTGGGTGAGTTTTATGATTCTTTTAAACTTTTTTGCATACTTCTTAAAATCAATCTTATCTTTATTATTACCTGATATTCGATAAGTTTTCAGTAGCATTCTTTTACGGAGACAACATATTTTTAGACCTTTACTAAGCCATTTAGTATTTCGTATAATTGGTACCTTAATTTTTATGTTTGGAAAGCAGAGGTCATAAAAAAGTTTAAATAGTTTATGGAATTCTTCAAAAGCAACATTTGGATCACATTTCCCATAGCAATCACTAAAAGTCAAGGCTTTTAAACATTTAATAAATTTTTCAACATTTTCGTTGCTATAGTCTCTTCTAAATTTGTACCAATGGGTAATTGAGTACGTTTTCCTCACAGGACATGATAGTATTTGTGCTGTATGATCAGACAGAGCTAGCTCTAAGACACGTTGTTTACAGCCTCTTATATTATGAGCAATGTTATCAATGCACGTGTTGCTCTGTAAACGAGTTGGTACATTTATTGCAAGTTTTAAGTTATAGCTCCGTAATAAGTCTTCAAAATTTCTCGAAATAGGAGTATCTTTTAGTCGATCAATATTATAATCACCACAAATAACAAGTTTCTTACTTTTGGCACATAATTTTGCAAGCATAGCCGTTAAACAGTCAAAAAATATTTCTATACACTCCTTTTTAGTCTTTGGAGGTCTATATATACATACGATAATTAACTTATGTTCTAACAATTCTATAGCCGAGCATTCTATGAGGTTAGAAACGCTCACCAGCTTTGCTTCGTGTAGAGTCTTAAATTTATGATTTTTTCGTACTAGTATACATGAGCCACCTTTTCTATTCGCTCTTGAGAAATTTGCCGCCATAGTATAATTGGGAATTTGGAGAAATTTAGTATCATCTGCTATCATATTATGCTCGGTAACACACACCACATCAATTATGTTGTTGTTATTGTTAATTTTATTTAAATTTACGATAAATTCATCAGCTTTGTGTAGTAAACCATTAATATTTTGATGAAGCACATTTATTCTGTCATATACGAAAAAAATTAGTATCATTGCATTTATCATTTACGATTAAGTTCAAAGTATTATCAGATTCTGCAAGTTGTTTAGATGCATCCTCTACATTCATTGTATTTAAATCTAGGATTAGGTCTTGTAAATCGTTTACAATAATATTAAAGCCTTTATTATTTAAGCTACCGTACCTCTGATTATAAGTTTCGTAGGTGTATGGAAGATTTAAATTGGAATCCAAAATATACGCATATCTATATGTCTCAACATCCATGTAGATTAAATTATTAAAGGTGTCGATTCTACTATTGAACATAAAATTTTTGTTAACCATATATTTAAAAGTAGGTAGACATATTATAAAGTTTGTGTGGGTTAAGGTTTGTAACTTTTCGCGAATGAAAGTAACTAACTCTATATAATTATGCGTCCTTTTGAAATCTTCTTCCCCTACATACATCACACTCAGACAATCAGACTAACGGTAACTGCACAGTTAAATTAATGAGTTAATGTTACGTGATAAGGATATCACCATATCTATCGTGTCAATGGTAGTGTTATACATAATCTACTAATGAGGATCTGTTCTAAATTAAACATCTATCGATACCGCAGCATTCCAGAACGACAATAATAAATAGTAATAGTTGTAGTGTGTATTGAAATAATTGATGTTTTATATTATTTTTTTTCCTTCAATTGATTTCGTTCTTTTTAAATAAAACTTTGACCCCACACTAGGAATTTCTCCTGTATGTATTGATGGTGGTAGTATGTTTCATTTACAAACATTTAACCCTTAATTGGTCGCGCCTAAATAATTACGTTATAGGTCGCGTGGGGTGCGTGTCATATAAATGAAACAAGACGTACATACAAAATAATAATTATGCTCGATACTTAATCATAAAGGACACGTGTTTTTATGAAGCTAACGTGACCTTCAGCGCGTAAATTCATTCATTGCGCTTTTCAAGTCCTTAAGCAAATACCTATATTTTTCAAACATATGAAGCGATGTACAACGAATTTCCTTTAAAAATCTTTGAATTGTGTTAGAAAAGTGTGAAATGCGATCGGGGTGACGATACACTGACAATACCTAATATGCAACGATCCTAATAGGTATGTCATACAAAACGTACATCGTAAAACGTAAATAGCAATTCCATCTGCCTATGTAGGATATTCATAACTAACCAATAGATTTACAGGGTGTAGCGAAACATCCACATTTACGAGGTGCTTCGAAATTGGCAATTGATGTCACATCATTAGCGGGTGTCACGTCGCGCATGATTTGACGGTGTAATGTACCTGTAAGTACTTGTGAGTTGCGTTGCGTATCTATCTACCGTGATGATTGACACCTCAGTAACTTGCAATATTTGCGAATAAAATCAATCTTAAACGTTTATTCGATAAATACTTATTCCCTAATCCGCGGTTATTCTGAAATACTGACAAATTCCAACTACAAAAAAAAGCAGCCTTTATTAATAATTAGCTAGGTACCGTAATTTAAATTGATTATGTATGTCTATTGTGACAACCTCCTGAGTTTTGACGAGGACGCGAAACAACAGCTTGTTTATATGAAACAAATGTCAAAGAATGTCATGCACTAAGCTCTATCCTCTTTGGCAAATATTCCTTTTAAATAAGGTTTGCTGTAAGAAAACCCAATTCTGGGTTAAGCTCGCCGTTGTACATTAGCTATATATTATTTGTATGTATATCTTTTAATTTTATGTGCAATAAAGAATAAGAAGAAGAATGTCAGATGTTAATTGAATAATTATAGGCACGGAATATTTTAGGTGGCTGTCAATTTGCCTAACAATGAATTTGCCTGCTTACTGCAATGCTCAATTTCCGACACAAAAAGACGTGCATTAAATCTAAACTATATCAATACACCGATAACTAGATGTTCTTACTCTTCGTTTTTTTCGTGTGAACGCAGCACAAGACGGTGCCAGTACTCATTGTCGTCAAGTGGCTTTAGATTGCAGGAATCCATTAGAAGCAGATACTGCGAATTAATAGCGAATGCTCCTCACTCAGTACAACTGTTCGATAGACTTTCAGGGAGTTCCTTATATATTGAGTATCAGTAGTATTTTGTTCTTTCGTAGGTATATTTTTCTTGGAAAATTGTTGATATTTTATGAATATGGGGTGTTCCGGGAAGATGAGTTGTTATAATTAACATTGAGATAGAGATTATAGTGGGACTGGGCAGTCAAACTAAATTTTACAGTTTCAACCTTGTAGTATGTTAAATCAATGTTTGTTTGTTCGTATTTTATGTGCTGCCATACCCTGTATCTGATTTCGATACAACTTTGTCAACTTATCGCTTGCTAGAATGTTACAGGCGGTCACTAGTATGAAATGGCGGCACGGTTGGCGCAATGGTTGAGCGATCGACTGCTGCGCTGCATGTCGCGGGTTCGATCCCCGCACGGAACAAATATTTGTATGGCCTACAGATAGTTGTTCCGGGTCTGGCTGTTTGTGTATGTGAGTTTAAATGTTTGTAAACGCACCCACGATACAGGAGAAATTCCTAGTGTGGGGCAACATTAAAAAAAAAATCGCTTTAATTTTGTTCGTTCTGTTTTCAGGAACTGCTGTTAGACCCTCAATATCATCCATGGAAATCAACAGAAAACAAAAACCGTATCGGTGGAATCTGTTTCTTATAATATGGCGGTCCCAATGCTGTATGGCGAAAAGGGACCCTTTCCCCCAATCAGTATTGCATCGCATTACAAAAGACCTTTCATCATAATAGGCAGCAAACAAAAAGCCAGCGTATTAACGCCTGCATTATTATTCAAGAAAAACTTTTTCAGAACTTTAAAGGCACTCCAATTAAAATTCAATTTTGCTCGACAATTAGCATGATGAATTGGAGTGCACAAAGTGAACTGGTTCTTCGCAGGAAGGCGTGGAGTGCATCTTAATTCGATTGACCCTATTTGAAGTTGCTTTGTCGGGCAACTGTTGTTCCACTGTTGCTAGATAGAGAGGCAGGATATCCCGTACTAAGAGATTTTTGGCTGAAGTTTGTTTGTTTTTTGTTAGGCCGTAACCCACTTTGAAAAGTATCTTATGAAAATTTATTAGGTTAAATTGAGTGATTTTAACTGAAAAATTAAATTATTTTAATAAAATGTTCAAAAAGAATCATCCGAAGAATTTTCGTTCCTTATTAATCGAATTCTAAGGTTCTAATTTTATTAACTAACTACACAACCAAGCAGTTAATTTACATTCATTTAAACCACTCAGAACCAAACTATTGCCCCACTTCAGCTAGCCCATCTAAAACCAAGGCTAGGGATCTCTTAATAGATAGAATCCGGACTTAATAGCCGTATCGACACCAACGCCACCTATACAGGCTGCTAAGTGTAAGCAATTCACCAGATGCGATCCGTCGCCACTGGATTCAATTACAGCCATTGCGTCTAGTGTGGAGCCCTGACATATAGTGGGGTCGGAATTAGTAGGTTCTCGAGCCTATTGAAGACGGCTACGTAGATAAACGCCTAGAATATATATGTGACATGAAATGACCTCGTTCAAGCTTGCTGAGCTTGAAGTCCTAGATCCAATTCCCGGATCTGTCAAGTATTGGGTTTTGCCACCAGGAAACTTTCAGTTGCAAACTGGAGTTTGCAATCGCCTCGCCCCCTGTTATATGGGACTAATAACATTGGAGAAATGTGTGTTGACTTTTAGGTAAACCTCTGCTAATACCATCGGGGTTTAAGGGGTGATGTTATGTTATTATGTATTAATGCGGCTAGGTTCTGATTAATGCAAAGTAGATGCTTGTTTGCAGTCAATTTCGGATCCGGTCATCATCGCTTACTATCAAGTGTGATAGTGGTCAAGCGCGAGCCTATTGATAATAATTTAAAAAAAAAAACCGGTGGCAGGCTGTTTTAGTGTAAGATTGGCTTCGGGATCAAGTGACTTCTTACACTACACTCACTATCAAACAAAGTGTGAAAACGGTTTTGTGGGGCTTAGTTCTTTAACAAAGATTTGTATTCATCATCTAACTATACTATTGTATAGAATCTGGTTCTTCTAACCTAACAGACAGATGTGTTGCTGGGGAGTTTGTTCCGCCACTTCTTCTTCCCAGCTAAAACACTAGGAAGTGGCGAAGGGCGGGCGTTTTGGGGGACTGTCTCTTGTAATTTTGACGTTCAAAAAGTGCTGATTATCAGCCTAGTTTGAATAAATGACTTTTGATTTTGATTTTTTGATCATCATCAGCCTATAATGTTCCCACTGCTGGGGCACAGGCCTCCTCTCAATGAGAGGGAGTGGGCTGTAATCCTGTAATAAAGATGTCACATGTCTTCAATTGTTTCCGGTTTCCTCACGATGTTTTCCTTCACCGTTTTTGAGGGCAGCGGTGATGAAATAAATTATACAAAGTTATGCGCCTGCCTGAGTTCGAACCCACGGCTTACTGCTCGGAAGTCGGGGCTGCCACCACTGGGCCACCGCTGCTCTCGATTTCTATTAACCTTGTTTTTTAATAAATAAATAAAACTAACTAACTCTCGACTTATCAGTAACTAAAACCGTTTCACTTATTGTTTTTTATGTGTACTCGACCAACCTCCAGGTCAAGCGAAAACTTTTTTAAAACAGATGTCATTTGTTTCGCGAATCGACATAGGAGAAGAGATGGGACTAAGCCGCAATTGACATCCATCTTACATACGGTGCTGGTCGGAATTAGAAGGTGGTTCTCAAGTCTATTGTGAACCTTTGCAAGGATGAATTTTTGGAATATTATGTGACATGATACGGCTAGATTCTGGACTACAATTTAGTAGTTTGCATCTCATTCTTATGGTAGGTAGTAACTGTAGAACTGTGGTAGGATCCGGTCGCGATTGCGACCACTACACTAATGAGACAGACAACTTTAAAGAAGATTTTCAATATCGCTTATATTGGGTGCGTGTCATTAGTGACCGATACTTAAACACGTGATTATACTCATGATAACAAACAACTTTCCCAAAAAAACATTTTTTATAGTAATTCACTTTTATCACAATAACACAACAGCCGTATGAAATTCGCCTTTGACCTATCAGCTGTTAGCCGCGTGACGTGGTTCTGTCTCATTATTATCGTACCGTACAACAATGGGTAGGCAGGGCACCCGCGCGGCTGTTGTGTTATTGTGATAAAAGTGAATGAGTATAAAAAATTGTTTCTTTGGGAAAGTTGTTTGTTATGGTGTTGGTCACTATTTCACTAATTACCAGTGACCCTATATTTATATTATAGCTCTCTCTTTTTTCATAGTTTTGCAGGCCCTCTGAAATTCAGTCTAAATTAGAACTAAAAGTTTATCCTATACAAAACCTCTAAAAAACCAAAAATAAAATTAATCCAAGCGTCGTAGCGTCGGGGGTCCGCTTTGTTTGTGTATATATTTTTATGTACTAAGCGGTCTACTTAGCGGTCCCCCGACGCTACGTAGACCGCTTAGTACATAAAAATATATTTTTTTATTTATTTAGAGGTTTTGTCCGTCGGGGGTTTTTTAAATTTTTAATTTAATTTTTATTTCATGCTTTTTAAACTTAAATTATTTTTTCATAGCCTTGACTGTTCCACTCCTGGGCATAGGTCTACTCCTATTCCTTCCACTTTTCTTGGTGTTGCGCCTCTTCTCGCTTATTAACGAAAACAAGGAAAGATATGAATTAAAAAAAGCTTATAGGGGGGAGGGGGGTGTGCAGCCTACCCCCCTGGCGATGCCCATGGTGAGAAAGTGACAAGAATTCAAATTTCCAATCAACTAGACCCGTAGAAGTTGTTTAAATCCCTTCATCAACTAGAAAAGAGGTGATGAGCTTCAAACGGCTGAGCAGATTTTCTCGAAACATAGCTAAGAACACTCTCGATTAAAATACCTTTCAAATGACACCAATTTTATCAAAATCGCTTCATCTGTTTGGGAGCTACGATGCCACAGACAGACACATAGATACACAGATACACACGTCAAACTTATAACACCCCTCTTTTTTGGTTGGGGGTTAAAAATCAAGGTTAGTCGACCAAACATACATTAGGTTAGTAACCGTAGTAAGTTCGTAACCATAAAATTAACCATAGGTATCGAGGGTAGATCTTACACGGTGCGATTCAATTATAGGTATCGATGCTCCTAGCGTTAGGTAGAGAGGTACTCAGCGCTGAAATGCAGCGTTGAGTGTTGACAGAATTAGCAGTGCATTTGCGATAGGCAAGTGAACACGGTTTAAGATAGAGGAAACAGGTGTATGTGAGAGTTATAGGCGGTTTATTTTATCGTGGAAAAGTAGTCAATAGGGGATGATCACAATTTTTTTTCTTTGTCTTTTGGGTAGATTGTTGAAAAGTATTGGACACGTATTTTTTCTTTTTTCTCGTGGTCATAAAATTACGGAGATATATTGAGCTGAAATGGCGCATGACGTCACGTGTAGGTAATTTTTATACCTACTTGTGACGTAGTGCACCCCCACTCTCCAACTTTAATGAGGTTTAACTAAGTAATTTTTTGATATTTTGATAAAACAAAAAAAAAATGTCTAATATTTTTGTATTACATTTACATACCTGTCTGATGGACAAAATATAATTTCGTTTTCTTTACCCAGTCTTCACCCCTATTGAGACAAGTAAATTAGGACCTAGATTAGGACTAGATAGAATATTTTTTATCCATATCAGCGTGACAGTTGAGTATGAGGTCCTGGGCTCAAAGTGTTTATGGGGTCTCAATCAGGATTTTTTGGTAGTAGCCACGGAATCTAGATGTATCCGTTTGATGGCAATAACCTCGCCTCCAAGGACTGCTCCACCCATTGGTAATTATGTTTTTTAATTCGTTCCCGTGGGATAATTTCCCAGCTCATCGCAGACTAAGCCGCCGGAAAACAATACAATACACTTTCTGGAAATGATGAGAAATTAAGAAGATCAGAAAGTTATGCATATTATGAAAGGTATGTTTTTTATTTTTATGAAAAAAGAATAAGGTGTTAAACGAAGATTTTTATTATGATTTTAAGATATAAGTTATTATTAAAGTTCTGTTCACTAAGTTCATTAATAAATTGTCTATCAGCCAGAGTTGGACAAAGAGAATGTTTGGTTCTAATAGTAACGCTGTTCACTAGACGTGGCCATGTTTAAAGAAGTTGTAGCCGTGTCCACCAGCTGCTACAGTAATTTATTTTAATAATGATTCCTACTGGCCACCCCCCGGGGCCAGTGGGAATTATTTGTAAAAGTTGTGACCGTGTCCACCCGGGATGGACAAGCAGGGGGTGGACTGCCTTCAGAACGCTGATCTGAAGAAATAAATGTCTGAGTAGTGAAAATATGTTCAGCATTTTTCTTGTGTTTGTTGTACAGTCGGCATCAAAAGTCGGTTAACACTTATAAATATTACACCAAGTTTTGTGCTGGTCAGTGTGATCTGATGTTATGTTGTTTTGCGAATTTGTGTAACCATTGATGACAATATTGTTATGTCTTTTACTCCAGTCTGTTAATGGATCTTTCTAAAACTAAAACGTTCTATAATTTTGGAAATGTAAAGTGACTTCTGCTGCTGACCGTACCTATGTGAAAAAGCAAGTGAAACACAGGTGTTGCAGTAATTCAGTCGGTAAACACACGATCAAAACAGACTATTCAACATTTATTATCTCAACGTTAATTTCAATCCTAACACACGTAGGTACAAACACAATGTTCTTGTGGATACATCTCCAGAAATAGGCACGACAATGTACGTTGTCCTGAAGCGGTATCTGTTCGGAGATTACTGCATCTCAGCGCACTACACTATGATCTGTCGTGTTCCGTGTGCGCGGCGCAGCTTAGAATACTCGTGCCGATATTAATGAATAGAATTTGCAAGCTTGGTGTTATGTTGGATTTTTGATGTCTTATGTATTAAGTCGTGGAAAAAAGGAATGGACCCTAATAATTATATGAATCTTCTTTCTTTCTCTTTAAAGAAAAACGTTGACCCACACTAGGAATTTCTCCTGTATCGTGGGTGCGTTCACAAACGTTTTAACTGACATACACAAACAGACCCGGAATAACTATCTGTAAGGCCATACAAATATTTGTCCCGTGCGGGGATCGAACCCGCGACACGTAGCGCAGCAGTCGATCGCTCAGCCACTGTGCCAACCGTGCCGTCGAATATGCATCCTTATTAAATATTGCTGAGAGGTCAAGTCTTCGATTCCCGGGTCGGTCAATGTGTTAAAGGGTTTTTTTTTTCATGGCAAAAGGGGCAGATGGCTATAGGCTCATCCCCTATTACAAGGGACTTAACACAACTGGCGAAATGTGGATATACTTGCTAGGTACACTTCTGCCTAGTTCCTTCGGGGATTACATGGCGTGAAATAATGTTACATTACACAACATAACATAATGATCATCGTGATACAAATTAATGTTATGTAATGAATAAATATAAAAAAAATCTTATAATTATACAGGGTTATTTGTAAAACACCGACAATCTCTCAGGACTATGTTACTAACATCATAATCAAAAGTCGTAAGATTTAGAGTACTCATTTTCAATGTTTTTATTTTTGTATGAAAATCTGATGAACTAAAATATGACGAATTTTTAAAAGTCATAGAACAAAAGTTGTTGATTATGGTGTTAGTAACATAGTCCTGCTGGCGTACCATGACGTCTTAAAACATTATTGTTCCATTCTTATTCCAGAGTGAAAAAGAGACGGAGCTATACAGGTCGTCTAGCTCCATCTCTTTCACACTCTAGAATAGGAATGGAACAATAATGTTTTAAGCGTCATAGTAACCCCCCTGAGAGGTTGTCCGTGTTTTACAAATAACCCTGTATAAAACATAGCCTTTCTACCCAACTATATCTATGCAACGCGTCATAGTATATTCACTACACGCCACGAACTAATTAGCATGGCGTCAGCCCGAGTTGTCGGCAAGTGACCACGCCAAAACATACCAACTGCTGGCCAACCGGTGGCGACGACGACGGCTTGCTGTCGACTAATAACTCGATGAGATCTTATTTAATTGCTTTAGCGGTCATTTTACTTTAAATATTTTTGTCTCTTGCTCCCAAAATGGTGAATACGAGAGCAGCGGTACCGCAGTGGTGGCAGCCCCGACTTACGAGAAGTAAGCCGTGGGTTCGAACCCAGGCAGGCGCATTACTTTGTGTAATTTTGTTTCATCACCGCTGCCCTAAAAAACGGCATGTCCTAGAACTAAAAATTCGAAGACATGTGACATCTACCAACCCGCACTTGGCCCGCGTGGTGGATTACAGCCCACTCCCTCTCATAGAGAGGAGGCCTGTGTCCCAGCAGTGGGAACCTAAGTAGATCTCTACGGAGAAGAGTGGGCAAGAAATTACATGGACAGTCTTTTAAATGAGAATCTTGTTACTAAACCTTAGTTACATCATTCATGTTGAGATGGTACATTATGTGAGAACGATGTAGCAAGTCGTGCACGTTAAAAGTGTCCATAATAAAAACAAATGAACAATTAAAAGATGAAATAATTAGTTCGAAATGAGCCGTGGCAGCTAAGAGACGACCAGGCACAACTGACAGCGCCCGTTCACGAACATGACAAATTATTTTTTGACGACACGGTTGGCGCAGTGGTTGATCGATTGACTGCTGCGCTGCGTATCGCGGGTTCGATTCCCGCACGGAACAAATATATGTATGGCTTACAGATAGTTGCTCCGGGTCTGACTGTTTGTGTATGTGAGTTTAAATGTTTGTAAACGCACTCACGACACAGCAGTAATTCCTAGTGTGGGCAAACGCTTAAAAACAAAAAAAAACTAAATTATCGGACTACTATACCTACTAAGCAACCCTCCAACGTTAAGAAGTTAATATTAGTGTAGTGTTCCACGAATATTGATTGCTGGTCACCTTGACAAGGGTTTAGCAGTTTCCGAAGGTGCGAAGCTTTTAGCTATAGAGATCAGTATTCTGTTTCCTAAAATAGATTTAATGTGATATAATTTATTAAGTAGAGTGTGAAATTGTACTCGCTACTTACCAGCGAACATTATTAGCAGTATCGACCATGGGAGTGCTTTGCCCCTTTTGAAAACAAATTACAAAGAAAATATTGCCAAACACGCAAACGCCAAACACTTCTATTCACTTTTCAACAAGTCAACGCCATGATGAATCTAAAAACTGAATCTTCACCAAGGTTGAAACATTTAACTTTCACCCCGAAAAGAAGACCGTCGTGACGTGCAAGAGACATTCAACCCTATCCATCATGCATAATAAGTATGAAAAAATATTAAAAATTCAAAAAAATCTCACAAAAACAGTGAACCGCAATCCACCAAGCTAGCCCAGTGTGGGTTGGTGGATGAAATAACTAATGTATGTAAAAAAAAACCCTTAACGAAGCCGACAGGCACTAGTGCTTCCCGTCATTGCTATCATTTTTTGTTCTGGTTTAATAATAATCCAGAACACCTGGAGTTCTTGCCTGGAAACCTTCTCTTTACGGAGATATTGGACGTCAAAGTCCTAACCTTTTCACAAGATTTTTTTAAATTTTATTTTTTAATGTTCTACATTTACTTTAAATACCCCCCATGGCCCTTGTGCTATTCAAGACATTACCGTAATGTTTTGAGTGTATTACATTGAGTTCTATCGTAAACCGTGATTTTTCACCCCAAAAAAGTCGTTTCCCAGCAATTATGTTTGCGTAGAGTCACTTAGTCTGGTGCATATTTATTTATTTAATAGGGATAAAAAACGGTAGTACAATCACATGTTATACATTATGAATTTAAACTTAAAATAATAGCACTTATTGCACAACCAACACCATTATCCACTGATCACTAGCTTATGATTAATGCTACGTGAGTTAAAACATATTAAAAATATAATAACAGTGATTACGGACGTCCAGGTTATAAAGAAAGACGAAGAGAAAAAAAATATTAACAAATAAAAGAGAGCAAAATTACGAAGCTATTATTAGTTCGACTACAAACTCCTTAAATTTGCTAGCGGAAAATCAATGCTCTCAAATTTATTGTTGTAAGAATCAATTATAAAGATTTGGTTGACGGTTTCGTGAAGCGTCCAAAATACACCTTGTAGAAGCGTTATCGCTGCGTCCTGCTCAGAATACTCTCCCAATGGTTGGGTTTCGGAATTTCAGTGGTTTACAAAGGTGTATTGTTTGTTCCCGGCTAAGATTAAATTTGTTGGTCCACTACCACCCTCTAGTGAGCGAGGACTGACGTGTCGCTGCCCGAGCTATTTCTTTATTGTCCCCGAGTCATTTTAACTTGGGTCTATATTATAAGTTTTTTGTCTTCATGATAGAGTAGGGTGCGAAAGGATATTGCTGTGTCATCGTTTGAGTAAAAACCGATCATTTATTTTTTAAATATGTGAATTTAGGTTATGTGGTAAGGACCGAAGACTGATTGAGCAAACAAATCTTAGAGTGAAGACCGCGTATCGCTTAGCGTAGTGCGGGATGCTCTCTTGCTATAATATACGGTGGATGGGTCACTTCGTGTGGAAGGAAGGTGAAGGACCTTTTAGGACAGGGAGCACCTTTTTGTCGATGTTTTATAAGTGACCATGCAGGCCTATGTGAAGTAAAAATATTTAGATCTTTTGATTTTGGTGTTCTGAAACAGCATGAGAAACGCCTATGACCAGTGTGGACAATGCTACGATAAGGTGATGAAAATGAATGATTGAATATGATATTTTGTAATGTTTTTGTAAAAGTGAATTCATACTGTAGTGTGGTATTCTTCTGGACACTCACAGTAAGAAGTCAGTAAATAATTTCGTAGGTTTGAACAACAAAAAACATACGCGTAGAAATCTTTTATTTTTTCGTCGGTAATAAATAAGGTGAACGTTAAACAATGTATATTTACTTTCTGATCTCGACGAGCGACGATAAAATTTAATCTACGAGCTGCACAGCTTGCAAAGCCCACACGGGATTTAGCTAGAGTTCATTTTACCGTAAATCGTTTTTACACTATATTTTAACACCCACAACAATCAATTCCTGCCTACCCCACATAATTACCCACACAAAAAACTTCCCAAAAAAATAAAGGCTCGAACACACGAAATTAACACAAAACGTTTAGCCATCCATTAGAACAAGTTCTACTAAAAAAGGCCGAGGCGTCAAAAGGCTCCATCTATCAAGGGCCCTTAAACTACGCCTAGCGAAAGTCGGCGTGAGTAGGAACAATGCGCTAATGGAAACCGTGCTTAATTATACACGTCATCAACATAGACAATGGAAGGTAGTTTTAGGTGAATTGTATGGACTAGCCCTTATGTTGTGATAGAGTTTAATTTGAATGGAGTAAGATTTTGTTTGGTGACTGGGTTAATGAAGTATTGTTATTTATCATTCATTCTTCTTCTTTGGTTCGATTCCTAGGTCTAGCAAAGTATTATTGGGCTTTTATAACAGGATTTTCTTAGTAGAAGCTATGGAGTCTGGATTTATGACCAGTTGCCGGCAATAGGCTCGCCCCCTATAACATGGGACTAAAACTAACTTGCGAAATTTTAGTGTACTAATGGGTACACCTCTGCCTCACCCTTCGAGGATTACAGGCGTGATGTTCTGTCTTCACAAACCTGTCTTAAAGATATTATGTACAAAATTCTTAGCTGTATTTTACCTTTGTAAGATAATGGTGCCTGTAGTAGGTTTTTGGGAAAAACCTGTGTGACAGGTCAGCGCAGGCCTTCTACGGCTTAAATTAGTTTTAATAGAGATACTGTGTAAGCCCCCCCGACCCTTGCTCCCCCCCCCCGACCCTTGCTCGAGCCAGCCCGCGATGCTGAGCCTTTAGTTTTAAATCAGCCCCTAAATAATGAAATCACTCAGATCCAGCCTGTCCCTTTGCTGCCCTCCCCAAGCGACACCTTAAGCCGAGGCCCGAACCCCGCAGGGGGTGCCCTTAGCGAGCTGTCGCTTAACTCAGATAATTTTGCTGCCCTAGCTGGAGGCCTTAAATTCTAGGCATCAATAGGATTAGACCGGTTAAGCAGTAGCCAGCCTCAGAGGCTGAATTGCGAGATGCCATATATAAAAAAAATACTGTGTAAGAGTAGGAGTTAAACAATATCATCATTCTCTTGCCCTTATCCCAATTTATTTGGGGTCGGCGCAGCATGTCTTCTTCTTCCATACTTCTCTATTGCTTGTCATTTCATGAGACACCACCTTTCTTGCCATATTATCCTTCACACAGTCCATCCATCGTTTCTTTGGTCTTCCTCTACCATCCACATTCATACTCAAAACTTTTCTCACGACATATTTCTCATTCCTCCGCATCACATGCCATACCACGACAACCGATTACCACACATCTTTTCAGTCACCGGCGTCACTTTCAGACTGCCCCTTATGTACTCATTTCTTATTTTATCCATTCGCGTAACACCATACATCCCCCTTAGCATTCTCATCTCAGTTAAATGCCTTTTATTCATACCTTTTGTGGCACAACATTCCATACAAGACTGCAGGTCTAACCATTGTTTTATAAATCTTCCCCTTAAATTTAAGGGGAATGTGACCTGCCGCCATATAGGAGTAGATATATATATATAGGAGTTAAACAATATGCACAACAAATATAAAAACAGAAATTAAGGCTCCCGCAAACAGGCGCGACGTGACGCAAAGTGACAGCGCGACGTGGCATAGAGGTGTTACCACGTCCCAAAGCCTCGCAAACAAACGCGACGCGGCGCAGCGCGGCATCGAATCGATTACTCGATCCTAACGTAACGTATAAGGACAGTGTGCAGGTGTACAGCTTTCTGAATCAAGCCCTTGATCCATTTGCCTACCGAGAGATTGAATAATATATTATTATCATTACCTAGTTTGGCCTATAAAGGTCATGCTAATGTGTTGCAGACGATATCTTAAAATTGGGTTGCCCTATGGACATAAATCTTTTTGAGCAATCGTTTTTATGCCTTACTCTAACTTTCAAAATCAAAATAAATCAAATATAATACAAATAAAAAAGTCGATTTTTAAGTTAAATACGTAATTAGGTATACACAAAACAAATTTTGTGATTTTCGATCGCTTTTCGATACGTTAGGATCGAGTTATCGATCAACCAGTTGAATAGTAGCTCGCGTTTTCATAGAAATTGTTCTACGTAGGTTTTGTCGCCGCGTGCCGCGTCGCGCCTTATGTGGGGGCCTTTACTGCTGCTTTTTCTACGTTTGTCACATGACAAATTAAAGAAAATGATGTAGGTAGAAACTTACTTGTAACAATGTTGGATGTTTTTTCGTCATCTATCCAACACTAAGATTATGCATGACATATGAATAAATTATGCATGATTAATTTGATAATCCTCAGCTAGATTTGCACACCATATTTGTACGCCTCCTGGCATAACATAGCTCTGTACATCAAACATAAGATCTGTACTTTTTTTTTACCTATGTTAACAAATAAATTATGATTATAAGAGAAAAGGGAGAAACCGAGATTTCAACTAGTTCCATGTGAATGTTCCGGCAGTGTGCTTCCGAAACTCACGTGGGCTTCCGAACTTTGTAATCGAGTGCGGTAATCGTATGGTACAACGTTGAAAAAAATAAAAACTCTGACACTAAGTTAGGTACTGACCACACGATTAAGAAGAATATAATATTACATACAAGAAAGAAAGAAAAAATATTTATTTGTCGCAGGTTCACGACGTGCATACAAAATAACAATGAACACAATAAACATACAAAGCATAACAAACATTTGTTAGTACAATAAAATAAAATTTACAACAATAAGATTAAAAACAAAAAAAAATAAGCAAAATGTTGTCAGCTTGCACGTCGTGACTGCGACAAGTAGGTTACCACTCAGCATGCTGCTGTGCTATGGGGGGCCCACAGCACAGCGCTGGTTTTCAGTGGTCAGACGTGACCCCATACAAACGTAGCTTTCTACGAATATTATAATAAATACTTTTGTGCCCGCATAGTACAGATAAATACAGTAGCTGATTATTATTCAGCATTTCAGTAATCAGATGACCCTGAAATGGCACACAGGGTGGCACATCAACCGATACATTGCCAGTATAATATTGCCTCGTTTTGTAAAGATTTGCCGTACTATGAGAGATCCGCATAAACTGTTTTTTTTTTATTGGCTGCCATGCGTACCGACCCATTTTAAATATTCCCAGGCCGACAGTAGCGTTCCCTAAATAAAAATTTACCACCATCCTAGTTTTCTTTCTTCTAACCTAATTTGAAATTCATACAAACTGGTCAGTGGAGTGTTATAAAAAAATCCCAAAATAAGTGCCTAACACTGGAATCCCTAACAATAATCGGTGGATTAGGATGATAATCCCTGAGTTGGCTACACTGGGTGGAATTACATGGCTCTGTTGGGCCTTGTAGCAAATATAACCAGAATGTGAGGTGAAACGAGCGGGGTCGAATCGGCCCCGTGCGTCTGGGGCAAACATTCTCAAAGTCGCACTGATATTTTGTTTGTCTTTCCTTTTTTAATATTTTTTGTTAAACTTGCAAGTTGGTTTAATGTGTAAAACTAACTCGTTATACAGCAGGAACTTAGCGTTCCTTTAACTTAGAGTTCCGTTTTTGGCAAGGCACTACATCTTCTGAAGCAACTCTAGCCGTAATCTAAAACAGAATCAGAATCTATCAGATATTTTGAATGTACGAAAAAATCTTTTTCTTTTTTGTATTTTCAGATTACAGAAATTAGATAACGAAATTGATAACTACCATCTTTTATTACAAGTTAAGCTTCGCTACAAAATTGAACGCAATTCATTACTCCACACAAATTGCTTTTTGATGCCTTAATTGAAATAGTAGATGTTCAAAGACATAAATATTTTTCTTTATGAAGATAAGATTGTGGAGAATTGCTATCAGCAGATGTTTTTCGCAGATAAAGATAATATGATTCAATTGGTATTTTGAAAGAGCTGATATTCATAACTGCACTGTAATGCATACAGGGTAAAACTCCACAGAAGCTAAACTTAACGAAAAGAAAATTAAATGTTGTTGACTTTTGCTAACTGACATGATGATAAAATATGATGGGACTTTTGAAGAAATGTTTTCGATATGAATGATCTCGAATCTTAAATAAAATCTCCCCTTTATAAATACCAGCTCATCTCTTGTGTCCAAAATAAAATCTATTTATTCATAAACACGGCTTCTTATTTTGACTGAATCGTTGGTGTATTGGTCGCAAGGGCGACTGCTGAGCTAGTGGACCTGGATTCGATTCCAAGGTCAAGCAAAGTGTTATTGGCTTTTTCCATCAGGAACTTCTCAGTAGCAGCCACGGAGTCTGGATTTGTGACCGGTTGATGGCAATTGGAGCGCCCCCTATTTCCTGGAACTTAAATCATAACTGGCGATATGTGGATCTACTTGGTACGCCTCTGCCTAAACCATCGGGGATTATAGGCGTGATTTTATTTATAGGCAAGATGCACGGATGCATACGTCAAACTTATAACACACCTCTTTTTTGATAGAGGGTTAAAAATAAACTCGGATAATTGCATTATCTGTGCGCGGAATTAAGTAAAAACCAAAATAAATGGATTTACCATAATTGTTCCGGTCTTCAAGTGAAGTTAACGTTTATAATTAGCGTTTATTTATCATGGATCTAGGTTATTTTACCATACAATACAGTTTTTTTTTCAGCTACAATCCGCAGAATTTATGGAGCCTATTTATTTATATTACCAACATCGAAATTATTTCCACCATTCGTGAATTAAATTCAAAATGAACAAATTTATAAAATTAGTGCGAAAAATTAATCGAAAATGAAAAATTAGGTATCTTTATTTGAAGAATTAATGTAATTTAGATTGTAATTGATATGAATTAGGTTATTAATGAAGTAGATGCGACTAATTAATACAATGAGAGCAGTAATTAATCGAAATTAAAAGTAAAGAAAC
Source organism: Cerastis leucographa (assembly GCA_963082945.1). NCBI lineage: Eukaryota > Metazoa > Arthropoda > Insecta > Lepidoptera > Noctuidae > Cerastis > Cerastis leucographa. The sequence goes on along the minus strand of OY720381.1, from coordinate 20,806,746 downwards.
GAGATTCAGAGAATGAATGAAGAAGAAAATTATAATTAAAGTTGATATAGAAATGATGCTGACTTAATGGCAATAAAGGAAAATAGATTACCAAGTACATTTCTATGCGTATAATTGCTGGAACTGCTACTTATATACCTACAACGTAGAAATAAACCTGTTTTCCGTTCGTCTGTTTACAGGGACAGCAGGCTTATTCATTTCGGAAAACAAAAAATATTATACTTGTGAGCTAAGCTGCGTGCTTAGGTTAATTACCGAAGAAAAACGGTGTCCCTTTCACCCTATATAGGATGACTGGTAATTAGTGACCGATACTTAAACACATGATAGTACTCATGATAAGAAACAAGTTTACCAAAGAAACATATTTTTATACTCATTCACTTTTATCACAATAACATAACAGCCGTCTGTGACCTATCAGCTGTTAGCCGCGTGACGTCGTTCTATCTTATTACTATCGTACCATGCTACAGTGGGTAGACAGAGCACCCGCACGGCTCGCCACCTCGGATTTCATATGGTTGTTTGTTATAGTGATAGAAGTGAATGAACTTAAAAAAAAAAGTTTATTTCAGTAAGTTGTTTATTATCATGAGTATGTAGCGACCACAAAAAGCAACATACTACAAAAAGTACTACAGCGCCATCTATGACACTACGGAGGAACTAACATCAATTTCCTACAAGTCGCAAGCAAAGTTTACATCGACTTCAGTATATATAGAGAAACCCGATGGCAACTATCGGGCAGTTGCCCACCGGACACAACACCTGTCTGGCCGGATGATCATCCCTTTTCTATAGGGTATGAAGAACTTTACATCCTGTTCCTCATACCCCTAAACTGGTGACCCCGAAATGGACGTCAGCGCAGCCTTCGAGCAACGTGACGTCATCATCTTCACTTCCTCCATCTATCGAGCAGCGAGTCTCACAGCCAGCCAGCTTCAACGGGGTATTCCTGATCACCAGCATGCAGCGGAAGCGCATTCCTGGTCAGCACCCTCAGCCTCTCATCAAGCGACCATGGCACAGCACACTGCACTTTCGGCCGGTCGAGAGCTTCTACCACCCGGCCGACATCTCTCTAGCTGTCGGCCACATCGCGGCGCTGTACCATGTCCGACTCACTGCGAACATTGTGGCAACGAGCTTCCAACTGGCACGGCTAAATACTAAACAGATGACTCATTCAACTATCGACCTCCGGTCTCCGGGGGAGAGTGATGTAGCGACCACAAAAAGCAACATACTACAAAAAGTACAACAGCGCCATCTATGACACAATGGAGGAACTAACATCAATTTCCTACAAGTCGCAAGCAAAGTTTACATCGACTTCAAAATATATAGAGAAACCCGATGACAACTATTGGGCAGTCGCCCACCGGACACAACACCTGTCTGGCCGGAGGATCCTCCCTTTTCTATGGAGTATCGAGGAACTTTACACCCTGTTCCTCATACCCCTAAAAGTATAATGGCATGTTTAAGTATCTGTCACATTTTTTTTTTTTTTGGTAATGGCATCTCGCTGTTCAACCTATGAGGTTGTCGTCTGCTTAACCGGACTATCCTGTGGATGCCTTGAGAGTAAGGTCTCCAGCCAGGGCATAAAAACTAACAAACTAAGCGACTACACGCTAAGGGCACCCCCTGTGGCGTACGAGCCTCGGCTTAGGGCGTCGCTGGGGGAAGACTGCATGGGGACAGGCTGGATCTGAATGATATCATTATTTAGGGACTGATTTAAAACTACTGGCACAGCATCGCGGGCTGGCTTGAGCGAGGGTCGGGGAGGGCAAAGATCGGGACGTCGCGACGGACCTCGACGGCGAGGTCGGAAAGACGGCGGTTTGTCTCTAAACTTTTTAAGAGTACTAGTCTATTTGCTACTTTCCTGGAGAAGGTTATAGCATCATCGGGGGTGACGAGAGTATGCCTCAGACGGCGTACTAAACTAATGCGCGAGGGTTCGTAACGGGTGGCCGCTGCGATCAGGGGATTACGGTATTTAATGGCGTTATCGCAGAAACGCTTCGAAAGCCGTTTCATAAACTGGAGTATAGTGGGCATTCTAAGGTCTACGTGAAGACGGTCATTACGGACATAAAAGGGGGCTCCCGTGACTCTACGTAAGAACCGGTTCTGCAAAGTTTGCATTCTATGGATATACTTAGGCTTGGTGTGAGCGTACACGACGCAAGCGTACGTCATAATAGGGCGGATCACCGCGGTGTAGAGGCGCAACTTGCACTTGAGTGACCACTTGCTTTTGGCCGAAATCATGAAATGAAGCCTACCCATAGCAAAAACAGCTCGGTCGTGAGCAGCTTTGATGTGCGCCGCGAAGGACAGGTGGTTGTCGAGTAGGACTCCTAAGTATTTGGCTTGCTTCCCCCAAGGGATAGGCTTACCGTACATAGTGATCGGGCTAGGCGCGGGTGGCTTATTTCTACGCGGTTTAGAAAAGATAACTGCCTGGCTCTTGTCGGGGTTCACCTCGATTCTCCATTTCCGGAACCAAGCGCCTACGACGTTGGCCGAGGTTTGGAGGGTGCGGTAGATAGCGTCGTGACTGAGGCCAGTGTAACAAATGGCCGTGTCGTCCGCGAACCGGGCTAACTGAGCCTTCTTGTTCTAGGGGATGTCACTGGTGAACAGAGTAAATATAAGGGGACAGATGACGGAGCCCTGAGGGACTCCGGCTCTAATAGGATGGGGGGAAGACAGCGCATTCCCGATGCGATAGCGGAAGGTGCGATCCGACAAAGTCTCGTAAGATAAGTACGAGACGGTCTGGCACTCCCAGTTTGTACAGCTTATATAATAAGCCGTTGTGCCAGACTTTGTCGAAAGCCTTTGCTATGTCGAAGAACAACCCACCCGTCATCGCTCCACGCTGGAAGCCAGCGCTCAAGTGCTCTACGATGCGGTGGGCCTGTTGTATGCAAGAGTGTCCGGTCCTGAAGCCGAACTGCTCGTTGGGCATGAGACTCTTAGCCTCAGCGAAATCTTTGAGTCGCTTATAAATAAGTCTCTCGTAGATTTTGCGGAATGCGTTCAGGAGACTGATAGGTCTGTAGCTCGAGGGCTCAGACTTGGGTTTGCCTGGCTTGGCGAAACCGATGACAGTGGCCTCTTTCCAAATTTGGGGAAACGCGTTGTTGCTCAGGGCGCCATTGAAGATGGCCGCCATTATCACGACGAGCTGAGTGGGGAGGAGTTTAAACACCCTATTGGTGATTCCGTCGGAGCCGGGTGCTTTCTGCGGTTGAAGTTTATTAATGATGTCGTATCTGTCACCAATTACCAGTCACCCTATATCTCTAATTTTTTTTCATTTAAGTTGGGTTTTGTCTTGACTCTAGTTTAGGTCAGAGATGACAGACACAAAGTCAACGATGGAATGAGCTTACCCAGAAGAAGCCTACGTTCACTGTAACTTTGAAGAAATTGGGGTTGTAAGCGTTAGGAAAGACAGACGCAGGCAGAGAGTTCCACTCCTTTGCTGTGCGCATTATAAAAAGACGTTGGAAAACGCTACATTTACAAACTAGTGACCCACAGCTGCTTAGCACGGTGGTACGACTCTATATAACTTCGAGATTTCTTTATTATTTGTAACTTCGTTAATATACACGTAACACTTTGATAAAATGACAGTGAAAATCACATCATAATCTAATGTGTAGTACTACCTACTAATATGCCCGTGGGTATATTTCTACCAAAACAAGTTATAAGTCATCCTGATCATGGCTAAAAAGATACCATAATGTTTTTTTTTTTTTTATAAGATCTGCATCGGCGAGTATCGCTCGCGGGATTGGACAGCTCGGTGGGTAGATGATGAAGGTAATTACTCAGACCCACAAGAAAATCAACATAGATAATAGTTAATATGTACAGATGAAAGATAGGTTTACGTATAAAGGGTGTAAAACACCTCTTAACGAAGCCGAAAGGCACTGGTTCTTCCTGTCATTGCGATCATTTTTTTGTTCTACGCCATACCTGGGAACCTTCTAGTTACGGAGATATTAGGGGTCAAAATTCCAAAAGTATTTTTTTAAATACAAGTTTTTAATGTAAGATTTTTACTTTAAACACCTCCACGACCCCCGTACTATTCAATCCGTCCACCAGCACAATATTTTGAGTACGTTACATTGAGTTCTGCCACAAAACCTGATTTTACACCCCCCAAAAAAAAGTATCCCAGCAATAATTTTTGCGTAAAGTTACTTAGTTTCATGTACAGAATGCTTGGTTGACGGCTTCGTGATGAGGTGATTTACACGGTGTAGATAAAGTCCACTTGTGGATTAGCAACTGCATGATTCTGTATTTGATAGCGTAATCTTATTTAAAAAAAATACATGAATAGTATATATTTCCTATTATCTTCAATATCTTATCCGATCAATTCTTCCACTCTGTACACGTGTTCTGAATAATAGAATATATGAAGTATTTTTTACAGTTCTAAATTTTAGCCAGCAAAACTGTTTTGAAAAAATCACGTCCAATAATTATTATGTCTTTATCGTTGCGTTGACCGCTTGGCCGTATAATAGCATTCAAAATTACTTTTTTACACTCAAACACATTGAAATAACGCGTTTAAAAGCGGACTTAGATTATTACATTTTTTGACACTATTTAACACAAGCTTAGGAGGTCTTCGTAGAGACAAAGCTTAGATGTATTATATGCCTGTCATTAAACCGTCCACCACGGTGCTTTTGTTCTTTTTATGTATATATTTACTAGCTCTTGCCCGTGACTTCGTTCGCGTGGAAATTGTGAAGTGGATATTGAGAAACAAAAATAGCCTACGACCTATTCTCAGACCTATCAAAAACAACACAAAACAATTCATAAAAACGGTCAAGCCGTTTCGGAGTAGTCCGATAAAAAACGCTGTGCACGAAATTTTTATAAATAAGATTACAATAGGTTCACCAGCAGCTTCTATGTACAACATAATTATCTTATGTATAGGTTTTTACAGTTCTGCTCTTACACAGTCGCTAATTACTGGTCAACCAGCATGCACAAAATTAAGAGATACATACGTCATAAAGACTTTAATTAAAACTAGTACAGTTGAGGAAAACCCATGACCGTGAAACGTGGAAGAATATGGAGGAGGCATATGCTAAAGCAAAACAATCTGCATACACCAATGTCTGAAGAATAAAAAAATCTTATTAAGTAAATAGTATATGCAACTAGATTTTAAGATTGTTAATAAAGGTTATTGTTATTATTATAAGTACAGAAAGCTCTTCTTATACCCCGTACGCAAGGTAATACATTTAACTCAACAGGTGAACTCTTACTAGACTGGTCTAGAGTATCTGAAACACATTTTAATAACAAGTTAACAAAACATTTTCACATAACCGCAGAGTTATCAGCAACGGTACACCAGTGTGTATTAATTAGTAATACTTACAGACTAGCTCATTAATTTATTGCAACCGGGGTCTGGAAGTTGCTCCATGCTTATGTGGACGTTGTTTTGTATGAGAGAAAAATGCTTGCTTTATTTTTATTTTTTAGTTCGTTTAAATACACCGGAAGAAGATTTTTACTGTGAAAGATAGACCTTTGAAAACTGAATGTTAGTTTTATATAAAAACTAGCTGTAACCGGCATTGTTGCAATGCAATCCTACCTAACTACCTACTCTACCTACCCTACTGTACCTACCTTCCCTACCTTCCCACTCTTTTTTCTCACCTTTTAAACCTTCCATGGTCTTCTACGATTTTTTCTGAACCAAAATTAGGTAAAACGCTTCAGCCGTTCTCGAGTTTTATTGAGACCAACAAACGTCATTTTTATTTTTATATACAGGATGTAACGGAAAGGGATCGAAACTCGACTATAATAATAATGGGTGATTTAAATTAAGAACCGTCACATGACTGAAATGGTAAAACAAAAAATAGTACGAAATTCTACTTTCTATTTTTACTGAGTGGCTAGGATTATTCCGACCCTGGAGCGAAGGCCCCCATTCCTGCAACTTTTTCTAATGTCTTGAAAAAGCAAACCTCAGTCTACACTACATCTGTAAGATAAAATATATCTATATATCAGAGTGAAACATAACACATATATTATACATCATAGTAATCATCAGACAATACAGAGCAGACATTATCAGAGTGAGTGGTATCTGATAGAGTGAAAGATTCCTTCATTCATGTCACATTAGCCCTCATTACCATCACAGCAAAACATATAATTCCATACAAACATAAAATCAAAACACCATCAAGCATCTGAAACCAGTTTCATATAACGACTTGAAATTATGACTGCACCCAACACCACTACGTACTCATTAGGAAGCTAAGTCTTAGGTATTAATTTATGGTGGCTCCACCCGGCCCCCTGGAGCTTATAAAATAGTTAAGTTATAAAATCTAGACTGCATTTATTATGCGATTTATTATGTCCGAGAGAAGTATGGGAGAAGATGACCATGCTGCGTCCACTCCGAAAAATTTGGATAAGAGCTGGTGAATGATGATTATGATATACAGGGTGTTTGGTGCATCGTTTGCCAAATCGAATAGGCCGAAATGAGAGGTCATTTGCTATCTCTTCACGCCCTTTAACTCATTCCTTGCCACACTGGTTTTTTTATAACAACTTTTTAATTTAAATTGTGAAAAATTCCAAAATTCAACATTTTAGGTCAAATAAAACAATAAACAATTTGTTAAGACTTAAAATTTTGATTTAATTTTGATGTGTACTGATGTATGATTCTATCAAATTCAAAATTACTTGCTAGTAATAATTACTTTCTTTTTTAATAGCTCGTAAAGTTTTTGTAAAAGAAAAATAAACTTAAAACTCAACTTTAAATGGCTATAAAAAAAAAACTAAAAGCGATCGGGATCTTCGAATTCTTTTAAAATGTTTTCTAGCCTGTCCCCTTTCCAATGGTATGCAATATGCCTAAAAAAACGTTTAATACCTTTTCATTTTTAACTAAATGTGTAATCGAGACACTAGGCTGATATTCGAGATTACAGTAAGAACAGTAGTTTTAACATAAATAACATGCCTCAAGTAAGTAGACAGATACTGTTATGTCACTAGTGTTTAATGTTCTTTCTCTTTCTTAAACAGGGTAGGTACCAACTTTTTAAGAATTTGAAACTAAAAAAAAACTTTAATTCAGAAATCACAAATCTTGTTCGAGTTGCCCGTCACTGTTGCGAATGCACGCGCGGCATCTTCGTCTTATCTGTAGTGTTGTGCGTAAACGTATTTCTGCTATGATAGTCACGAAAGCCGCATCAATGCGTTGGACTAAATCATCCTTAGTCTCGATTTCCAAGGCGTAGACAATTTATTTGGCTCGTCCCTAGACGTAAAAATCTAACAAAAAAAATCAAATAAAATCTAAGATACTCGAGGAACTTTCTAGAATTATTATGACTTTTTAAATAAAAACAGTCTCTGTTAAAATAAGGACTGTAAAATTACCTAGAAGTGAGATATTTTCAGGTAATTTATTTTTCATCCTGTAAACCTCACACAGTGGTACTCTACAGTTTTAATATTAATTGGCAATTTCGTTTCTGTAATGAAAAAGATCTTCCCAATTCCCATATCGAAATAAACATAATTCCAAACTGCAAATTCTCCAAACAACAACGAACATAAATTCCAGTTTTTTAGTTAATAAGAAGCAAACAAAAAGTGTACTGCTTTATCAATTTGTAAGGAGACAATAAGCCACCAAATCCCCTGTAACGGACGACTGTTGGGTCGAGTTGGGCTCTTTGAACACCTGTACCTTGCCCCTATTATAAGTTATTAATACACCCCCTCTTTCACCTCGGGTGTACTGGGCCCTTTAGGAAACTGATTTCGATGCAATTTTTGGGCAGAAAATGGGAAATTAGACTTTCATTATGAATTTGTTTGCTGCTGTCATTTCATAAGCCTTGAATATTTACTTTTGCTTTCTCGCGACTTTTGTTGGCGACTGTAAGTAATAGATTCTAGGAGTATTGTCTCATTTTTTATCTTGGTCTACCTTTTGTAATAAGCATCGACTTTTTGTCGGGCCTACGCTGTCCTCCCATACATTATACATTCAAATATTGTAAAACCAAATGATTTTAAAAGAGTAACCATGAAGTTTCTTGCCGGTTCTTCTCCATAGGAAACGACTAATCTGAACCGAGCACCTTTTGTCGACGTGTTATAAGTGCCCATGTGCCTATGTAAAATAAAATAATTTGATTTGACATTTGATTGATTCTTCTGCTGTCAAATATTATCTGTTATAACAACAATAATCTAATCAAATATCGGAAATTCAGTATTTTCTTTTGAAATATTTAGATAGAAAAATATTGTAGTAAGTATGTGGCATTGTTTTCTAAGATAAATGTACATTTTTTTGTCAACCTTGTCTGACTTCCAGTAAAATAAATAAACTCTTGTACATTCAAGGTCATATAAGCCATAGATTTGCGGATTTTTAAGTACATCAGACGATGTCACGTATCGGATAAAGATTAGGAACGTCTTGCTTCACATAGTATTGTTATGTTACCACACCTAGATACTCGAATGTATTTAGTTTTATTTGCAATGATTAAAAATTACAATACTGCTGGCCTGCCATGACGTCTTAAAACGGTATTGTTTTTTTTACTTTACTTATTATTTTTACTCTTATTCTAGTGTGGGAAAGAGACGGAGCTATACATGATGTCTAGTGCCATCTCTTTCCCACACTGGAAAAGGAGTAAAACAATAATGTTTTAAGACGTCATGGTAGACCAGCAGTACACTTCATATAATTATGTCAAATCAAAATGAAATAAAATAAATTTATTCAAATAAATTAAATATGCACCCATTTTTATTTACAAATAATAGTCAGAGCAATCTATCAGATCGATTTCGATCGATACACTATGGAAAACCATACTACATCTTAGCTATAGACTTGTGCATAATATAAGCAAACTAGCTGTGCCCGCGACTTCGTTCGCATGGAATTTAAGAAGTAGCCCAAGTTACTCCTTATTACATCAGCTATCTGCCAGTGAAAGTCCCGTCAAAATCGGTCCAGCTGTTCTAGAGATTAGCCGGAACAAACAGACAGACAGACACACAAAAATTATTAAAAAAATGTTATTTTGGTATATGTACCGTATGCATGTAGTAAAAGCGGTTATTTTAATATTACAAACAGACACTTTAATTTTATTTATTTATTTAGATAGTAATAATAAACAAGTAGTAATAAGGTGTTAAAACAATGCTCGTCCAGCAAGCACGTGGCGCTGTCATCATTTGTCAGCCGCAGCGCCTCTCAACTGAATTAATAACTGGGTATCAAACCCCAGCACGATTTATGATCTTAATATAACTGATGTTGCTTGTAATTGGATTCGATGCTCTGTTGTTGTTACGGTCTGTTGTTGTGGTTAAGGTGAATTGGATGCAGGAAGGGTGTTGGGTAAAAATAACCAGGGTTAGCTTAGAGGTCCAATTAAACTATAATTGACGCGACATATTAATGATATCGATAAAAAAACCTATTTCTTTTTCAAAAGCTTTCTGACATGAACTCGTTACTTTTCATATACCCACGTGAAGAAAGCCGAGTGGCAGGCCCTGGAAGTAATTAATGTTACAGTGACCTATTTTTAATTTAATTTTATCTAGAGATTTTAAAACCGAGAGTGGTAACGCCGGGAGGCGACGCCCTAGAAGGACATACACTGACCTTGTACCTTGTACCTACAAAAAGCAACTTATAACAAAAAGTACTACAGCGCCATCTATGATAAAACCGAAGAACTAATATGGTCTGAATCTCGCAAGCAAAGTTTACTTCGACTTAAGAGTAGATAGAGAAATCCGACAACAACTGTCGGGCAATTGCCCACCAGACATAACACCTGTCTGGTCGGTGGAACTTTACACCCTGTTCCTCATACCCCTAAAACCTTATTGATGAGGTTCTTCAGAAAGGTCAGGTGCATAGTACTCGCAACAGACGTGCGTGTATGACCAGATGTATGAACGCGGGACGAGGAGAAAGGAGTATGTAATATCGTAGCAGGTGGCGTTCTGTGGTTTCTGCCTACCCCTATGGAAAAAAAACTCACACCGAGTTTATGAGTGTAGGTAATAGGGGACGAGCCTATTGCTATCAACTGGGCACAAACTCAGGCTGTGTGGCAGCTACTGAGAAATTCCTGATATAATTATATCGAATAACAATTTGCACGACCTAGGAATCCAGGACCTCATGCTAAGCAGTCGCTAAATTATTTTGCTCATTTTTTTTTTCCCCAGTCTTGCCTGGACACCTTATCTATCCATCTATACAAACACGACTTTTTACTACATATATGCACATGAATGTATATACGGTACATATACCAAAATATTTTTTTTTACAATATTTGTCTGTATGTCTGTTTGTTCCGGCTAATCTCTGGAACGGCTGGACCGATTTTGAAGGGACTTTCACTGGCAGATAGCTGATGTAATAAAGAGTACTTCTAGTCTAATTTCTTTAGGCTACTTCTATTTTAGAAAAAAAATATAAACTATTTCCACGCGGATGAAGTCGCGGGCACAGCTAGTCATAACCTAATATTGGCTGGCAGATACTAAATATTGTTTGTACTAACAATCTAGCTGAGTAGCCCGAACAATTAGGTATTGCATATTCATAGGTACCCATATTGTTTCAGCAAACATCGTTACAGCCTTGGCTAAAATTTGCGTGGACAGAATTTTATATATATTATTTTTCTGCACAAAATAGTAGAAAAATAACATGTTTTGGCACATTAGGTAAAACGTTCTATCTAGGTACATTGTTAGATATGGCTAAGCTACATATTAATATTGTGTAGTAACTTTAAAAATTTTGATTGCGTTTTGATTAATCAATGTTTTTAATTTATATCTCTTGTCCACATGACAACGTTTTTCCCTACTATTTTAAGGCTCACAAAAGAATGTTAATATTTTCAGAAAAATATAATTAAGTATATTCTACAAGTTGTTTTGCATCCTCGTCAAAATTCAGGAAATTGTCACAAAAGACAAAAATAATAAATTAAAATTACGGGAAGTACCTATTTAATTATTATTATTATACGCTGATATTTTTGGTTGTTTAAGTTTGTCAGTATTTCAGAATATCTCCCTTAACGTGGTTTAGGGATTGAGAAATGATCGAATAAACGTTTGAGATTTTTTGTTTGTATGTAAGCGAGGTTATAAGGCGAGGATCTGACGGGCTATTCGGGTTCACACTTACAGACTTCCGCAAAAAAGAAAAATTACCTACTAATTTTACTATTGATTCGGGACGAGAATCATTAGCATAGTTACCTCCTTGAATTTGACGAGGATGCAAAACAACACCTTGTATTTCCACGAAAAAAGGTTAATATTTTCAGAAAAACATAATAAGTATCTTCTATTTTCCCTTGATGTTATAGAAACTTCGTCGTAGATTACCTTTAGGTTCTAAAGTACACTTCTCAAAATGTTCACACTCCCAAAACGTTCACTGTACACTGCATGAAGGAGTGGGAAATTATAAATGTCTATAATTTCCCACTTCGTCCGCTTTCCACAAATATACAATGCCCAAAAAGTCGACTTCCCATAACGTGAATTCTCTACATATTTTGTTGGTAAGTACAGTTTATTAAAACAATAGAAAACACTCACAGTAGTTATTAGCGTCCTGAAACAATTTTCTAGAAGTATAATGAACGTCAGACCTCTTACCAAATATTGAACCAAAGGGCACAGCACAATACTTGACAATACAAATAGACTGATTTAAAGCACAATAACATAAGCTATTTTAAATAACAATGTTGATGTACACTCAAAAACAGCAGTGGCTTAATGGCCAGGACTTTTCGTAAAATATAAAACAGCCAAAAAATAAACATCGTGAGGAAACCGTCCATGTTCTAGGTCTGAAAATTCGAAGTTTTTCATTTGTCAACCAGGACCAGCAATTTTGCATGGTAATTAAGAGCCCGTTCCTATTTGCTGGAGGCCTAAGCTGGTTTTACTACGCAAGGGACAATGGCGATTGTCTCCTTAAATATTTGTTGAATAGTGTCAAGAACTTAACATTTTTAAAACTACTTTTTATGCAATAGATGTTATCTCAAAGCTGCAAAATAATTATAACTTCATGAGCAAATCTCTTTTGTATTTTAAGTAGTATTTATGCTCGTTACTGTACTGTGTAAGTTAAAACAAAAGCATTTGAGGATAAGTACCTACTGACTTACTCAATTGTTTTACATTGTACAATATTCTCTTCACTGAAGTTCAATTGTTTTTGCAACTCAACGACTCTTGTGTCAATATTATTTTCAATATCCTAGCATATTTTCTCAGTTTGATTCAAACCTGAAGTGAATTTTATTGATTTGGGTATGAACAATGTAGGGGTAAGTTTAAAGGCATTGGTATTTTAGAAAGTAGATTGGTCTGGAAACGCCTTCGAAGGACATAAAATAGACTGGTGATGTTCTTCAGAATGGTCAAGTGCAGCGTAGTACTCGGTTAGTAAGGATCATAACAGATGCGTAAGAGGGAGAGACCCTCACGTCCCAGCCGCCGCAGGAGATGCCTCGGGCGTCAGGAGCCTCCCAGTGGCCCACGGCCACCGTAGGCGCAGGCCTGTTGATGGTAAGTAATGGGCTAGCTCACTGTCCGTCCGTCTTATGATGACAGGCCGTGTCAACGGCGCCTTCGTGTTCCACGCTCAAGGAGATGTTATCGGAAAGGGTCCGAGAGGGTCGATGCCTGCCAGGGCTGCGGGACTGTTCGAAAGAGATACTGTGGCCATTGAACACAAAGGGCTAAGAATGGATGGATGGATGGGTTTTAGTCAGTACAAGTCTGACACTCCCTTCCGCTCTGCCCGGAGTAAAAGGGGTCATTTGATGATTTCCCATCCGTAAAAAAAAGGATTATAGCAGATGGTATTCTGTAGCGTCTGCCTAGACTGTAGATTAGGTTTGAACTAACTTTAAGGTAACCTAGATCTGAACCAAAACAAAAAAAAATAGATCGACAATTATGCAAAAGACATTATGTAATTTCACAAAATTAGTTTTATCTGATCAAAGATTACATATACTTTTTAATCTTTATCAGTTCAAAATACCCGATAAATAAATGTTTTGATTTATTTATCAGACACAGGTGTCAATATATACATTGAACACCCATAAAAAGAAGCTAAGGAATTATGTAGTTTGTATCTACATTCACATACATAAAGTTACCCCTTTTTTCCTTGGGAATAGGCAGAAACTACAGAACTTTACGTATTACAATTCTTAAATGGACTTTTGGCTTCGTCAATGTCCACGCACGCCGGTTGCACGCACTATGTAACTGATCTATCTGAAGAAATTCACCAAGATCCAAGATTCATTAGATTATTTACATGAAAAATGGTACATTAAGGTCTTATAAATAAAAAGTTCTCACATATTTCGGTGACTTATTTCAGCATGCAATACCTAACAAAATGTAGTAGTAATTTAGGTATCAAACTTTTAGACATAGTTACAAATTATACAAGACATTACATTTTATCCTTGATAAATATTATTTTAGAATTTAAAATAGGAACTAGTGTGAGGATACAGGATAAAGTAATAAAATTAGAAAAAAAATATATAAGAAGGACCAGATTATAACATCAATAAGGTAGTGTATGTCCTTCTAAACCCTAGAAGGACATATACTGGAACGCCGGGAGGGTACTCCCTAGAATCTATGGAGTAGATAATTTATTTATTTTATTTACACCAAACATACAAATATCCTTACAGGTTAAACCCAATAATAAGAGGCACTAACATATACTTCAGTACAGTCACGTCTAATAATATGTATACACGCAGCAACTTTTTAAAGTGATTTTCTCCTACTGTGTTGATTAAGGTTTTACGTTTTCACGAACATGGAATTTTAGAAGCCATACTATTACGAAATAGGTCTTATCTCAACGTAGAAACCGTAATTTCACGAGCAAATCACTTTTCAGTTTTGCTAAGTGTATACATATTATTAGACGTGACTGTACAGTATCTCTCAAATTTCGGTATCTGCAGCCTTTCGCAATTTATCCATACCGGTTTACCGAACCATTAAACCTAAACTATGTAAAACCTAATTTCCATTTTAGAGTTTAAACTCAAAAACCCAACAAAATCGTCACAAGATATTTTTACCCGTCCCTTCTCCTTCTTACCCGGGAGACTTCAGCCCGGCCTTCTGAATAATGAAAACTAATTATTCGCAAAGACATTATGAATATGAATCGCCCTCGGCCGGATATCTACTTATTTTTCTCCGACGACAAACTGTTCCCAAGCATAATGATCTCGAACAATATCGTTCCCGGGTATAATGAAAATAGATCTTCTTTTGCGACGTCCTTATAATTATTTTCTTAGTTTAGACGCGAGTGTAATTGTGTGTCAAACTTGTTATAGGAGAAGAATATAGTTCTGGAATAATTAAATTTTAGATAATTTGGAAGAGCTTGTAAACTCCCACAGACATTAGAGTATACAGTTTTTCACCGCGGTTTTTCCCGCGTGGATTTAGGAAATTATACTACGGTAACTAACAACAGATAAAAAGTATCCTTTACCCAGGTGAGATCGGTTACTTTCGCGTTTATAATATAAGTATTGAAAATAGATTTATGATGAGTTCCGTTTGGAATCATAATACCTACTTATCATTAGCACTGAAAACGGAATAGGTAATATTGGTCGGTATGAGTTCCTGATATTTCGGCGCTGTTGCAAGCAACTTGATCACAGATAAACTTCATCATCACAATAATTGTGCATTTGTTAGGCGGCGATTACGATAAATTCACAATTTGATTAAACAACAATAATTAATTCAAAACCAATTGAATAAAATCAGGCACTTACAATGGGTATTTATTCTGAACGGCCCAAAGCGAATGGACCTACGTCTACGTTTGAAAGGACCGGTGATAGAATGACTTCAAAATTAATCCAAAGGGACAGTCGCATACATTGTGATAGCCGCATAGTTTATAAATTTTATCTATTTAACTATTTACTTATTTGAAATCATCTAAATAAACAGAATACTTCTTCATAACCGGTGGGCACGACTTCAGGTAGCTAGTTCACCCATGACCCTTTCTTGTCAAACAATTACAAACATACTGCTTATCTGTCACTCCGCCCCACGGTAGTCCGCCCATATGTCAAACCCCCTTTAAGTCAGTGGTGAAAATTGACAATTCATATAGCGCGATGTCATCACTATAACCGTTCCTAACTAGGGGTATACATATCAGGGCTATTTACTTCAATTATCACTTTTTTATCGACCTTGAAAATGAACGCATCTCATTAAAACTTCTCGCTTCTTAACGCTGACTCTTCCGCTAATTTCTAAGAATTTTGCTATTTGTGTGGGATGGAAATCCAAGAACAGGGTAAGTGTTATGTGAATATTATGTTTTACGAATTTATTTATGTGTACTTTTTGTTTGATGTGGTTGCTACGCCAACCTACTTTTCTCAGTATATTTTTCTGTTATTGCAATTTGACAGCAGAGCGTTTCAAAAATAGCCATCATTAAAAACACAGATTCTTCTACTTTTCACCTCATTATACCTGCTGGCTAGCTGACTGAAAAATTAAACTGTCGCCCGATACTGTCCGGCTGACTGACAGAACATTTATGTGTTAATTAAGACCAGCTTATTTCCGTTATTGGACATTTCACGAAACAAACTACAGATTATCTGGCAGATCGTTTTGTTGATTATTGAGTAGGTAGATTGGGAAAGATTGATTGGGTGTCTAGTGATGCAATGATCCCGGATCACCAAAGGTAGGTAATAACAATAACAATTCAAATCATAATCTTTATTTCGAAGACGATATTAATTTTCATTGATTTATCGTTACATGATGGATGGTAATTTGATATGGTAATGATGATTTTGTCGTAAAATAAAAATAAAAAAACAGTTTCAGTCAAAGTTTTTTTTTTGCTTATCAGAAGTTGACATCAAGCAGATAAATCATATTGACTGTCTCTTTAATATTCTATTGTTTCTTTAATATTCAATGAGCGGGAACTTTACTTTCTAACTAAATTAGTTTACTATTATATGGTGGGTACGAAACGTAGGGTTGAGGTAGACGGGCATGTGCTACAATATGTCGATTAGCACACATACTTAGGCCAGATAGTGTCTTTTAAAAATAGGCAAAACAAGGAGTTTGATCATTTGGTCCAAAATGCTTGGAAGTCCTTCTGAGATATGGAAGAACACTTGAAGGAAAGTCTCCCAATGACACTGAAAAGAAAACTCATCGACACGTGCATCTTCTCCATCCTAACCTACGATGCGCAAAGCTGGTTACTAACCGAACAACAGAAGTCCAACAAAATTTGCCAGAGGGCAATGGAGCGTAGCATAATAGGTGTGAAGCGTACAGATCGCGTTAGGTACACCGCCCTGCGTTCCATAACTCAAGTTGCAGAGAAAAACCAGCCAACCTAAAGTCGGAGTGGGCTGGCCATATCGCACGAATGCACCCGGAGAGGTGGGCAAAAGTCGTCACTCAATGGACGCCTGACGGAGGAAATCGCCATCGAGGTTGACCGCGGCAAAGGTGGTGCGATCATGGCCAGATATTGCAAAAGATAGAGAGGTTTGGAAGGAGAAAGGGAAGGCTTTTGCCCAGTAGTGGGACACATGATAGGATAACAAAAAAAAAAGTATGTACAGCCAGCATAAATCAAGTAATTCTCCACATAACCGCAAACATTCCAACATATCGTCTTCCATTCAACAGCAAACAACTCCAAATCCAGGGTTGGATTCCACGTGTGTGTTTAGATGAGATCCTCATCCTGATAATGCACTCTGTTTACCATCGTTCAGCTTGTAGAACAGATCCCAAAAAGCCATCCTATCGTGAGCTGGTCTGCTTCCCGAAGTAAAATCAGCTCCAATGTTCATGTAGGTATAGGTGTCTTTTGTTATCGGTGTCCATTTCACGGGAAGCAATTCACTAGTCTGTGGTGTTGGATTGCTGAAACATAGAACATGTGACTTGAAAACTTTTTCAACTTTGAAAATAGTGGGTGGCATTTTTAAATAAAATACCTTAGAGGCTAGAGGTCTTAGCACGAGCTTGCGGTGTAAACGTAACGCAAATACGTTAGTTTTTTTTTCGAGTAGATCGTTAAATAAACAAGCACATTCAGAACCATCCAAAGATATGAATAAAATATTAAAATTATGAGTATTTTTCATTCTTAAATCGACGTGTTTACGTTACGTTTACACCGCGTGCTCGTGGTAAGGCCTTAGTTCTTAAATAATTAGGTACTAAGTTAATCGTCTGTTTTTACTTGTTAAGCTTCACTTTAAGAATAAAAAAATTAACAACCATAATTACATAGTACGTGACCAACCTGAATTTCGCGAAATTAGTCCACATGGTAGTCATCCGTTCAATAGTAACCTCATCTTGAGGAGTAGGGTCGGGTTTGTGGTTCATTTTGAACAAATAACTCAATTCATCAGCATGAGAGGCACAGCATGAGCCATTATAGTCATCTTCTTCAACGACGAGGGCATTCCTCCCACCAACATACGAAAACATGTAGTAGTAAATTTTTCCCGCTCTGGCGTCTAAAAATTTCTTAATAGATCTTTGCACAGGATGAATATAAGTGAAATCAGAATCAAAGTTTATAATCCCCCACTTCACGTCTTCGCTTAAAACTTCGTCTCCAAAATAGAAATGTGATATCGCGTCCTTCATTTCTTGCAACTCCTCATCACCAAAATCAAAAACACGTTCCAAATAATTTGATACAATGTCCAAATTTTTAAAATACTCGGCATCTTTATTAAAATGGGAACGTACCATTTCATGTTCATTAAAACCAATCAATATTGGCATATTTCTCACTTTTGGTGTTCCAGCATTAAGCCAAGAACTAGTTAGAAAGGGTTCCACTCCATCAAATTCATTTTCTATACAAGGTTTGAACATTATACCTAGTTCAATTGCAGTTCCCACGACTAAATTTGAATTACTTTTAGCAAGGAAAGATATAGCTTCATTTATGTCTGTGGTTTTAAAACCTAAGCGCTGCGCTATTTTTATAGGAACCAATCTATCTGGTTCGTATAACACAGTTGCAGCTAAAGCGCTACCACTTTGTATGATCACTTGGTTGTACAATTTTTCCTTGGGTGATAACAGGTGCAGATCTATAGAATGCCCCCCAGCACTTTCACCAAACAAAGTAATCTTATTGGAGTCACCACCAAACGCTTCTATGTTATCCTTTACCCATTTCATAGCCAGGAATTGATCTTTTAGACCTTGATTGCCGGCTACTTCTGGAGTCTCAAGACACATGAAACCGTAAGCACCAACACGGTAGTTGAAGGTAATGACAATGACGTCATGTTTTACTAAGTAGGTTGGTCCATAAACGTCTTTTCCAAAATATCCTCCATGGAAGCCGCCTCCGTAGACCCAGATCATGACTGGAAGACGGTGGTTGGACGTAGCCGTGGTTGGTACGTAGATACTTAGGTGCAGACAGTCGGGTGAACCCAGAATAGTTCTGTTGTGTTGGTAGACCTGAGGGCAGATCGCTGAGCCATCGTATGCTTCGAATGTTTCTTCAAACTTGGGTTGTGGTGTGGATTCCTGGAGATGAATAGTATCAAAATAAGCAATGAAGCTATTGACGCCATGGCGCGGTATAGCCAAACGACGAACTATGGGCTTGTAAAAAAAAATATTACGTGATGAATCTAACATCACAACAACAAGCTATTTTCCACAATGGTATAATAGTAAATATTTATTATTCTTGGCTTTAAATTAAATCCCACGCTCTTTGTTTAATTTAATATGGTACTATGATTATTATTTTGATTAAACTTAGAGGATATTATGATTATTACTATAATTGTTTCATTTAATAAATTATTTTATATCAGTACATATTTTAATTCGTTATTGATTCGCAATGGTGTTTGATTCGCGTTTTAGGCCCTTTATGCTCTTGCATATTGCTACACGAATTATTTTAATATGAAAGTAAATAATTCTTGTATCTATTCGCTGCAACTGACTGGTAAATTAAATAAAAAAATAACAATTGCAACTACTTACACCAAAAGGATTTTCTGGATCCACTTTAGCGTAGGGTATTCCCAAGAACATTGCATAGTCTCCATCATCAGCTCTCAACCCACGAATCAGCCCCACATTAGTATCAACTAAAGGATCGACTCTTGGTGAACATTCTCCATAACTTAATATTAATAAAATTGAAAAACTTAGACTTCCTGCCAGCATGATAAAGTGTAGGAATACTGTGGAGAGAATTCAGATTTTTAATTGCATTTTATAATAAAGATAAATTTATAAAACAGATAGTGTTAAGATAAAAATATGATAAACACTGTAGAAATTTGAAGTGCATATTTTCGATTAACGAACTAGTGGACGACTCAGTCTAAGAGTCTTATCAACAGAGAGCGGAATAGGTAGAGAATATTTGCCTAAACTTCGAGCAGGTAATATCATGTGGATAATACCTCCGCATAAAATAACAGATTCACTTTTAATTTCCAAAATAAAGCTTTTTAATCAGAGGATGGTATTATCCATAAGTTACTTACCTCCTCGAAATTTAGGCATCTAATCTGTACCTATTCCGATCCCTGCTTATCAATTTAGTTTTCCAGTATAACAATTGCCTCGTTTTATATAGATTTCCCGTTCAAAGAGAGACCCACTTTAACTGGTTTTGCATGTGTTGGCCGACATCGGAGAAGATGCTATGTTCTTGGGATTTCCTCATGCAGTTATCCAGAAAATTGTAATACCTAAAATTCCATATACCCGTGAATAATAAATTAGCGTGGAGTATACGCATCATGATAATAATAAAAATTAATATTTAAATCAGTCATTTGGCAAACGACACAACAACGTCATCTAGATCAAGTTGATTGTGCAGTCTTTTGTTTTCGATCGCATGCCATTCGACTGCAATCAAAAATTGTCTACGTTCGAAAGGCCCGATGATAATCATAAGTACATCAAGTACCAACACCTTCCACGCTGATTTGGAAGAAAAAGAAAAACATAGAATGCATTAGCTGCTTTTCGTCCCGTGCATGTCGTGAAAGTCGACAAAGGTTTAATGTTCACTTTAATATCTTCAAGTAAACCACAGCCAACTCAGGGCATGCGAACTGCCTCAGTGGCAGTAAGCAAGCAAATGGCCTAAGGCTCTAGGGTGCTCCTACCCACCGTCATCAGCAGCAGCACCACTAGAGACGCCTAGCACCAGGGGCCTGTTTTTCTCTTTGTTTGTCATGTGAATGGAGGGGATTAGACAATTAACCCATCACGCTTGTCTAGTGTGGGTTGGTGGGTAAACAGTGAACCTACTGACTTGGTCCGTGGGTGCTACCGTTGACATTTAGACAGTGTTCCACCGCTACCACCCTTAATTGGCGTCCTGTTTTAACGCTAATTGTCCAACTTAGCCCATTTGCTAACTGAATCATTTCGCATGCCCTGAGTTGGTTGTGGTTTACTTGAAGATTTAAAGTGAACAGCAAACCTTTCCCTTTGTCGAATTTTACGACATGCGCGAGACGAAAAGCAGCTGATGCATTCTATGTTTTTCGTTTTCTCCCAAATCAGCGTGGAAGGTGTTGGTATTTAATGTGCAACATAGACAATTTTTGATTACGGTCGAATGGCACGCGTGCCATTTGTTTTGGGCCGTTTAGACTAAATACTCCTATTTAGTCTGAACAGTCCAAAACAAATGACTTCACAATCAACTTGATCTAGATGTCGTTGTTGTGACGTATGTCAAATGACTTATTAAAATATTAATTTTGATTTTTATCTTGATGCATGTCTGATTTATTATTCACGGATATATGCCAATATAGGTATTACAATTTTCTGGATACTAATGTTCGGAAAATTGAAATACGATGATTTTTTTATATTATTGTAACTCCTCACTCCAAAATATTGATAATTGCGGCAATCCCAAGAACAAAGCATCTTCACCGTTATTGGCCAAAATCTTCAAGTGAGCCCCACCCACTTTACAATTTTCGTTTAAAGTTACACGTACCTGCTTTTGAGTGTACGCACGACAACCAACCAAAATATGCAAAACCAGTTTAAGTGGATCTCTCATTTTACGGGAAATCTATATAAAACAAGGCCATTGTTACTGGAAAGCTAACTTGATAAGCAGGGATCGGAATAGGTAGAGATTAGGTGTCTAAACCTCGAGGAGATAAGTAACTTGTGGATAATACCATCCTCTGATTAAATAGCTTTAATTCGGAACTTAAAAGTCATTCAAAATCAAAAAATATTTATTTCAAATAGGCCAGTTACAGGCACTTTTGAATAGTCGAAAAACAATAAAAATGAAGCTACAGTCCCAGTCACAAGACATAATAACTGTGAAAGTACTGTAGTTGCCCATTCCAAAGCGTAGATCTCTATGGCGAAGAATGGGCATGAAACTCCATGGGCACTCTTTTAAATCAGATTCTTGTTACAAAACCTTGGTTAAATCATTCACGTTGACATGGTACATTATGTGAGAACGATGTAGCAAGACGTGCAGGTTAAAAGTGTACATAGTAAAAAACAAAAAGAACAATTAAAAGATAAAATAATTAGTTCGAAATGAGCCGTAGCAGCTAAGAGACGATCAGGCATTCCGTGATTTTATGCGGAGGTATTATCCACATGTTATTTACCTCCTCGAAGTTTAGGCGAACATACTCCATCTATTCCGATATCTGTTGATAACTCACCGTTGTACGGTGTTTTAGACTGACACGTCACACTAATCCATCAATCGAAAACATGCACTTCAAAATTCTTCTGAGTTCAAACTTTATCATCCTTTTATCTTAACACTATCTGTTTTATAATATTATCTTTATTATAAAATCTGACTTCTCTCTACAGTATTCCTACACTTCATCATGTTGGCAGGAAGTCTAAGTTTTTCAATTTTATTAATATTAAGTTATGGAGAATGTTCACCAAGAGTCGATCCTTTAGTTGATACTAATGTGGGGCTGATTCGTGGGTTGAGAGCTGATGATGGAGACTATGCAATGTTCTTGGGAATACCCTATGCTCAAGTGGATCCAGAAAATCCGTTTGGAGTAAGTAGTTGCAATTTGTTTTTTTTTTTTACATAATTTACATGTCAGTAACAATGAATAGATACACGAATTATTTACACATTTTACATATTATTTAAATCATTTGTGTAGCAATATGCAGGAGGATAAAGGGCCACCATTGCCAATAAATAACAGTTTTAAGCATTAAAATATGTACTGAAATAAAATAATTTATTAAATAAAACAATTATAGTAATAATCATAATATCCTCTGAGTTTAATCAAAATAATGACCATAGTACCATATTAAATGAATCTTTGTTTCATTAAATATGGTACTATGGTCATTATTTAAATTATTATTAATATAAGGATTAAATTTTAACCAAAAATAATAAATATCTACTATTATACATTCTGGAAAATAGCTTGCTGTTATTATGTTACATTTATCACGTTATATTTTTTTTTTTCAAGTCTATAGTTCGTCGTTTGGCTATACCGCATCATGGCATCTATAGCTTCATTGCTTATTTTGATACTGTTCATTTCCAGGTATCCACACCACAACCCAAGTTTGAAGAAACATTCGAAGCATACGATGGCTCAGCTATCTGCCCTCAAGTCTACCAACACAACGGCACTATTCTGGGTTCATCCGACTGCCTGTACCTGAGTATATACGTACCAACCACGGCTACGTCCAACCACCGTCTTCCAGTTATGATCTGGGTCTACGGAGGCTCCTTCCATAGAGGATATTTTGGGAAAGACTTCTATGGACCAACCTACTTAGTAAAACATGACGTCATTGTCGTTACTTTCAACTATCGTGTTGGTGCTTACGGTTTCATGTGTCTTGAGACTCCAGAAGTAGCCGGCAATCAAGGTCTGAAAGATCAATTCCTGGCTATGAAATGGGTAAAGGAAAACATAGAAGCGTTTGGTGGTGACGCCAATAAGATTACTTTGTTTGGCGAAAGTGCTGGGGGCCATTCTATAGATCTGCACCTGCTATCACCAAAGGAAAAATTGTACAACCAAGTGATCATACAAAGTGGTAGCGCTTTAGCCGCAACTGTGTTATACGAACCAGATAGATTGGCTCCTATAAAAATAGCAGAGCGCTTAGGTTTTGAAACCACAGACCTAAATGAAGCTATATCGTTCCTTGCTAAAAGTAATTCGAATTTAGTCGTGGGAACTGCAGTTGAGCTAGGTATAATGTTCAAACCTTGTATAGAAAATGAATTTGATGGAGTGGAACCCTTTTTAACTAGTTCTTGGCTCAATGCTGGAGCACCAAAAGTAAGAAATATGCCAATATTGATTGGTTTTAATGAACATGAAATGGTGGGTTTTCATTTCAACAAAGATGATGAGTATTTTAAAAATTTGGACATTGTATCAAATTATTTGGAACGTGTTTTTGATTTCGGTGATGAGGAGTTGCAAGAAATGAAGGACGCGATATCACATTTCTATTTTGGAGACGAAGTTTTAAGCGAAGACGTGAAGTGGGGGATTATAAACTTTGATTCTGATTTCACTTATATTCATCCTGTGCAAAGATCTATACAGAAATTTTTAAACGCCAGAGCAGGGAACATTTACTACTACATGTTTTCGTATGTTGGTGGGAGGAATGCCCTCGTCATTGAAGAAGATGACTATAATGGCTCATGCTGTGCCTCTCATGCTGATGAATTGAGTTATTTGTTCAAAATGAACCACAGACCCGACCCTACTCCTCAAGATGAGGTTACTATTGAACGGATGACTACCATGTGGACTAATTTCGCGAAATTCAGGTTGGTCACGTACTATGAAATTATGGTTGTTAATTTTTTTATTCTTAAAGTGAAGCTTAACAAGTAAAAACAGACGATTAACTTAGTACCTAATTATTTAAGAACTAAGGCCTTACCACGAGCGCGCGGTGTAAACGTAACGTAAACACGTCGATTTAAGAATGAAAAATACTCGTCATACATAATTTTAATAATTTATTCATATCTTTGGATGGTACTGAATGTGCTTGTTACGCTATATGAACTTCTCGAAAAAAAAATATAACGTATTTGCGTTACGTTTAAACCATGAGCTTGTGCTAGAACCTCTAGTTGTTTAGTTTTAAGTTTTAACTTTTTTTTTTGTTGTGTGCGCTTCTGGCATGTGCCCAATAAATATGTTTTATTTCTATCTTTTCTTTCTTCTAGCCTCTGGGGGATTTCATTTAAAAATTTCACTCACTATTTTCATAGCTGAACATGTTTTAAAGTCACATCTTCTATGTTTCAGCAATCCAACACCACAGACTAGTGAATTGCTTCCCGTGAAATGGACACCGATAACAAAAGACACCTATACCTACATGAACATTGGAGCTGAACTTACTTTGGACAGTAGACCAGCTCACGATAGGATGGCTTTTTGGGATCTGTTCTACAAGCTGAGCGATGGCAAACAGAGTGCATTATCAGGATGAGGATCTCATTTCAACGATCGTGGAGACCAACCCTGTATTTGGATTTGTTTGGTAATGAATGGAAGACGATATGTAAAAATGTTTGCGGTTATGTGAGAAGATGGAGTGATAGGAATAACTTGACATACATAAATGTCACAGTCAAAACTGTTAATTAGTCAAAACCAATTTTGACCGGTAAAAACTGTTTTAACAATAACTAACATTTACTTAGGTAATTAGGTTTTTTTGTGACTCTTTGAAAAACATCGTGTTGTAATAATTCTAGGTTAATAAAACTAGCGCGTTCCCAAAGAAATATAGAGAGAACGCCATTTAACTTATTAAGGGTTTTGACTGGCAACGGTCAAAAGTAGTTTTGTCCGATTAATAATTTTGACTGTAACATACAACATACTCATTCATAATTAGTGGCTAATTTGCTGCACCTACTATAGTAGTAAATAAATTAAGTTAGAATGTTCCTGCTCATTGAATTATTAAATAGACAGTACATATGAATGATATGCGTTTGAAAAGCTAAAACAACAAAAAAAACTTTGACTGAAACTGTTTTTTTTTTTATTTTAAGGCAAAGTTATCACAAAATTATTTCCATATCAAGTAACTTTACATCATGTTACAACTGTCAATGAAAATATAAATGATGTTCAAATGAATGATTATGAATTTAATTTTGAATTTGTGAAGATTTTCCTTTGGTAATCGCGGGATCATTGCATCACTATACACCCAATCAATGTTTTCCTATCTACCTACTGAATAATCAACGAAACAATCTGTCAGTTAATCAGTAGTTTGTTTCGTGAAATGTCCAATAAAGGAAATGAGCTGGTCTTAATTAACACATAAATGTTTTGTCAGTCAGCCGGACAGTATCGGGCGACAGTTTAATTTGTCAGCCTTTAAATAAGTCAGCTAGCCAGCAGGTATAATGGGGTAAAAAGTAGAAGAATCTGTGTTTATAATGATGGCTTCTTTTTGGAACGCTCTGCTGTCGAATTGCAGTTAAAATAAGCCTCTGAACCAATGTTAGTTGAAATGCTGTATTCTCAAAAATAGCCATCAAAGATTAAATAAATGTCTTTAACGCAAATCATAAAATGGTTAGACTATACAAATATTTGTTTTTTATTGTGTGGGAATCGAATGCGGGAATAGAACCTCGATATGCAGCGCAGCAGCCACTGCGTCAACCGGTGCCATCAAAATGAAATGCGGCTGTAGGTAGGTACTAAATAGATCACCTCTGCCCAACCTCTCAGTAAAAACAGGCATTATAATATGTTATGTCAACAAAAAAATAACATTACTACACTACGACATATGTGTACACTACATATCGTGCCCACAATACAGCCACATAAGACAATAAGTCTTACATAAACCAATCTTCAGAAATCAATACAACCGTCACGCTGGCTGGTATTATTAATTTTCTGTGCTAATATAAAACTGTCAAAAACTGGAGAACGTTAATTTTACACGTCATTACCTCTAGAGGGTCGAATCGACCGTGCGATATCCCATTTTCGTTAGCGATTAATTAGCTTTGTAGAAAGAATTGGGTTAATTGGACCTAAGTAAGGATTGAAGGGTTAATACTTGAACGTGATTTGGGGATACGTTAATTTAGTTTTGAAGTGAACGGGTTAATTGTTTTTCGTTGGAATTTTAAAAGCGAGTTTCAGACTGTTTTAACTCTTTCTGTGGATTCCACAATATTGGTGTTTTGAATTCGGTAATAGGGTTTGCTACCAAGACCATTATTTATTCATGTAGATATTAAGTATTACATCCATTGGATAATATTAGCACTATCTTAAATAGAGACAGAAGGTAAGAGTTTCGTTAAAATTAAAACTCAGGGCAGAGCAAGCTTGTCCGTCGGGTAGTTTATTGAAAAGTATTGGACACGTATTTTTTCTTTTTTCACGTGGTCATAAAATTACGGAGATATATTGAGTTGAAATGGCGCATGACGTCACATGTAGGTAAGTTTTATACCTACTTGTGACGTAGTAAGCCCCCACTCTCTAACTTTAATGAGTTTTAACTAAGTATTTTTTTGATATTTTGATAAAACAAATAATACATGTCTAATATTTTTGTATTACCTGTCTGACGGACATAATAGAATGTCGTTTTCTTTACCCAGTCCGGTCCCCTATTACAAAATCGAATTTACCTACATGAATTGACTTATGGGAAGGCAGAGATTAATGAATCAGTTACATAACAATACCGGGACACAAAGTCAAAAACTCTTCAACAATAAATAACATACAGATACCAAAGCCGGAATACAAAGACACGTCACAATAATACCCGAAGACAAATAGACTGTCATAAAGTGCTTTTTATCCAAATATGACGCTTCGTCTACGTCCTCAAGCGATGCGGCTTGAGCAACGCGCGTGCCACTTGTTTCTTTCGCGTGAATATCGTGGCGGTGTGTTGCGGTAACTTGTGGAATGCTCTAAGCAATATTATCTTTTATTTGTTTCCTCCGCACACGCGTGCCGCTTAAACGCGCAGTTTGTGGACAAGCGGCTAAGCTTCAGCTCCTTTCCCGTCAAACAAGAATGCTGGTAAAGATAAAATATGATGCAAAAACTGAATTAATGAACGTCTAAAGTCTGTTATATTAATTACGTTTCCCGTTCCCTAAGTTTGTTTGTTGAGCTCTTTGTTTTTGTTTTTAAGACTCGCGATGAGTTCGCAAAGAATAGTCTCGTGATTAAATATTCTTTTTTAAATATTTATTGGTAAAATGGAACGGTTATTGGATTGTGGCTGTGATTGTTCGTTGGTTGGTCTTCACAGAAACCTGTAGAAAAAAATATTTACCTACTTTTGAATATTTTCAAAAAAAGCATAAATTATGAAGTATGTTAATTATTTTAAAAATACTATACTATACTAGGCTACGCTGAGTAATCCAATTTATGTGGGAATATAAAAACAGCTGGCTTCCATTAGATTACGTATAAATTCAAGCCTTTTTCCTATCCAGGCAGAAACTCCAAAAAAACACTTGTCACTATCATCATGTTAATGTTTATCTTGAAGTTTTATTTTTATATCAGTAATAGGAGCAAGCCATAATATCTGGAAGAGTATTTATTTATTTATTTTACTATTTATGTACACACAGTAGAGAACACAGGAAAAAAAAAACATAAAACATTTGAGTACAAAGGTACTGCTTATTTCATACGAAATTTCTGCCAGCAGACCTGCGAAAGTACTACAAATCTCTCGCTAAATCACAATGCGACCATACCTTACTCGCTACGGCGGTGTACGATAAATCATCCTTAAGTCTGTCTGTAGCCAAAACTCTGCCTACCCCAGGGAGCTGAGAGGGGAAACTAGATACAAATCCATAAAGTTACATAGTCATCAAATATTCACAATTCTCTCGGATATCGTCCGGTACAGTGTCCATTTTCAATTTATTTGTACTAGGGGAGAAAACGGGAGTGCTTCAGATTTCAGATTAATACTGAATTATTAAGCGAGTTGCATTGATGTTATATTCATAACTGGTGTCAACTTTTTCGAAATATTGATTTGGTTGTAGCCTTCAAATTAAACTGGTACCTATGTGAAATAAAACTTTCTTATAAGTCTTATTTCCATGTTGTTATAACATGTCAATAGAAAAACAATGGCTAGTAGTTTTGAGAGTATGTCATGCTCACTCAAATGTCACGCTGATGGTGGCGCATGTGTCGGGTCATTTAGTTCCCTTCAAAATGGTTGAGTTGAATGATCCATTTGTCATGTTCGTGAACGGGCGCTATCAGTTGTGCCTGGTCATCTCTTAGTTGCCACGGCTTATTTCGAACTAATTATTTTATTTTTTAATTGTCTTTTTTGTTTTTACTATGGACACTTGTTTAACGTGCACGTCTTGCTACATCGTTCTCAACATGAATTATGTAACCAAGATTCTGATTTAAAAGAGTGTCCATGGAAATTCTTGCCCATTTGTCTATTTTTGGAATGGGCAACTACAGTACTTTCACAGTTAGTATGTCTTGTGACTGGGACTGTAGCTGCATTTTTATTGTTGTTTGACTTATTCAAAAGTGCCTGTAACTGGCCTACTTGAAAATGATTTTGATTTGTTTTGATTTAATTTGAAAGTCTTTCACAAGTTGAATGAATTACGTCTCCAAGAGCAGTATAGGATGTTTCAGCAAATTATTTTTATATCAAATTGATGAACTTTTTCCGTGTTATAGTCCTACACAGTCAACTAATGGCAGTGGGTACAAAATTTTATTATTAATTTTCCTGACTTAACCTATCTGCAGGTCAACAAGAAATTCAAACATTATTTTGCCATTCTGTTAGTCAAATGACTCAAATCTCTTTGTTTAACTGTGAACAATCAACACTTAAGTTAATTTCCATGTTCCACTTAACAGATACAAAACAATTCCGTAGTAAAATCTCTTCAAGTCATTCATCAAAATATTCCCAAAATACAATAATTTTACAAAACAAACATGGTGGCCGACCCTCGAAAACTCTCACAGTAATAACCTTTAAAATATCAGCGAAACTCGTAATCTTCAAGGTATAATTAATTATTTTGTATACGCCATGTCTTCCCATGTTTTAATGGAGAGAAATAGTCATTTAAAATGAATGGCCGACCGTCTTGTTTCTCATCAAGATGTACAGTTAAATAAACGTGGAGTGGGTAGCTTCGGGTTACAGTGTACGACTAACAGTAGCTAAATAATTAATGAATAAAATAAAAATCTTTTATTTTCAGACAACATGGCCCATATAGTGTTAGTCTAACAATTGCTTAAAACTATGTTGGTAGACACGAATAATACTTATAATATTAGACTTTATTATCTTAGGTAAGTTTATCATCTATTATTATAATCCCCAACGACGACCAAAGAAACGATAATCAACGGTCTTCCTCTACTCTTATATCCATCCTCATTAATACTTAAAACTTTCCTGACAACATGCCCATAGATCTTAGACCGTCATCACACTCATCACATAATATCAACTTAAATTATTTCAGTTGTCTCTCTCTGACTATTATAATGAATCCAGGACCGCCTTTGTTTGCAATGAAATTATAACAAAAAAATAAAATAAAACTGTCGACCTTCTGCTTTCTCCACACTGTGATCCATTATAGGCGCAGCATAAACAAACGAAATTATCTTTTGAGCTTTAAACTGAAGTTCACGACGAGTAATAGATCCGTTCAGTACTTAACGTGTAACCCTGACATTTTGTACCGAATCGTGTTTTATTATTCCTCAGTAAGCTACGTTACGATTCCGGGAGAAACGATGCTTGTTACCACGTCTAAGAACGGTTTTCCATTTGATGATGATGTTGTTACCAGCAAGCTGAATTCAGCCACGGGGACAGCATTTGTTGGTTTACTAGGGTGGTTGTCGAGAGGTTTGGTGTGCTGCTCTTTCATGTCGATTCAAGTGGCTGGCATATCCAACTGTGGTCGAAATACTCCAAGCGCAAAGCGGACATGTCAGACAATTGACGTCATTATAAGCCAAACTGGGTAGTAGTCGATAATTGCAGTGATAACTGGTAGTAAACCTTTTGTAACGTCAGTGTCTCTAACATTGTGACAATCAACGGAATAAAAAAGTAAAGTAAAAACTAACTAACTATCGAAATGTATAGACAGTTAGTTACTTTTATAATATAATGTGTTACGGCATTTTGTCATGGGGACGGGCTGCAGACACCGAGTCTACTTTTATTATGCAAAAAAGAGCCATCAGCCACAATCTTCGTAGGCGGGATTCTCTAAAGGAATTGTTTAAGGACATTAAAATCATGACAGTACATTGCCAATACATTTATGAAAACATAATGTACGTAAGGAAAAATCTGCATCTTTTTAGTAAAAGAGGTGACAGACACAATTACAATACTAGAAATAGAGACAGTTAAAAACTGAATAACACTTTGAACAACACACCATAACCTGGGAATCCAACCCAGTACCACGTTTTCAGCAGTCAGGCTTGTGATTAGTAACAAAAAATACCCCTGGACTAAAATAAACACATGTCTTCCTATAAAAACATAGCCAAAGCCACATACTGACGGTATTAGATACAAATCCAAACATCAGAGATATTGTTATTTATTTTTTAGAGTTGACTGGTTCTATGAAAACAGTGGGTTTATTTTTCCGAGGAAAGCGGCACGAAGTAAGCAATATAGGTTTAATTAACGGGGAGCAAACATTTGTTCAGCTCTTCAGGACGTCACACGATCGGGTGAGACTGTCGTGTTCAAAGATTTACTGCTACTGTTATGAAGGGAGATTATCTCGTGTTGGTTCAAAGAGTGATGGGAAATAATGTATCTACTTTGTTTTTATTTTTATATTGCAGCCATTCAGCCACGAGGGCTGAATAATAACAGCTACTCGAAACGACCTTTAGGTTATTCCTCTGCGCTTACTTGGGTTGGTCCGTAGATGGGTGACCACCCTTTACATACTAAGTAGATATTTATACACATTATGCTTAATAGTGAAAACGGGTTATTCAAAACTAAATAATTCAACTACAGCACATTTATCAGAAAAACATTTAAAATTCACTCACCAACTCTCATCTCAGCCTCCTCCAAACTTAAAGACGTTTTTGTTTTAATTTTTCAGCTCAAGTGCACAAGTGCGGGGTCGCACAAACTTTGAGCGCGACTGTACTAAATGAAATCACCGAGTCTTCCTGTCACATTGTTGAGGACACAGTCGTCGGATAGTTGGATTTCGTACGTTACTCGTTTTTAGATTCACTGACGAATTTTGAAACTTAATTGTTTCAGCTTAAATTGTTAAGCTCGTGCTAAATAATAAAAGCCGCTAGGGTCAATCTTTGTTATAAGTTTCTCATATGTCTGTGTGTCTGTCTGTGGCATCGTAGCTCCTAAAGTGATTAACAAAGTTTGATAAAATTGGTTTCGTTTAAAAGGTGTTTTAATCGAAAGTGTTCTTAGCTATGTTTCGAGAAAATTTGTTCATCACTTCTTTTCTAGTTAAAGGGAAATATGCAACTTCCACAGGTCTGGTCGATTCAAAATTAGAAATCCTGTTACTTGTCACCATGGGCATCGCCGGGTGGGGGGTGCTGCACCCCGCCCCCGCTCCCCCTAGCTAGTTTTTTTTTTATTTATAACTTTCCTTGTTTTCGTCAATTAGCGAGAAGAGGCGAAACACCGAGTAAAGTGGAAGCAATGGGGGAGGCCTATGCCCAAGAGTGGGATAGTCAAGACTAAGATAAAATCATATAAGTTTAAAAAGCATGAAATAAAAATGAAATAAAAAATAACCCGTGACATAAAAAAACCCGTAAAGTGGTATTTAGCTGCATCTGGTCAGACTGGAAGCCTACCCAACGTAGTTGGGAACAGGCTAGGCAGAGCTAAAAATATATTGGACAAACCGCCACTGAAAAACTTTTTCAATTCTTTTCAAAGTCGCTGTAGCAATACCAAAAGCGTTAAAAGCGATTGCAACAGGATTTTTTGATGATCCGGTAGATGGCAACAGTGTCGCCCCCTTTTACAAACTCGATGGTCTTAAATATCACGGGCAAAATGGGGGTGTATTACTAGGTACCTACACGTCTGTCTTACTCTTCGCAGATTACAGCCATGATGTTATGTTTTGTTATTTAGAAAGCACACAAATACTCTTCAGTTCTGAACATAAATAACACTCACGAAAATAAACATAGGAGCTGCAAATACTCCAATTTCACACATCAATAGTACATGAGTACCAAAATCTCTAATGAGCGAGCCCACCGACTTTGAACATTATATATTCCCGTACCAGAACATAAGCTTCTCAATATAAACTCCATACAGTATAGTATCTGCCTACTACAGACACTCTATACTCACACTTATCATCCATATTCATACTTTTATTGGTTTTCCATTAGCATATTACGATTTGTTTCATTTTTATAAATATTTTCTTAGTTTTCTTTGTTGTGACATTGTTTACATCGAACTTGTCAGCTGTCATTTACTTTTATTTTTAATTGTAACCAACCAAACTCTCTATGAAGGTTTCATTTAGATTATATATTACTAAAAATTATTATCATCAATTCGTCAGTTCAAATTGTTGTATTTTATAGTTAATTGCGAATATTTGCTGTGTAAAGATATTCTGAGTTATATTTCTAAAAATATTATGTGCAGGGTTTTTGACCATTGTTACTGGCTGTTTTTAATACTGGCAGGTTGCGTCTTACTAGAGCGCAGCAGTTTTGAATCTAAAAAAATGATTGGAAGAAAAGAAACGGAAGATCAGGGTATAAAAGGGATTTCTGACGGATGCCCTGGTTCTAGTCTGGAGTTAAGAGTCGGTTCAGTCTGGACACGAGAAATCAGTATAGTCTAAAATCAAGAAAACAGCTAAGTCTAGTTTGGAGTCAAGATCTGTCATATCTTGAGTTTTGAGCACAGCCTGGTGGAGTCAAAGAGCGGCCTTCGTTTAGTGCTGCCGTGGCTGTTGCTAACTGTCTGCTGGAAGCTGCTTTGCGAACTGACGAGCCTGGCACTGGGGCTCATTACCTGTCTGCTGGAAGCTGCTCTTCGAGCTGACGAGCCTGGCATTGGGCGGTACGTGTCTGCTGGTGGGTCCTACCAAATCGCCCTGCATCAAGTTCGTCGTGGTCAAGCTCATCTTAATCAAGCCAGCTTTCTACGACTGCAAGTTTGTCTTCAGTTACTATCACGCTCAGAGATTTGCGGAGATATTTAAAACGTTCTCGGTTAACCTGCCCTTCACTTTTGTACTAATTTATTGTATTTTTCATTTCATCATTTATTAAATTCATTTTCCCCTAATTACTTTTTTAATGTATAAATCTGTTTACTCCTTTCATCAAGGAATAAGCAAGTTTGTTACATTTTGGTCGTTGGGGAAATATAGTATCTGCCTACTACAGACACTCTATACTCACACTTATCATCCATATTCATACTTTTATTGGTTTTCCATTAGCATATTACGATTTGTTTCATTTTTATAAATATTTTCTTAGTTTTCTTTGTTGTGACATTGTTTACATCGAACTTGTCAGCTGTCATTTACTTTTATTTTTAATTGTAACCAACCAAACTCTCTATGAAGGTTTCATTTAGATTATATATTACTAAAAATTATTATCATCAATTCGTCAGTTCAAATTGTTGTATTTTATAGTTAATTGCGAATATTTGCTGTGTAAAGATATTCTGAGTTATATTTCTAAAAATATTATGTGCAGGGTTTTTGACCATTGTTACTGGCTGTTTTTAATACTGGCAGGTTGCGTCTTACTAGAGCGCAGCAGTTTTGAATCTAAAAAAATGATTGGAAGAAAAGAAACGGAAGATCAGGGTATAAAAGGGATTTCTGACGGATGCCCTGGTTCTAGTCTGGAGTTAAGAGTCGGTTCAGTCTGGACACGAGAAATCAGTATAGTCTAAAATCAAGAAAACAGCTAAGTCTAGTTTGGAGTCAAGATCTGTCATATCTTGAGTTTTGAGCACAGCCTGGTGGAGTCAAAGAGCGGCCTTCGTTTAGTGCTGCCGTGGCTGTTGCTAACTGTCTGCTGGAAGCTGCTTTGCGAACTGACGAGCCTGGCACTGGGGCTCATTACCTGTCTGCTGGAAGCTGCTCTTCGAGCTGACGAGCCTGGCATTGGGCGGTACGTGTCTGCTGGTGGGTCCTACCAAATCGCCCTGCATCAAGTTCGTCGTGGTCAAGCTCATCTTAATCAAGCCAGCTTTCTACGACTGCAAGTTTGTCTTCAGTTACTATCACGCTCAGAGATTTGCGGAGATATTTAAAACGTTCTCGGTTAACCTGCCCTTCACTTTTGTACTAATTTATTGTATTTTTCATTTCATCATTTATTAAATTCATTTTCCCCTAATTACTTTTTTAATGTATAAATCTGTTTACTCCTTTCATCAAGGAATAAGCAAGTTTGTTACAACAGGCATAGATGTAAAGTGCACTTCCATTCGGTTATTGAAATAGCCCCTAAAATGAACAGGTAGTAAGATAACACTGTCTGTCAGCATTAGAACCTCACAGACGCATCAATCAGGATTAAATTTCAATTAGAAATACTAATATATCTGATGGCATCTATTCTAGATAGTCACAGAATAGTCTAAACCTGGCCTCCCCTCGGGAATATAAAATAAGTTGATACATACTGTTGCGGGAACTGTGCGACGAGCTAGGGAGTTGTTTGGGTGGTTGTGAATATTTAATGATGAAAACTAGAGCTAAAGTTCCTCATCGATCTTCAGTCTCATCATCTTCCTGCCTTTGCCCCATTTTTCTTGGGGTCGGCCCAACACGTTTTTTTCTTCCGTGTTCTCCTGTCAACCGTCAGGCAATCATTGACACCTTTTTCTTTAATATCGTTCTTCTTCACAATCAACAATCCATCGTGAATTTGAGCTTGAGTAATAAGAGCAAAATAAATAAGCAGTATCATACGGACCGACATAGCCAGAGTCATCGATTCAAGAAGAAGTGAAAAAGACTAAATATGAAGATTTACATTCGTTTATTATATGGCGTAAAAGTAAAAGATTGATATAGGGGGAAGAAATGTTAAAAAAACTTCCATTTTTGCCATTCAATTATAGGTTTCAGAATCTGCAACAGTATGGCGACTTTATGATTGGTGTTTAAATAAATTACCCAAAAACGTTCGCTCATAATACCAAACGTGTGTCTCGGGAAACTGACACGTAGGTAATTAGACAAATCTAGGCGCCGACTGCGACCTAACAATGCCTTTGATTAGTGGATTACTATCCGAAGCGCTTTTGGGGTTGCTCCTATTGGCCAAACATTCTTGCCAAACACTCGCTATTGTTTTCCCAAAATTCGACGTAAATTAGCCAGTTTGATTGCTTTTATTACGAACTTGGGACCTGAAGGGTGTTTGTTACCTACGAGTGTCTGGAAACTATACCTCAGTGTAAAGTTTCTAATATTTGGAATCAAATATTTTGTAATGGGCGTCCATGAATATTATAATAATATTGTGGTGCTGTAGTTTGTTCGTTGCAGGAACTGGCGGACGCCAAACTCGTGCCTCAGTTCTTGGCCGACACAATTTAAATTGCCATCGAAACGCTTAGAAGAAGAATATTATATGTAATTTTGGTGGTGCTATGCTAGAAAATGTCTATCTATTTTCAGAATAACAATCAATGACTGTACAATGTGCTGTGTGAGTGTATGAGGTGAATGTGTGTGAGGATATTACAACTGTCAAGGCAAACCACAATTCAAACAAAAAACTTGAGAGGTGTCAAGGGACACCCGGATGGAACGAAGTTCCTTTCACGTACATAATATCAATACATTTTAGATTTAAGTTAGTGTGAGAAAAAAAAAAAATAATTTAAGGAAGATTAATCCTTAATTCGAAGCAATACCAACCGAATTTGTACTTTGTAGTTCGGTCACTCAAAATAATAATCTTATCTATCCTTACTCACATACACACCCCAATTGTACGTAATTTAAGGAAATTTCAACTTTATTTTAAAGAAATAAAGCTTACAATAGCTTACTATAGCAAAAAGTGTCGTGACAACTTTTCGTAAGATTTTTTTTCGTCTAGCCCCCTTTCACAACGCGCGATAAGGAACTTCGTTCCAAAACATTAAATTAAATTCAAAACAAAATACGTCGTTATCACTTAAAGAACACATTGTTCAACGAGCATTCAATAAATTCCTTACTCAAACTTTCTAATGAGACAAAAGAACAAGTATCAAGAAACGAACGTTTGTTTAAACACAAAAGTTTTCAGATATAATAATGTAACGAAAAGTTAAATCCGAATTCGTTGTTTTATAATTAGATTTGTTTATTGGACCTCATTTCGACCAAAGGGTCGGTTTTAGGTCGATTCGGAACGACTATGAAGTCTCCGACATTTTGTCAAGTTTTCATTTTGATTTCGCTTGAGTGGTTATTGCTCGCTTTGAAGCTAGAGCCTCGTTAATTATTGTAAATGCGAAAGTTAGTCGCTTTGTTTGTCTTGTTTAATGTTAAGTTGGTTGGCCAATTTATTTTTAAATTTAGTGTGGTTGGGTTCGTAGCAAAAAAAAACGGGGTGCACTCCGGGAGTGCCGGCAGAAGTGAAAACTTGAATATTAACGTTGTGCATTTTTAATATTTTGGAATGGTTAGGGAATAATTTTCCACGAATTGCTTTAAATAACAGTATCAAAATACTATCATTTATGTGGTAGGTAAAATACAATATTCATTTATTGCGCTATCGTACACTGAAATGACAATAAATATGTTTATTACATAAAAAATTGAACACTTCAGAACTATTACAATTCGTCTTACGAATTTTCCAGTTTTGTAAACCCAAACTCAATGACAGATGTCACAACGTTCAAATTCCTTCGTAACCTAATGTCAATCCGTCTTACTGATTTTCGATCAGGATACGTGAGCTGACGGTCAGTTAAAGTTTTCGCTTCATAAATAAAGCGACGAAGGTTGTGTGACGATCTGATCATGTCCGCGGGGCAAACATTCCCCGAAATTGCACAAAACAGAGAGGTATGTGTAGTGTAGGTAGGGCTATACCAATGTTAACCTACCTTTACTGCAAACTCTGCTAATCTGCAAGTTATATTGATCTATAATCTCCAAGGTTCTGTTACGATCCAGAATGTACCTCCAACCTCAGGCTGACTGAATACCAATCGGTATTTTGGCACAAGTTGTCAGAATCTCTGGAATTCTCTGCGGTTTTGTACCGGAGGATATCTGAAATTTCGTGGAACGATGAAACCGCAATCATGTAACTGAGTTAATTAATTATTAAGGACGGATTGCAGGTGGTTCATATTTTGCATCTTTATAATATTTAAGGGAATTCACATTGAATTTCTCAGGTGTTGTATGAATTATTAAAGCTCAAACAGAATTACTTTTCAAGTTCCTATTAATAAAAGGCCTTCTGGCATGACAACATCGTGGTTTCAACTTACCACACGTAAATAAGATTATAAATGAAACAAAACGAAATTAAAATTCTTCGCTGTGATGATGTCACACCATGACTGAAGGTAAAATTGCTTTTCGATCAGAATTTTTAAAATAAATGCTTTTGCGTGATTGCCAGATCATTTTGTTTACCTTAGATTCGTCTCTTAACTTAACTTACCTTACTCATTCATTGATATATCACTTACCTTTAGATTAGTATACTTCAGTCACCTTAGTACTTGTAAGGCAAGTGTGACTAATAGTGGTTGCAACACACATAAGGGTATTATTCGCGGCGCGTCCGGTACCGGACCGAAATTGAATTGATTCGGAATCCCCGCTCAAATCTCCACACAAACGTGTTCCGCTTCTTTACCAGCTGCCTTTGTACCGAATTAGTTTGCACACTGACTGTTTTTAATGAGGATAATAAAATGTTTAAAGTATTTAATATGACAGTAAATAGAGTCATACTGTCTTATAAATTACTTTAAACATTTTCATCGATAACTTTTTTTTGTTTTGTTTATGGTATTCTGCTCCTGGCTGGGCAAAGGCCCATTCCTTTCAAACTCGCTCATCGATATCTATTAGACAATAGTTATTACGGATACAAGGAAATACAATAAAGCATTTATTATTTTAAATACTGCACTAAAATACACACATCAAAAGTGTCTAGGGATCAAGCATTTTGACGTGACAACGTCTTATAAATTGGTTTGCCGGGTGACACTTCAAGAAACTGCGTTACGCTCCGCTCACGTTATGCGCTCACAATGAGAGCGAGTGAGAGGCACGCGTGCCTTTCACTTTTTATGTCTGTCTCTCTCGCTCTTAGGCGGGCTAACCATGCCCGAGTGGAAGAGACGCGTGCCTCTATATATGTATATTTGTATATAAATACGTATGTATGTGTAAAGGTAAAAATAAAATTTTGTTAATATGAAATTCAGTGCGAGATTCTTTGTATAAATTAATGTTTTAAATATAATTCTTTGTATAAATAAATGTTTTAAATTGTTACTATTATTTCATCCTTCTTCCTACTATACGAATGAATATTCACATTAAAATTATTTTACCACTCAAAGTCGTTGTCACGTAAAACTTTTGCCCGTATACCGACTTTACAGGCAACGAATTTTTTTTTTTATGCGGATTTCTTGAGATTGAGATGTGGCTTTGTAATAAATTTATGATTTTATAAATTTATATGGATCCTTTTTGGTGCATTTCATAATTTGAATCAGGAACTGTGAATCAAAATCAGCTGTCAATATTTTCCCTATAAAAACATACAACGCATTGAAGACATTATTAGTGCTACTGTTTCCCTACTACTGATTAAAACCAACGTTATTATGGAGCGGCGACGTCAAATGCTCAGAGCCGTGGGAATGATAGAAGCTGGTTCCCGGCAACGTACTGTGGCTTTAGCTCTGAATACAAGTCAGAGTGTTATCAGTCGACTTTGGACACGTTACCGAAGCACTGGTACCGTGGCTGAGCGCCATGGAGGACGGTATCGCTGCACCACACGGAGACAAGACCGATACATTCAAATCTTAACTCGAAGAGCTCCAACAATAACCGCCATGATGTTAGCCGTGAGGCTTCATCACTCTTCAGGGAACTTAATTAGCGACCAAACAGTCAGAA
This sequence comes from Cerastis leucographa, assembly GCA_963082945.1. Lineage (NCBI taxonomy): Eukaryota > Metazoa > Arthropoda > Insecta > Lepidoptera > Noctuidae > Cerastis > Cerastis leucographa. The sequence goes on along the minus strand of OY720381.1, from coordinate 20,767,208 downwards.
ACCGCTTGCATGAAGTGAACCTTCATTCCCGAAGACCGCTACGGGTACCACCTATAGCAATGCACAATCGTAGGATTCGATATCAATGGGCTCTTGAACACAGAAATTGGGCAGAAGAACAATGGCGTTTCGTGTGCTTTTCTGATGAGTCTCGTTTTGGTATGAGACCGGATACAAGACGTATACGACACTGGAGAACCCCTGGACGCCAACAGCGATTAAAATCCTGCCAGGAAGTCCATCCTTATAGTGGTGGAACCATCATGGTATGGGCGGGTATTTGGATCGGCGGAAGAACTGAGTTGATTTGGATCAGAGGCAACCTCAACGCTCAAATTTATGCTGAGACGATTGTATCAGACGTCATCGTTCCTCTACAAGTGCAAATCGGTCCCTTATTTCAGTTAATGCATGATAATGCACGACCGCACACCGCAAGAGTTGTAAGACAGACTCTCGCCGCAGCTAACATCAATGTCCTGCCCTGGCCTGCTCAGTCGCCAGACTTGAACCCGATTGAGCATGCATGGGATATGCTACAGAGAAGAGCTCTGCCGAATATGGAGGGTATCCAGTCGCAAGAAGACCTTTTTTTGTTGTTGCAACGAACATGGGCGGCCATTCCACAGCGTGATTTGGATGAACTCATTTTGAGTATGCCAAACCGATGTTCTTGTGTTGTTAGTGTTCGCGGTAGAAACACGGATTATTAATTGTTTAAGACCCAATAAAATTTTAAAGAAAACTGTTATTTCAGTCTTTTTTTCGAACTTTAATGTTAGTGGTTCAAATGTCAAAAATCTCTTTATTAGAAAATGGCAAATTTCTTTATTAATGCAAAGGTGACTTGGTTTATCGTTACTGTGACAAACGAAAACACTTTACTTGATGAATCCTTAAAGAAAATTTTAATTAATATCAATCAGGAGAAAAGTTATTGCAAAAATATATGTTGATCCCTAGGCACTTTTGATGTGTGTAGGTCTTCTGCTAGCTCACGGAAGCAAACAAGATAGAAATTGTTACTTTTATTTATTTGGTTTAATTTTAAGGTATTTTTGTTTGTTATAATGAGTTATGCCCAACTCGTCACTATTCCTACTCATCATTATTCTCTTGCACTTATCCCATTTTATTTGGGGTCTGTGCAGCATGTCTTCTTCTTCCATACTTCTCTATTGCTTGTCATCTCATGAGACACCTCCTTTCTTGCCATATTATCCTCGTCACTATTCCTACTCGTCATCGAAAAACAAAAGTCCTCACAATTTTCTTTCCTTTTTGGTTTTTAGATCTTCAGTATTCTAATTTTGTAGCTGACGTAAAATTACTTATTGTTCAGGAGGCATTAAGTAATGCCATTCCATGTTAGGTCCGACCTTACGAAATGCTTAGCTTTCAAACTTTTACAAAATTCATTTCATTTTCCGTTCACACTGAAATTTTATATGACACGGAACGCAAAAACAATTTTAATCCAGCGCAAAAAGTACTTAAAATTCCAGCACATAACCCGAAATACGAAACCTGAAAACTGAATACATGAAAAACAAACAAGACAGGAGTTTCCTCTTAAAAATGTCAGGAATATCCAACTGGAAATTTTAAAGAAAACGCCTTCACACTTCCGACGCAGACATCAAAAATAAAATTCGTCCTCACCTGAGTCGGACGTTTCAAAAATTGGTTATTCTAGCTATCTAGCGGCATTTCCTAGTGGGAGAGCCTCATGTAATATTAATACGATGCCCCTTGCCGACTCTTTGCTTCAAAGTACCAATATATATTTAAAAAAAAACCCCGCTTAGGTAAAAAGTGGGAAGTTCTGTGAAGGTTATAGAATAGTTGAGTACTTTTACTGACTTCGTGTACATTCTGTATGAATATTATTACGTTGGAATGGGTTTATACCTACTGGCTATTTATACTTAGATGAATAAGTGATTGGTTTTTTATCAAACCAGTCGTTAATTCGCTACGTCAATGTTTTCTTTTAAAGACTTAATACTACTTATACAAACAAATAAAGGGATAAGTTAGACTGCCTCGTTAGTCGCAAGCGCGGCTCAGCATGAAGTACTGGATTCCTAGGTTGGGCAAAGTGTTACTGGCATTTTCCATTAGTCTCACCGAAGTCTTACCAATACCAGCCTCAAACACTGAAATTGATAGAAACTCGCTATCAAGGCAGGCAATTAAGATCATGTATACGATACAGGAAATAGTGTGGAGACCATTGACATATTTCTGATGTAACGTACTTCTGAAACAAGAATAGGGTAAAACACATTGAGGCCTGCTTGCACTTGCACTTGTTGAGAGTTTAACGGAGGTAACTATTTTAAGCATCGTTCTGTTTATCAGGGGTGTATTACCTACTATAGGGTGGGTCAGATAATGTTGACAAGAGACAGTACAATCTGTTGTCAACATTATCTGACCCACCCTAAAACAAACGAATCTTGACCCTCTGTATGTAACATTAAGGTTTATTCAATAAATGAGCTTATCAGACACGTGCTCGAGGACTCGATGAACAAATACAATAACAATACAGACACGCAAATTTGCACGCAAAAACTAACTAACTACAGCCACTTTGATAATGTTACCTAACAATGTATAGTTACCCAGGCTCTCTAATTCGACCGCTAACTATTATTGCGGTGGACTTGAGACTGACCGACATGCTTACTATAAATGAGTGATTACTAATGGCGCCTATCAATAAGCAAGTGTACCGAACGCCGTGACAAGCTGCGGTCGAGAGATACTAAGTTTGTGGTCATTGGCGGGCCGAGGGAGGAATGTTTGGATTCTGTTCGTAGGGACTGTGCACTGGGAATAGTATTATCATAATGTTGATTGATTGCCCATTGATTTATATCAATATTATTAAATGATAAATGATGTTTATTTTGCAAGTAGGTTTTTACAAACACTTTTACACGTCATTTTTTTAAGCTAGATGGGGCCGGTGTTTCGTACCTGACTACTCTGAGAAGAAACAGCCGAAACAAACTCAGAGGTTCTCTGTTAACTTGTTACTCTTTTAAAGTCCAGATATTGCTCAATTTACATGAGGACTATGCAGATTAGTATATATCTGAAATGGTCTTTTGAAGAAAGAACCACACAGATTTGAGTGGACCTGTCCAGTCAGTGCAAGCATTTGTCAGTTATCGTGTAGCTCGACTTATAACTCAAGGAGCTCAACGAAACGACGAACAATACCAAAGAAAGGACATTTGGGTAGGTCGCTTAAAGTACTCAAACTGCCAGATAGTGGTGGGAGAAAAATAATGTGACCTGCATGGTCCTCACATTCACAATAATTAAATGTAATTTACGAAATTTATTTAAAAAATCACGAATATCAATAAATGTCACAATAATAATAAAAAAGTAAATATGCATGTCAAATTATTTATTATTATTAATACAAGGTGTTGTTTTGCATCCTAGTCAAATTCAAGGAGGTTGCTATGCTAATGATTCTCGACTCGCATCAATAATAAAATGAATGGGTCCTTTTTTTTCTTATGTACATCGGTAAGTGTGAGAGCCGCGGTGGCCCAGTGGTGGCAGTCCCGACTTACGAGCGGTCAGCCGTGGGTTCGAACCCAGCCAGGCGCATTACTTTGTGTAATTTATTTCATCACCGATGCCCTCAAAAACGGTGAAGGAAAACATCGTGAGGAAACCGGCATGTCCGAGAACTAAAAAATCGAAGACATGTGAGAGAGAGAGAGAGATAAGAGCTCTTACACCAGATAAAGCAGTAACCACATGATATAGAAAGATTGACATTGGAGAGATGTTGCTTATCTAATCTAAAGCATGCAAATTGCATGATGAGTAATTTTACAGTTGTCTCTAAATTTCCATAAAACACACTCACATAAACACACACGGGTTCACTAAAATAATAACAATTCTTAAAACATAATTCGTCAAATTTGATATTGGTCAAAGCTGTAATTGGTCAAATCGTCTTTTTGTCTAATTACGAAATTTGCCAAATACGCTCCACCTCTTACATCATTTACACATTTTTACAAACATTACCTACCCATACAAAACCCATCAACATAAACATTCTTTTACCCCAAATCCTACAACAGACCATATCCGACTAACACTCATACGCAATAATAATACTCACCTGATGAAACGCAAAACAAACACTACAACGCTACGTGTAATCGTTAGCTGGCCGCATCATTAACATAAATAAATAAATATTATATAGTTCAGTTGAAAACGCAGCCATTTGGATGCGACCGGCACCCCGCCTCGGCCACACAACCGCCCCTCTTTTCTACAACTGAATATTAAAACAACACGTGACTTCCAATATTCAGCGTGTAACAATACGCCGCGGATGCAGGGTTAAGATGAGTGCACATCTACGCGAAACTATTGGTAGAAAGATGGTTAAAATGTAACGAAATTGTGATGTTCGTTTTTTTTTTTTGAACGGAGGTATCATTTCAGTAACTAAACATCTATGTATGAAAAGTTAGGTTAGGTTAACGGTTTGGTTTGTCTGTTTTCTCAAGTCTTTAGCTAGACTTTATCATATTAGTAGGAAGCTATTAAGGGCTAATGCAGTTGTGAGTTAATAACAATGAAACTTATCGGACATGAGCTGTATGTTGTTTTTTAGCACTAAATAAAATAACACAAACAAGTTATAACGAAGGTGTGCCCTAACATGGGATGCGGGATGAAATTCGCTCGCACGACTCGGGACCGGTATCACATCAAATAACTTGTATGGAGGTATCAAAATTTCGAATAGAATCATGCGATTTCCTAATCATTCTATGCAATGTAAGTAGATGGCTATAAGAGTTAGGATGACCAAAGATGGATGGACTGTGTGAAGGGTAATATGTCTAGAAGGGAAGTGACTGCTGAGATGACGTGTAATAGAAGTATGGAAGAAGAAGACAAGCTGCGCCGACCTCAAATACATTGGGATAAGGGCAGGAGATGATGATGACTTTCTAATCATTCCATCATACAAGATGTTGTTTTACATCCTCGTCAAATTCAAGGAGGTAACCATACTAATGATTCTCGACCCGAATCAATAATAAAATGGGTTGGTAATTTTTTATTTTTTTCTCATTCACGGAAATCGGTAAGTGTGAACCACCCGTGTTTTAAACGCGGCCCGTCTGATTCACGCCCTATAATCGCGCTTTCACACACACAAACCTCATCTCAAACGTTTATTCGATAATTTCTTATTACCTAAACCACGTTAAGGGGGCTATTGTAATAATACTGACAAACATAAACAACCAGAAAAATAATCGTTTATTAATAATTAACTAGGTACCGTAATTTAAATTGATTATTTACGTCTTTTATAATAACCTCCTAAACTTTGACGAGAATGCAAAACACCACCTTGTATATCCCGCGCGGTATTCGTCTCAGTTAGGCCAAAGCTTTATTTATTTATTCTGCTAAGACACGAAAACAACTTCGTCATAAATTACATTAATTTTCATAAAACTAAATTATAGTTTCAAGTTAACATGATAACGTTAACAGATTAGCATAACTTCAAGTTATTCCGAATTAACTCAACGACATCGCATAAATAAGGTTTGTTTAACATAATTTTGTTTCTCAAGTTTAACTGAATTTACGTTAATTAGCCACGTTTACTGTAATCCATTACAATTATGTAATTAATGTTACGCCTAATTTAATAACTGTATTTTGAGTAACAAATATGGTTGATGAATGCTTAAATGGATTAGACTTATCAAGTTCTAATGTTTACAACTTTGTTTCTTCACGTTTTCGGGTTATAAATATGTCCCTACTACTGAATATAGCCTATTCTGACCCAGTTCTGGGTAAAGGCCCTCCCTCCATTCTCCTCATCTCGATATTAGTTTAGCCAAAAATGATAAAAAAACTGACAAATTAAAGTACTCCCGAAATATAGTAGCATAATCTATCAGAACGGTGAAGGAAAACATCGTGAGAAAACCGGCATGTCCTAGAACTAAAAATTCGAAGATATGTGACATCTACCAACCCGGACTGGGCCCGCGTGGTGGATTATAGCCCACTCCCTTTCATAGAGAGGAGGCCTGTGTCCCAGCAGTAGGAACATTATAGGCTAATGATGAATCTATCAGAACATGATGTTATATGTATATCTTAATAGCTTTTGCCCACGCGAATACCTAAATTTTCCTACGGGAACTTCCTAAAGAGATAAATAGCTCAGAAACGGCTCAACGGTATCATTTGGCATACATACATAATTTATTCTGAAAGCCAAATTATTCCGGAGACAGTCAGAATTACTTTTACATTTGTACGTACATGACATTATTAATATGGATATAAGTAAAAACCTCACTATACTTCTTTTTTTTCACCAGTGTGCACCACGCTTAAGAACGGCATAACATTTCCACAGAGGTGCACGTATGAGATGCAACACTTTTAAGTTGCGCAGTTGTGTTACCTGCCGATGTGCCGATGGCTGCTGTAGCATTTACCGACACAATAGAACCTGACAACAGCATTCTCGATATGTTATTATGTGACTTGAACACAAGTATTTCTTTTTAACCTAATGCTTGATAGCAAAGACAGGGTTATGTGTTAGAATTGTACGAAGCGGTAAAAAGAATATATATTTTGTATGACTTATCTTTGTTCTCACTTACAACATCAAAATTATTTAATTTTGAAAATCTAAAATCGTTGAAAATCCAGCACTGGCCTAGAGCTGAAAATACAACAGTGTGCTTATAATGAAAGTCCACGCGGTCGGCTGGAGGCGGCGAAGCAAATTTATCAATGGCGGTACGCCGCGCTGAGTGGTGGTCAGCGCGGACGTGCGGTTTACGTGAGTGAGACATCAACGGACTTCATACAAGCCATTGCGAAGTGAGATCCATTTCACCGCGCGGATGAGCGGCGTCGTGAGAGAATCGCCTTACCGAACCCACTATCCACAATTTGTATTACTTTGAAGTAGTTTAGTGGAGTTAGTGTTATTATCTTAATTCGTATTCTAACTACATAACAATACTGTCGCTTTTCAAAAATACACAAAATCAAGGTTCTTATGGAATACTGCCAGTTACTCAAATACTCACCGAATTCTGTTTTTTTTTTATTTAGCCTCACCCTAGGAATTTCTCCTGTATCGTGGGTGCGTTTACAAACATTTAAACTCACATACAAAAACAGCCAGACCTGGAACAACTATCTGTAGGCCATACAATTTTTTTTTCCGTGCGAGGTTCGAACCCGCGATACGCGGCGCTGCAGTCAATCGTTCAACCACTACGCCAATCGTGTCGTCAAATTTACTGGTAGATATTATGAACAAATAAACAATTATATTCACATGTAAAACGCAAAGTTCAACACCATGCATTCAATGATTCACCTTGCATGTTTTTAAAATAACCTTCGTCTTCAGCTTTCAGCTACCTAAGCCGTTTATATTGAAAATTCTTTTGTGCTAGTCCCGACAGAATCCGATGATATACGAAGTTGGTTTATGTTACAAAGGAATCGAATGAGCTCGAGTGCGCTATGAAGTGTCGATAAAAATGTTGATTTTAGATTCTATATAGGGTTGTTTTTTTTTGCCAGGTGTTCTACATGAGTTTTAAATCTGGTAAAAAAATATTTTCTTCTTGTAATAAAAACATTGTAAAAATTGTATGATGGTATGTCATACAAATTCTTGTCGAGTATTAATTTTCCATCACAACTAGAAGTTATTAGCAGATCATCAATATAGATGAAGAAAAAATATACGTATTAAGGCGGAAACACAATAACGTGTCGTGGCGTGTCGTGACGCGCCAGAAGCATTCAGTTTCATACATCGTTGCGACACGACACGCCATGCAAATATGTCCCTAACCATATTAAATGTATGAAACCGATTTGCTTCTGGCGCGTCACGACACGCCACGACACGTAAGTATGTTCTCGCTTTTATAGAAATAGCTCATAAACTACCCAAGCAAAGTTAATAAAGAAATCGGTGTAAATACGAGTACAAAAAAAAAATATGAAGAAGAAGCCGGTTATAAGAGCAATTTTTGCTTGAAAAGTAGGTAATAGGCTGAGTAACGCGGTCTGCCTGTCTGTTACCATTCCATGCCTTAATGGCTGAACGGATTTCGATGGCACACGAGTACACCATGGCCTAGATTCGTTCCTAGGATACATCACGCTGGCCTCGGCAAAATCTAGTAAAGTATTTTTTAAGGAAAGGAAGGAAAAATAAATAACTCTCTACTAACTCCGTTAGTAAAACATTGCTCGTGCTACGAAATATTAAGATAAACAAGAAAAATATATTATTAGGTTTCTCAGTTACTCTAACTGTATTTAACTTTCAGTAACTTCAGAATGCAACGGACAGTCCGTTGCACCCATTTAATAACAAAACTTTGACAGCAAAAAAAAAAACTAGAAGTTTTCCAGGTAAATTATTGTTTTAATAAAACTGCATAATAAATAAGCTACAGAGATATAATAATTCCCTGTTAATTCATTTATTATTTATTGTGTGTGTAAAAATAAAGAACAATATCGTTGTATTTTTTTATAGCCAAATCTTCTTTTCCAGCCAATAATGACCTTTACTGCCTGGCCACGACCTACACATTCAAGCGACACGTATGTTGCGAAAGCGACTGCAGAGGAAACAAATGAAGGTTATTGCTTACCCGTTTTTATAAACACAAGTCAAAGTGATTACTTTGTAAAAGTCAAGATACTCGATTTTTATTCTGTAGTTTAGTAACTGCTTGTAGTTAGATTTCATATCTTTGCTTTCTTTAACCGTTCTTACTTCGTTCAAATTCTAGTCAATTGCATAAATTATTAATAAAACTCAATTCATTACTTTAACTTGAGTATAATTACTTAGAGCATGCCAAGAATCACCGCGATTTAACTTTGTCATGTAAAGGAAACAGGTGACACAAGTCGCATGGTCGCATCACCGGAGGCCACGAACGACGCCTCAGGCAGGCAATAACTTGTAGACGTCAACACTGCGTCTCAGATACTGCTTATAACAACAATACATTTAATTTACACCCACTCTACTACCTTTGAAGGAACTTTAAACAAAAAGGGGTAGTAATCGGATTTCAGGAGCTGTTTATATAGCAACGAAGAGGGCAAAGTACAGTAAGATCACTTGAAATATTACTTGATATTTTTACGTAAACGTAGCTAGTATAAGTTGCTTATGTCTTGGGATGTATGGTTCTAGGAAATGTCAGTTTCTTCACGATATTTTTCTTCACCTTTGTGAGGGTTACGCTGATTTGACCATTTCGACACTAAGTAACGCGCCTGGTATTATAAGTTGAAGTTGTCACCGCCAGTTGACCAAAATCATGTACTTACACGGTTGGTCGTTTTCTATGGAGAAGAACCGGCAAGAAACTCCATGAACTCCACGTCTGTAACCGTCTGTTTATGATATATGTATGAAAAAGATCTTTGAATCTCATAACAGACTCGAACCAGAATTTTGAATCTTTTAAGCCAACTTAAGCGACAAAATATTTTAAAAGTTTTGTGTACCGTGCGTACCTCTCATGAGTCTTCTGTACCTTTTTGTTTAGTACCATGGTCTCGAGTAGCTAGCACTCATTACGCGGGTCGATTGGACCCGTTTTTACTTTGCTAGTGGCCTTTTAATTACCGTCTAACCTGTAATTACTTGGTGTAAAGTGCACGTAAAGCTTGGCGCTACGATAGAAATTAGTCGCTCTCTACGTTTTCTGTTACTGCATAATATTCAAGTTGGGTCTATGTTTTAAAGTATGTAAAAAAATAGTTCGTGACTAGCTTATGTACGCCATGCGATTCAGTAATTGTCTCACGGGATTGTATTACTGTGACAAAAATCCTATGTGTTGTAAACAGTATATTTTAAAGTTTATTAGTTCCTTTGTTTTCTTTTGCTTTAACTTTCTGAAGAGAATAAAGGATTAACAAGAAAACCTATTGAAATTGCATAGGCTACGGTTGCTAGATAACAGCATTGTATTGAACTTTTTGTAAAAAGTACAGCATATGATTTTTATTTTTTTATTTATAAATATTGTTTCCTCAAAGTGCAGCTAGCTGAAAAGGAGGATAAAATTGTGTTATAAAACTACTTTACTGCATAATCCGACACGCATTTGAGCCATAGCTTAGTAACCATCTTTCACCTTGGCACTGTTCACCTTTGCGATAAAATTCGGAAAAAAAAACACCAAATCTTTTTAAAAATAGAATTAATAGCAATCTGTGCGGAAACGTATGGACATCGCAGATGCATGTGACACGTAATTTACGTTCATTTTATATAACCAATATTTTCAAAATTAAAAGCGACTAATTTTAAAGCGAGTGGTTTTACACATTTCGTTTTAATATAAAATGATTTATATTTTCTGCATGACAAGATTTATTTATGCATTCGTTAGATTAGAGGTACTTTATCGGTGAAGTTTTTTTTATGTGTTTTTTATTTTTTTTTATATGTGGAGCCTTGACACAGCCAGAAGGCGACGCGGTAGACCTCGCAGGAGATGGCGGGACGAGCTGGACAGAACCAACGACCAGTGGTCCACATTGGCCCTGGATCGAAAGATTTCGAAGTTTTGGGGTGAGGCCTTTGCCCAGCAGTGGGAAGACATAGGCTAACAGTAACAGTAGTAGTAGTAATGAAAAATTGTTCAGAAAGACGAACTAAATACGGGGTAAGCGTTTTCGCGTAGTTGTCCCTAACACATTGTATAATTTGTATGGTGTACACAATAAAGGGTATTCTATGTATTATTTATGTCCAACAATATCTGACCATCACAGTTCCAGGCAGTGTTAGTTAAAACAATGAAACCGCGGCAAATAAACGTCATTCAGTGATCGTTTCCAGCTTAGTTAGTTCGCGGTTTTTGTGACTGCGGTCGGCGGTCTGCGGTCATACCGGGGCTCGACCGTATTTAATAAATACATTCTAGAATGCAATCAAATCGATACCGGTTTTGTTTTGAAAACGTTTTGTTATTGGCTCACACGTGGAGTTTTAGCAAACATCACATTCACACTTTTTGATAGAAGTGATATTACTGCCTGTAATGTGAGGGAACATCTGTTTCTGAGAAATGCTAATTATCCAATATTTTGATAATGAATCCAAGTACCCATGGCCATGAGTCACATGTAAAAACAAGCCCAACAAGGTAAATGTTATATACTTGCTGTCAAAGTTATTTCCATTGTAAAGGAGGTTGTTCCGTGGATGGGTGACCACACATTACAAACAAGATAAAATGAAGCAGGAGGAGCTCGAGGCCTAACAGCCCCTCGGGTCGATCTTCAGGTGAAGCCGCGCTTGCCTGGGTTGGTCTGTAGATGGGTGACCACCCATTATACAACCTGTTTTTTTTTATATCCCATAACTCTAGGGTTATATTCTGTAGGTAAAAATAATACTAAAACTCCAGAATAGGTGGTCCAAAAATGCATAGTTTCGGAGATATCATCAATCATAATTTACTTAGGTCAAAGATTATCACCAGTATGACGAATCTTTACTTTTGCGAGGATGCCAAACTTCGCAGTAGTGTAGTAAAATAGTGGTAGTTTCATTGATAAATACGAGTAATTCTTTTGATTCAAACCAATAATCTATATTTAAAGATAAGAAAATGCGAAAAAACAAAAAAGTATGATTGAAACATAATTCACATGCCAGTTGATTCTTTGATATCCTAGAGTTATGGCGTTAAGCCGTTGGTCCCGGCTGTCGATTGTAGATCTTTGACAATCGTTAAGTAGTCTTGTGGCCCGTAAGTCTGACAACCAGTCTTACTAAGGGTTATCATATTACCCAGTACTAACTGGGTTGTGAAGGTCAGATAGGCAGGCCCTCCAAGTAAAATACTGGTATTCAGCTGCATCCAGTTAGACTGGAATAAGCTAGGCAGACGATGGTTATTTTCATAGCAACACATTTGTCGACCCAAAAAAACTACTAGAAAGTTAAATCCCAAGTCACACAGATAATAAATACCTTTTACATCAACTTTTATTTCCGCAAATACTCTTCGATTACACTTCTTATTCCCTACGCTTACGTAAAAAAGCTGAAAGCAAAAAATATAAAGGTGAGTGTAGACTTTATTGTTAGTGTAGGCATTTATTTGTAACCAAACATCGAGCTTGCCTTAATTTTGCAAAACATAGGTTGGTGTAATTGAATCTTGCTGTATCCTTATAGAGATAAACCCTGTTAGGGCACAGCAAGATTCACATTATAATAAAATTAAATAAAAATTTCTATAACTTAGTAACATACGTAGTACAATTACACGATAACAATTATAGATACTATTAACAACGCTGTATCATTATTTCAATATTATTTATAATTGAGATTAATTGTATTATTGTTAAAGTGTGTGTGTGTGTTGATTTGTCTTTTAAAATACATAGTTCTAGCTATTTTACCTTTTCTTTTTAACCCCCATCAAAACAGAGGGGTGTTTAAATTATAAAATTATATGATCTATAACATTACATTATTGTCGATATTTGCGAATAATTATTAAGATATTCTATGAACCAGTACTAACTGGGTTGTGGGAGTCAGATAGGCAATCGCTCCAAGTAAAATACTGGTATTAATTTAGCTGCATCCGAATACATTGGAAGTCAACCCCGGCAAATTTGAGAAAAAGGTGAAAAAATGCAACAGACGTGATCAGACACTTCAAAAGAAGAGTAAACACAAAATAGAACGGAATATTAAAGGTAAAGGCTCACTAACCGTGAGCATTACTTCGAACACCGAGTCGAGCATTCGCAGGAATGTTACAGTACATGGAAATGTTAGAGCAAAATGCTCTAGTGTATACTAAACCTTAGAGGAAACATACGTCCAAACGCGAGAATGAGTCCAAAACTCATTTCCGCCATTTCCTCACAGAGATGTCGCGTAAAGTTTTCAAATTTCATTTTCTGACCCACTAAATTCTTATTTCATATATAAATGAACGTTTAAGTCTTGCTATGTTATTAAGTTTTCTGTTTCGTTGCACCAAAAGAGTAATGAAAATGCCTTTTCGTTTCATATGTGCTGCGATGATTATGCTGTTGTGTAATTTTTAACCAACTTCTTAAAAGTTGATTCTCAATTCTGTTGTATTTTTTTTTCTTTTCTTTTTTAATGTTTGTTTCCTTATAACTCCGAGATTACTGGCCTGAAATACTTGTTTTTTTTTTTTTAAATCAAGAGAGCTTTCTGAACTCCAAATTGCATAGAACAATAGTGATCCTAATACGCACATCCTTCACCACTTTCTAGTAATTTAGTCGAGGAGTAGCAGTGATAAAATAATCTCCAAAGTTAGAATAACTTACTTCACCAGTATCGGAATTGTGCATTTTCCTTTTTTCAGGATTGCAATTGTTCTTGATCAAAGGCCCATATGACGTCAACTCAATACACATAAGTCAAAAACGCAGACCAAAAATATTAAGTACAGTAGAAGAAACTTTTCCACACGAAATGAAAAGGATTGGACGTTGCTACGTCGTAGCTCACGCGATTACGTCTCTGCTACGCCAGCTCGGCCGACAGCTACGTCGTAGCAGATAATCCACTACGCGTGCAGTTATATTCTTGGAAATATTTGTTAGCCACCGGACGTGTATTGGTTCTAGTAGGGTAGTAGGTTCTAGTGAAATTTCTTAAACATCTTTGATCGTGTTTACATAAACTTCAGTTTTAATGAAAATCATTTTTTTTTCAGGTGTAGTGGATTATCCGATGAGGCCAAGTGCGACTTTATTCACCTTTTACAAATTGTATTTCACTGTGTTACTAAAATAATTACTAGATGAGACATATAAAAGGCTAACCTTTGTTCACGTTTCTTACCGCGGTGTGTTTATTGCCGCCGTGGAGATTGGAAATCAAACTTTGCGAAAGTACTACGGAAATAAAAAATATCTTTTGTCGCAGGTCATAGTCTACTCGATGCCAAAGATCAACAAAATCCGTTCAGCCGTAATTGCATGAAATGTACCAGACATACAGAGTTACTTTCGCATTTATAATATGCATACCTCCTACCTGCTTACTACGTAGAAAACGGTAAGTTGTTCAATATGCGATGGGTTGGCGGTGTGATAACTTATGCACACGTGTTGCTCGTGGCTTCAAGCACTGCTAATGCATCTTCTGCTAACTTTAACTTGAACACGAAAATCGGTGAGGTAACTTGATATAGCAGACGGATTGTGGTACAGCGGATTTGCGTTTCTTGGTGTCTAACTTTTACATATACAATAGGGGTGAAGACTGGGTACTGAAAACGAAATTCTATTTTGTCCGTCAGACAGGTAATACAAAAATAATAGACACGTATTTTTTGTTTTATCGAAATATCAATAAATTACTTAGTTAAAACTCATTAAAGTGGGAGACAGGGGGTTCAATACGTCACAAGTAGGTATAAAAATTACCTACACGTGACGTCATGCGCCATTTCAACTCAATATATCTCCGTAATTTTATGACCACGTGAAAAAAGAAAAAAATACGTGTCCAATACTTTTCTATAATCAACCTGAGAGACAAAGAAAAAAAAATGTGATTATCCCCTATTGGAATTATTAGTTTCATATTGAATTATATGGACAGAGCAGTTGGACTACTGCCCCGGACTGATTAATGCTAAGGCAAAAGATTAAAGTTGCCTAAGCAACAGATTTCTTACACTATTTATGGACATCAAACTTAGCATATAAACCATAGATATTGTTACTTACTGAGAAAGGAATGGTGAAACAGAAGTTTTTACGTAGGGTTCAGCTTACCTTAGGCATTAAGTAACCAAGTGCTGTTTGCCTTTTCGTCAGTGAATGTGGGCATTAGATGACTATTTTAAGAAGAACAACAGCGGAGGAATGATGCATAATGTTGAGCGGCGCGTACGTGTTCCACGCGCGCCTCATGCAGATGTCAGCAAATCGGAAGGGGTCCGAGAGGGCCGATGCCTACCAGGGCTGCGGGACTTTTCGAAAGAGATACCGTGGCCCTGGAACACAAAGGTCTAAGAAGGAACATGGACAGGTTTTAGTCAGTACAAGTCTGACACTCTCTCCTGCTCCGACCAGAGCGGGCGGAGTCATTTGTTGATTTACCATCCGAAAAAAATGGCATAATGTTGAGTATGAACGAAGATGACTATAAGAGTAGACGGACTGTGTGAAGGGTGATATGGTAAGAAAGGAGGTGTCTGATGAGATGACGAGTAATAGAGAAGTATGGAACAAGAAAACATGCTGCGCCGACCCCAAATAAATTGGGATAAGAGCAAGAGACTGATGATCATGATAATGATGAGGTGCACTAAGGTAGGTTCTAAAACTTTTATGGGTTCAAATAGTTAAAGGTTAAACTCTGTATGTAAATGAAACTATTACTTGTTTAATATGTAGCAAAAGATTTTCTCATCAACAATTTTCAGATCATTTTCAGAATATCGTAGAGTGGCCCAAATACATGTTTATTTTAAAAAGGCCTGCGCGCTATAAATTACGTTTATATTCGATTCAGTGTGCCGCTGCCATAAATGTCATCGGACGGGCAAACGACACCACTGGGGGCGCACTGTGTCAGCTGTCGTTGGCAGTGTGGTGCAAGGCAAGAGATGAGAGTTGGATAATTTATCTGAGGAACTTTACAGGGTGGATGGGACATCGACGCACAAATAGTTAACATATCTTCAGTACATCATATCGCACTCCCCTATACAAGCTGAAAAAAAAACTATACGTTTTTTTTCTTTCTACTTTATGTTGTCCCACTGCTGGGCAAAGACATCCCCATAGCCTTCGATTTTTTATTAATTTAAGAAAAAATCTTTTAGTGTGTTTTTCAAAATCAAAATATTTTATGGCGTACATGGGCACTTATAAAACGTCGACAAAAGGTACACGGCGGTTGGTCGATTCCTATGGAGAAGAACCGGCAAGAAACTCCATGGTTACTCTTTTAAAATCATTTGGTTTTACAATATTTGAATAAAACAGCGAAAATTAAATAAGTTGTACCTAATACTATTTCGAAAACATCTGTAAGTAGTAACTGCCTTTAAAGCGTTTTGTTTTTCACTAACGATTTTCAATAGGATCAGCATAAGCTTTTCAGCAGTTAAGTTTTTCCAATATATTTTTATTTCATTATAGACAAAAGATCTCTAAGAGGTCTAAGGCAACTTGTATTTTTCTTAAATATCTAACTCTTGAACCAACGAAGTTTGTCTCCATTAATAAATTATTCCATTTTCCAAGTAGTTATCATCAATCCAATAAGGAAAGAATTTACAATTAACGCTTCCTTTCTCATTTTGCGCCGCACATAAAATGTGCACCAGCAAAAATCACTTTAATATTTTATCGGAAATAACGTTAAGTTTCTAAAATTACCGTAACTACATTATTATACCTACCGCATTTCCATCCAGTCATAATTTCCAGGATGGTAAAAGAATGGAATATATTAAAACGATCCATTTTCATGCAATTCGAGGTTATTTTGAAGGTTGATTGATTTGTAGTTTAGTATTGATTTGGTGTAGCCCTGAACTGGTTTGTGATGCTATTGTTTTGACAATACTATCGTTTAATTCATCCTTATCTTCTGCTACTTTTGTTTTGGCGAAAAATTTATGACCAGTCACATGCCTGACGTCAACCCTCTTTGGGAATGCTATTGTGCACATCTTTTAACTGTAAGTATTCTATTGTTGCCTCTTACGACACTCGCTGGATGAGATGGAAGTCCGGAATACCACACATGAAACTTCTCCATTACCTACGTCGCGAATAGATCGTTCGATCTCTGTTCGATCTTTTTAATTCAAAACACTGTTTACTTTAGATGACAATGATTAGCTAAGTGACGCCATTCTAATTTCAATATGGCGGACACCCAAAGTTGGCCAACTAGTTATTTTGTATGCTGGGCAGAATACGAGAAAGCGTGTTTTTTAGATAATCCTACTAATATTATAAATGTGAAAGTTTGTGAGGATGGATGGATGGATGGATGGATGTTTGTTACTCTTTCACGCAAAAACTACGATGAAATTTGGCACACGGGTAGTTTATAACCTGGATTAACACATAGGATACTTTTTATCTCGATAGTATGTTCCCGTGGGACAATTATCGAACTCCACGCGGGCGACGCCGCGGGCATAAGCTAGTTTAACTATAAGTTTTATTGTTTACCGTAAGAACAACGAAATTCCCTACAAACTTCACTCAAATGTCATATCCCCTTAACTCGCATATTAAATTGATTTAACCCAAGTTTTAACATTCAGTTTATCTTGCTGTTAAATTGTCGTGTGTCGAACTTAGCGCGTATTTATTTACGCAAATTTTGTGTACATACGCTAGGTAGGTATGTACTGTCTTCACAAAATAAAAAATGTGTTTATAGTGAAGATAATTATATAATACAAACGATTTACTTCAAGACAAATAAAGGCATAGTAGTGACAAGAAACTAACCTTGTCAAAAGAAGGTTTTTTTTTTTTAACACTTATTCGTCAAGATACATACAGGAGATGCACAGAAAACAAGAAAAGAAAAACAGAGATGTGTGCCGAACGGCTCCAAAGCAGCGCGTCCAGTTCAGCAAAACATAATATGACAGGCAACTAGTGCCTGATGCTGATTTTCAACTGGGCCTGGTATGCGACGCTTCTGCTAAATTTAAAGCTCTGCTAATTTACACCTTACTAGCTTTCCCTCGATGCGAACCAGAAGGCTATTGGAGGCAGCTTGTACCGAACGGTCCACACTGCAGAAGATCGCATGGCTTGCAGACCCCTCGTTGAGGATTGATTGAGGGATTGACGAAGTAGAAGATGTTTTCTCTCACCGTCTTTTTCAGGTCCATGGTTCATCTGGTATAGCTTATTAGTACCTTAGACACAGGTAATTCTAAATTTACGTGCAATTTGATAGTGGGTTAACTGATTAAAAACTTTACCAAACTTAGTGAGAGTTAATTTTACTTTTACAGTAAAAAAAAAAGGTAAAAAAAGAATAAAGTTAAACATCAACAGAAATTTGTAATTTTAAATCATATTTTTTTAACAAACATATCCCACTTCTGCTTACCCTTTGACTAGTTACACCATGAAAGTACAGTAAACAGAATATAAAGGGGTGTGTACACACGCCCACTATCGACTCTCCAGAGTCACGTTACACTGGCGATATATTTACACTGTTGATTAAAAACTGATACCGGAATTTTGTTCAGGGAACAGTGCATTTTTTCTTTGTTGATCTAGTCTGTGATTTTTAATAAAAATATGTGTTGTGTATGAGTTTTTACGTGCAAAATTATGATTTACTAGCCTTTGCCCGCGGCTTTGCACGCACGAGTTCGGTAATTGTCCCACGGGATTGTACTACTGGGATAAAAAGTATCCTATGTGTTAATCCAGGTTAAAAACTACCCGTGTGCCAAATTTCATCCAAATCCGTTCAGTAGTTTTTAAGTGAAAGAGTAACAAACATCCATCCATACTTACAAACTTTCGCGTTTATAATATTATATTAGTAGGATGGTAAATAAACCAGCCTAGCCATTTCCAGTTGTGTCTGTTCATTGGTTTTGCAAAATGCCTTTTGTTGATTGATGACTCGAAAAATTAATCACACTTTTGCTATTTAGCGATGAACCCCTTTTTTAAATTATGACAGTCTATTTTACTAATGTGATGGATCAAGCGCATTACAAAGACAACCAGAAAAATAAGTAGGCCATTTAAAAAAAATATTATTGTCGTAAAAAAATCACATTAGTTGGTTAACTGTTGTACCGACGGTAAATATGAGCCGATTTTCATAGTATAAAAAGTGTATGTTAAGTATTAGGTAAGTACTAATATGTACACCAAGGTGTCACAAACACAAGCCAACATAATGACTACACACGTAATGATCACCCAACTTAATTAAAAGCGAGTTTAATCGGCTGATTGCTAAATTTAATTCATATTATTCACAAACTCAGCCGAGTTTCCTACAGAAGTTGTTTGGAAGAATTTCAATAAACGTCATCGTACTAATTGCCAAGATTGTAGGAACAGACGGATTTTAATAGATTAAGAATTTGAGGGGCTTGTCTTGTTTGGCATTGTTTAGTTTTGATAGGGACAAAGATTATACCAGCTTATAATAATTATTATTCTTGCCTAGAGGTAAACTCCTCTTCCTTTATTATGACAACGTTTTGATTATTGTAAATTTCAATCAGGCCAAGCTTGTTAATTTCCGTAATATTTTCCTTCGCCGTAAGCGATGTCTGAAATTAACGTATACTATACAGTACACACGTAACGTATACAGGTACAGAATGTATCTACATTCTATACCATCCCTAAATGTAAAATTATCTACAGGTGCTGAACCCACAACCTAGTCTTCATGATGTTTTTCCAAAAACCTCCAGGCCGTCATGATCATAGAAATTCTCGAAAGGACCCCATCATGCCTTGTACTCCTTAAAGGAAGAATTGTACCTTGCAGTACACCTACATTTCACAGGTATGGTAAAGTCCAGTAACTTCAAAAGCAAGAAAACACTCAAGAACACAAAGAAATTAAAATTTCTGAATGCAACTTAATATATAATAAGAAATCGCACTGTTCAAGGAACGCGATTTAAATTGCAAAATAAAGGCCATCCCCCACACTCACCGGTTAGCATATTACAAGGGCTTGCGATAATTGTATTAAGGACTGTCTACCACTGGCAGTGGCGCATTTACATCGCTAATGAACGAGTGAGACGCAGAGATGTTTTTCACTAGTTGGCTTTGGTTAGGGTTTGTACGCAATGGTGGAACGACTTTTTGGCGACGACTGTACAATGCAGCTTAGAACTTTTGATAATTAGGTGATATTGATTGGTAAACATATTAAAATTATTGTCAAAGAGGAAAAAAATGTTTTTTTTTTTTACTGTTCACTAAATGAAAAATATGTTCAGCTCTCAATGTGTTTATAAAAAAAAACCGTTCTGTTTTTGCCAATAGGTCGAGGATTGCCTTCAGAGACAAAGTTACAGAAACGTTTAAACGATTCTATGGATTTTTTTATTTAACCTACACACAGCAACCTTACATCGATATTTATAAGTAAGATCATTATCTTTCTTCTCAATACTTCATAAGTTTAAATGCACCAAGTCATGTGGCATAACACTAGCAGAAAGCACGCAAACAGAAACTAAACGAGGTTAAGGCCATATCTACACTTTTAACAAATAACGTTAGTGCCCCTAGTTCTGAACTATTACAGGTCTATTTCCACAGTGTGCTCCCAGCTCAAGCAAGATTTCTTGCACTCAGTACTGCCGAGTTCTTGCGTCGCAATTAAGACAGCACTATCACGGACCATGTTTAGGTGGTACATTCAGAAGAGAAAATTGTGGATATGGTAGATGTAAATAATTCTCTGTTACATTTTTTGGTGACATAGTTTGTGAGTGCACATTTAGGTACGGTAAGTATTTTATTCTGTGGAAGACTAAAAAGTTGCCAGAATCATTGAACTTATTAAACGAATTTGGTAAAAACTTTTTTCATAATTTCGTTCTGTCAGAAAATATTTTTTTCAGGGGGTCGGCTTCCAGTCTAACTGGATGCAGCTGAGAATCAGTATTTATATGAAGCGACTGCCTATCTGACCTCCACAACCCAGTAACTGGGTAATAAAATACCAGACTGATGATACAGATGTCAGACTTTCGGCTTCTGACTACTCGTAATGACTGTCAAATCTACAAATGACAGCCAGGACAAACGGCTTAACGTGCTAACTGAGGCACGGAGAAAACTGGATATGAAAAGATGATCACCCATCCACGAACCAACCTCGGCTGGCACGGCTTATCCTTGAAGATCAACCTGTGCGGCTGTATTTAGCCACGAGCTCCTTCTTCTGGATATTTAACTAGTTTTATGAATTAATCTTGATTGGTTTTTCTTATCTTAATGCTGATATTACAGTAGAACATTTATTTGTTGGTTTAATTCACCTGATGTAAAGATTATCATTAAACGAAAGGAGTCTATGATGCCGTGACGTCTGACAGGAGAGGATGGAAGAAGGAAACGTGTTTGCGCCGACCCCAAGTAGAAAGGGACAAGGGCAGGAACGTGATGATGTAAAGATTAATCATTAAGGGTGTTTGGAGAAACTATTGCCGTCGCGCTGCGCCCGACCAAGCCCCCGTAAATGCGAAAGGGACAACTGCAGCTCAGGCTCATTTTACCTACAAAAGTCTTAACCAAAATACGTTTTGTATTCCGCTGTTTTCTTCTTCAAAACTAAACTGATCTAAATAATTCTTATATCAAAATTTAGAGGAAAAGTACATCTATGCTTCTATTATTTTCTTTTTTGTCAAAAACTTATCTAATTTTTCTGATATAGTCGTCTGAACATGGCGGTAAAAATGGCGGTTTATCGGGTTTTTGTATTGTCATAATTCTTTTATTGATTGTTTTGAAAAAAGGGAAATGATAGGAGTATGTATTAATAAGACCTAGATTTTTTGGAGAAAAATCATTGCTCTAGACGCATTATCCACGAAGAAAACAGCGGAATACGTTTGTATGGAGAAAAGCCTACTAGAGATCCCTCTTACTCGTAAAGCCTGTGCACTTTCCAAGACTTTAAAATCTAGATGCCTCTTTTGGTCATACCGTGACGACCATCCGCCATATTGCTAACTTGCCTTATCTGTATAATATCTTCCGTCTGCAAGAAACAAACCTCTTGGGAATTAGTAATTCAAATTGTTCACTAAATACTTTTTGATTTATAAACGGGCGGAGCCTTCGTGCATTTTAGTATTGTTTTTGTGTATAGCTAACGTAAAATTACGGTAACGGTTGTTTGAAAATAGCAGTTGGGAACATGTCTTAGAATATTATTTAACTTCCATGATTGATATACAGTCGTTACCAGTAGTCAGAAGCCGAAAGTCTGGCAAGCAGTCTTACCAAGGGGTATCGTATTACCCAGTTACTGGGTTGTGGAGGTCAGACAGGCAGTCGCTTCAAGTAAAATACTGGTATTAGATAAAGATAGAAAGATAAATCATTTATTCAGTGCACACAAAAGACATAGCACAACACACAAAAGCACAATTAAATGAAACAGGTTACATAAATATTTTATTTTATTTTATTTTATTGTGTTTGGGTGGCTTACAGCTAACAATACAGAACTTATAGTGATGTAACAACAACAAGCCATTTACAAGCCTCCACAAATAGAAGTAAACAATTTTGTTGCACAATATATTAACATAATAAACACTACGCATAATTTTAGGAAACAGAATATACTTAACATTAAATTAGGTACGATACTAAATTAAGTGCCTGCATAGGCAGGTCCAATCACTATTACAATTCATCATGGACAGAGTTTTTAGACAAGGCTGTACTAATTGTCGTTAGGGAGCTTGCAAACAAATCAATTGAGGGGTGTTCGTTAATTAGAATTAGGTTAAATGCTTTGACTGAACGGAGCATATAGGAGTTGCTGCGGTATACTGTGCGAGCGTAAGGAGCACGAATAAGATTTCTCAAGCGAGAGTGTCGGGGTGGAACATTCAAAGACAGCTTAGAAAGAAGTTCAGGACATTCAACCTTTGATTGTGCTATTTTCACTAGGAACCGTATGTCAGATATATTTCTCCGAGTTGCTAGTGGAAGTAAGTGGAATCGAGCGCAACGCTCACTGTAACTCAGATAAGGGATTTTAAATTTGTAACCCAAGTATCTGGTGAATTTCCTTTGTATTCGTTCCAATCTGTCTGAATGCACTGCAAAATTCGGATTCCAAATTTGACTACCATATTCGAGGTGACTGCGGACGTAAGCACAATACAGAATTTTAAGAGTTTTCATTCTATAAAACGTACTGGCGTTACGGATAATGAATCCCAAAGCTTTGGACGCTTGTTTGGCAATATGGTCGACATGACACTCAAAGGTGAGCTTAATATCCAGAAGAATACCTAGATCTCTGGTGACATGAGTTCGAGATAAAGGCTGATTTGCGATAGAATAATGAAATAGGACTGATCGATTCTTTCGGGTAAAGGTAATAATTAGGCATTTAGAAATATTAAGATCTAATTTGTTTATTTTACAATAATCAAATAATCTAGATATGTCAGCCTGCAAAAGTTTAGCGTCATTTAGAGTGTTAACTGATGTGAAAATTTTCATGTCATCTGCAAACATTAAGTGTTTTGAATGTTTAAAACAATCGCCGATGTCATTAATAACAAGTACAAATAATAAGGGCCCCAGTAAGGAACCCTGCGGCACCTATATAAAATATACCTTATATAAAAACAAGGTGCCAGTATACAAAAAGAGAAGAACAAAAAAATAATATATTTACGAAACAGTTATAGTAACACCATGACATACTTCAAATAAAATAACGACTATACAAGGTGCGGTGTGCGTCTCAATGTTGCACCAAATGGGAGTCCAGCTCAGCATGTGTCAGGCAAGCACCTGACACTGATATTCTGCTAGATCCCTGTAGTGACATATGAACGTCGATCAAACGAGATAAATTGGTGTTGTGCGTGAAAGTGAAAGAATTATTTATACTCTGTAACTATACTATGTAAGTATACCCTCAACTTAAATTTATTATTATAGTTTAATTTATTACTTATTGAGATGCATCCGGTTAGATTGGAAGCCCCAACAAAGTTTGGGATAGGCAGATGATGATAATAAATATACATACATTGGTTATTCTGCGAATAATAGTTAGGCACTTATTCATTATTATCAAATGCCTTTGTATGTCATTCTTAATATTGTATGTCAATGACGGATAATAGCTGCATCAAGTCTAACAATGTTATGCTACTAAATATACGAGTATCAGCGGCTCAGAATGAGGTCCACGGCACACGGGTTTCAGAGGGTTAAGGGACATCTAGCCCACGCAAAAACTGATATGACAATGCATCTAACTACATTTAAGAAGCGTTTAGGCGTCCTGCTTTATTTGCAAGCCCATGTCAATAAAACGAACTCATACGTGGATCTTTTTTCACTCTTTGGCCACCCAATGCTTATTGTAAGTCTATTCCAAATCTCTCCACTTTTGGCGATTTTGTCATGGCTATATCCAGTTTCTTCCGGCCACTTTGATAAAATCGTGTGTCCACCAAATCGGTTGCCTTCCCACATCATCCTGTTCATAGTCTCTCCTCCAGCACTGTCCTCCCCTATCAACTGCATAACTCAAATAATGATGTCTCAACAGTGCATCAAGTCCAATCAACAACGATAAGCCGCTCATGATCAGCGTCTCGGAATGCGCGCCACGTGTTGATAATCAAGAAACTTGGCCGACGACGACGTCAAGGGGACATGACAAGCATGACATGGCACGTGACAAGCGGCAAAGAGTAGGGAAATGTGGGTTTAGAGCCGATAGGGCAGAGTAAAATGCCTATTTGGTTTGGTTTTGTTGGGACTGTATAGGACAGATAGACTTTAAATAGTGTCGGTTGATCGTCACTTAAATATTAAAATGGCAGAAGTTAGGCAGGACACGCTTCATACAAAAATCTTCCAACTTCTTTAAGTTCAATTTGATAGCGAAAAATCAGTCCCTATCGCTACCTATTTTTGCTTAGTTTTGGAAGCCTAATTCAGACTAAAACCATTCATCAAAAACTATTCTCGTTAACAACAACGAATTGTAGGTATTACGAATAGACGTATCTTATGAAAAGGCCTCTAATCTATGATATTACCGAATTACTCAAAGGTCTGCGTTGCATTATAACTTAGAAGTTGACGCGTGCGAACGTAAACCGGGATTTATTAATGTAATCTTTTTCTTTGCTCCTTGCGACATCGGAAAGTATGTGGGATCCCTCGATATTGCCTGATTAATCCTGTCTAAGATGAACGGTTATGTTAAGGAGAATTTAGATCAGGAGGTACTAGAGACGTACAGATAAGCTTTATACAAGGTGTTGTTTCGCAACCTCGTCAAAATTCAGGAGGTTGTCAGAAAAACATAAATAATCAATATAAATTACGGTTCCTAGTTAATTATTAATAAACCCTGATTTTTTTGGTTGTTTAAGTTTGTCAGTATTTCAAAATAAACCCCTTAACATGGTTTAGAGAATAAGGAATTATTAAAAAAAACGTTTAAGATTGTTTGTATGTGTGGAGGCGCTGGTATAGGGCAAGAATCAGGCGGGCCGCGTTTAAAACACGGGTGGTTCACACTTACCGATTTCCGTAAACAAGAAAAATAATAAAAATTACCTACCTATTTTATTATTGATTCGGGACGAGAATCATTAGCATAGTCACCTCCCTGAATTTGAGGAGGATGCAAAACAACACCTTGTATAGACTCGTACGCACGGCGACCAAACCAGCTATACACCAGTTTATGCTCATCTCTCATTGTGTCGGAAATCTAAACAAACCGAGGCCATTTTATGCTGAAAATGCATAGCTTGATGTATCGCCGTGTGTACGTATAAGTGCATAGGTGGGCAAATGTTAAATAATATATTGTTTATTACTGTTGAACAAGGGCGAGACTTAGTCTCTTCGATGTCCAATCAGTATGTGAGTATTTAGTCTATCTAGTTTTTTTCACGTTTTCCCACGCTAGGAAATTCGGTGCGTTTACAAACATTTAAACTCACATACACGAACAGACCCGGAACAACTATTTTAGGCCATATAAATATTTGTTCCGTGCGGGGATCCGAACTCACGACACGCAACGCAGCAGTCGATCGCTCAACCACTGCGCCAACCGTGTCTTCTAAAGTTGACCCAACTCTAATTTTCAAGTATTCTGTTGATCAAATTAACAAACATGACAAGTGACATTTAATCAGCAATGATGGGAACATTGACTGCTTCGTTGGTTTAGTGGTTGCAAGCGCGACTGCTGAGCATGACGTCCCGGGTTCGATTCCCAGGTCGGGCAAAGTGTTATTGGGTTTTTCCACCAAGAAATTCTCAGTAGCAGCCACAGAGTCTAGATTTGTGCTGGTTGATGGCAATAAGCTCACCCCCTATTACAAGGGATTTAAACATAACTGGCGAAATGTGGGTGTACTATTTAGGTACACCTCTGCCTACCCCGCAGGCGATTACCGGCGTGATGTTATGATGAGAACATTAAAATATATCGGACTGAAGTAAGCTATCAGTAGCTTCACAACCACAATCTTGTTGAAAGTTGCAACACTTTGAAGGCGATTGCTAATTATCTAAGCGTAGAGTAGTAAGACGTTGAGAAAACTAAAAAAAAGCGAATAGGAACACCCTCTCTTTGTTTTTGACCTAATTTAATTTGAATTCGTAGTTCGAGAAACGCTTCTTTACAAGTACCAATAAAATTCCGAGCACATAGACTTTTCAATGCCGCTCAGACAGCCAGGGAATCAAGCGGAACTTGGCGGGTATGTCTGTCGCATACTGCGCAACCCATGAACCAAAACAGCATGGGGTGGAGGCAGACCGAAGGAAATTATATTAGGTAGGTTGCTGCGCCATGCAGGCTGTGCAAACTCGAGGTAATTTACACACGATCGAAAAGTGAAATAAAAAGTCGCCCTTTTTAGTATGTAGGTATGGGTTGGCAGTCGATGTTTAGATATAATGTTTGAAATAAGACATGATTGTCACCGTAATAATGTGAATACCGTTTGTTTATAAATCTGTCTCGGGAGATTATAACCGCCAATAAATATTATAAACTGTTACGATATAACGCATTTGTTTTCGGTAGTTTATTACTAAAATATCAAAATTGCAAACCGTCGTAGATGCGAAACCGATTAACGCGCAAGGCAAGGCAACATTCCTTCAAATGCAAGTTTGATTCATATTTTGTCGTTTTGCTATGGATAGATTATTAACGAATGAAAAGTTACTCCGTGTTGATTTGCGATTATGGTGTTTTGTGATTATGATATTTTGAGAATATGATATTTAGAGACGGAGCGAAATAAACTAATGATGTTCGCAACCTTACAGAATAACATAGACTTACTTACTTGTACTATTATGGAATCTGTGTTTTAGGTATTATTATTGTGCCCTTCTAGTATTTTAGTTCTTGCACACAATGGGTGAAAAAAAGGTCTAGATAAAAGTAGGTATTTGTCTACCAACTTCTAGATGGCTATCTAGAAGATAGACAAATACCTACTTTACACGTGACTGTGACATATTGATGTGTGGCTACACACTTCGCTACTGAATGTCGAAGTTTGAAATGTCGACGTATGTTAGTTCTAAAGTACAGGATCTCGATGTACGCCAGTTCGAAAGTTCACTGGAGCGAAGTATGCAAGGCCGACGTATCGTGAGTTAGAAAGCATAATTGTTAAAGAGCGAGCGAAGCGAGCTCTGGACTGCGGGCACCCCGACTCGGACAGGTTAGGTTCGTGTTAGGTTACTGTAAACCCTGCAGACAGAAATAGGAGCCCCGCGCAGCGGGGCTACGTCGACTACGCTTTTAGGGTTTCTAACTAACGATACGTCGGCTTTGCATACTTCGCTCCAGTGAACTTTCGAACTGGCGTACATCGAGATCCTGTACTTTAGAACTATCATACGTCGACATTTCAAACTTCGACATTCAGTAACGGAGTCGTGGCTACACATCAATATGTCACAGTCACGTGTAAGGAAAGGCACTAGAATACTATATTTACAAAGCATCTGTCTTCGTAGATACACGTGTCGAAATAATTCGAACCTTTTCAAAGACGCTCTTCATGAAGTGAGTTACCGGTAAACTTTCCATACATCATACTATTTCGATACACAAAGAGTATCGGTAAATAGACCTTCTATTTACCGAAAATCACTGTATTAGGGCCTTAACTAATCTTCCTAGCGTTTCCTCAACTATGTTGGAGTTGGCTTCGATACGACGACGGCGCGGCACGGCTGTCACAGTGGCGGAGCGATTGGCTGCTGCGTAGCGTGTCCGAACCCTGCACGGAACAAATATTTGACTGGCTGTTTATCTATGCGAGTTTAATCGTGCAACCACGATTCAGGCGAAATTCCTAGTGTAGAGAATCGTTTTTAGGGTTCCGTACCCAAAGAGTCAAACGGGACCCTATTACTGAGACTTCGCTGTCCGTCCGTCCGTCTGTCACCAGGCTGTATCTCATGAACCGTGATAGGTAGCCAGTTGAAATTTCCACAGATTACGTATTTCTGCTGATGCTATAACAACAAATACTAAAAATAGAATAAAATAAATATTTAAAGGGGCTCCCATACAAAAAAGTGATTTTTTGCTCGTTTTATAAATAATGGTACAGAACCCTTCGTGCGCGAGTCCAACTCGCACTTGGCCGGTTTTTTTTTTTAAATAAGTAAAACAAAAAATATAACCTGATGCAGCTGAAAATCAGAACTGTATTTGGAGTGATTGCCTTTCTGACCCTCACAACACAGTTACTGAGTTGGACGATACCTAGTATGACTGTTTTGCTATTCGGACTTCTGAATTCCGGCTGTCGAAACATCAACAAATGACAACTGGGCCTATCGGCTTTACATTTTTCCGAGACAAAAAGGGGTGGCGAGATTTAATCGTCACCCATCGACGGATCGACATCGCCAAGTGTAGCTTAACTTTTAATACAATCGTGTGGCTGTTATTATCTAGCCAAGAGCTTCTCCGACTACAGATTTTACGTTAGCCATCGTTTTTTTTACCATCCACGTTTTGTAAATATCATCATCACCCGCCTAGCCTGTTCCCAGGTTTGTTGGGGTAATCTAACCGAATGCAGCTGGACTTACGATGAAAAAAAAAATTACATGGAGCGACTGCCTATCTGACCTCCTCAACCCAGTTTGTACTGGGTAATACGATACCCCTTGGTAAGACTGGTTGTCAGACTTTCGGGCCGCTGACTACCTATCTATAACGACTGTCAAAGATCTATAAATAACAGCTGGGACCAACGGCTTAACGTTTTATAAATATAAGCCTCGATCTAGCTGAGATTACGACAATGATAGTACATTTTTCTATGAGTGTCTGGTACAGCTACATTTCCCGCCGGTTCCGTGTCGGTTCCGCGCCGCGCCGGTCCGGTCGCAATAATGGCGCGAACATTGTCGCAACTGATGCTAAAGAAACAGACACCGGCTTGTATATTGTATCACAGGGCTGATTGTACACTGAGAGAAAATTATATCGAAACCAAAAATCATAATAAATGTATGTATGTGATTTTGTCCCATATAACGTATAGGTTATATGGGACAAAATGTAACCATGAGTGCAGTCATAATAAAAATCGGATATTCGTGCGTATTTTGGTCGTGTAGGATTTTTCCATCTGTATGGAACATTTTTGTTGTATTAAAGACGTCCACTGCTGGACATAGGCCTCCCCCAAGTGGCGCCACATTGACAGGACCCGTGTGAATTGCATCCAGCTGATCCCCGCAACCTTCACCAGGTCATCGGTCCACCTAGTGGCAAGCCTTTCAACACAACGTTTTCTGGTCGCCACTCCAGAACAAAAAATACTCAGAGGTCTAGAAACCTGTGCTGAATTCATGGCAACGTTAGTTAACGTTAACGTTGGTACGTATAGTTTGCGCATTTTTCAAACACTATAAACTAAAAACAGCGTAGTAGCGTGTAGCGTCGGGGGTCCGCTTTGTTTAGTGTATGTACTACTTAGCGGTCTATTTATTCGCTACGACGCTTGGATTAATTTTATTTTTGGTTTTTTAGAGGTTTTGTCTGTCGGGGGTTTTTTAAATTTTTAATTTAATTTTTATTTCATTCTTTTTAAACTTAAATTATTTTTTCTTTTTTTCCTGGGCATAGGTATTCTCCCATTCCTTCCACTTTTCTTGGTTTTGCGCCTCTTCTCGCTTATTTACGAAAACAAGGAAAGATATGAATTAAAAAAAAAAACTTGAGCTTTTAGGGGGGTGGGGGGGGTGTGCAACCTACCCCCTTGGCGATGCCCATGGTGACAAGTGACAAGAATTCAAATTTTCAATCAAAAAGACCCGTAGAAGTTGTTTAAATCCCTTCATCAACTAGAAAAGAGGTGATGAGCTTCAAACGGCTGAGCAGATTTTCTCGAAACATAGCTAAACACATTCTCGATTAAAATACCTTTCAAATGACACCACTTGTATCAAAATCGGTTCATCCGTTTGGGAGCTACGATGCCACAGACATACACAGATACACACGTCAAACTTATAACACCGCTCTTTTTTGGTCGGGGGTTAAAAAACAAAAAAAGCGTTCCAAAAAATCTAAACCACCAAGTGAAACTCCACCCTTATTCCTCTGCGAAGAAATCACTACATTTGTAGAAAGCTAGACAATAAGTGGAGAGTAGAAAAAGATGGCGCCGATAAACAGGTACTGGTCACGGGAAATACACTCCGAGGCGGAAACTATTGGTTCTTAAGTGTACACTGTTTTTACGAAGAGAAAATATTTTTTAATCCTCTTCTCTCAAATGGGACAATGGGGTCTGGGTACTAAGATGTTTGAGCGTGGCTCGCATTTGTTTTAGTTTTTTTTCTGGAAACTGGTGCTGTCTATGAAACGGTTTATTTGTTTTGTGTAGGGTATGGTGTTGTGTTTACTTAGGTAAATGCAGAGTGAGAATTTCAGGGATGAAAATTCTGTCTGACATAGGAGATTAAGTAATTTTTTATGTTTTAATTTTTTATATTTTTATTCATACATCGTATGCATAATGATATACAAGAAAGGTGAAGATAGAAATATAATATGGAAAAAAAGGAATACTGACGGTTTTGATAAAAGTAAAAAAAATATGGTGTAAACAGTTTTGGTAAGACGATGCTGGTAGATCAACAACCATTACATACATTGATAGTACCTAGGTAATAAGTAGATAAATCAATCATCACGCCTGTGAACCCTCTTCAGGTTAGGGCAGAGGCGTACCTAGTTATAGTACACCGTTATTTGGCCATTTATGTTAAAAAAAAAATATAATTTTCAATTTCATCATCATCGGCATAGCTTTTTTCCTATGTTTGGTCGGCTTCCACTCTCGGAGGAGCTCGTGGCTAAATAATAACAGCCGCCCGGGTCGATCTTTAAGGTTAAGCCGTGCTTGCCGAGGTTGGTCCGTGGATGGGTGACCATCATTACATATCGAGGTTCCTCCATGCCTCGGAAAGCACGTTAAGCCGTTGGCCCCGGCTGTCATTTGTAGATCTTTGACAGTCGTTACGAGTAGTCAGAAGCCAAAAAAAGTCTGTCATCCAGTCTTACCAAGGGGTATCGTATTACCCAGTTACTGGGTTGTGGAGGTCAGATAGGCAGTCGCTTCATGTAAAATACTGGTACTCAGCTGCATCCGGTTAGACTGGAAGCCGACCCCAAGAGAGTTTGGGAAAAGGCTAGGCAGATGATGGTCGGCTTCCATTCTAACCAGATGCAGCTGAATACCCGGTATTTTACATGGGGTGATTGCCTATCTAACCTCCACAACCCAGTTAGCAATAGGTAATACGGATAATTCTTGGTTAGACTGGTTGTCAGACTTTCTGTTTCAATATTACGCCACCACCAACAATAAATTCGTCCACAGCTAATAACGGTTTGGACGCGACAAAATATAAAGTACTATGACCAAAACAGCTCAAAGGGTTTTATAATAACCCCGTGCCCGGTGGTGCCATGGAACAAAATTTGTATTTTCGCTAATAAATAAGTTTCGGGAGTGGTTTTTCATTGGATGCTAAGGGGTGCTACACAGAACAGGGGTGCTACACAATTTTTAGCGACCGATTTGGTAGTACTTGTTGGACAAAAAAGCCGACCTTAATCAATTACTTAATTTAAATAGGTAGGTCATCATCATCAGCCTATATTGTTCCCACTGCTGGGACACAGGCCTCCTCTCTATAAGAGGGAGTGGGCTGTAATCCACCACGCGAGCTCAGTGCGGGTTGGTAGATATCACATGTCGGTCCATAGGTAGGTCATCATCTGCCTAGCCTTTTTCCAAACTATCTTGGGGTCGGCTTCCAGTCTAACCGGATGCAGCTGAGTACCAGTATTTTACATGAAGCGACTGCCTATCTGACCTCCACAACCCAGTAACTGGGTAAAACGATACCCCTTGGTAAGACTGGATGTCAGACTTTTTGGCTTCTGACTACTCGTAACGACTGTCAAAGATCTACAAATGACAGCCGGGACCAACGGCTTAACGTGTTTTCCGAGGCACGGAGGAAACTCGGTATGTAATTATGGTCACCCATCCACGGACCAACCTCGGCAAGCACGGCTTAACCTTAAAGATCGACCCGGGCGGCTGTTATTATTTAGCCACGAGCTCCTCCGGTCAATAGGTAGGTATTCGACTTTAATAAGGAGCTCTAGGCTAGATAATAACAGCCGCTCAAGTCGATCTTCTGGTTAAGTTCAGTTGCCTAGAATGGTCCGTGGGTGGGGAATCCACCCATTACATACCAAGTTTCTTCCGTGCCTCGGAAAGTGCGTTCAGCCGTTGGTCCCGGCTGTCATTTGTAGATCTGCAGGATAACCAGCTTTTCCAAGGGGTATCGTATTACGCAGTACTAACTGGGTTGTGGAAGTCAGATAGGCAGTCGTTTCATGTAAAACAGTAGTATTCAGCTGCATCCGGTAAGTCTCCAGTCTTTCTTTTTTTTAGCCGACCTGAACATAGTTGGGAATAGGCTTGGCTGATGATGATGAGATTTACAATACATGCATCTGATTTTACCGTCCGGTTGTGCAGTATCATGCCGACCCGGACATTTCTGTAACACGCCTAAAGGGGTTGGAACGAAGCGGGGCTAGACGCCACTTAACCCACCCATTCCTTTGAGAAATGGGTTTTAGATGAACCGAGAGGTGTCTCTTAGAAAAAGTTTTTAGACAGACTAAAAACTAGTTTTTAAAACACAGAATCGTGTGGAATCTGGTTCTTCTAACCTAACAGACAGATGTGTTGCTGGGGAGTTTGTTCCACCACTTCTTCTTCCCAGCTAAAACACTAGGAAGTGGCGAAGGGCGGGCGTTTTGGGGGACTGTCTCTTGTAATTTTGACGTTCAAAAAGTGCTGTTTATCAGCCTAGTTTGAATAAATGACTTTTGATTTTGATTTTGATTTTGAAAAGAGCGTGTGTAAGTGAGAGTCACTGACGTCAAGTTATTAGTGGTGATACTAATGCTTGCTAAAAACTGCTAAGACATTTTATTATTGTTTTTTTAATTTTGTACACCGACATCAGGGAGCCTACAAAGGCCGCAATCATCAATCAATAAATTTTCATAATTCTGATTGCGTCTGCGACTATTTTACGAATTGTAATAATTATGATTCTCTCTCCTCTTTTCTTTGTTAATCTCTGCTCTAAAGCGGCTGTTTTAGGCCCCAGATCAATATTATTTTTTACACTTTGCATAAGACTTTTGATATTGGCTTACTAACAAAAAAATAACTTTCAAAATTTGATCATCAGTTTTACCAACGCGTAAGCAGACATTAAAGTTAAAATGGACTTATTCCTCAAGACCCGAAGTTTTCTGTAATTAATGGAATTCCAACATTATTTTTCTTCTTCCTTAATTTATTGCCGTTGTTGTGGCCATGTCTTAAAATACTTTCAAAGTCTTTAAAACTTTCTAGAGACCCGAATTACATGTTTTTTTTTTTGCGATATAACGAATTTACTCTCGAGTTTTGTTTTGGGAAGGGATCAAAATTGGTTTATGTAAAATTGGGGTAAAAGTTTCGAGGGTATTTTGTAGTATGTAGGTGGTTAGGTACCCTGTGCCTTGTTTTATAGTAGTGCTATTACGATTTTTACTAGTAATCCGAACATAAACAGCCCCTTTATGTTTTTGATTTTCCGATGGGTAATCTTCAAATGATCCCTCCTGCTCTGGGCGGAGCGGAAGAGAGTGTCAAACTCGTACTGATTAAAACCTATTCATATTCCATCTTCGCCCTTTGTGTTCCAGGGCCCCGATACCTCTTTCGAAAAGTCCCGCAGCCTCGGAGGCATCGGCCCTTTCGGATCCGTTCTGGTTTGCTGACATCTCTTTGAAGCGCGCGTGGAACACGAACGCGCCGTCGACACAGTCTGTCGTCATAAGACGGACAGACGGTGAGCTAACCATGACTCACCAAATTTGTCACGAACGACTACATCTGTATCAAAATTGGGTTCCAAACATAAGTTCGAAATAATTTGACAAAGTTATCCATTAAATAAACTTCAAATCAGTTTCCTGTAAAGTTAACACTTTCGATAGTTTACATAAGGACAGTTAGTTTAAGAATCCAAACAATGAAATCAATAAATCAATTCTCTCCAAGAAAATCCCACTTACCTACCCATTACCTAAAATATTTACCTAAGAAAACCTTACATGAAAGATTTACCCATTCATCAAATACATCTGACGTTTCCTTTACCACCGCCGGTGTAAAATAACAAAGACTGAACGCACGAACGACATATTACGCCTTTGTGGTGCAAAAACCAGCGCTACATCCAGCCATATTAGTTTAACAGAGGAACGGCTTGTAACCGGAGAGCGCTCGAGATAAGCGATCAAAGCGCTTCTTTGTACATCGCCGTTAATATTGGTGTGAAATATTGGGAGTACTTATAGTTGAATCGAATGGAGTTAGTAGTGTTTCGTGGATTTTTGTGTTTCACCAAAGTACATTCAAAGATAAAATGAACCAATGAAACTTGTCCTTCGTAATTAATGACTTGTAAATAAAAATAAAGGATAATAGATTATGCCGACGCCTGTTACCTGGATGCTACTGAGGAGCTATTAAATAAGCTTGAGCGCTTGCAAAATTTATGTATTCGCTTTATTTTTGGTCTCCGTAAATATGACCACGTTTCTCACCTTCGCAGGAACTCAAGTGGCTCCCAATCCGCCTTCGCAGGAACACTAGGATCCTATGTCTCCTCTTCAATATACTACACAACCCATCCTACCCTTCTTACCTGCGCGAGCGTTTTTCTTACGCACGCCCGAGTGATGTACCGTGTAGATCGCATCTTAGATCAATCCTTAAATCTCATCCTCATAAATCCAGCTATTACTCCTATTCCTTCTCTGTTCATGCTGTAAGGTTGTGGAACTCACTTCCGCCTAGCATTCGTGATTTAAAGACTATTTCACTGTTCAAAAACAGAGTGAAAGAGCATTACTTTTCCTCTCAATTGTGATTTATATATATGTATATAAATTCTTATTTGTTTATATATCTTAGCATTATGTATTTATATTTAGTTATAAGTATATTTATATTTAGGTAATAGTATAGGTTAAGTTAGGTAAGGCACAATAACTCATTTTTTCTCTTCCTTCTTTCACACACTATCGTCTACATTTCTTTTTCATCTCTACTTTCGCAGGTCTGCTGGCAGAAATTTCATATGAAATAAGCAGTACCTTTTTACTCTAATATTTTATGCTTTTTCCTATGTTGTCTATTGTGTGTACATAAATAGTAAAATAAATAAAATAAATAAATAAAGGTCCCCTATTTGAGAGTGGCACCGGGGACTGAAAAGTTGTGTGCGCCTGTCATGGCATGTGATGCGGAGGAATGTGGAAAATGTCGTGAGAAAAGTGTTGAGAATGAATGTGGATGGCTATAAGACTAGAGGAGACCAAAGAAACGATGTATCGAATTATCAATGGTTGGACTGTGTGAAGAAGCATGGGTAGAAACAGAGTGACTTGTTAACAACACCTAATCTGTGCTAAACCTACACCACACATACGCACTAACATACAAACACCCATACACACACACCCATACACACACACACCCATACACACACACACACACACACACACACATATCATTCCTAAACATTAGAATTGTTCTTCTTGTTTTTTATTTTTTTTTATTGCCTTTTAAATATCCATTTTCTGTTAATCCAATTTTTTTAATTGTTTTGTTATTTTCCAAAATGTCTAATTAGCACAACTAAAATAAATGTTTATCGCAACTCCGGCCCCGAAGATACAGGCACAGCCTAGTTAGACTAAGAAAATTACTGTAACTATGGTTTTATAAATTTATTCTTATTTATTTTCTTATTATATTCTTATTATTACTTCTGCTATATCGACGAGAGAAGAAGAGAAGCTGCGCAGACCTTCGATAAATTGGGATAAGGACAAGTGAATGATGAAATACAGGCATACCTGTGTCACATGGTATATTTCAATCAATGACATGGACACTCATTTTTGAATAATATTATAATTAGGAGAGTATAAAATTCTCTGAATTAATAACGGAATTACTCCATTCTCTTCCTCAAAATCCCTAATAGCTGCTAATTAGCAGCACACAAAGAAACATCAAAAGCATATCTCTAATCCAATTATTGGCAATTAAGATCCCGATTCAGTTTCTCATTTGAAACGGCAGCGGTTTCAATCAGGCTCGGTAATTAGCGCCACCGTTAATTAGGACTCATTTGGACTGATTGCTTCAATTTGAAGGCGATCTTAGCGACGCATTGAAATTTCGCGTTAAGCTCTATCTTGGTTTGATTGATTAGGGGAATGTACGCTTTAATGTTGAGTGTTATTGTTGGCTTGTTTTGAGGAGTTATGGTTAATTGGGGTAGTTCAATTACTGGTTCCTGTATTTTATTAAAGAGGAGTGTAATGTGTAAGTTGGGGGTTGCCATGGAATAGGTATGTGATGTGGAGGAATAGTGAAAAGGTCATGTTTTGAGTACCTATGAATGCGGCTGGTTATAAGAAGAGAAGACCAAAGAAACGATGAATGGATTGTGTGAAAGATTATATTATTATGGTTAGATAGGGGTAACTACTGAAATTTAGTTATTTAATTATTTATTTAGAATCTCAAAATAGGATGTACACAGATCATGTGAAACAAATTGGACTTCAAAAGTATCACGTAGGTGAACTCCTTCACTTATAGGATGCCACAGTAAGCATAATTAAATTAACATCTAAGCTAACAAATTGATAATACCATTAAAATAGATTGAAAAAGTTTAAGAGAGATGATGATATAACTATAGAGAAGTATAAAAGACATGGTGCACCTAGCCAAACCTACGCCTACCCAAAGAAAAAAGGGGCAGAAAAATAGTGATGTTTTGTAAGATAACTAAAACTGAAATTCGATAGTGCCTGTGATGGTTTATTTGATACAAATGCTAGTTTTAAAACTAGATAACTAAAACTAAAATAACAACAAATTATAAAAGGGCGTCAAAAAACTCCTCCTCAACGCTGTCAACTGGTAACGTGCCCAAGAGACTGGCGATGGCGGCGTTGGGCGTTGCCACGTTGTATGGCAATACTTAGACTCTGGCCAAAGTAAAACCCAGCCCTTGGGTCACGGGAAGTGTCAACTAAATGTTTAGAAATTTCCTTGAAAAGGCTGTGAGCACTCGGACCCCACGGCCCCAGAGTTTCAACCCCAAACGGCCAAATATTTACGCCGCTTAAAATTCAAGCAAATTCGATTAGACATAAATATTATATTTTCAATTTTTAAGAGATACATCGCTGCATTTTGCCTTTACATGTTTATGTTCTGGCCGAAATTCTCTTAGTAAGCAAAGCAGCACTTATGTAACACAGGAAATTATTACCGATACTCGATAACAGTAATCAATAACTAAGGAACAGCTCGTTTACAATCACGGCGTTTGATCTGACTCCACGAACGTGATGTGAATCCCATCTCTCAATATATCGATCCATTACAATATCGGACCCAGTAAGCGCCTGATAAAAAGTTAATAGCAAAATGGCACCAGGGGAAAAATGATTGCTCACATTTTTTTTAAAGGAAAATTTTCTATTGGATAACGGGATAAAGCTCTGTCATTTTCTTCTTTTCATTTTTCAATCTATATCTAAAATAAGTATGTTGCCATACTTCAAAGCGATATTAATTCTAAATGAATAAGCCGTTTGAAGCCACATGTGGGTCCCTGAAGTAATAAGTGGAAGCCGCTCGTTTACAATCACTGTGTTTGATCTCAGTTCACGAACGTGAGCTGAATGCCCATTCTTCAATATCGATCCTTTATCATTTTTAAGGAGCGCCTGCTGAA
Organism: Cerastis leucographa; assembly: GCA_963082945.1. Classification (NCBI taxonomy): domain Eukaryota; kingdom Metazoa; phylum Arthropoda; class Insecta; order Lepidoptera; family Noctuidae; genus Cerastis; species Cerastis leucographa. The sequence goes on along the minus strand of OY720381.1, from coordinate 20,728,886 downwards.
AAGTTTCAAGGTGAATTTATTGGTTGGCAGCCTGATGGAAAAGTATTTTAAAACTCATACGGAACGGTTTCTGACTCCAATTTTTGAGTAAACTTACTCACTTAGTGTTCAATTATAATACTAAATTAGATAAGTGTATTAGTGCAAGAGATCTTTTGTTACTAGAACAACGTTGACAGAGGGATACTGTTGTTAAAAAAAGATAGCTTGTTTAATTCCTATTAGAATAACAAGCCAGACGATTTTTCTACCTACTACTGGAAGACGTAGAAAATGGTTGGTATAATGATTTCTACTCGCTCGGAAATCTCGAAACCCATATCTAAGTATTTCCAAAACTGCAAACCAACGCATTCTCTTTTCAAAAAAACATTCCCAAAGCAAATATATCTCTACAGCTAAAAACGTTCGAGTTTCGAACGAAGGACGGAAGTGAGGAGTGGCGGTGTTTCCGTTGTGTGACGTCACTGGCCAGATGTGGCGGCCGCTTCCGGCCGGTCAGGGCCGTGCCGCCATATTTGATGCAGTGCCCGCTGATATATTTAATTGTATTTTTTATATTGTCGTATCCCCATATATGACACATAAAGAAGAGCTATTTATTGACTGCCCAAGTTGAAGTTATGACGTACTGTAGCTATATGTTCTTTAATTTTAGTCAAAATATTGATCATAACTGCCATGACTGTCTCGTTGGCTTAGTGGTCGCAATCGCGATTACCTACTGAGCATTTTGGGTTCGATTCCTGGGTTGGAAGAATCGGCGAATTGTTATCGGGTGTTCCATCGGGAATTTCTCAGTCGCAACCACGGAGTTTGGATTTATGCACGGTTGATGGCAATAGGAGAGCAGCGGTGGCCCAGTGGTGGCAGCCCCGACTTATGAACAATAAGCCGTGGGTTCGAACCCAGACAGGCGCATTACTTTGTGTAATTTATTTCATCACCGCTGCCCTCTAAAACGGCGAAGGAAAACATCGTGAGGAAACCGGCATGTCTTAGAACTAAAAATTCGAAGACATGTGACATCTACCAACCCGCACTGGGATCCGCGTGGTGGATTACAGCCCACTCCCTCTCATAGATAGGAGACCTGTGTCCCAGCAGTGGGAACATTATGGGCTGATGATGATGATGATGGCAATAGGCCCTTCGGAGAATACAGGCGTGATGATTTGGTATGTGATGAAAGATCATTAATCATACTGGTACGTTCAGGAAGAACACGTGTCATCGTGCATTACCTATCAGCCTAAAACGTTTCAGCTGTGACAGAGAACTGTTCTCTATGAGAAGGAACGAACCGTCATCAACTAAGCAGATCCCGTGCGTAATCATGAGCTTGGCTTTATTAACTACTAGCTTATTTCCACGGATTCGTCAGCAGTTTGTTCGGTAACTACCCACGGGATTCCAGACTGTTATCTATCCATGTGCCAAAATTTCATCCAGATCCATTCAGAAGTTTTTGCGTAAAAGTTTAACAAATATCCATACAGGATGGTAAGCACACAATAGGTCAGAGATACTGCGTATTGCAACAGCCTTCTACAAGAACCTGTACAATTTACCTATCCAAATGAGCAACCAACCCAACATACAAATACCATTATATAGTGGAGAGATCAGCGCAATAGAAGAAATGGAAGTTATCACAGGAATTGAGTCACTAAAGGAAGAAAAGAGCCCCGGTCCTGACAAGATCACAAACGAAACCTTAAAGATAGGAATCACGCTTTTAACTCCACTTACACGACTTTTTAACATGGTACTTAATTCCGCTAGCACACAGGAGGTGTGTTACACTTTCTTTCTTTTCTCTAAACATCCATACATCCTCAGCCACACACACTTCTGATAATATTGATAAGATTAAGTGGTTATCAGACAACCAGCTAAAAAGATTTTCGAGTCAGCTTTCAGACAACCGGTTGGTTTTGGATACCAGCACTTTACATGGAACGGCTGTCAATCCGACTGTCGCAACCCAGTTTCTGGGTAATATGATAACCCATGGACAGAACTGGATCCTTCTAGAAACGCTATCCAACCAATCATTTCTGTTTATCATGTCCTACCCCTACCAAAACATACAGAACTTCAATAATACATTTTAATAAACCGCTAACTTCCTCGTTAAACCACACCAAAATTTAAACCTCATTCTCCAAAAATAAACTTTAAATATTTTACGAGCATTTGCGAACACGAATAACTTTTGTAGTAAAATTAATGCGACTATAACCTTTATTGTCAACACCATAATAATTTTTGACTTGTAAATGAGCCCATTTATCTGATTAATTCGGCCGTTATGATCTCGAACTGTTTATGTAAATGTGAATCGAAATGTATTGTACTCGTTTACAAACTCTTTATCTTTTAACAAATGGATTTAGATTATCGGTTTGAGATTGCAGGAGCTTAGAATTAGAAAGAGATAGAAATTAAGATGCTGTTACAGTGATTTCTTAAAGTATTTTGTCATCGATGGAGTTTCTGTAAATAAATGACATTTCGCAGTAGACGTTTTCTTGAAAATGTGATTTCTTTTCCAGTCTTTCAAACTAACAGTCATGTCTATAGTCAAGTTAAAATAATTAGTTGAGTTCAGTAAATTTTCTTCTTTAAGTAATACTTCTGCAATTTGAACGATTGTATTGAGAACCGTCAAAGGAAACAAATCTTAAGAATTCTAACTTTTGAAAGTTGTAACATCAAGCAAATAATATAATATCTAATAAAAATCGTATCTTAAATGTGATGTGCTTGGTGCAAACAAATTAACTAAAATGCTACAGTATAATTTTACTTTCGATAAAAAAATCGACGTCCTCAGTTCTCAGCAAATTCCACATTTGCAGTAACTGGTTACTAATTCTATCATCTTAAGTAACACTAAAACTAATAAACAGGTCAACAAGTCCTTACCAACCGTATTTCGCAGTCCATCCACGACACACCCAACTTTATCCAGTACACCTTCGAAGTCCACTGATCCAGGATCTAAGTCTCCAGTTGCAAGAAAATGGCAAGGAAGCGATAATCTTCCAAATTTAAATAATCCGCGAGTTTCAAACGAGTTTGGGAACATCACGGAATGTGTAATTTTTTTAAAGAGATACTCCTTTTGAATTTTGATTGGGGGTTAGAATGTACTTGTGCTGAGCCAGATAAATTGGGGGTTTTTAAACTTGCTATAAAGTTCTTGTGAATATCTTTGTCAATTTTTTTCGGAAAAATCTCGGACTATCCTAACTTTTTGAGTTTTTTGTTCATGTAAATGCCGCGATGATATAGATTTGTCAAATTTTATACCGCTGGATTTGAAACTAGAGTTAAAAACCCAACCTAATGAAGCCAGAAAATATTAAAATACACTATTAAAATACTAACGGGAACTGGACCCATTTGAAATGGGACGCTAAAAACGTTCCCACCCCACCCACATAACACCAAAAAATAAACATAACATAAAATATTCACAAACCTACACCTTTCCTTAGAAATGAGGGCACAAGTTGTAAAAGGAATCAAACCTTCGTTACGGCGTACCAGGGCTTTGCCCCGGCATAACTCGGATTATTCCCAAGCACTGGACATTATAACGCAAAATGGGAATACTAAGGCAGGCTAGATAATAAAAAGACAACATGGGTAGTGTGTTTTTAAATAAATTATTAAGTGTTAGGTTGTTGGTACACTGAGTAAATTATTTTTGTGGTATCTAAACTGTTTGTTAAATAATATGTCTGAAAATTGGTGTTAAAAAAATAAAATATAATGTTATGTTTAGATGATCTACTAGATGGGATCGGTGTTTCGTACTTGACTACTCAAGAAGAAACATCGACTGTTTCTTAACATATAGGTTATGAATATTGTTACTAACCAAATGGATCTTGGTCATCTGAATAAATTAATGTATATTTGAACTAGCTGTACCCGGCCTACCCTACCGTACCCTACCTACCTATCCTACCCTACCTACCTACCCTACCATCCATCCTATGTCCGCCTCCTGGGTCTAAGCTACCTCCCCACCAATTTTCAGCCAAATCGGTTTAGCCGTTCTTGAGTTAAAAATAGTGTAACTAACACGACTTTCTTTTATATATATATAGATAAATAAAAGAGATCAACGACATGACGCCGCATAAAGTACTCAAACTGCCAGCAAATCGGAAAACTAAATCGAAAAAATTTATAATATTAAATTTAAAAAAAAAAAAAATTACTTATTTCAGGTTATGGACCCATATTAGATACATAACAATATGTGTACACTATTGTCAATTTTACAGGCGTCACTATGCCCTGATATGATGTTGGAAAATATTTATACCTTACATAGGCCTTACAACAGTTACAACAACAAAACATCCACACACAATATCCGATAACACAGTTATGTTTAAATCCCATGTATCATCAGTGGAATTTGTGCCCAATGAGCTTGTTAACTGGACACAAATTCCACTGAAAAATTCTTAATGGAAAACCCAATAATCTAAAGAACCTCATGCCCAGCTGTATCACTTGCGACTGCTAGACCAATGATCTACCAATGTTTTGACATACATTTCCTGTGTTAGTACCAAATATAATACTTTCTTTCTTTCTTTCCTGTAAGAGTTTAACCTTTGCTATCATTGTGCCAACATCTCAAAGAGCCTCCGCCTCGGTCCGTCTCGATATTTTTTATTCACATTAAGAAGTTCCCCGGTTACCTCAAGGCTTATCCTACATACAGGCTTAAAGAAACGTTCAAGATATTCTTTTTATTCGTTTTATATTAGTCTAACCAGCCCGTCCCCCGCAGCAACAAGGCCGCACGCCGACGCCGCCGCAGCAGTACGGCGGCGCGGCGCTCGGCAAGGCGCACCTCATGAACGGCGCTCTGCCGGCCGGCTCGCCCTCGCACATGGCCAGCCCCCCGCACGCATTAAACTATCGTCTTTATGTTTTAAATTCAGTATCTCTTTTACTGTGGACGCTCTTAACTTGCCCGTATTTCTACATCGTCCTCACATATTAGAATAACAAATATGTGAATGAATTACCAAGATTTTGTAACAATATTAATCATAGTAGCCAGTATTTTCTGTTCTCATTTTCTTTTTAGCTTTTACCCTATTTCCCGGAAACTCATATTTTTATATTATATGACGAGTTTTCTATTATTACAATTCGTTTTTTTCATAGCAGGTATGGTATACAGGGCGATACATCAAACTACACAAATCCAGTATAACCTGACCTCATTTTTATAAGCTTCCCGTATAATGAGAGATCAGCTTAATTTGGTTAGGTATAACTTGATTGGTCGTCGTGCTTACCATATCGGTACCGGCAAAGGCAAAATATTATAGCCGAGAATTTGTTGACGCTCCATGCATGCCGGTCGGTGACGGTACGGCATAGTCTCATACTTTTCATTACAAAGTATATAGGATTATAAGCTCGTATGATGAACTTTCAAACTCGTAATATAGGGTGACTGGTAATTAGTGACCGATACATAAACACGTGATTGTACTCATGATAACAAACAACTTTACCAAAGAAAAATTTTATACTTATTCTCTTTTATCACAAAAACACAACATCCATATGAAATTCAAGGGGTTGCAAACAGTGCGGGCGATCTGTCTACCTCCTGTGGCACGGTACGATAGTTATCTGACAGAACGGCGTAATGCGGCTAACAGCTGATTGGTCACAGGCGCACGCGCGCGTGAATTTCATACGGTTGTTGTGTTATGAAAATGTATCCGAGCAATTTGTGGAGCTCACTCTTTTTTTTTTTTTTTTAATGACGTTGTCCCACACTAGGAATTTCTCCTGTATAGTGGGGGCGTTTACAAACATTTAAACTCACATACACAAACAGCCAGACCCGGAACAAATATCTGTAGGCCATGCAAATATTTGTTCCGTGCGGGGATCGAACCCACGACACGCAGCGCAGCAGTCGATTGCTCAACCACTGCGCCAACCGTGCTGTCAGAACCGTGCTGTCTGTTATTGTGATAAACGTAAATGAGTAAAAAAAAAAATGTTTCTTTCATCTGCATAACCTTTCCCAACTATTTTGGGGTCGGCTTCCAGTTTAACTGGATGCACCTGAATACCAGTTTTTTACATCGAGCGACTGCCTAACTGACCCTCACAACCCAATAAGTAGGTACTGGGTAATATCTACCCTTTGGTAAGACTGGTTGTCAGACTTGTTAGTAGGACTCGACTTGACGGGTTGACATACACGAACACTTTCAACCTTCGTTTATTATCAGCTACAAATAAAGACCATCAATTAGCTAGATAATAATTTATTCAGAAATGATAGATTCTATACAGAATCAATGGTGTAACAAAATGATAAAACATTAGACGCGTGCTCGGTATAATTGCGTCTGTATTGTAACAAGTTGCGGCGGCAATCCCCTACATAGGAATTCCATTCACGCTTCCTAGTGCAGGAGCTAGGGACACTAGTGCGGGAGCTAGGGACACTGGTCCGGAAGCTAGGGACACTAGTGCGGGAGCTAGACACACAGTAATTTATGTTCTCTGTTTAAAATATCGTTCGGATCTGGTCAACTGCCTCGTTGGCCTAGTGGTTGCAAGCGCAAATGCTGAGCATTAGGACCTGGGTTCGATTCCCAGGCTAGGCTAGGTGTTAGTGGGTTTTTTCATTAAGAATTTCTCAGTAGCGCCCACGAATTCCGTATTTCCACCCGGTTGATGGCAACAGGCTCGCCCCCTTTTACATGGGACTTATAACATAAATGTCGAAATTTGGGTGTACTATTAGTTGGACTTCTGCTTAACCCTTTGGGGATTAAAGGCGTTATATTATGTTAATGATAACTCAACTACAACTGCAGAGCATATACCCTACAGTTTTTCGATATTATTACTGGATATTTGTACGAAAAAGACTTCCTTAAATATTTAAGATAAAACAGGATTTTAAATTCACTTAACTTCATCACATTCGTCTTAGCAGGACATAGTCCTCCCCAAAGCGTCACAACATCGACCAGTCCCGTTTTTATCATTTCGTTTATGAGTTTTAATGGGACATTTTAATACCACTATTTTAATACGACAACCTCTGCCTAGCCTAGCCACCGCTGAACATAGGCCTCTCCTCTCGACCTTGTTATGACAAAACACTGCAACCCGGGTTACGTTGTTTTATGGTAACACAACATAAAATAATCTACGTGATTTTAGCTTGGTACGGGTTCCATCTACAGTTCAGTATCAGTATCATTAATAAAAATCTTAATGTTAGTAACCTAAAGTTCGGACGAAATGTTTGAAACCCATAAACTTTAAACCTGTTTATCTCAAATTGACGTTTTACAGATTTCAGCGTTTAATCCGAACAGGGCCACCAAGCTGCGCAACAACACCTCATCCTTCATCTTCCGCATCCAGGTTGTCCCAGCTACATATTTAGCTTACCGATCATCATCATTAACAGCGGTCCACTAATAAACAAAGCCCTCTCCAACTGCAAGTCACTTCGCTCCATTTTCTCTCTCCCATCTGCTGCTACCAGCCATCCGGCGGAGGACAGCTAGCTTGAGGACGTCCCACACTACGCTTGCCTATCATCATCTCATCCACAGCCCTACTTTACCCACTTCTCTTTCCTCTTTGCTTAAGCCAGGCTCCACGTTCTTGTGCCAGACTCATCCAAGATATTCCCACTAGCCTATACTCGGTTCAAAATATGTCAAAACAATACCATGTACAAAGTGCTCCCTGTCTCCGTGCCTACACATCGCAGTGCACATGACATTGCTCCGGTATTAATATTGCACGACAATTCGCAGGTGGTGCATGCGGCCAAATTGAAAATTGCTCGCATCGGCGTCGCGTTTGCCACAGTCGCAATTATACACGCTCAATCTGTGTCCTTAGTGATGAACACATTAATTTTGTGTGCTGTTTAGGTACAGGAATTGCAAGTTAAAAGCCAAGTTGCATGTATTTCGTAAGCTATCGTTCCAATCATTGTTAAGTAAAGGATAAGTACGTTTTTTCACGGGTGACCACTGAAAATCTGGGCTTCGCTGTGTGCATCATTCTGAGTGGTGACCTGCTTGTCGCAGTCACGACGTGCATGCGTCAACTTTTTTTTTACCGTCATGTTGTACTTATAAATATTTTTAAGCGTTGTATGTTTATTGTTTCTTTATTTTGTCATTATCCAGTATGCACGTCATGTCCCTGTGACAAATAAAGATTTTTTCTTTCTTTCTTATAAGATCCTTCTTCAAGGTGTTTAAATTAGATTCTAGAATATATTAAGTACATATATCACGAAGAACCAGGAAAATCAGTATGGTTAAAAAAATCGCGTACTGGTGATGTTATTCCAGAATTCGTTTGCTTTTCATGATTTCAGTAAAAAAAAAAATTGTACCTTTAAGTACTGAATAAAGTCGGTTTAAAATAAGTTTAAACAGAAATCTTACTAGTGTGTCCTGTAACAGTTGTTTTGGTTTAATCTAACCATTTTGTGTGGATATGTTACCAGCCAAACCCGATTTCAGGCCAAACTAGTTTGTCCTAGGCCAAACCGGTTTACTGGCTTATCGTGTCAACATATACTGACCCAAACAAAACATCTACAATGCGCCCAACTTGGATGCGGCAACGCTCGTTACGCTCGCTCGGCTCGCGCGTTTATGATCACAGTTCTAACCTAACCTAACCCAGTTGAGCCCTAGTTTGGCCTAGGACAGACTAGTTTAGCCGGAAATCAGGTTTGGCCGCAAACAGATATATCAAAAAAATGTTAAACGTAGTATTGACAAAAAAATGGATAAAGAAACTAATAAAAACAAAACATCTTGTTTTATTATATATTATACTAGTTTTAAATCACAAAAAAAAAAGTATTACCTACAAAGCTGCTCACAACAACATAAGTTTCCTACGTTGCAGTTGAATCAAAATACAAGTACCACAGCCCCAATTTCATATTGTTCCAAACAACCTTGCTTAGAGTGCATTTGAACGTGATATGGACTCCCAGATTCTGCCAAAATGCTGGCAAAAGCCTATGAGAGTCGGATTAAAATAGCCTGTGTTTTTTTTTATTCTGCAGGTGTATTTGTTTTTATATTTCACTGGTTGGATTTTATGAATTTTGTTAAGTAGACTTTTTTCAGGATTTCAGAGAACGCCATTTTTAATCCCTGTAACGCGAAATTCAAACATGTACATTGTACATACATTGTACATAGATGCAAACACTGACAATAGTTAATTTGTGTTCCATAATATTGTGATAATATTTAGCTACAATGAAGTAGCTAATGTGTATTATGGGCAATGAATTGCTTGGTTACAAATTAATACAATATGATGGCACGCTGGTGTATGCAGATAAAGAAATTAATAAAATTCTTGTCGATTTTTACATATTTCTGCTGGCTGTACAATGTCTTTTTTATAGCTATTATAGTTAATCCATATTTCAGTTTTTTTTTCTTATCAGCAATTTTTAACACGAAATGATGCAAAGAAAAATATACCTTTTATTTTGTCCTTAAAATACCTAATTCATCCTAAAAGCAAACTTTACTCCTTCCAGTCAAAACTTCTGTTCATCACACTTTGATTCTCCCTCTTAATAATTTCCTTAGATACTTTAGGTTTTTCTTTAGTCCCTAAAGCTTCAGCTTCTTTCACTGTGTCAGGTAAGGAATCGTTGGAAATATCGGGAACTAGGAACGTGACCAATCCCGCAATGATAGACGAGATACCGAATACAAGAGATGGAAGTCCTTCCCAGTACTGCGTCTGAAATATATAACACAAAATGTTATCAGGTACCGCAAATATGGTTATGTTTTATATAGTAAAACTGCAACACAGATTTTGAGGAAACCGTGTGTAAATCCGTTAAGACCTTTTGACTTTAGCATAGTATAATAAGAATTATAACTAGCCATTTTGACCACCTGATATATAGCGACAGTCTCCATCTATTGCCAATTAATTGGAATTTGGAAATACACTACCAAAGGAGCTGTTCTTTATAAACACTTTTACACGTTTACTTTTTTTTTAAACTAGATGAGGCCGGTGTTTCGTACCTGACTAAACTTGGAAAAAGACTTTGAATAAAACTAATTCAGGTCACTGTCTCTTTAAGAGTCCAGACATTGGGCAAATCTGAGTACCTTGCAGATTAGTGTCTAAGATGCTCTTTAGAAGAAAGAAACAAAAAATGTATTTAGCTGAAACTGTAGGTCAAAAGCCTCTCATCTAGGGAATGATATTGACAAAACCTCAGAACCTACGAAAAAATTCTGATCCAAGAAAACGAGAAATATTTCTATAAACTAGTTTGTTCTGATTCTGAACAATTTCATTATGGGATCCAAGACATACAGATGAATAAGTCCTCAAAGACCAAAGGCGTTAACTACGCAGCCATTCAACCTGACATCCTTGGTTTTCCTGCCGAACTCGTCTTTCCTATCTCAGCGCTTCTCTTTTCTTGATTCTGGCTTTAAGAAGTTGTAGTGGTTGGGAGTGTGGAGGGATTGTAAGGGATTAAAAAATACTTACCAGCAGCGGAGTCTGCGGCGCCACAATAGAGCCCACCCTTCCCAGGGATGAGCACAGCGCATGCATGGAGTTCCTTGTGTACGTGGGGAACAGTTCCGACGTATACATGTACGTGATCGTGAAGTATAGCGACGCCATGAGTTTGCCAATCATGAACATTGTTATTGATAGCCAGGCCATGTCTGGAAGAGAAAAAAGAGGAGTGAGGTTAGAGACAATTGGTACAGGATTCAGGTACAGGGAGACTTTGGACGCAAAACCTTATCGACCTACAAGGCCTGATGCAACTGAAAAATATGCTGGGTTACACTTGGTAGTCACATCCACACTAAACAAAAACTTTTGGCTGCTAGCATGCAGCCAAAAAAAAAAGAAAAGCGGGAAGAATGGCTGAAGGATGAAAATGAATAAAAAGTATTGCGTTATTTTTATCTTGAGGTACAAAAAGTAAATTCACTCGAATTATCTGGTTTTCATTTACGGATGTTTGTAAACACTTGCAACGAATCCAGTAATGAGCATTGAAATCACAAAACGTAGCTAATCATTTTGTTCATTAGGCTTACCGAGAAAACCAGGTCACCACTCTCAAAATCACATCGTTTAAATAATTAGGTTTTTGGACAAACACGAAAAAGATAAAGTATTGATGTTTGTAAAGGATGCACAATGTCTCAAGAAGATCGGGTAGAGTAAGAACAGTGGTGGGCCTGACTTACTTGTCGTAAGTCACAGGTTGGAACGCAGGCAGGCACTTTACTTTGAGAAGTCAATTTCATCGGCAAAAAGAAATATCGTTTGGAAACCTGCATGCAGCAAGAACTAATATTTCGAAGACCGCCAAACACCAGTCGGGCGAATGGGGTGAAATAAGGTCAAGTCACTCTGACGGAGAGCAAGCCTGTGACCCAGCGTTGGGAACAGGCTGATAACGAGGCCACAGACCGAATCACAACGATAACGAACCATAAAGATATAGGTAGGTAAATACTCACTCGTAGGCAAAAACGGCTGTCCCACACAGAACACGCCAGCCAAAAAGAAGCTAGCGATCAACGGGATCTTTCTCTTAAACTTCATCAGCACATACATTGCTATAAAGCACCCTGGAAGTTCTGTTAGCGTGACCAGAGCGTAGTTCAAGTACTTGTTCCCTTCCAGAGACACTGAGGTTATCGTCATCCCATAGTTCACAAAGGTAGACGTGGTCCACCAAATGACACAGACTATAAATCTCTTAAACAAAGCTGTCGAAGTAAATGTACTCTTCAATACTTTCACAAATTCTACATTCTCTTCTTTGTCCGTATCGCAAACTAAGCTGTCTAACTCTTTCTGGTCTACTTTGATATTGTTCTTTTTTGATATTTTGTCTATGATAGCTACAGCTTTGTCCTTTTTCCCTTTTATTAGCAGCCATCTTGGACTTTCGTCTATGCAGTATATGTAGAAGAAGAAGAGTAACGCTGGGGCGTAAAGAGCTCTGAGGAAGTTTCTCCAGTCAGGTACCAACCAGGCTATTAGGGCTTTTAACATTCCTCCAACACAGTAGCCTATCCCGCACAGCATGTAGTAAGGAACTCGTTTCGTTGTGGATATTATTTCTACATCTGTGGAAAAAATAGTATTAATACCAAGTATTTTACTGAAATTGTTTCTACGTGTTCATATTAAAAGCAGTACATTCAACTCTACGTAAGCTTAATTTTATTGCAATTTAGATAGATACTCCTCGCTTGTCTCCAAAATACAATGTCACTATTACGTGGCAAAATTTTACAGACGTGTTTGACTTCAATTTTATCATAACAATGACATATCATATCGTTTTATTGATATTATTATATTGTACACTGCCACAATGTCGTCCTATTTAAAAGGTTGTTGTATTTCCAAAGGTCGACTGGTAGAGAATGCCTTGTGGGATTAAGTCCGCCTATTGTTGTACATGAAGTTAAATTAATAAAATAATAACGATATTTGCTTTTATGAATTCAAAAAGGCGACTAATAATAATGAATACGAAAGACAGTTCTTCTTCGTGTCACTGGCACGACATTTTTATTTTAATAATCGATGTCTTCATTGTATGACCTAATCAAGATTATTGGACTTTAATAGAATGGGACTCTTCTCAGAGTAGTTGGTTTGAAAACGCGAACCTCATCAAGTTTTAAAACAAAACTTATTTTTACATATGAAATTAAATTACAGGAATAAATGTCATTTGTTTATTATAAGTAAACTTACTTAAAATATAAGCCGGTGAGCAAATATCTCCGAAGGCTGACTCCAGAAACTCAAGCGCTAAATACAACCAGTAGGAGGTGACGAAGCTCCTGGCAACGCCCAAGACACCCCCTAGGACTCCAGTCACCACTATCATTGCCTTTCTGCCTATCCTGAGGAAAAACATCTGTTAAGTATGATAAGTTGGTGGGTACATCATCACGCCTGAAATCCTCGAAGAGTTAGGCAGAGATGTACCTAACAGTAAACACGTTGCGCCAGTTTTGTTTAAATCCCATGTAATAGGGGGCGAGCCTTTTCCCATCAACTGGGCACGATTCCAGTCCCCGTGGCTGCTACTGAGAAAATTCCTGATGGAAAACCCAATAACGATTTGCCCGACCCGGGAATCGAATCCCGGACTTCAAGCTCAGCAGTCGATATTGCGACCACTAGACCAACGAAACAGTTATTTCGTAAATGCCTGCCTTTTCCAGGTTTCCCCCGACAGCAAAAAAGAGGCCTCGTAAAAGCCTACTAAGGGTTATTTATCAAAACAAGGAACAGCAGCTTAGCATTTTCAGCCTACAGAGCTTTCAGTGGTGGGTCTCGGGCCCAGTGCGAGTCGGTGGCTTAGCGGCTGCATCTCTTGCTAAGCCGGTTTCAATATTAATTGGTCTCCAAACTGTATAAATATTCTCACGAGTCACGACGCTCTTAACCTATGTATTCAAATATATTTATGATGCCTTAAAATTGGCGAATTGAAAGACCATAATTAAACTAAATCACAATGTTACAAGATTATACATATTTACAAATAAATATTTCTTCACGCCTTGTCACACACACTAAAAACATTGTTCAATAATTATTCGCTATTCAACAATGTCACACTATAAAAATAACCAGTAAACCAACTTGGCCATTTCGTGAAATTTCAACGCGAGTTTTAGCTTTTTGTTATGTTGCACTACTGAAAACGTAACCATTTGTCTCAATGCGACAGCCCTGACTTGACTCACGAGTTGAACTTGTTATAGTTCTGTTCAAACGTTATGGCGGCTCGGAAGTAAGCTGCGAGTTACGGTCTGCACATTATACAGTCAAGACTTAAAACTGTTTTCTGCGCAGCTTTAAGTTTGCCGCAATAAAATTTGAACCGTTATACCTGAGCAAAACGTCACTTGCAGCTAACTTCCGAGCCGCCATAAAGTTTGAACCGTTATACTTGCGCAAACCGTCACTCGCAGCTAACTTTGGAGCCGTCATAAAGTTTGAATATAACTATACCTGAAGCATGCTTAGACGTGTAAGCATTTAACATGTTACACATTAATTTTAACGTATAGGTAATGACACAAAAAAAAACATATTGTCTACTCTGACATTGTTATAACATTATTCAATACTCAACAATGTTTTCATTGCATCATTATCTTCAATGGCCGCTTTTGTAGTTTTTTACATTGTTAAAACAGCCAATTACCTTTTTTTCAGATAAAATATCATTAAAATAATATGTTTGTACACGTTCCAGTAGTAAACGGTCAAGTACATGTTTAATTAAGTGTGAAGCTTGCGCATCGAAAGGCTTCATTAATATTTTATATTTCAAAAGCACACAAAAGGATAAAGATTCAGACTGTTTTATGTAGGTACCTACCTCGAAAATAATAACAGGTTCTTTTTGAATGTTGAAGCATTAAAAACAAAAGACTTTGGTATTTCGAGTTATGAGCCGAGTCGAATTCGAATTGTATTTGAATTAACGTAAAACTGAATCGAATCTTAAATTAAATTATAATACAAGGTGTTATTTTGCATCCTCGTCAAATTCAAGGTCGATTCTCGACCGGAATCAATAATAAAATGGCTAAGTATTTTTTTTCTTATTTATGGATTACGGTAAGTGTAAACCCGTACGTGTTTTAAACGCGGCCCGTCTGATCCTCACCCTATAACCGCACTTTCATACATCCAATCAATCTCAAACGTTTATTCGATATTTTTTTAATATTCCCCAAATCACGTTAAGAGGATTATTCTGAAATATTCACAAATTTAAACAAACAAAAAAACTCAGCGTTTATTAATAATTAACTAGGTACTGTAATTTAAATTAACTATTTACGTCTTTTGTGACAACACCCTGAATTTTGACGAGGATGCAAATCAACAACTTGTAGCAAATACATGTTTAACATTTATTTGAAAGGCATGGTTACATTGCAGTGGCTTTCTCCATGGGACCATCATCATAAACAAGTAAAAATATTCAGCTGTCCCATACGAAATTTCAATACCTACCTACTCGACCCAAATCTATCGAGCTACTGATTATTTTATAAATGTTCAGTGTGATGGTCAGTCTCTTATGAAAACCTAATATATGACACCACCTTTTTTTTTTTTTGCGGATGGGAAATCATCAAATGACTTCTCCCGCTCGGGGCGGAGCGGGAGGGAGTGTCAGACCTGTACCTGTACTGACTAAAACCCACCCATGCTCCTTCTTCGCCCTTTGTGTTCCAGGGCCGCGGTATCTCTTTCGAACAACCCGCAGCCCTGGCAGGTATCGGCCCTTTCGGACCCCTTCCGACATATGACACCACCCTTCAGAATACACGCTGAACACTTATGCGAAAACTTGTCGACACAAAATACCTTTGCTGGCCAGTGTTTTGACTGGGGCAAAAAGGCTCAAAACGAACCTTACCAACCCTTTTTTTTACGAATGGGAAATAATCAAATGACTTCTCCCGCTCTGGGCGGAGCGGTAGGGAGTGTCAGACTTGAACTGACTAAAACCCATCCATGTTCCTTCTTCGCCCTTTGTGTTCCAGGGCCACGGTATCTCTTTCGAACAGTCCCGCAACCCTGGCAGGCATCGGCCCTCTCGGACCCCTTCCGGATTGCTGACATATCCTTGAGGCGCGCGTGGAACACGCACGCGCCGTCGACACGGCCTGTCGTCATGAGACGGACGGTCGGTGAGCTAGCCCATTACTCACCGTCCACAGGAACCTTACCAACCCTGAATTAGAGTTCCATGCAATCACTTTATAACTCACCTGTCAGATAAAGGCCCAACAAACAGAAGACCAATCATATACGCTAGGCTGTGGACTGTCCCGACCAACGTTCTCTTCCAGTCATAGCAGGCTAACTGAAACTAAAAAGAAAAAAGGTTTTATTAGAATTAAAATGTCACCAGGACTGTATCTCACGGAACCGAGGATGAACCTTGTGAGGCTCCACTAGGCCATCGGTCCACTAAGAATGGGCAACGTAGGTGGCAGACTTTATTTCTTTCAACGAATGGTGTCCTTACTTATCAGATGTTTGTTTAAAGTGGTATTAGAAAGAATACTTATAATCGAGATCCTTGGACGGTCTGAAGCACTGCTAATTGCTGTGCTTCAGACCGTCCAAGGATCTCGATAGGGTCAGTGACCCCGAAAACCAAGAAAACGAAGGAAAAACCTGAAAATTTTCCTCGGCGCCATTTTGATTTTTATCTGATCTCATTTCCGTTATCAGCGAATGGTGGAATTTCGAAACACCCTTTATTAGTGGATACCTATTCTTCACAAAGAACACAACATCCAAATTCCATGACTCTAGGACCAGTGGTTAGGCTGTTCGTTGATATCTCACTCAGTCAGTCAGGAGATTGAATTTTATATATACAATTCTATAATTGTTGCTTTGCAACCTCGTCAAATTCAAGAAGGTAACTATGTTAACGATTCTCGTCCCAAATCAATAATAAAATGGGTAGGTAGGCGAAACAACACCTTGTATAGAATTGGGGTCATTTGTTACATAAAACCAATTAAAAACTGATTTGTAAACACACGTGCTTGTTGGGAATCAACTAGTGTTTGTCAATAAACTAATAAATAGACTAATCAATCGATAATTACGTACTTCTGCAACAAAACTATCAGTCTTGTCATACACAAATTCTGCGCATGTTGACCCGTTGATGGTTCCGCATGCGTCGTTCGCAAAAGCTTCATCTTTACACCTGGAACAAATAAATCAGTTTAAAAAAAATACGTATTTCTTTTTCGAAGGTCAAAGTCTCAGCCAGGTGCTTCGCCTAGTACTTGGTAATTTGCACTAGCGAACCAATATAATATGATTTGACATTTTTTCTAAACTTTGCCTTCACTAAATATTTCGCGTGGATGCGTTTACAAACAGCTTAACACACATACACAAACAGCCACACCTGTAACAAATACCAGTGGGCCATAAAATTATTTGCTCCGTTCGGAGATCGAAACCGTGACACGCAGGGCAGCAGCTAGTTGCTCAGTCACTGCGCCCAACTTGTTAACTTGTGTAGTACTGCAGGGGTTATCAATTTGATTTGAGACTAGCTGTCGCCCGTGGTTTCATCATATTTTTTGGCCTGTAATTTTCGGACAAGTGCAAGCAATAAGTTTTCAAAGTAACAGTAGTAACATATTTTTATACAAGCTGTTGTTTTACATCCTCGCCAAAAGTCAGGATGATGTCACACAAGACATAAATAATCAAGTAAGTACCTTGTTAATTATTCACAAAGGCTGATTTTTTTGGTTGTTTATGTTTGTCAGTATTTCAGAATAACCCACTTAACGTGGTTTAGGGAATAAGAATTTATCGAATAAACGTTTGCGGTTGTTTGTATTTGTGAAAGCACGGTTATAGAGCGAAAATCTGACGGCCCGCGTTTAAAACACGGGTGGTTTACACTTACCGATTTCCGTAAATAAGAAAAAAAAAAATTAGCTACCCATTTTATTATTGATTCGGGACGAGAATCATTAGCATAGTTACCTCCTTGATTTTGACGAGGATGCAAAACAACAAATAATACTACCTGTGCCTGTGCGTTGCTATTTCTTATATTTTCACGAACCTTTCTAAACCTAAACTAGGCTATAACTGAGAAATTCCTGCTGGAAAAAACCAGAAAATTAAACCGAATGAGACTGTTAAAGCTTATTGCTGCAGTAACGAAATTCTTGCCCTAAATAGTTACATCAATATTATTGATAAATGAGTTTTAAATAAGTCTCGTCACTCAAGCAACTGACAGGTTTACGATAATATGCATGTCTTTAATAAAAGCTGTATGTACAATTGAACAAGTTCAAGTATGGAAGAAGCGCACATGCTGCGCTGACCCCAAAAAAATTGGTATAGGAGCAGTAGAATGATGATAATTGATGATGTATATTGTGTATGGTTTCCGGTCAAAAGGGGAGTAAGACCAGGCGACCCTCTATCTCCGCTGCTGTTTATAGCAACACTGGAGTCAATCATTAGCCAACTTCACTGGAAAGGTAGGGGTATTAAGATCAATGAAGCCTATCTAAGTCACCTAAGATTTGCAGACGATTTGGTCCTCTTATCAGAAACAGCATCAGAATTACAGCACATGATAGAATCACTCAATGTCGCCAGTCAACTAGTAGGCTTGGAAATGAACCTATCCAAAACAATGTTGATGACTAACAGCACTAAGAGAACAATATATGTTGAAAAGGAGGCTCTTAAGTATACAGACAGCTATATATACCTGGGCAAACAAATTAGCTTTGACCAAAAAAGCAACGAACAAGAAGTCGAGCGCAGGAAACAGTTAACGTGGAACAAATACTGGGCACTGAAGGACATCTTCAAAAGCAACATGCCAATAAAAATCAAAACTAAGGTACTAAACTCTTGCCTTATACCGTGCCTAACGTATGCGTGCCAAACATGGAGGTTTAACAAAAAAACAAAAGAAATAATAACTACATGCCAAAGAGGAATAGAGCGCAGTATGCTAAACATAAAAAAAAAGGAAAAAATTAGACATACAAAAATTAGACACAGAACCAAGGCACGAGATGGATTGATACACGCTCAATCACTAAAATGGAAGTGGGCCGGACATGTGGCGCGCCTAAGAGACCAAAGATGGACCAAAAGGGTGACCGCATGGGCAGGTCCTCATGGCAAAAGAAAAAGAGGCAGACCTGTAGATAGATGGGAAGATGAGCTCAAAAAAACAGCTGGCCCCAACTGGATTCAAGTAGCCCAATCCAGAGAGGACTGGCTATCTTTGGAGGAGGCCTTTACCTACAGAGGAGTTCTAGCAGAGTAGTCTAAACCAGCAACTAAACGAAATTTAAGAATTAATTAATAGATTTTCAGAATTATAGAATAGAATCTTAGATTTAAGTACATATTTTCTCTTGTGTTTCCTGCTAGAAATAAAAGGCATTTTTATTTTATTTATATTATTGTGTAATAGGGATGAAGACTGGGTAAAGAAAACGACATTCTATTTTGTCCGTCAGACAGGTAATACAAATTTATAATATATATATTTTCGTATTTTTTGTTTTATAAAAATATCAAAAGATTACTTTGTTAAAACTCATTAAAGTTGGAGAGTGGGGGCTCACTACGTTACAAGTAGGTATAAAAATTACCTACATGTGCGTATTAAGTTTCATTAAAATCGGTTCAGTCATTTCGGAAAATAAAGGCTTGAAAGTTTTAATGAAATGCCGTAAGGTGTAAACGCTCTTAAATACAAATATCGTAAGATTTAGTTCCAATTGTCGCACGCAATTTGAAAAGAAAAGTATTGCTGTAGTAGACAAATTAATTTTCCATGTATACAGGGTGTAACGGAAAGGGTATATACATACTGAAGGGTGTTCTACAGACCATCAAACTGAACACGTTTCTCATCATAAAACAGGTTTTTAGCGAAAAAAATATCTGCTGCCCAGTATAAAATTGCAATACCTATTCGACCCAAATGTATGGTGCAGCTGATATTTTTTTCGCTATTACGATGTTTGTCCGATAGAGAAACATGTTCAGTTTGATGGTCTGTAGCACACCTTTAAGTATGTATATACCCTTTCTGTTACACCCTGTATATAGACTGTAGCAGGTGCTGCGCTAGTTTATATTTTTAAATTATGATTTCCCGCGTATAGAAAAACTCGATAATTTACTAGGTACCCAAGTATACTTATTCAGTTATTGTTAAAGCCCATAACATAAGTAAACACTGAAGTGAAGTCAAAAACTATACAGTTGGGAAAAGGGAAGGCAGATGAGGAACTGTCAGAATCTATCTTGCACTGGCACAAAATAAACAATTTATGTTATTATTGCAATATTATGTTAGTATTAAATAAATAGAAAACTACTTTATCTCAGATGCGCGTGTATAATTAATAATTTTCTATAATTGCGCGTGTATAATTAATAATTTTATAATTTTTTAATGCATTTGGCGTCGGTTGATAATATTTAGTTACTTTATTCTTAAGCCCACGTTTTCAGTTCATACCGAACCAAAACAATGCAATACCTACACGGTCACAATGTATGGAACAGCTGTTTTTTGAAGTGAAACTTTATGTGACTTCCGAAGAGTTTGCGTTAAACGTTTAACGCTACCATGGAATTGGTAAAATCAACCTTTTCCCATTAAACTAAAGTTTGTTTTGGAATGATTGTCGATCTTGTTTTGTTTTTGAAAGTTCCACGATCAAACTCTCTTCTTTCTTTTACTTCATATTTCCGTTATAGGTAATTTTATTTTCATTTCCATATTACGAAGTTTCACTTCTTCCGCGCGGAGAAAAAAGAAAATAGTGCGTGGAGTCCCCACGCACTATTTTCTTTTTTTAATTACCGATGAACCGTTTCTTTGTTCAGTTCGGTTCAATGACAGGCTGTATGTTGATTTAAATATGATTCTCGACCGCAACAAATATAGCTTTACAGAGTTATTTGTAATCATTAAAAATATCAATACAATCCTCTAAGTTCACTTAATCTCAGCGAATGCCTTTTGCATGAAATAGTTGGTTGAGTTGTATTGATAATTTTAATGATTATATCTGTTTGAATGTCAAACAATTTAAGTACTTTGACTTACCACACAAGTTTGTCGACACGTGGAACGTGAACCATTCAGTTATTGGACTAATAGAAAAGAATCTCGACCATTGCGCGGCTGAGTCAAAGGCTTCATTCAGAAAGAAGTACTCCTAGACGCGACAGGCAAAGTGTGGAGGTTCCTGTCTCTGGAGCCCCGACCTCTGGCAGCCTGGAACTGGCTACTGTTTCTTTGTTTTTTTAATTTAAAATGTAAAAAGTATGTACAAAAAATAAATTAATGAAGAAATATTTCTGTAAAGCCATATTTGTTACGGTCGCGAAACATATTTTAATCAACATAAAGGGTGTAAATGCACTTGTTGTCCCCGACATTGCGATATTTTTTTGTTCCGGACCATACCTGGGAACCTTCTCGTTACGGAGATATGGGGGGTCAAAGCTCCAACTTATTCACAAGTTTTTTTTTTTAAAGTACTAGTTTTATGTTTAGAACTTTACTTTTAATGCCTATATGACCTATTTACTAGTTATTGCATCTATCAGCACAATGTTCTGAGTGCGTTACACTGAGTTTTACCGAAAAACGTGATTTTTCAACTCCCAAAAAAGAATCGTTTCCCGGCAATAGTTTTTGCGTAGGGTTACTTAGTTTGATACTTTGATGTACAGAATGCTTGGTGGTTTCGTGAAGGGTTGGTGTAGACCTTGTATAGCATGAATCAACATACTCAGGACACTGACCGGCAAAGAGCAAACTTGTAAGAAAAATTGAATTTGCAGGCCACCCTAGGCGCTTCCATCTTGACTCTGCTGCTAGAGCTGGTCGGATTAAAAAACCAATTAAAGTTTACTTCAATTTCTCGTAACCTGGGTTTCATAATCTTGGACACAGATCTAATGTTGAGAAGAAATGAGCTGCCTCAATGAATGTGGACTCAACGATTTTCTGCTACTAAGGAGGGCCTAAAATCGTTCTTCTACTAATGAGCGTCTAAAATTGTGATAATAGAAAACATCGCATGAAAACGATTTCTTGCGATGGTTTCTATCATCACATTTTTTCTTTGTATTGTTTTCCAAAAAAAAAAAGAACGTGCGTTATAGGAAGCGTGATTAATTAAAACCATGAAATAACTACTTCAACATTCCTTTTAAAAATTGAAAATCTACATAACAAAATCGACCCTCAAACAATACACGAGTGAATTGATTTTACAGTTACAACAGTAAATGGCGTGAAAGTATTTAAATATTTTTTAAGTAAGTGAGATAAATGATAAATATCCGAATATAATATTTGTATTGTGTTGTTAAGATCATGAAATAGCTGATTTGTTACTGTTAACAAAGCTTTGTACAGAGATTTAAATTTTCTGATCTTCGGCAGTTTGTTTGATTCATCATACATACAACGCCACCGTCTGATGACCGTTGGGATAGGTGTATGGTTGAGTAGAGACCAAGAATCAGCAAGCATAACGCCCAGGCATTTAGATTGAACGGCCCAAAAGAAATGGACCGCGGGCCATTCGACCGTAATTAAAAATTGTCTACATTCGAAAGGCCCAGTGATGTAAACGCAAGCATATCAAGTACATTCGAGAGCATTGTTTTCTTAGATTTGTAAAAAAAACAGTGTTTTTTTCACAGTGTTCTTTGCTGTGTTTAGTTGGCAGTGAGGCATAACACAATAATACAATCATCATCATTCTCTTGCCCTTGTCCCAATTCATTTGGGGTCGGCGCAGCATGTCTTCTTCTTCCATTATGCTCTATTACTTTTCATCTCATCAGATTGAACTCATTCCAGCCATATATAATATACTCACATATGTATGTTCCCCAAAATTTACCAGGCCGGCCATGAATTCAAGGTGGAATGTATTTTAATAATCCTGAGTAGCTACGGTCTTCTACGGCCCCACGCTTATCTTCCCAGTTTTCCTGTACTGTAGTTCGTATTTTCCAGTTTCTTGCTAGTTTCAGGTTTCCCTTTTTTTCGCCAATCCCCTGAAGTAACAGATAAGAGAATGGAAATAGTGTGGCGGGCTTATCCCATAAAAAAAAAAATACCTGAAATCGTGCCAACCAGTAACGAAGATGTATTCTGTTTATTTAGATGATTTCAAATAAGTTAATATTTAAATTGTTAACTATACGGCTACCACAATGTATGGGACTATCCCTTTAAATTAATTTTGAAAACATTCGACAATTTTTGATTACGGTCCGTATGGCACGCGGTCCGTTCGTTTTGGGCCGTTCAGACTAAATACCCCTCAGGCTTGGTGGAGCGACGATCCTTCCAGGGTGGCTGGTAGCAACAGGACGAGAGTAATTGCCGAGAATTGAGCCTAAGTGGCGTGTGATCGGAGAGGCCTATATGTCCAGCATTAGGCTGATTATGATAGTCTGTTTGCTCGCTAGTTTGCGGAATGCCCATGGCAAATATAAAGTGCCTCGTTATTTTGAAATAGTCCAAAACATCCATAATTATCACGATATGAAATGCTGGAAACAAAATGCCGCGGCGATTTGTAGTCTTCATCATCTTTAGTTCTATGTCCTACCACCGGCACCGGTGGCGCGGCAAATTAAAAATAACAAACATTTGAATGACACAATTTTCTTTTTAAATACATGGCTACTTACAAAGTACCTATCTGCAACAGATTTGTAACATTAATTGCCATGTCTTGTTCTCAAGACAACAAAATTGTAACGCTGTTATCTTATAGAACATAATTCCGTTTACACGAGGCAAGTTAATTGAGCGTGTGAACCACAGTGTAACTGTTTTGTTAATTTGATAATAACTTTGTTAGTGGCAATTTTACTTCTCGACAAGTTAGATATCAGCTGATCGATTAAGATTGGTGACTGGCCTCGTTAGTCTTGTGGCCGCAGCGATACTGTTGAGTATAAGTTTCTGGTTCGATTCCCTGGTAGGGCAAGGTGTTTTTCCATCAGGAATGGCTGCGCAGTGGAGTGTAGATTTGTGCCCGATTAATGGCAATAGAGAGAAGAGCAGCGGTGGCCCAGTGGTGGCAACCCCGACTTACGAGCAGTAAGCCGTGGGTTCGAACCCAGGCAGGCGCATTACTTTGTGTAATTTATTTCATTCCCGCTGCTCTCAAAAACGGTGAAGGAAAACATCGTGAGGAAACCGGTATGTCCTAGAACTAAAAATTCGAAGACATGTGACATCTACCAACCCGCACTGGGTCCGCGTGGTGGATTACAGCCCACTCCCTCTCATAGAGAGGAGGCCTGTGTCCCAGCAGTGGGAACATTAAAGGGTGATCATGAATGGCAATAGCCACGCTCCATATATTATATGGGAATTAATTATAATATGATTAATAAATCGTACTGTATCTAGGGTGTATCCTAAATTGTCGGTCTCTTTCGGTAGTCATATGAAAATGTACGTCTGACAGACCGGCTGGCAAAAGATCGACAGCCTACCAACCCGGGGTTTTGGAATATCGGTTTTGTCCAGTGAATTGGGTTGTGTAAGTCATATGGCAATGCCATGTAGAATGTCGAGATAGTGGCTGGTTTCACGCAGAAACGTAACCTAGTTCAGAAAAGGCGAAGCGGATGAATGACTTAGCAATCTTGTTGTGACGGCAGTAATAAAATTACAGGTTTTGACAGCATGTACTTCCGCGCTCTATGTCACAAGGTTTCTTTTAAAAAAAGGTATCTTTCGTTCATTTCTTTTAAGAAAAACTACTTATTTCAACAATTACATTAAATTATGCTCAATCTTTTCGAGTTGGCTCAATCTTTTTGAGTTGTGCAACTCAAAAAGATTGAGCATAATTTAATGTAATTGTATCTGTTTAGATTCAAGTGTTACTAGCTCACAGGTCTGGTAGTAGACCCACACGCAGCCCTCCTTCGCCCCCCATTCAAAATTTTTCAACGGTAAAATAGACTATCAAAATGCGTGGAAGAGCATCCCGCCAGACCTTTTTTACCATCTTCATTATTTACCTTCGGCAGTTTATACAGAGGCAAATACGATAAGTTACGAAAAAAAAATAGTTCTCTTTATTTTCTGTAACTTACTCATATAATGTTCATTGTTCACAATATCAGAGGCGACAGCTAATTTCACTTTATCAAATAAATTTATGACTTTATAATAACATAATCGGGTTTATATTTAGTATAAATCTATATGGTACCACTATCTCGACTCGTGTCTGTTTATTATAGATCTATTAAAGGTAGGTTTTATTTTTACATTCATAAATAACTGATTATACTGTAATTGATAATCAGCCAATGCCAAGTGCAGCAATATTTAGACTGTTATATCTTGTCTTTCCGTTCTTTTAATTTGAAGCATATGACCTCGGCACTCGACTGAAAATCACATGACACGTGCTCACCCAAATTTTACATTTAGTTTTAACACCAGTAATCCAAACTAAACTAGCTAATATTTTTATGCGAAATACTTTCGGGTTCGTTCCTAAGAACCAAGGAAATATGTCAGTAGAAAGGGTAGCAATATACTCAGCAGTTGGTGGAACTAAAGATATCATTGATAATGATTATGATCAAATCGTTAAGGGATGAAGGGTTATCGTGCTAACCAGTAACTGAGTTAAGGAGGTCAGAAAGGCAGCTGCCAAAGGGGTACGAACCTTTGTGGCATATCTAGCCGCCGCCATCTTGATTTTTTTTTCAAAATTTCCGAGCACGATAAAAGTGGTATATTTGGATAGGGGACACTTATACAAACAAAAAATGTTAAGTAACATGGTATCCTAAAGTGTCACGTTTCCGAGATTTTAGAAGTAAAGATCGCCAAATGAGTCAAATGGCGATGGCGGCGGCTAGATATGCCAGGCTCCATACAAAAATGTTCGAACCCCTTTAAAATACTGGGATTCTGTTACACCTGATTCGTCTGCACAGCAACCCCTACTTAGTAGCGGCAAATAAGATGATGAAAGGAATTACCATTTATCTTAGCACTATAGTGGTGCACTATACGGTGCACTGTCTCCTTGGTCTGGTGGTCGCAAGCCCGGCTGCTGAGTATGAGGTCCCGGGTTCGATTTCCGGGTTAAACAAATTGTTATTGTTTTTTTTTCCATTAGAAATTTCTCGTTAGGATTACAGGCGACATGTTATGTTACGTTATATTCGGTGTTACTTCCAGCACTATGCTCATGTTTATCTAACCCACAATTCGACATTGTCTTAGTACATCTACGATCAAGTTCACACGAGCACAATGACGATGAGATTCCTACGTCGTACTCGCATGGGAATGCGACTATACCGCTTCCGCAAAACAAAGTCATTCCTCAGGCCACTATAAACAACTAGTACTACTAAACGCCTAGAAAATTCAACTCATTATACAGGAAATCTTCGGAAAACATTTGCCTAGCCTTTTCACAACTATTTTAGGGTCGGCTTGCGGTTGGGTGGCCAACCATCCGCAGACCAGCCTAGGCAAGCACAGCTTAACCTTACAGACCTTAAGGGCCCTCGCTCACGGCTTTTTGTAGCGATGCTGTCGCGCGTCCGCATCGATACAGTCGCGATACTGCTCGCTTTTGTAGCGCGTTGCAAATGCGACTAATCCGCGCTTGTAGCGATACAGTCGCGCATTTCGTAAACGTCAGCATCGCTACAAAAAGTCGCCGTGAGCGAGGGCCCTAAAAGACAGTAATGCTCGCTGTTAGAGAGAATATGCCACAGTTTACTACGCGGGCCCAGTGCTGGTGACACATCTTTTCGATTTTTTGGTTCTAGGACATGTTGATCATGACCAGTGGTCTGAATTAGGTAGAGTTATTTTTGTATTTACACTGATTTCATACAGCAAAAGAATATAGTGGATATGCATCAAATCCCGAGATTTATTAAATAAAAAGTTTATTTACTTTTACACAATTTAAACCATCCGAAATCGGATGTCCGAAGTTGCAAAATTCCAATTCGCACACGCACGATGTTGCCACATTTGTAGTTCGCATAACATAGCGAAGATCCATATGAATATCAACATTTCGATGCAATAACTTTACCTAATGCGGATCTTTGATCATGAAGTTTAATACTCCAATGATAACGTTTACAAACGCCGGACAATACCTAAGTATTTATATAAAAAATCACAAAGAACACGAAAAAAACAACAACAAACCTCTTAATGAGAGGTTTACTAACCGTGATCGTAAACGAAAAAAATAAATTAAAGAATCATCTAAATACTGTATTTATGTATGTATGTATGGTGCAACTTGTCTACAGAACTACTAAGAAACCTTGGATTCTGTTTACCGTGCATACAAATAAGGGAAAGTAACTTGAACTTGACATTAACATGCTTATCAATGTTTATTTATAAGATAATTATACATATTTACTGATTACGAGTTGATAACTGCTAATTGCCGTGATATGATGCATTACGATAGAATTTAAAAGCTTATCCAGTGCAAATTTATACAAAAACTTATTAAGGACATATTTATTGAGAAAGGGCACACTATTGAAGAGTTCATCAGTTGACAAATGACAATCATGTACCTAATAATGCGATATATTATGCTAATATTGAGTTTCATTATTATTTCTATTGTGTTTATCATTTAATCTATTTTATTATGTAATAAAGTGACTATTAATTTTATTATTTTCATCTTTTGACATTTATATTTCTTTATTAAATTACAATTATTTTCTTTAATCATTTTGTGTGAAACATCATTTACATTTTTAAATATTTTTACAAAAAGATTTTTAAAATATAAAAAATAGCCCACTGGCATCGGGAACAGGATCTGGGCTACCGGTGGTCAGGGCTCTTGATAGAGGAACCTTGATTAGATTGGTTTGATCTGGTAACTAATTAATTTTTGTTATATAGATTCAAACAATTTAGGAAGAGATGACAGAATGGCTCTAAGCCGATAGTTTTCTTGAAGTTTGTTTTGTTTTTGGAATAGGTTGAACTCTTGAAACTTTCCAACGACGTGGAAACCGCCCTGTAGAGAGAGCTAAATTAAAAATATAAAGTACAGGTGTTTGAAAGTATTCTTTACATTCTTTTAAGATGTATGCGGGAATGGTGTCTGGGCGTACAGCAGAATTAGTTTAAAGTTTATTAATAGCAAACTAAGCTGGTTCCCTAGTTACTTGTTCCTCTGATTACTTGGACCAAAATAGAAAAGACACTTAAGACTTGTTGGTGTGATACTTTCACTAGGTCGAATTCCGAACGCGTTTGGAATTCGACCAATCAGGTTTGAAAACCAGGGACTGATGAACTGGAAGACATTTTATGATCACGCACCTATATTTAAAAAAATAAGTCAATGTTTTTTTTTTTGTAAAAGTATGAACCTTCGGCCAGCAGTTAAAGAAACACTTTAAAAAAAACTAACCTATATCCAACTTCTTCGACTGCAAACACATAGTTTGAACTGTAAGCTGAGTTTGAGGCGTAGGCCAGACCAACGAGCAGCATGAACTGTAGGTGGTATGGTCCGAACATAGAAAACTTTTCCAGGACATCGTCCAAATGTGTCTTCGTTGATTTTTCTTCGGAGCCCATGGTACACTTTGGCATAACAGTTTTTGTTTACAAAATTTTCTGTATCTAAGATAAAAACTTTAACCAAAATCCGAGAAAACAGTTTCACTATTTTTAAATGATATTATATTATTTAATTTCAATGATCACTTTGTTTTCATTTAAAATGCTAGGTTGAAAGTGTTGCAAACACTTTCATTCGATGGCTTTCGTATTCAATTTTACCGGCAAAACTCTTTCGCACTAGAAACTTAGCTAACTTTCTACATAAAAAAACACTGATCTTTAAACATAATCACACCATGCATTTCACAGACGATATAACCACTACATTCTACTGTTGATTTAAAAAACAGTCAACTACAAAAAAAAAAAAACAATTAAAAAAAAAAGTCTTGCGGCTTTTCACCCGACCATGTCGCGCTACTCAGACTCAATAATGAACGTAAATCACAAGTTGTGGGACAAGGTACAGTTCGGGCAGCGAACAAATGCATTGTGACTCGATTGTCGTAACGACGCCCATTCACGGTGCGACTGTAATCGTGCATCCGCTTCTATATGAGCCGCGACTAAATCGACGACCGCCGAGTGTGTAATAAAGACCGCATTTTTGTTTTCTTTTATTTTTGGATGCAGCTTTTTGTGCGATTCTTAACACTGTTACGAATTCACAAAAAGGAAACAAATGTATTTAAAAAAAAACATGACCAAAAACACGCCTGTAATCCCAAACAGTTAGGCAGACGTGTACAGTATTAGTATTCCCACATTTCGCCAGTTATATAACTCCCATGGGACATGGGACTTATATAAGCGGGCGAGACTCGCGCGTCAAAATTTCAAGAGATAGTCCCCCAAAACGCCCGCCCTTCGCCACTTCCTAGTGTTTTAGCTGGGAAGAAGAAGTGGCGGAACATACTCCCCAGCAACACATCTGTCTGTTAGGTTAGAAGAACCAGATTGCCATCAACCGGGCACGAACCAGACTCCGTGGCTACTTAGAGCTTCCCGATGGTTAAAAGCCCAATAACACTGCTCGATCTGGAAATCGAACCGGGGACATCATGTGGACCTCATGACTCATTTGAATTTTTCAAACTGTTATTTAATTATTATTCTTTTAAAAAAATATATCAACCTATTACTGTCCCATTACTGAAAAGGCGTCTCCTTATACAAAGAAGGCAAGGACATATAACAGACTCGACAGTGAGGAAACCGGCATGTCCTACAACTAAAAATTCGAAGACATGTGACATCTACCAACCCGCACTGGGCCAGCGTGGTGGATTACAGCCCACTACCTCTCATAGAGTGGAGGCCTGTGTCCCAGCAGTGGGAACATTATCTACTCTGTGGTCTTTATATGTGATAAACAGACCACAAAGTACAAAAGAATGTGATTCGCGGACATCGTTGAGACAATTGAAATACTGTTTTTAGTTTCGGATAAAGGTGAGTTCTGACTTTACGATCTTTTTTATTGCGTCACACAAGTGGAGGACGATTTTTAGAACGAACCCAACAGGTAAATAAAATTTGCAGTTTTTGGGTAGGTAATTAATAACTTTATTAAAAAATAAATTTATCCAATAAACTACTTATTTAATAATTTTAAGCTAGAATGGGATCATTGGTCGATAATTTTAATGAGATTTAAAATAAAATCGGACGGTAAATGGAACTAGCATTTTGAGAAATAGTTAAGTCAAGGCCTTGCACAAAATAATGACTAGAGTTAACTTACGCGTACCGTGTTATCATCAGAGATGACTAGAAACTCATTCGGTGCAGTTAATAAAAACGTGTTTGCAGGTAGCGTTCTTTCTGATTGAATAATGACGTTAATTCATCGTGTAGTTTTTAGATTTTTTTATGTTTTTTTGCTGCAGAGCTAGCTTGAAATAAATTTAAAGTAGCTCAAATTTAATATGGATTTACAGTTATGTTGTTTTTATTTGTTTATGAGACACGTCAGTTACGATCATATCATGTAATTTTTTTGGATGCTTTCCTTTAATAAATAATATATAGTTTAATAATGAATAAGTGTGAGATTTAAAAATTTTAAAGATATTAAAATTTGTGACATTTCTTTTGGCTACAGTAAAGTGTACTCTATCCAATGTAAAAAACAAACAATTGATGTTTGTTTTTCTACTATTTAACTGACGGGTTTTTCTTGTATTTTCAACTCAATGCCATTCATGCCTGGATGAAGGTCTAGCAATAGAGCATGTCGTGTTCACAGCATTATAACAACTAACGACGATTGTTGCATTGTGAGTTGTGTCGTTAAAATTTTCTTCATTTACATAAAACGCTTAGATTTTGTCTACTTAAAATTCCTATGTATCTAGATAACATTATCAGCAACTTAAAATCCAAGAATATTTGTAACTAGCTGTCCCGCGCAACTTCGTTTGCGTCATATTTTCCCCGTTTTCGCAACATTTCATTACTGCTCTGCTCCTATAGTCGTAGCGAGATGATATAAACTAGCTATCTAACACTGAAGTTTTTTTTCAAATCAGACCTGTCGTTCCTGAGATTAGCGCGTTCAAGCAAGCAAACAAACAAACTCTTCAGCTTTATTATTAGTGTTAGATTTTCTGATAATTCGGCGTTGGTCTTGTAGCCTTGTTTAGAAGGGTTATTCCCAGGCGCTCCAAAATTCCGCTCCAAACCAAAAAACCCAACGGATGAAAAATATTATATGGGTACGTCCCAACTGGTAACTTTTTATTGACATTTATTTTTTGTCTTTCTCTGGCACACCAAGGTTTATTACGGGGCAACTCAATTAAGAATTTGAACAGAATACTAGGAGAGCAGAATCATGAAGAAGAAGTTAGTGCCGCTAAAATCGTCTTTTTGGTGAAAACCCTTCAAAAAGTACTACACTTGTATGACTTCAATGCGGTATTTATTCTAACAGTTCCGTTTGCACACACACAATCTGGTTAGGACCTACTAATTGTCAAAGTAGTAGGCTTTGCATAAATTCTAGGTGGTTGTTCTGTTTGTTCTCTTACCATTTCTGACTTTTTACTTCATTGTTATTATTTTTTAAATAAGTAACTGTAGTCAGTTTAAGTATTATTGGAACTATGTAGATGTTTACATAGTTACAAAGTCATATTAATGTTTTTTTAATTCTCATGGCGAAAAGTTTTGATTTTCTGTACCTACCTTGTTTGGCTAAAAATAAATAGGAGCTTACAGATATTAAATTTAGTTTTTTTTTGTAGTTCTCCTGAGTCCTAACTTTACTTGCCAAGGAAAAAGTTTACTAAGCGGAAATGAATACACGCATGCTCAAAAGTTGACAAAACGAGATTCAATGTATAAAAAAATTAAATTAAAAATTTAAAAAACCCCCGACAGAAAAAAAATAAAAATAAAAAAAATATCCGAATATTGTCCCTTTGCGTTTAATATACCTTACTAAATTATTTTATTCCAAGCGTCGCTGCGTCGGAGGACCGCTTTGTTTGTCACTTTCTATGCGTAGCTCATCTGCTTGTACTAAGCGGTCTACTTAGCGGCCCCCCGACGACGCTACGACGCTTGGAATAAAATAATTTAGTAAGGTATATTACGTAAAGGGACAATATTCGGATATTTTATTTTTTTATTTTTTAGAGGTTTTTCTGTCGGGAGTTTTTTTAAATTTTTAATTTAATTTTTATTTTATGCTTTTTAAACTTAAAACAACCGGTACCCTGCATAATCCAGATGATGCCTGTGCACCTGGTTATGGTTATTTTACTTTCGTAAGCCGAAGTCCTGGTTGGAGGACACAGGACACAGGAATTTGATGGTCTGTAGCACACCCTCAAGTATGTATATACCCTTTCCGTTATACTGTTTACAAAGTTTTGATCAAGGCAGTAGGATGAGTTCATGATACAAATCGTGATTATCCATCAAATATGAACTCATATGCAAAGTTTCGTGTCTGTGCTATTATCCGGTTAGGAGTTCCCTCGTGAGGAGACGATCCTGACGGTAGGATGAGTTCATGATACAAATCGTGATTATCCATCAAATATGAACTCTTATGCAAATTTGCGAGTCTGTGCTATTAAACGTTGAGGAGTTCGGTCGTGAGAAGATGATCCTGGCTGCAGGATGAGATCATGATAGAATTCATGTTTATCCATCAAATATAAACGTGCATACAAATTTTCGTGTCTGTGCCATTAACTGTTGAGGAGTTCCCTCGTGAGAAGACGATCCTGGCTACAGGATAAGTTCATGATACAAATCGTAATTATTTATTTATTTATTTATTATCTATGGAAGACTTACAGCTAAGAAAAAACAGATAAACAAACTAGTATGTGAGACAGACAGCCAATTAAAAGTCCTCACTTCTAAAAACAGAATATAAAGATAGGGTGTGAACAATACAAAAACACAGCAAAAAAAAAAAAATATATACAGTATAAAGCTTAAGCTAAATTAACATTTTATATGCAACATTCAATACAAGAATAAAAACCTGAAGAACCAAAATCTTAATTAAAAAAGCTACGGCTCAGGCACTTTCTGGCCGAGGACACACTCGTTATGAATGCATCAAAATCATGCTGTTTACACATGCTATTAAAGCTTCTACTTGCACGCACTATAAATGAATTTTGCCTGTAATTCGTAGATGTAAATGGAACACGCAACGGCACGTTCCATCGCTTTGACCTTCCGGGAACGTTAAAATAAAATTTGGATAGGATATCGGAGTTGTTAATAGAATTATTGAATATTTTAAATAATGAAATACAATCAGAAATTGTTCGCCGATTAATTAAGGGTAATATGTGATACTTCTTACAGAGATTGAGGTAATCTTCAGACCGGTAGGGCACTTTCTGATGATAACACAAATACTTGATGAACCTTTTCTGGATGCTCTCTATACGATCAATGTACTTGTGATAACATGGATTCCAGATTTCAGACGCGTACTCCAAGTGACTTCTAACAAAAGTACAGTAAAGAATTTTTAAAGTTTTGGCTTGACTGAAGCACTTGGAGAGCCGCATTATGAAACCTAGTGCTTTAGATGCTTTAGCAACTATGGCATCAACGTGAAGTTCAAACGTAAGCTTAGAATCGTGATATACCCCCAGATCTCGGATGCAGTTCGTTTTAGGTAGCAATTGATCACCCAAGCTATACAATTATCGATCAATCAAAAATGAACTCGTATGCAAAGTTTCGTGTCTGTGCTATTAAACGTTGAAGAGTTCCCTCGTGAGAAGACGATCCTGGCTGCAGGATGAGATCATGATAGAATTCATGTCTATGCATCAAATATGAACGTGCATAATTTCGAATCGACCAGACCTGTGGAAATATTTCATTTCTCTTCTTTAGAAAAGAGGTGATGATCTTCAAACGGCTGAGCAGATTTTCATGAAACATAGCTAAGAACACTCTCGATTAACACACCTTTCAAACGAAACCAAATTTATCAAAATCGGTTCATCCGTTCAGGAGCTATGATGCCACAGACAGACACACAGATACACAGATACACAGATACTCACGTCAAACTTATAACACCCCTCTTTTTTGGTCGGGGGTTAAAAATAAAAACAGTTACAAAATGGCACTTTTGTGATGTTATTTTGTTTAGGTGGCGAAATGGGAAAGTTACCAGATGGGAAATAGCCGATTTTATGCATTACTCTTTTATTTTTTGGAGTACTTTGGAGTAAGCCCACACTGCGTCCGGGAATGCGTTCAAAACAACACACTTTGCTAATAAGTTTGCTTACAATTTTATGTTTTGTAGTCTTGTGTTTTGTTTCTTTGTTACGCTTCAGTTTGTATAGTAGGTATGCCTGCTATCTAGATAGCAAGGTGAAAGAAATAATTAAATATAAATATAAAGTCGTCACAAAAAAAATATGTTTATTATTTTACTCAATACAAATAATACAATAAAACATACTGCAAAACAGATTACTTGTATTGTCACTGTCACTGATACTTTTATATTGTCAGTTTTCCTTCCATTTTTTGTTCATCATCGAGGCAATACATGTTTTATTTGACTAAATATCAGCATTTTTGAAGTTTCTTTAAAGAGTCACCTAAAATTCGTCAACTACAGCTGTGTAAATGTAACAGTGCCTTTACATACAAATTCGAAAGGACTGTTGATTTATACAACCAGCAGTATAAGTAGGTATGTAATAATAGTACATTATAATTATTTGATAAACGTAGGTACTAGGTAGGTATTATTACCAATTAGTATATATCACTACGTTTTATTGAGCGTTGCAGATATTTCCGCCGTAAAACTCTAACGGTATTTACATTACCTAGATGCATTTATTTCTTCATGATACCATACAAATTCGCCATACTTAATTTTTAGTACTGGCTCGTTTGTCTAGTGGTCACAAGCGCGGCTGCTGAGCAAGAGGTCTTGGGTTCCTCGGTCAGGCAAAGTGTTATTGCATTTTTCGATCAGGAATTTCTCAGTAGCAGGGGAACTACTCTCTAAGCACGAAGTCCGTAGTTTCGGCCGAACTAAAAATGAATGACAACACGATTGGACAGTTGTCCTTACTCTCGATGTGTTTTCAAAACTCATGAATTCGATAATATTAGGGAGTAGGGTACATTTCGAAGTATAAAGCTAGTTACGGACGGACCCGTATTTTCGTTGACGGACCTAGAGAGGAGACCCCCAGACACGGAGTCTGGTTTTGCGCCCGGGTGATGATAATAGGCTCGCCTTCCGTCGTCAACCTATAAAAATCTGTCAAATTTATTCAAAGAATTACGTTTAATGTTGATTGGGAAAATTTGACAGTCTATAATTAGACCTCTGCCTAACCCTTTGAGGTTTATAGGCGTGATGTTGTGTTATTTAAATTCACATAAGCTTTGTTTTCTTTCAACTCTATCAAATAATTTACAATAGAACATACGGTTAATAAGCTGACATGATGATGACACCGAACACGTGTAAAATTATACAACGTGTGTTTTTTTTAATATCCTATAACTCTAGGGTTATAATCTATAAGTAAAAATATTCCAAAAACACATAGTTTCGAAGATATCAATCTAACACTAGACTCTATACACCGTGTAAATCACCTCATCACGAAGCCGTCAACCAAGCATTCTGTACATGAAACTAAGTAACTTTACGCAAAAATTATTGCTGGGAAAAGACTTTTTTTGGGGGGTGTAAAATCATGTTTTGTGGTAGAACTCAATGTAACGCACTCAAAACATTGTGCTGATAGACGGACTGAATAGTACGGGGGTCGTGGAGGTGTTTAAAGTAAAAATCTTACATTTAAAACTTGTATTTAAAAAAATACTTTTCAAAAAGTTGGAATATTGACCCAAAAAAATATCGCAATGACAGGGAGAACCAGTGCCTTTCGGCTTCGTTAAGAGGTGTTTTACACCCTTTATACTGTATTTAAATGAAACTTATTTATTTATTTACACACAAAATACTTAACAGGACAGTACATTAAGATAAGAGAGCACAAAGGTACTGCTTATTAAAAAAAAAAATTACTTACTTAGATGAGTAGGTATCAAAGTTTCTTTAATAAATACAAGTACTTAATTTTCATTCAAACCAATCATTCATATTTAAATGTAATAAAATGCGATGTTTTCATATCTCACGTAAAGGTGTTTTTTTACATTTATAATCGTGACTTAGTCGAATTATTTTGTATGAAAAATGAAAACAAAAAAAAAACAGAGGCAGTCATAAGGACTGCCGGCAGAAGTAAAAACTCAAAACAATGGAATTACTGTGTTCTTTTTTTTATTTAAAGTCGGTATTACGGCGCAATACGTCACGAGCATGTCGGTGACGCAAACCCAAAGTTTTTCCTCTACCAAATATCGCTCAACGCGTCTAAAGAAGTTTTCACTTCAAGAAAATAATAATTCATATGCCACTTGATTCTTTTGATATTGCCTCATTCATACCCTAAAGATATGGGATATAAACAAAACACGTTGTATAATCTCCCACAAGCAAACCCACAAGTTCTTTCAACACCGTGGCCAACCATTGAACTTGCCTTTCTAAACGCCCTCAGGCGGAGTATATTCATATCTACGACCATGACAAACCTAAGACTTTATGTCAATAAAAAACTGATTAGCTATGCAAAACGTCGAATTCGTTACTAAAAAAAATACAAGGTGTACGGCCCTTCCCGAAGCCGTCAAGCCAAACATAGCCATTGCCAAAGACATAACTGCAACACAATCTAGAAAAATGATAAACTAGTAACTATTTAATACAAGGCTAACATAAACGTTAATGTCAACGCCGCAAAACACATCGTGGTTTTTCATTTTTACTCCACATAATCCTGTTGTTAAAATAAACAGAACCCATTTTCATTGTTGGAGTACCTAAAATAAAAAAAAAACAATGTTGTTTTGCTGTACCTATGTTTTGTAAATAAGTTGAAAATACGATTTAAGTGCAAATATATTATTATGAATTGAAAACCTGCTTCTAAACAATTACTTATGCATCAAAACATCAAAAGATCCATCATCTGCTTAGCCTTTTCCCAAACTATATTGGGGTTGGCTTCCAGTCTAACCGGATGCAGCTGAGTATCAGTATTTTACGTGAAGTGACTGCCTATCTGACCTCCACAACCCAGTAACTGGGTAATACGATACCCCTTGGTAAGACTGGATGTCAGACTTTTTTAAAACATCAAAAGATTTATTAAAAATAAATAAAGACATGCATTATGTGTTCATGATTGTCAAAAAAAACCACAGGGCTTTTAACTTGACAAAAAGAATTAAAAACCACTAACGTAAAAACTTATTTTGCGTTCTGATCATTATCTCAGTTAAGAATAGCAAACAACATTTATTCCGGTTACTAAACTACACACATCAAAAGTGTCTAGGGATCAACATATATTTTTGCAATAACTTTTCTCCTGATTGATATTAATTAAAATTTTCTTTAAGGATTCATCAAATAAAGTGTTTTCGTTTGTCACAGTAACGATAAACCAAGTCACCTTTGCATTAATAAAGAAATTTGCCATTTTCTAATAAAGGGATTTTTGACATTTGAACCACTAACATTAAAGTTCGAAAAAAAGACTGAAATAACAGTTTTCTTTAAAATTTTATTGGGTAACTTAAACAATTAATAATCCGTGTTTCTACCGCGAACACTAACAACACAAGAACATCGGTTTGGCATACTCAAAATGAGTTCATCCAAATCACGCTGTGGAATGGCCGCCCATGTTCGTTGCAACAACAAAAAAAGGTCTTCTTGCGACTGGATACCCTCCATATTCGGCAGAGCTCTTCTCTGTAGCATATCCCATGCATGCTCAATCGGGTTCAAGTCTGGCGACTGAGCAGGCCAGGGCAGGACATTGATGTTAGCTGCGGCGAGAGTCTGTCTTACAACTCTTGCGGTGTGCGGTCGTGCATTATCATGCATTAACTGAAATAAGGGACCGATTTGCACTTGTAGAGGAACGATGACGTCTGATACAATCGTCTCAGCATAAATTTGAGCGTTGAGGTTGCCTCTGATCCAAATCAACTCAATTCTTCCGCCGATCCAAATACCCGCCCATACCATGATGGTTCCACCACTATAAGGAATGACTTCCTGGCAGGATTTTAATCGCTGTTGGCGTCCAGGGGTTCTCCAGTGTCGTATACGTCTTGTATCCGGTCTCATACCAAAACGAGACTCATCAGAAAAGCACACGAAACGCCATTGTTCTTCTGCCCAATTTCTGTGTTCAAGAGCCCATTGATATCGAATCCTACGATTGTGCATTGCTATAGGTGGTACCCGTAGCGGTCTTCGGGAATGAAGGTTCACTTCATGCAAGCGGTTTCTGACTGTTTGGTCGCTAATTAAGTTCCCTGAAGAGTGATGAAGCCTCACGGCTAACATCATGGCGGTTATTGTTGGAGCTCTTCGAGTTAAGATTTGAATGTATCGGTCTTGTCTCCGTGTGGTGCAGCGATACCGTCCTCCATGGCGCTCAGCCACGGTACCAGTGCTTCGGTAACGTGTCCAAAGTCGACTGATAACACTCTGACTTGTATTCAGAGCTAAAGCCACAGTACGTTGCCCGGAACCAGTTTCTATCATTCCCACGGCTCTGAGCATTTCTTCCCTGCTTAAATGACGTCGCCGCTCCATAATAACGTTGGTTTTAATCAGTAGTAGGGAAACAGTAGCACTAATAATGTCTTCAATGCGTTGTATGTTTTTATAGGGAAAATATTGACAGCTGATTTTCATCTTTTACTCGAATTTGATTCACAGTTCCTGATTCAAATTATGAAATGCACCAAAAAGGATCCATATAAATTTATAAAATCATAAATTTATTACAAAGCCACATCTCAATCTCAAGAAATCCGCATAAAAATGCTTGATCCCTAGACACTTTTGATGTGTGTAGATGATAATTGACAGATAACGCATATATCATAAATATGCTTACTATTTTTCTTCTTCCTTTTTAATACCAAACAGTGCCGTGTCCACGTTTTCAATAGCCCACTCTCCGATTCACAGAGTTGAAGCTTGTGTCCCAGCAGTGGGAAAGTTTAAGGCTAATTATGGCGCCAGAGCACTGTATCGGGGGGAGTGGGTCAAAATCCAGAGATCATGTTTTCTGTCCTTGACCCAGTAGTTACTGCATGTTTAATTTTGCACATCATTATTGAATTATCAACTCAATTAGTATTAGTTTATCATTAGATATACAATTATTCCGTGTTAAACTGACAAGGCATAATCAAGTAGGGTCAGGGCCTAGTGAGTTAAGTATCGCTTTGGAATGGGCAACGACTGTACTTTCACAGTTATTATGTCTTGTGACTGGGACTGTAGCATTATTTTTGTTGTTGTTCCATTATTCAAAAGTGCCTGTAACTGCCCTACTT
Source organism: Cerastis leucographa (assembly GCA_963082945.1). Classification (NCBI taxonomy): domain Eukaryota; kingdom Metazoa; phylum Arthropoda; class Insecta; order Lepidoptera; family Noctuidae; genus Cerastis; species Cerastis leucographa. The sequence goes on along the minus strand of OY720381.1, from coordinate 20,689,603 downwards.
GAAATAAATGATTTTGTTTTGATTTGTTCTAATGTTATTTGATAATCAATTTTCAGTTGATGAAATTAACGACAGATTTACAAGTACCTATACATTATAATGACATCATAATATATATGTATAATCTCATAACATTATAACTACATAATTATGTATGTACGAGTATTATGAAACAAAGTCCCCAGCGCGTCTATCTGAATGCGATAAACTCAAAAAACACCGAACAAATTTTCATACTTTTTTTGCCAGTCGCTGCACGCTGGAGTGATTCATTCGGAAGGTTTAAGTGTCTAATTAATTAAAGTTTTGTTTGAATTGGCTGAAGTATAATGATAATAGTTGAAGATGACGAGGAAGATCTCTTGGCTAAATAATAACAGCCGCATGGGTCGATCTCAAAAAATGTAAAATTAAAACAAACAAGTCAAAATGTTTTATACAGTATTAACTGACAAAAACTTATTTCTTGAAGAACAAACAATTTAATAAACAAAGATGCCAAAAGGCTTAGTACTTTTTCTAGGACAAGATATAGGATACGGTGTGTCGTAGACTACGAATTTGTCTTGTTTCTGAAACGGCCAGGGGCGTTTACTTGAATAACAAACAGACTCATACATAATATACTTTCGTGTTATACTCGTATTTCATATATCAACATTCACACAAAGGTCTAAGGCATATATTCTATTGAATTCAAGTGCTGAAGTGGTTCACTTAACATCGTAGTATTTCTGTACATGATAAAAATTGATTCTATTTAAAAAACATGCTTATTTTAAGGGTTAATTTAAATAATTTCAGAGCAAATCAGGAATCAAAAAATTCGTCCGTAGGTATTATTTGATGATGAGTGATGTAAAATATTTTTTTACAGACTTCTTAAAAAAGGAGGTGTTTATGTACTCCTCCACCAAAAAAGTCAATAAAATAAACAAAAGTACTTCCGAAAGTAAAGTTATTTTCCTCTTTTTAGTGTTTTATTTTTAAAGACGGTTTTAATTTTTGCGAATTAATATATACACGGTGTAAATCACCTCATCACGAAGCCGTCAACCAAGCATTCTGTACATGAAACTAAGTAACTTTACGCAAAAATTATTGCTGGGAAACAACTTTTTTTTGGGGGGTGTAAAATCAGGTTTTGTGGTAGAACTCAATGTAACGCACTCAAAACATTGTGCTGATGGACGGATTGAATAGTACGGGGGTCGTGGAGGTGTTTAAAGTGAACATCTGACGTTAAAAACTTGTATTAAAAAAAATACTTGTCAAAAAGTTGGAACTTTGACCCCTAATATCTCCGTAACTAGAAGGTTCCCAGGTATGATGTAGAACAAAAAAATGATCGCAAAGAACCAGTGCCTTTCGGCTTCGTTAAGAGGTGTTTTACACCCTTTATAAAAGGAGGAATTATAAATAAAAGGTTTGAATTTATTTTATATCTGAATTCTGTGATTTTAATTAAAAAACTAATCGGAACTGTGGATCGAAACTTTGCAAACAGATATATGGAATAGATGACATGTCACATGTCATGGAAATGTCATGTTTCCAACTATACCAGCACACTAAACTGCCGACAATCTGTTCTGCAGTTTGGCCGACGTTTCACGTGTTATTGTCATTAAGACTTTGAAAAAAAAACTTTATTTGCCAGTTTATCTCCGGTCGCGGTCTGTACCAACCTTAACAAAACTCGATAAGACTACTTGCCTAATTGAATTACTATTCGCATGACGGATGGAGTAAGTCTTCTGGTTGGTCACGTAGTCTGGAAGAATTTCTTCTTAACTTATATTATCAGCTCGTCCTGTATAACTAGTGTTATATGTTTATCTTTATGCGTGTTGGATTGGAAGATAGGGCAGTTGCTTGTTAGTACTAACATTTTTATAGAGACATAGCGGTGCTACAGTTTAGTAGGCCTTTTTAAGAGGAATAATTCCGTAATACATTGTTTTGATAGTCTATATTTTTACGCGGCGCACACCCAGTTAAGCCCAGTCGCAGCATGAGTTTTTCGTCATTTTCAACCACAGTAATCATCTGCCTAGTCTTTTCCCAAACTTTGTTTGGGTCGGCTCCCAGTCTAACTGGATACAGCTGAGTGCCAGTATTTTACATGAAGCGACTGCCTATCCGACCTCTACAACCCAGTAACTGGGTAATACGATACCCCTTAGTAAGACTGGATGTCAGGCTTTTGGCTTCTGACTACTCGTAAGGACTGTCAAAGATCTACAAACGACAGCCGAGACCAACTGCTTTATATGCTTTCCGAGGCACGGAGGAAAATCGGTAAGTAATACCTAATGGTCCATTCACGGACCAACATTATTAATACTAGTGACTAAATCAAATCAAATCAAATCATTTATTTGCAATGAATGTAGGTTACATTAAAATACAGGTGGAATTGGAAGGGGTGAGCCATGTACATTCTGCCTGAAAGTAGGCACGCAAAAATTATAAAAATTGTTAAGATTCTAAAAATACAGATTCTAGAAATACAAATTCAGATGTCACAGTTAGAATTATTATATATTATTACAATTATACATAATACACTAGTTAATATTGAAACATGACAAATTAAAATGTTACTAAAGAATAAAATTAAAAATTTATGTAATTATGTTAGGTAATGTCCAGGATAATATTTATTATACACATCGCTGATTAAAAAGTTGTGTCCATTAAAAAATCATTAATCGAATAATAACATTTTTCTGTTAGGAAGGCCACAACTTTCTTTTTAAAGTTTTTAATTGTATCATTTTTTATTATATCTGGCAATTTATTGTATATAGTAGGACCCATACAAATAACACTTTTCCTCATTAATGCAGTGTTACAGGACTCGGTTTGTAATAAATTTTTATATTGATTTCTGACAGGTCGTTTTCGAGTTTCGGTCATAGTGGGAAAAAGGTTTTTATTGGTCTTTACAAACATGGCCATTTCCAGAATATACAATGATGGAAATGTGAGCAATTTTAGGGACTTAAACTTTGGTTCGCAACTGTCTGTGGTCTTCAAACCACACATCGCTCTAATGCAACGTTTTTGCGCCTTGAATATGTACTCCCTTGAGCTGCAATTGACCCAGAAAATAATACCGAATCTTAGAACTGATGCAACCAGACCATGATAAGCTACTAATGTTGTTTGAATGTCAACTTTCCTGGACAACTTTGAGAGGACATATGCCGCTGTATTCAACCTTTTGCAAATTTCCTCTGCTTGTGGTTACCAATTAAGTTGTCGGTCAATGTAAATTCCTAAAAATTTTGCTACTTTAACTTGGTCAATTTTTTGTTTATTGTAGTGAACCGATACTTCTTTTAAAATTGTGCGTTGATGGAAGTGCAGTATGTTAGTTTTTTGTAAGTTTATCACCAAGTTGTTTCTGTCAAGCCAATGTACGATATCTTCCAGCGTCTTATTTATGTCTTGTTCATAGCTATCTGGATGTTTACATTTTACTACCGCGGTGCTGTCATCGGCAAATAGCACCATTGGATTATCAACCTGTCGTGGCAACTCGTTTATATAAGTTAAGAAAAGGGGTGGCCCAAGGACGCTGTCCTGTGGCACACCATATTTTATTGTTCGTCCTTCGGATCGGTATTTTCTTTCACTCTTCGTCTTAGGGCAAATTCTAGTTATTTCGGTGTACTGTTTACGATCACTAAGGTATGATTTAATAAGTTTGAGTACATTTCCCCTTATTCCATAAGCTTCTAACTTGTTTAGTAGAATGTCGTGGTCGACGCAATCAAAAGCTTTTGACATATCTGTGAAAATTGCGCAAACAGGTACTTTGTTATCAACGTTTTTTATGATGATATTAAATAGATCGAAAATTGCTGTATTAATGCTTTTGTTCTTCCGAAAACCTTTTTGTTCATTACACAAAATGTCATATTTAGATAAGAAATTGTTAAGTAATTCGTAGATTAACTTCTCTACTACTTTGGACAGTACCGGAATTAAGGCTACTGGTCTGTAATTAGCTATTTCTTCTCTTTTATTTTTCTTATAAAGTGGTTTAACTATAACAGTTTTTAAGGCATCAGGGAACACCCCAGAATTAATACTGAGATTAATAATATGGCCTAGATGTACAGCTATATTGTTGGCTACAAATTTAACAACTTTCGTTGCTATACCATCATACCCAACGCTGTTTTTGTTTTTTAAAGATTTAATTGCTCTAATCAGATCTTGGGGTAAAACTGGGGCCATAAACATTGAGTTTGGATTTTTCTGAATATTACTAGTTTCGTATGACACTTGGGGTGACTGTTGAATTTGGTCAATGAAGTAGTTATTAAAGATATTAGCAATTTTTTTAGGATCTGTTATTGTTGTATCATTCAGTCTAATTTGGGAAATTGGGTCGTAAGAGTGTGTTTTGTTATGTATGACTTGCCAAGATGCTTTCGACTTATTATCTGAAGTTCGTATGAAATAGTTATTTTGTGATTTTTGAGTTAATTTAATAATTTTTCGAAATTTTTTTGAGTAGTCTTTAAATTTATTTTTATTTTCATTAGTTGGCCTAAGTCTGTATCGCCATAGTAGGTGACGTTGCTTTTTACTGCACACACGTATTCCTCGAGAGACCCATTTAACTTTTTTGTATGGTTGTATAAAGGGTGTAAAACACCTCTTAACGAAGCCGAAAGGCACTGGTTCTCCCTGTCATTGCGACCATTTTTTTGTTCAACACCATACCTGGGAACCTTCTAGTTACGGAGATATTAGGGGTCATAGTTCCAACTTTTTGACAAGTATTTTTTTAAATACAAGTTTTTAATGTAAGATTTTTACTTTAAACACCTCCACGACCCCCGTACTATCCAATCCGTCCATCAGCACAATGTTTTGAGTGCGTTACATTGAGTTCTACCACAAAACATGATTTTACACCCCCCAAAAAAGAGTCGTTTCCCAGCAATAATTTTTGCGTAAAGTTACTTAGTTTCATGTACAGAATGCTTGGTTGACGGCTTCGTGATGAGGTGATTTACACCGTGTAGTAACAAATTTATAGGGAAAGCAAATGTCATACAGTAAACGGAAATCTTCCAAGAAAATATCATATGCCACATTTACATTCTCCGTATTGTATATTTCGGAGAACGAGATGCAGCTAAGATGATTATTAAATTTAACGAGGTTTTCTAACGATAAATCTCGTTTCCTGATTCGCCAAGATTTTAATCTACATGTTTTATTTACTTTAATTTGCAGAGTTTGTGCCGTATGATCTGAAAGAGCTAATTCGATGACTTCACATTTACATTTTTGACGAGAATTGTGAGCAAAGTTATCAATGCAGCTATTACTGCACAATCTAGTTGGTTGCCTTAGTTCCAGCTTAAGATTGCAGCCCAAAAGAAAATATTCAAAGTCTAGGGACATTCTATTCCTTTTTAAGGTATCAATGTTGAAGTCCCCGCACAGAACAACCGTTTTATTCGAGTTAATACAATAAGTTTTCATAACAATTTCAAGTTTTTCGTAGAACATATTTAGATTGTTAGTTTTCGGTGGCCTGTATGTACAAATAATGACTATTTTTTGCCGGACTAGTTCGATTCCACAGCATTCAAAAGTGTTTGTTATTGAATGGCGTGAGATCTCTGTTAGTTCCTTATACTCTAGGCCTATTTTAACTAGAACGCAAGATCCTCCGCGCTTCTTTTCTCGCCTTGCATAACACGCAGCTAGTTTATAATTTGGAATATTTAATGCCTTTTCAGAGCCCCGCATAATGAAGTGTTCAGTTATGCAGACCACATCTATGTCTTTTTGTTCCTTAGATAGCTCCTGAAGATGAACTGTGAGCAGGTCAACCTTATTTAAAAGACCAGCAATGTTTTGATGCAAGATATTTATGCTGTTATAGGCGAAAAAAACAATTGGTCGACTCATTTGTCTCATTAATACGAGTTTTACTAGGTGGGTTAGATCGATTAACATTAGAATTAGTGTAGTTATCAGAAATTTCATCTCTTAAAAGTCTTAAATTAGACGTATTTACTGCCTCTATGTCTAGGATGAAGTCTTGCAAGTCCGAGATAATCTGCATAAAGCCTTTGTTATTTAGGTGCCCATGTCGCTGATTATAAGTATCCCATGTGTATGGAAGATTTAAATTTGAGTCCAAGATGAACGCGTAGTTGTATGTCTCAACATTCATATAAATTAAATTATTAAAAGTATCTACTCGACTGTTAAACATAATATTGGTATTGTCCATGTACTTAAATGTTGGCAGACATATTACAAAGTTAGTATGATTAAGAGTTATTAAAGTATCACGAATATAGGTTACAACTTCTATATAATTATGGGTTTTCCTGAAGTCCTCTTCGCCAATAAAAATAATGCAATAATCGGAATGAGTGAAGTTTTGAACTTTTCGTTCGATATTGTTTAACAAGTATTTTATTCCACAGTTAGGAGTACGATAGTGACATATATTATAGTTCTTTAAGTGAGTTCTCTCACTCATTGTATATATTCTGTTCGTTCTTTCACTGCTCAGAACACATATGTTACCTTTTACAAGTGGGGGCGAAGAATGTGGTGTATTTGCGTCACTATTATTCAGTGGTGCAACGACGTCTTGAGAATTTCCAGAATCAGTATCTTCTTGCTTTGCGCTGTGTGTAATTTTTATACCTTCTGATGTCAGCGTCTGTGTTGTTTTTGTACGAACAGGTGCTCTGTTCTTCGGTGTTTGGGCTTTGGTCTTAAGGGGACTACACGCTATTACTTTGTACATTTTATTTTTTTCCAATAAATCAGCATTTGTTTTCTTTAAGTTACTATTCTCTAATGATAATAATTCTATCTCCTTGTGTGCGCTTTGTAGTTGAGTTCTAAGCTCTTCTAACTCTTTTTTAAAGATGTTTATTTGGTTTTCATCTTCATCTTCAGACATACCTGGTAAGGAATTAGATGTACAATCCAACGTTTGCGAGATTATATCATTCGTATCTGGTTCCGACCGCGTACGTGTTCTTCGGAAAGTGATATTTTCTAAGAAGTTCATGTTGTAAATTCAAAAATAGATTAACAAAAAAAAATAATGTACAAAGAGTGTCACTTTCCGGGTTCCGAATCCCTATGTTCGTTCGAAGTCCTCAAAAAAAGTAATGACTTTCCACCAAATACTAAACTATTTTATTGCACTGGTATCACCGTTGTTAGCTTAGCGCCGCTGGTGGCAAGTAGCGGTATTATCTTGGTTAGTCTACTCGCCGCTTGATGACGCAACGGCGCTAGTTGTCGAACATTGATCACAGTTCAAAGGTCAATTTTAAAAGATTTTTTCTTAACGGTGTTTATATTATTGTATTTCTTAATTATTTCACTATTTTTATGACAAAACTGCACTTATGTTCACTATTTGATGTTAATCAGAGTAAGGTTGTGGTGAATTGTTATTATTATGACTGGTTTACTGTTTGTGAAGCATTTTAAACTGGAACATAATCTGGACTTAAGTTACACTTAGACACTTGTCATTGATAGTCACAAATAATATCACTTGCAGATTGTAGTTATTGCACTGAGTTCCACTACTTTTTGGTCAATTATGAAGGTTTATACATAAATTATAAATTTTTAAATACGTGGGACATTTATGTAAACAGTAGCCGGTGTTGCCATTTTTTTTTTTCTTTTTTTTTGACTACAAGTACAAGTGTCTCCCTTGTTGGTCCAGTGTTCGCAAGCGCGACTCTTGAGTTCGATTCCCAGGTTGGGCAAAGTGTTATTGGGCTTATTCACCAGGAATTATTCAGTAGCAGCTACTGAGTTTGAATTTGTTTCCAGTTGATGGCAACAAGCTCGCCCCCTGTTATATGGGATTTAAACTAACTGGAGAAATTTGGGTGTACTATTTGGTACACTTCTGCCTAACCCTTCAGGGGTAACAGGCGTGATAGTATGTATAGTATAGTATCATGTTACAAAAACATCTGTATTGGGTAACTATTTATCTACCCATGTGCCTGTAATAACATGCTTTCTGTTTCAATGTTATTAATGAGTTCAAAAACAAAAACATTCAAAAAGTATACCAGCCATGGAACCAATGTAATGACTAGACGATACCGTAGTACCGGATTATTTGCTTTAATTTTAACTGTATACAGGGTGTAACAGAAAGGGTATATACATCCTTAAGGGTGTGCTACAGACCATCAAACTAAATATGTTTCTCACCATAAAAAAAAAATTGCATCAAAAAAAAAAACAGCTGCCTATACATTTGGGTCGAATAGGTATTGTAATTTTCTATGGGGCAGCAGATATTTTTTTTGCTGAAAAACATGTTTTATGATGAGAAACGTGTTCAGTTTGATAGGCTGTAGCACACCCTTAAGTATGTATATACCCTTTCCGTTACACCCTGTATAACTTGCACCTAAATTCAAATAGTGCCCATTGCCCGTATTGGATTAGCTTAGAAGTTTCAAGCTATACAATTAATATTTTAATTAATAGAAGGCTCAGTCGTACCACTTGGTCATTTGGAATACCTAGCATTCAATTTTCGTCGAAAAGGAGATGTTTCATTTTTGTATGGGACTCCGGCCATGACCTGTACCTTTCAGGAAAGGTGAGAAACAATCCCCTGAATAGAATAAAGTAACATTTTTTAAATAGTAATAGATGGTTTTTATGCACATAATAAAAATTAAAAATGTTTGACGTTTGTCGCGAGAGTTATGACAGCCATGACAACTTGTAGAGATGACGTTGACATAACCTAGAAATTGTTATTTGATAATAATTGTTTATCAGAATTGATTTTTTTCGATGCTTTCGTATTTGTTTTGTTCTCTGTTTTCATAAAACGTTAAAAAATACGAGACTGACTGACTGACACTGATAGGTTTTGTCACTTGTCAGAACAAAACGTCATTTTGATTTTTTCGTTCAGAAGTACACTCCATAAAAGTAGTACCTATTATATAGTTTTTAACGATAAAATTACCACACTTGCTTATAATGAGTTGAAAATTATGACTAAGAGACCAATAATAATAATTAATTACAAAAACACATACTTTTAGTAATTTAACGTCGATGTGATATTATGTTTTTGTGTGACATGATTTCAGAACGAAAGCAAACTGCAAACTGGAAGACGCCATGTTGAATAGAATGGGGCAATAATTCAAAAACTATTACTTTTTGTGCACAGCAAATCAGGCTTAAATTCACGAAAGAATATTTTTCCTAAGTTCGTGGTATTTTTTTCTATTTTTCAATAAATGTACATCTTATGGCCGAAAATGAAACATCTCCTTTAACAAATTGAAAGAAAAACATAATTTTGTTGTACTTATTTCAATTTCCTGTTGAATATTTTGGCTCTTATTTGTTGCATATTTCGAGAATTTATAATTATATGTATTATAAATTCGAAATATGCAACAATGTGTGCAGTGCATGTTTAGAAATAAAAAGTATTCATTTGTGTCGTATTTTTTTTTAAATAACAATAGTACAAAATTAAGTACAGCAGTCATTGTGCCGATAGTCGTGTCAGCCAAAAGCTTTGACAAACATCTGAGGAGTCTTTCGCTTGGCACCTGGATCAAAGGCTTGAACAGAGAGCAGTACTTCTGGACACAGCACGTTTTGTTAGAAGATTCCTCTCTCAAGAGCCCTGACCACTGGTAGCCCGAACCCTGTTCCAGATGCCGGTGGGCTACAATTTTTTATATTTTCAAATGTTTTTTATATAATTTTGTAAAAATATATAAAAATATAAATGTAATGAATAAACGAAAAAAAATTGTATATAAAGTAAATGTAAGAAATACTGAAAAATAAAATATACAATCATTTAAAGTAGTTCCTGTAGGTCTCTCTCTGAGCATGGTAACATTTAAATAAATGTCACATAAACAACACAACTGTAACATAATTATACACATAATATCCTAGAATGGCCATAGAAATGAATTGCAAATAACAATGAGTTATTGTGATCCTAATATAGACAAACATAATAGAACATATTGGACCTACAAACATACTCTACTGAAAGGACTTTTATGATAGTCAATGTATTTAAGTTTCTATTTCAAAAAAACGCCTAAACTTTTTGATGTAACATGTTAATGACAAGAGAATTACCACCATAAATCTTAAAATGGTTCAATTCTAATCCAAAATTAGATGATTAAATTACATATTCCTTAAGAATTAAATAAAAGAGAAATAATCATGACGATTTATTTCTAAACACTGATTAGTCTCTTCTGGTAATTACCGTCTACGAACAAGATTATATATTTTATAAAAACATTTGGAACGATTTTCAAAAACACAATAAAAAAATCTACTTCACTTATTTACTTCCCTCAATGTCCCAAAATTACTATCGCTTAGAGATCTAGCCACCCATAAAAACATATATATGTCGTGGATTGATGGCGCCATGGTGCAACAGATAGCGCCATCTAACAATTCGTTTTGGAATTAACAATATTGTAACTAGAAACGCAAGCGCGCCAAACGCTTGGACACGATCGTCGGTAGAGGGGATGCAGTGAACCCTAGCAGAGGGACGGAGTGTTGGGACAGACAGTCGAACTCCAACAGTCATGGCAGACGCTCAGTACCAACGCACGTGTTTGTTTCTTGTACAACCGTTACTTTAAATAAAGTTATTGAGATTTGAATTTAAAAGTTCTTTCGTTCGAGTACCCAAGTCAGTGCCCACATTTACCTAAAACTATATCGGATCGTGAAGAAGACCCGATGCTTCGCATCTCGGCCACCCATGATGCGACATCAGAAGTCGGATTCACTCGAGCTGAAGAAAAATGACGTCATGATGCGATGAGAATTCACTTGGCTTGCTACGAAATGACCACGAAGCGGTGGAGGTGGACAAGCAGTTCCGGAGCAGCGCCTGCAAAAGCGCCTGCAGCAGCGCCTGCAGCAGCCCTTGCAACAGTGCCTGCAGCAGCGCCTGCAGCAGCGCCTGCAGCAGCACCTGCAGCAGCGCCTGCAGCAGCGGCGAGCAGTGAGCGATGCGTTGACGTTTGCTATGTCGGCAATCCCAGCGGTATGCTGATGAAAACTGGTGAGTCGTACCCATTTTATTAAGATTCTGGAGCCGAATGCTCTCTCATCAGGGATAATGTTGCGTCACAGTTCAGTGGCAAGTGTGTAAATAACATTGTCGGGATTGGTCATGGTAGTGTGCAAAGTACCCTACAAATTTTATCTGAGGTTATGATTAACGATCTAAGATTAGACATTATTTCATGTTGTAACGGATAGTTAGTCTTAAAAATGGTATTTTAATTGGCCGCAAGATTTTATATCAGGTTTTTAACGTTAGTATGACGTGTGATAGTGTTTTTCTTGTGTTGTGATAAGGTTGTTAGGTTTTGTGATATTTCAAATATGCTCAAGAAAGATTCTAACTGTCAAATTGATTTCGATAAAGTGGATACAGACATTCCGTCAGAATTTCGTTCCCAATTAATTGATCTTTTGACACAATATTCATCTTCGTTTTCTAGTGGTGTTTCTAGATCTCGTGTTACGACAGGACAGTTGCAAATTGGGCTTGTAGATCCTAGTCTTAGTTAATCGTCGCCTTTATAAGCTTAGTGCTAGTGAACGTTATTAATGCTAAAGTTCGTTAATTAGAGGAAGCAGGTATTGTTAGGCCAAGTTGTTCGCTTTTTTTCTAATCCAATGTTGCTCGTTAAGGAGGATAGTTCAGGTCGCATGTGTGTCTACTACAGGCAACTGTACTACAACATAGTCTGATAGGTTTCCACTGCCAATTTTAAAGGATCTTGTATCTAGGTTAGGTAGTGCCACAATGGTTCACGTGACTTGATATGTTATCAGGCTACCTTTAAAAACCAGTGCACTCTGAATCAACAGAGCGCACTGCAATCGTCACACCTGACGGTCAGTGGAAATATTTGACTGTTTGGTTTGAAGAGTGCAAGATCAGTTTATGAGTGTGCAGTATAGAAAGAATTAGATGTCTTTGCTTATAGCTATGCTGTCACACACGTGGATGACATTTTAGTTATAGGATCATCCGTGTAGGAGAGATTAGTCTAATCTATTAGACATAGCCCAAATAAAATTGTAGCTTTGTCTAGGCTTGCCCCACCTAAAACCATCACTCAGCTGAGACAGTTTATTGGGCTGGCCACTTATTTTAGACAAGTTTGTGCGACAGTTCACAAAACGATGGCTCTGTTTCGTCTTAAGAGTGGCAAGAATAGGTCCAATGGTTGGGAACCTATCCATGCGGTCATTCGTCAGATAATAATTTCTTATTTAACCAATGAGCCGGTTCTAAAAATGTTTAACCCTGCACTTTCGATAGTTACATACCGATGCCAGTGCTAAAGGTTAGGGTCCCATTTTTATTTAAAAGATTCACAGGAGCCAGTGCTAAAGGTTTAGGGTCCCATTTTTATTTAAAAGATTCACAGGAAACATGTGGTTGCTTATTACAGTCTTCGCACGTCCCCAGCTGAATCCAAGTTCCATTCTTTTGAATAAGAAACATTAGCTGTCTTTAATACCTTAAAGCATTTTAGGCATTATTTACTAGGTCGTAAGTTTACCGTTGTGACAGACTGCAGTTCTGTTAAAGCCTGTAGACTAGTCGTGACCTCTGGCAGGACGCATTAAGAGTGGTTCAGTTGGCTATGAACTCTACTGTTAATAGTGACTTATTCTAGTCCTCTCAAGTTAATGATTGGAAGGTTAGCGAGACCGCTTAGTTTAGTAATCGCTGATGATGATGTGACTTACGTTAATTTAGATGAGATCAGAGAGCATGCGACACAGAATATTGTTAAGAATGCAAATTACGAAAAAAAACTATTTGAACAAAATAAGGTTCAGGTTTCAAAGTTGGCTATTAGTGATTGTTTTAATTGGAAATGAGGAAAGGAATCTGATAAAATTTGATCATAAATTCAAAGGTCCATTTAAAATTATTGATGTGTTAGAAGGGGATAGATACCTACTAAAGGTGCTTTTAGCGAACCTAGAAATACCCCCATGATTGTGTGAGTAAGATCCCCGATCACCAAGTTCCTCCAGAATAAGATGTCATAGTTGATGACAGTGGTAGTGAAACCAAATGATTAAGAATGGCTTGTGTACTCATACTCGAAACTCTAGACCGCACCTCATGAGTAACATGTGGCGATGGGTCTACAAGGAATCGTTGGTGCGATTTCGGTCTGTGTTGGTGCACAGAGCCCCTCATGTGTTGTAGCATATGTGGTGGCAGATTTGTAAAGAATCGTTGGTGCGATTCTGGACAGATTACCATGAAAGTTTGATGAGTTGAGTATGCATTGCTTATGAGTTATGATAAACAGTGAGAGAATTGTTAGAATTACTTCGTTGTAAACTTGTTGATCGGATCTTTTCCAACTAATCATGTAGTGCAGGGAGCACTGTGTATGAGGCCTTAATAATAGGGCATTGTAAATCATGGCAGTTGATTATTGTACTTGGATTTAGAAAAAATTAAGTACCAAGGTGAATCAACCTTCTTTTGATTGGCAGGATAGCCGAGCTAGATTACTCTCTGAGCACATTTTGTCCACAGGTACTACACCCGAGGACGGGTGCTAGTCAGGGATGGCCGTGTCGTGGATTGATGGCGCCATGGTGCAACAGACAGCGCCATCTAACAATTCGTTTTGGAATTAACAATATTGTAACTAGAAACGCAAGCGCGCCAAACGCTTGGACACGATCGTCGGTAGAGGGGATGCAGTGAACCCTAGCAGAGGGACGGAGTGTTGGGACAGACAGTCGAACTCAAACAGTCATGGCAGACGCTCAGTACCAACGCACGTGTTTGTTTCTTGTACAACCGTTACTTTAAATAAAGTTATTGAGATTTGAATTTAAAAGTTCTTTCGTTCGAGTACCCAAGTCAGTGCCCACATTTACCTAAAACTATGTCGGATCGTGAAGAAGACCCGATGCTTCGCATCTCGGCCACCCATGATGCGACATATACATACAAATATGAGGTTTTTCACCTAAAAATAACTCCCAAAGCGAATCTTTTAAACGAAATAAATATCTTTGATTTTGTTAAGAGAAAAAAGATAAAATTCCGTATTCAAATCCTAAGCGTATCATGAAAGGCTTTCATGTCGAGAGCATAAACAAAGGTGATTCAAAGGGTTTGTGACCCAAGTTACAAGATTTTATACGAAACAAGCCAGAATGGAAGAATGTTTTCTTTTTTAATCCTGTTCTGCCTTTTGTAGTATGCAACGACTTATTGTCGGGCCTACGCTGTCCTCCCATACTTAAGTACTAACGCTGTAACTTCAAATATTGTAAAACCAAATGATTTTTAAAAAGTAACCATGCATGGAGTTTCTTCTTTCTTGCCGGTTCTTCTCCGTTGGAAACAACCAACCCGAACCGTGCACCTTTTGTCGACTTTTTATAAGTGCCCATGTAGGCCTATGTAAAATAAAATATTTTGATTTTGAATGGTAAAAATACCCTTAACGAAGCTGAAAGGCACTTGTTTTTCCCGTCATTGCAAATTTTCCTTTTTTCTTTTTGCTTACGAATAATACCTCGGAACGTTGTACTTACAGAGAAATTGGAGGTTCAACATTTTAAATTTTTTTTTATTTTTTTTTTATCAAATTTTAAACTGAAGTGATCCTATCACAATAACAGTGGAAACGGGATATAAAAATAAACATGGTAGTGAGTAACGACTTATTGTCTTGTCTACGATGTCCTCCCATACTTAAGTACTAACGCTGTAACATAGAAAATTTTTAAAAGAGTGACCATGGAATTTCTTGCCGGTTCTTCTCCATAGGAAACGACGAACCCGAACCGAGCACCTTTTTGTGGACGTTTTACAAGTGCCTATGTAGGCCTATGTGAAATAAAAATATTTTGAATTTGGTAAATACCTATCCCATTTTTGATATTTTTTTTTTATTGTTTTAACTTTACTTTAAATACCTACATGACCCCTGAAGTATTTGATGCATCTATCAGCACAATATTTTGAGTGATTTGCTTTGTGTCCTACCGTAAATTATGATTTTTCACCCAAAAGAAAATTGTTTCCCAGCAATATTTTTGCGTATAGTTACTTAGTTTGATGCACAGAATACTTCGTCGACGGCATCAAGAAGGGTCCGTCCGTGCACACCCTGTACAAAGTGTTGTTTTGCAACCTCGTCAAAACTCAAGAGGTTGTCCCAAAAGACATAAATCATCATCAGCCCATAATGTTCCCACTGCTGGGCCACGGGCCTGCTCTCAATGAGAGGGAGTGGGCTTTAATCCACCACGCGGGCCCAGTGCAGGTTAGTAGATGTCACATATCTTCGATTTTTTAGTTCTAGGACATGCCGGTTTCCTCACGATGTTTTCCTTCACCGTTTTTGAGAGCATAGAGAGAAAAAGACATAAATAATCAATCAAAATTATGGTACCTAGTTAATTATTAATAAACGCTGATTTTTTTGCTTGTTTAAGTTTGTCACTATTTCAGAATAACCCCCTTAACATGGTTTAGGGAATAAGAAATTATCGAAAAAAGGTTTGAGATTGTTTGTATGTGTGGAAGATCGGTTATAGAGTGAGAATCAGACGGGCCGCGTTTAAAACACGGGTGGTTCAAACTTACCGACTTCCGTAAATAAGAAGAAAAAAAAATTACCTACCCATTTTATTATTAATTCGGGACGAGAATCGTTAGCATAGTTACCTTCTTTAAATTTGACGAGGATGCAAAACAACATCTTGTATATTAATTTATTCCTGGGATGAGTCAATCACAAAAATTTCTTTTTGCATTTATTTTAATTAAACCATTAGTCACTGATAGCTTAGTGGTGCGACCGTCGGACTCCCAAGTCATAGGTCCCAAGTTCGAACCCTATACATGCTGCACCCCTGATTTTTCGGATTAATGTGTGTTTTGTTTAATTATTACACAAAAATGCTTTTACTCGGTCGCAGAATACTTAGAATCAATAATGTGAATATGATAGATAGATACTTACAAAAATAAAATAATACATAGAAATTAATAAAATATAAATACAATAGAGAATATAAATTAATAAAATATTATAATTCATACAAATTAATTAAATTATAATAACGGATACAAATAAATAAAGTGTAATAATTAATAAATACACGATAACCGTTAAGTTATTACCAATTTTATAATTTTTATGTTGCCGTGCCCTAACCGGGTTTCATGTTGGTACTTACTCACGTATATGTAAAAACTAAATATATACACATGAATGCAATATAGAATTTGAGTTTGAGTTATCACTTGCTTCGGTGAAGGAAAACATCGTGAGGAAATCAGCACGCCTTAGAGATATTTCTCGTTGGCAAAGCCCATGGGCGGCATAAAAACCACACGAAAAAGAGAAAAGGCACTTTTGAACAGTCAAAAACAAAAATATGAAGCTATAGTTCCAGTCACAAGGCATAATAACTTATAAGAAAGAATTGCAGTTGTTCATTCCAATCATTCCTAAGCGTAGATGGATATCTTTTAAATCATAATATTGTTACAAAGTCAAAGCATTTATTTCAATTAGACCATTACAGGCACTTTTGAAAACAACAAAACAAAATAAAACGCGAAGCTACAGTCCCAAGGCATAATAACTTGTGAAAGTACTGTAGTTGCCCATTCCGTAGCGTAGATCTCTATGGAGAAGAACGGGCAAGAAACTCCATGGACACTCTTTTAAATCAAAATATGTTACAAAATCTTGGTTACATCATTCATGTTAAGAATTACAAATATGTGAGAACAATGTAGAAATACGGGCAAGTTAAGAGCGTCCAGAGTAAAAGATTAAATCAGTAATAAAAAAATAAAGTAATTAAAATAAACCGTGGCAGCTAAGAGATGACCAGTCACAACTGACAGCGCCCGTTCACGAACATGACGCATGTATCAGCCATCATTCAACTCAACCATTTTGAAGGGAACTAAACGACCCGACACACCCGCCACCATCAGCGTGACATTTAAGTGAGCATGACATTCACTCAACCACCAGGGTAATTTCGCGTCAATGAAAGATTTAGGTACTCATTAAATAGTGGCTTTACAGTACATGGTACTCACACATGTGCTATACAAAATATATATATACAAAATCATGGATACATCATTCAATTGAGATTATACAACTATGCGAGAAACAAGTCTTTAGTAGTAAAATAACTGTAGTTATGTAATGCTTTGCGCGAGTTTACATGCGAAAGGTTGGGATTGAATGAAAACAGATTTTCTGATAAATACCGGTCCAGTTAAAAACGCAAACGTTAAGCGACGAAACAATCCTAATTAGCAGATATTTTTAACCCCCGACCTTAAAAGATGGGTGCTATAAGTTTAACGTGTGTATCTGTGTGTCTGTCGGTGGCATTGTAGCTTCTGAAGGGATGAACCGATTTCGATAAAGTTGGTTTAATTTGAAAGGTGTCTTAATCGAGAGTTTTATTAGCTATGTTTCAAGAAAATCTGCTCAGCCGTTTGACTCGTGACCTTCTTTGCAATTCATTTTTAGTACCGTACCTCGAAAGGAAAAACCGGAACCCATAAAGGATCACTTTGTTGTCCGTCTGTCTGTCAAGACCCTTTTTCTCAGGAACGCGTGGAGGTATCAAGCTGGAATTTATATCAAATACTCAGTTCTACTGTTCCTTGGAGCTGAAAAAATCAAATTTCTAATCCAACGCAGTCAAAAGATCCAGCCGTTTATGCCGCAAATTTCCGCAAATTGTCGACACTCGCAAGGGAATCAAAACCTACAGGGTACTTCCCGTGAACTCAGAATCTTGAAATTTGGTACGAAGCAACGTCTTATAGCACAGGTAAAGGAAAAATTGACAAATCCGTAAATTTTAGTTAAATCATAAAATAAAATAAAATATGGTTGAACTTGTACTTATACACATACTGCTTTGTACGGAACCCTCGGTGCGCGAGTCCGACTCGCACTTGGCCGGTTTATTATGTTCACGTTGCTTATGTTAATTTTATGATCTGCGACGTTTAGGTGGTAGTAGAAACTGTGTCTTTTTTTTCCTTCCTTTTTTTCCCAAAACCTTTCTCCCCCAAACCAAACCTATCAATAAAATTAATTCTATAAAATTTCTTCTCCCCACTATCCTCTCTTCACTTGCGCCCCCCATAACATAAGTGCGTAGTAATGGAACTTTGTTTGTCTGTAGACGACATTCGCCAAGTCGCACAAGCATTATGCCATTAAACGAGTAAGGGATGACGATTTATTTAATAACCCTGTCATTTTACACTCGACTTTTACTTGTTAAGCGTTATAAATTGGAAGGAGGAGAAAACTTGGTTCGAGAAGTTTAATTGTTGTGTTTCTTGAGGAATATTTAAGGTTATTGCAGCTTTTTCTTTCTTGCAAACATGATTGCCTCGTTGGTATTTTGGTCGCAATCGGGACTATTGAGCATGAGGACCTGGGTTCGATTACCGTGTCGAGCAAATTGGTTTAGAGTTTTTCTATCAATAATTTCAGAGTAGCAGCCACGGAGTCTGGATTTGTGCCCGGTTGATGGCAATAGGCTTGCCCCCTATTACTCATCATTTCATCATCAGCCTATAATGTTCCCACTGCTGGGACACAGGCCTCCTCTCTATGAGAGGGAGTGGGCTGTAATTCACCACGCGGGCCCAGTGCGGTTTGGTAGATGTCACATGTCTTCGAATTTTTTGTTGTAGGACATACCGGTTTCCTCACGATGTTTTCCTTCACCGTTTTTGAGAGCAGCGATGATAAAATAAATTACACAAAGTAATGCGCCTGCCTGGGTTCGAACCCACAGCTTACTGCTCGTAAGTCGGGGATGCCACCACTGGACCACCGCCGCCCCCTGTTACATGGGACTTAAACAAAACTGAAGAAATATTTATGAGGTATACCTCTGCCTAACACTCTGGGGATTACAAGCTTGATATTATGTATGTGTGTTCTATCATTGGAAAGTTCATGGCTGTATTTCTCTTCTCTTTTTATTCTTTGATGAAATACGATTTAAAAACATACATATGTAAACGTTGTCTTCTGTTCCACAGCTGGATCTAGTGTCACGTTTTTATAATGACGCAAATTAATATTAATTATTAATTTTAAACTGCTTATTCAATCTTGAATCCTAGTAAGACTTGGCCCAAGCTTTTTTACCCAGTGTGAACCATCAACAGCTAGTCATCTCGTCTCCAATCTTCCATACCAAATCAAAACCAAAAATAATCTTTCTCATCATCTTCCTCCTTACAAAACCATGTCCTAACTACCGCAGCCAACACAAGCAGTAAGCCACTTAGTAGTTGAACGTCAAGTAATATGTAGGTTGACTAGACATGAACTGTCAGTGTAAGTCGGCTAACTTCTATAACTAACTCCTGGGGGACCTGGGATCTTAACAAGGCCATTACAATATGAATCGTGTAATGGGTCACGGAGTATTGAAGATAGAATGTTGACAAGCGGTTGAATTTGCTGGAGGACTCGTGACAAAAAAACTTTGTCGAATTTCTCGTGGTGTTTTAATTCTTTTTAGATTTAAAATTGATCTCCAGATGATACTCTGGATACTGCGAGGTAGATCATAGAAAAGGTGGGATGATGGTATCAGACATGGGGTTGAGCGGCCAGAGAAAGGCAGGAATGGAAACGGTTGGAGGATGCCTTTGAGGAGTGGCAAATGGACGAACGTATAAACTCACGCCAAATTCGAAGCTAAAGATTACTCATTATGTTTGTCCAATTAAAAGGAAAATAAATGAATAGTACTAACTACTGTGAACCGCTCGGTAGGTAGTTATAATGGTTTTACAGATGGAAGCTTTAATTTAGCACTAGGCGATTTAAATTGTGTGCCAGTATTGACATACACATATTAAAATGTATGGAATGTGGTTATTACCGATAAACGTCCTAAATAAAAACATGAATGTTGGCACACCAATGCGTATTGGGAAATGTATTACATAGTAGATTTTTCGTAATAATACTAATTTCGAAATGAGCTTTGGTCAACCTTACATTAACACTCCATTGTTACTATACTCCGTGGTTCCGGTGTTGTTATGCTTTCTGTAACTGCTTTGTTACTCAAAGGAAACAATGTCATGGAAGTTGAAAACTGTTGTGACAGGAGCCAGCGAGCTAGTGAACTGTTAAATGTGGTGATGTTTCAAATACATGGAGGCAGGCGCGGGCAGTGCTAGTGAAAGAAGCGACGGAAAATAGCAATGTTTATTTTTTAATTAATGAGGGTTTTCATAAATTAAAATTATGAGCCTTTCTGTCTATCTCCTATTGTAAAAAGAGTGAGTAAGTGGTAAGGGAAATAAAAAAGAATTGTCAACAAAAAATGCTGAGACCGTAGACAAAATGAAAATCTGTCAGTTGTGCAAATAGGGGTGAAGACTGGGTAAAGAAAACGACATTCTATTTTGTCCGTCAGACAGGTAATACAAAAATATTAGACACGTATTTTTTGTTTTAAATATCAAAAAAATACTTAGTTTAAACTCATTAAAGTTGGAGAGTGAGGGCTCACTACGTCACAAGTAGGTTTAAAAATTACCTATATGTGACGTCATGCGCCATTTCAACTCAATAATATATCTCCGTAATTTTATGACCACGTGAAAAAAGAAAAAATACGTGTCCAATACTTTTCAATAATCTAACCGACGGAAAAAAGAAAAAAAAAATGTGATCATCCCCTATTGTAGATTGACATACCTAAGCTTCTATAAAGCTTGTTGTAGAAATCGCTGAATCAGGCGTAAGTAGCCGAAAGTGATGACCACTGGTCTGGCCTCTAATATGAGGAGGATATTTAAGATATTCACACGACAACTGTTTAACAGTTGACGTAATGGTCCCGGATGTTAGACATTTGTAGATTTTTATAGTCGTTTCAAGTAGTCAGTGGTCCGAAAGTCTGATAACCAGTTTGACCAAGGGGTATTTTACAGTACTATCTGGGTTGTGCAGGTCAGATACACAGTCATTCTATGCTGAATATAACTAAATGTTGACTTGCCTGTAATGGTCTAATTGAAATAAATGCTTTGAGTTTGAATACTGGTACTCAGCTGCATCTGCTGCCTGGAAGCCGAACCAACATGGTTCGGAAAAGGCTAGGCATCTGCCTTCATCATCAGATGCTGACGTAATGAATTAAGGTTAGGAACGTCCCTTACCTTACTGAAGACATGTATCCTCGACATATCCGTAACCGAAGTACGGATGTATTTAAGCACCTTGACTCTTCACTTTTCCTCAAACATTATGATGCTATAAGCGTCAATGTTTCCTCTTATTAAATGTTACCTTGTTGTTAGACCGGTCTAGAGGGCCTAGAAAATTATCAATCGCTTCCAAAGCATTTCCTATTAATTACAGCTCTTTTCAATGAGATTGACAGAAGTTTATCGGTAGCTTATGATGTCTCATACATTTTAGACTTCCCATCGTCGACAACTGCCACATAGAATATCCCTTTTTTCTAGCCTAGTCAAAATTGGCAAATCAGTTTTTTTTTTTTAATTCTGAATACGTGTGCAAAATAACAAAAAATTGCCACTGTTGACACTTGGTCCGACTGCTTAGTCCGATCGATAGAACGACGTGAATTTCTTTTTCCTTTTAGTCCGATCAAGGAATCGGGCCACGCGGACTATCGTCGTTTTAGAACATTTGGTCCGATCGATCGGACGACGTGAACTTTTTTACCTTTTGGTCCGATCAAGGAGTCGGGCCACGAGGACTACGTATAGTTTTTGAGGACAGAGGACGCTCCGGTGGCAAAGAAAAACAAATTAACATTCACTGATTTTGGGCAAGTGTGGCTACGGTAAAACAATTCTATCTATTAACGGTTCAAAAAACTAACGAGATTAGTGCACTCTATCGTGTCTGGAAGTAAACAGACCGCTACAATGAAATGTGGGCGGAAAAAAACTCGCTCAACTTCCGATTCCAGAAGCTTCTAGAATATTCGAACAGTTTCTACAGTGCTGCCTCTAGTGTCGAGAGACCACTACTAAGACATTCATTCATAATATTACAATAACTCATTGATAAACAAAACAGCGCCTTCAGGAGAGGCGAGAACTACGACATTCATTCATGATATGATAATAGCTCATTGGTAAACAGCGCCACCACCTGTTGGAAGGCGGAACTGTTAATCGATATTGTTCATTGATGCTGACTCCCTCTAGTAGTAACAATCACGCTCCTACATACTGATTCCGCTACGCGACAACAGAGGACGCTACTTGTATATCAGTCACACTCACAATGGTAATTTTATAACATTTGGTCCGATCGATTGGACAACGTGATTTTCAAAATACGTGAACTTTTTTCCAGTTAGATCGATTTTAGAATCTGACTGTGAAGACTATTCAGTGCAAGTGTCATCTGACTGCTAAGTATGTGTAGCGATCTACAAAAAGCAACTTATAACAGAAAGTACTACAGGCTGCGCCATCTATAATAAAACTGAAGAACTAATATGGTCTAAATCTCGCAAGAAAAGTTTACATCGACTGAAGAATATACAAGATGTTGTTTTGCATCCTCGTCAAATTCAATGAGGTTACTATGCTAATGATTCTCGTTCCGAATCAACAATAAATTGGGTATGTATTTTTTTTATTTTTCTTAAACAGTATGTTAGTTTAAACGAGGGACATATTCAAACCCATAATAGTACATGCTAACATGATACTAATAAAAATATAAACAAAAAAAAAACACTGATAAATAACAGACAGAACCATACCAAAATTTTCGCAAATGTCACGCAACACCCTTGCGCTAGCGACTTAATACTATCGCAGAACATGTGAGCGGGTCAATGACTCTTAGGTATAATCCATTTTCCCTTCACACTTTAAACTTACCTGGCTTAGGACAGTCCAAAATATCTAGGCACTAAACAAAACATTAAAAATTCTTCTATATACGTTAAAGGTTTTTTACATATTTGGGACGAGAATCGAATACTGAATACCCTCCCTCAATATGTCCCTCGTTTAACCTAACATACTGTATACGGAAATCGGTAAGTGTGAACCACCCGTGTTTTAAGCGCGGGCCGTCTGATTCTCGCCCTATAACTGCGTTTCCACAAATACATACAATTTCAAACGTTTATTCGATAATTTCGTATTTCCTAAACCATGTTAAGGGGGTTATTCTGAAATACTAACAAACATAAACAACCAAAAAAATCAGGGTTTATTAATATTTAACTAGGTACCGTAATGTTAATTGATTATTTATGTCTTGTGTGACAACCTCCTGAATTTTGACGTGGATGCAAAACAACACCATGTATAGAGAAACCCGACAAGAATTCACAAGAACTGTCGGGCAGAGGCCCACCAGACTTATCATCCGTCTGGCCGGAAGCTCTTCCCTTTTCTTTAGGGGATTAACTTTTTTTTTTTTTTATTTGCTATGAGTTTGCTTTAGACTGTTGTCTAGGTCAGAGATGACAGAGACAAAGTCGGCGATGGTACGATCTTACCCAGAAGATGCCTGTTCACTCTAACTTTGAAGAGATTAGGGTTGTAATCATTCTGAAACACTGACTTTACACCCTGTTCCTCATTCGCCTACACTCGAACGCTGCGCTGACGCTGAAGGCTACGTCGACAAACAGCTTTCGACCAACGTGACGTCTTCATCTTCAACATCACTTTCTCAAGCTTTAGAGCAGCGAGTCTCACAACCAGCCATCTTTAAATGGGTATGTCGCAGTAAGATAGTTAAAGCCATAGTTATTTAGATATAGTTATATCCCTAGGGATATACAACATGTAACTTAATTAAAGCACATCCTGAAAATAGTTTGTTCAGAATCGTTTACTGAATCGATTTCTATCATTTTTAGTATAGGTAATTTTTATCCCGAAAATAATTAAAACTACGGAAATTATTGTCATATGAACCCTGTACAGTCAAAACAAATTGAAATGGACGTAGTTTCGTTATTTTGTGTCGAGCGGCGCGATAACTGCTTGTGCGAATGTGTGCGTTGCGTGCGTAGTAGTATAACCATAATGTTCTCCAAGAATTGGTATAACTAATTTAATAAATAACAATGCATATACATGTTAAATTAAAAATTCAGTGTATGTAACGTATTATGATTATAACATAGTATTTTAATTGGGGTGTTTTGAGGGTGTGCGTTAATTACGCTACATGTTGTATTTATTTCCCGGAAGATAGTAATGAAAGCCATTTATCTACTAACTACCTTACTAGACTAGTCTAGTAAAATATTTTTAAGTATTATATTTGTTGCAAGAGCGAGCGAAGAGATTCGAGCTCGGTACTTGGGACACCTCGAATCGGACAGGTTAGGTTCGAAGGGGATGACGGGGTCTAGACAGTGACTGAGGCGAGCGAACTAAGATTTATTTATTCAGTAACAATCTACATTGCGTTCGAATATAATCTGCATGAAACAGTAATGGATACACAAAACAATAAATTAGAATACATGAAATTCAATTAGTTTACATTATAAGAAATTAAATTAAAAGAATTTAAATGCACACATAATTTAAAATAACAATGTCAATAAATGACTAGCAATTTAAAACGAAAACAATTACACACAACGATATTAAAAGTTGAAAACAAATTATAACAACTTAGTCAAAAAAGACTGTGAAAAATGTAAAAGTTTCGGTGTTATTTTACATTAAAATGGGGTTTTTATTTTGTTGATCATTTTGTCAGAATAAAATGTTTTTATAACTATTTATATAATAAGTGATGAATCGGTTTTATGTTACTTTCTTTCGGGAAATACATATGTCTCTAGGAATATAACTGTATCACACTCGTACCTATCTTGCTGCGAAATATATATAAAAAACGAAATGCTTTTCGTTGTTAGCGCATCACTTGGTAACGACTGGACTGATTTAGTTGTTTTAAAATGTTTGTGATAGTTTGAATTAGGTGTTTATGCAAAGAAAACTTGGAAATGTTTCTCAATTACTGGTAAAACGAAGTGAAAAGATAAAAAAGTTCACGACTTCCGATCGATTGGACTAAGCAGTCGGACCAAGTGTTCACAGGGAAAATTGCTAATAGTTGTGTTCTTTAGCCTAAAACTCATGACCTTAATATGACCTAAATCCAAATCCTAAATCTAAATAGGACATGAGTTTCTAGTTCAGTGCCTAGCAGCCCCTCAAAATATTTAAATGCTTTTTCCACAAAATAAACACGCAACTCATATCCCATACATAAGTATTGTATTTGATAGTAAACGGGTCACAATAACTCGGTCAGGAGTGTGTCCTTTGAGTCGACCGGTAGCTGTCAAATCGCACAAACTTCGTCTCTTCCGTGAACGACTTACTTTTTGGTCTAAGTTATAAGAATTTGAGGGATATCTATTTTGAGTACTCAAAGATCAAACCCATATTTGAGTCATAATCAGAGGTCGGAATTAGGTAGAGCTATTTAAGTACTTACACTGATTTCTTATAGCGAAAGAATAAAATGCATCAAACCCCGAGATTGATTTTAAAGAACAAAAAATCCCGTGATAAACTAAATAAAAAAGCAATTTACTTTTACACAATTTAAACCATCCGACATCGGATGGAAATCCCGGGAAGATCCATATTAATATCAACATATCGAGACAAGTACATATAAATAACTCTACCTAATAGGAATAACTTACTCACGGTAACAAAGTGTTGAGGGGAAGTGTTATTAAAGGAAATCTTACGGACAAGAACTACGTAAAATACTTCTCTCTTCATGATGTCAGGGTTTCTGAATAGTCTACTTACCTTATGAGTTATAGGCTTGCCGTATTGTTGGTCCCTAGGCACGCCACTGACCTAAACCATGACATGGGTTAGATCACACGATACTTTATACACTGATAAAAATAATGAAAAATGTTTATTCAGTTTCAAAAGTTGCAAGCAACATGAGTTGAGACAGCCCCAGTCAGTAATTATAAATACTTTTGTTGGATTTGACTCACTACTTCCCTTATTTAATACAGTATTGAGAATTTAAAAATGATTAAAAAAGAACACAACAAAACAAAACCCAGCCAAGAAGCAAAGCTGGTCAAAATATTTAATTCTTATGGTCTCTATAAACTTATTTTATGCATGCGTGTTAGTGTGTGTGTATATGTGTGTGTGTGTGTGTGTGCGTGATTGTAAGTTTATCATCCTCCTGTCTTTAACCACAGGCAAATACGAGTACTAGTAGCAAAATAAAAGTATACCGACCTCGTATACCTCACACCTCCAATACTTAGAAGTACGTGTAAACAGAATTAACAGAGTTTGTGCCGTGTGTGTCCTCGAGCAACAATCGAATTACGTTGAGCACCCCGACTAATTACGTCTTCGTCCTCATCGGGTTTAGATAACACGCAGAGTACCAGGACTTTAGGAGAGAGAAGTGGCGTTCAAGGATTTTTGGTCAAGTGTCGGCTTGTTGTGTGGTGTTTGTTATTAAGAGGGCATGGCCTTATTGTTTTGTGGAGATGGAAGCGGGTTTTTATTATGCTAAATTGTGTTGTAGGCATATTTTTGGTGCAGGTATAATTTAGCAAGTACCGGTGAAGCAGCCAGAATAAAGTAAGATACCTACTTATTTTAAAAGGACTGTCTAAATCCACTTCATACAAATCTTCAAGACATTGACAGAAATCACGCAGCTTAGACCTAAATTTAAAAGCATTTTGGCCCAGACTTTTTTTTACTAAGTAAAGATTTTTTTAAGTTCACCTCCTAAACTTAAAAAAAAACTGGCCAAGTGCGAGTCGGACTCGCACACGAAAGGTTTCGTACCATCATTTATAAAAACGAGCAAAAAAATCTATTTTTTGCATCGGAGCCACCTTAAATATTTATTTTATTCTGTTTTAGTATTTGTTGTTATAGCGGCAACAGAAATACATAATCTGTAGAAATTTCCACCGGCTAACTATCACGGTTCGTGAGATACAACCTGGTGACAGTCTGACGAACTGACAGCGAAGTCTCAGTAATAGGGTCCCGTTTGACCTTTTGGGTACGGAACTCTAAAAAAGAGGGGATGGAAGCGTGTACGGGTGTTTATAATTTTTACTGATTGTACTTGTGTGAAATAAAAGGAATCTTAATTTTATTCATACCCAGGATGTAGGTAACTTTTATGCAGAAATATGTTAACATACATCATCATCACAAATGTGCAAAGTTTAACGGCGGCTTCCCAATAGACCTCTTTAAACCACAATTAAAACAACTTCTGGACTGCCTCAGTGGTTTAGTGACTGCAAGCGCGACTGCTGAGCACGAGGTCCTGGGTTCGATTCCCAGGCTGGGACAAACGAGTTATAAGGATCATCCATCAGGAATTTCTCAGTAGCAGCAACGAAGTCTGGATATACAAGGTGTTGTTTTGCATCCTCGTCAAATTCAAGGAGGTAACTATGCTAATGATTCTCGTCCCGAATCAATAATAAAATGGGTAGGTATTTTTTTTAATTTTTATTATTTACGGAATTCGGTAAGTCTGAACCACCCGTGTTTTAAACGCGGGCCGTCTGGTTCTCGCCCTATAACCTCGCTTTTACACATACAAACAATCTCAAACGTTTATTCAATCATTTCTCATTCCCTAAACCACGTTAAGGGGGTTATTCTGAAATACTGACACACATAAGCAACCAAAACAATCAGTGTTTATTAATAATTAACTAGATACCGTAATTTCAACTGATTATTTATGTCTTTTGTGACAACTTCCTGAATTTTGAGGAGGATGCAAAGCAACACCTTGTATGACTTAAACATAACTGGCAAAATGTAGGTGTACTATTAGGTACAGCTCTGCCTAACCCTTCGGGGATTACAAGCGTGATATTATGTATATATGTAAAATAACATCCCATTTTTTTATTTCTTATGGAAATGTGAATTTTCTAACAAAACTCTCACAAATAAATAAAACTATGTTGGAAAAGTTACCGGGTTCTCGGTAACGATAAAAAGAGGCAAAGTTAAAAATGAATTATGAACACAGTGTGGATTCTGAAATGCACTGAAAACGGCACCCACACGACTAATGTGTCCCAGTTAATGTGGAAACATTAGAGTTTCTGCTAAATATTGTACTAACTCCACCGTTACTGTTTAAATTTAGTTGGTGTAGACGAGGAAGAAATTTTGGAAAATATATTTGCAGCAGGCAAACTGACCGCAAGTTGTTAACCTATTTTGAGTAAAAAAAATCTCTCAGACATAAATATTATAACATAACACTATCCCTGTACGGTTAGGCAGAGTTGTAGGTACCTAACAATGCACCCACATAACACTAATTATGTTTAGGTCCTATACAAGGTGTTGTTTTGCATCCTCGTCAAAATTCAGGAGGTTGTCACAAAAGACGTAAATAATTTATTTAAATTACGGTACATAGTCTTTTATTAATAAACACTGATTATTTTGGTTGTTTAAGATTGACAGTTTATCAGAATAACCCCCTTAACGAGGTTTAGGGAATAAGAAATGATCGAATAAACGTTTGCGATTGTTTGTATGTGTAAAAGCGAGGTAATAAGGCGAGGATCAGACGGGCTGCGTTTAAAACACGGGTGATACACACTTACAGATTTCCGTAAATAAGAAAAAAAATAACCTACTCATTTTATTATTGATTCGGGTCGAGAACCATTGGCATAGTGTCCTGCTTTGAATTTGACGAGGATGCAAAACAACATCTAGTTTAATAGGGGGTGAGCCTATTGTAAACAAAAGGGTCCGTGACTGCTGGGGAGAAAATCCTGATGGAATAACCCAATATCACTTTGCCCTATATTATACAGTATGTAAGTTTAAACGAGGGACATATTCAAACCCATAATAGTACATGCTAACATGATACTAATAAAAATATAAACAAAAAAAAACACTGATAAATAACAGACAGAACCATACCAAAATTTTCGCAAATAACACCCAACATGTATAGGTACACCCTTGCGCTAGCGACTTAATACTATCGCAGAACATATGAGCGGGGCAATGACTCTTAGGTATAATCCATTTTCCCCTCATACTTTAACCTTACCTGGCTTAGGATAGTCCAAAATATCTAGGCACTAAACAAAACATTAAAAATTCTTCTATATACGTTATAGGTTTTTTACATATTTGGGACGAGAATCGAATACTGAATACCCTCCCTCAATATGTCCCTCGTTTAACCTAACATACTGTATAACACAGTTTTTAAATAATATTATATGTATTAATATAATAATATATCCTTGTTTTAAAGTGATAAAGTTTTTTTATGTCTTGCAATAGCTGTCTAACAATTTTAGTGTTCCAAAAACTATGTTCTATCAAGTTTTGGAAGAAGTATTTACCTTTATTCAAAAGAAAGCCTACCTACCTATCTATTCTAACTTGTTAACCTCATTCTGTTATTGGTCAAAACTTTGTAAACAGCAAGCAGAACGAGGACGAAGCAGAAAGCAAAACTAAAAAAATAGTGCGTGGAGTCCCTACGCGCGGAAGAAGTGAAACTTCGTAATACTACACAGTACACGCATGCGTTCGAGTGTCACGCATTCACTCTCGTTATTTTATTGAGCTTCTAAATAATATTTTATTGTTTTGTTGTTGTACACTTTCTATTACATAAGTTTATCGAGGTTATTCTACTCATGGAAATTGAGCGAAGGCTGGTCACACCGAAGAGTCGAATGCATGACTGTTTGCACGCCATCTTGCGTACCTAGTAGAACTACGTAGTCACAAATCTTGTAATAGCGCCATCTCTTTTTTTAATTTATGGTGGCTCCACCCGGCCCCCTGGAGCTTATAAAATAGTTAAGTTATAAAATCTGGACTGCATTAATTATGCGATTTATTATGTCTGAGAGAAGTATGAGAGAAGGATGATGATGATGATATATTAGTTCTTAGAAGCAATGGAGATATTAAAGTGTTGAGTACCTATGTGAAATTACAATATATAAATAAGTGCGTTGAGTCCCTCCGCACGGAAAAAGTTAAACTTCGTAATACTACACGCAAGCGTTCCAGTGCCACGCATTCAATCTCGTTACTTTATTGAGCTTTTAAATAATATTTTGTTGTTTTCTTGTTGTATTATTTTATTACATAATTATTACATAAGTTGATCGAGGTTATTCTACTCATGGAAATTGAGTAAAGGCTGGTCACACCGAGGAGTCGAATGCATGACTGTTGCACGCAATCTTGCGTACCTAGTAGAACTACGTAGTCACAAATCTTGTAATACTGCCATCTCTTAGTGAGTTTTAGAAAATATTCCCCCTCCATTAGAACGTTAAATATGTTGGAAGTCGCATAAGAAGTTTCACTTCAAGAACAGATCACTAAGGCAGGGTTTTAGAAAATTAATCACTTAAGGTTTAATTACATTTCCATACAAGCTTTCAACCTCTTTTTGAAATTTTGTATGAACTACGCCATCTTTACCGATTAGAAATTCCATAGGGAAATCCCACACAACTTGTCTATCTATTCAATAATTCATTATACTTATAATCCATGAAACCATTTAATTAAGAAGTTTGAAACAATAACTCAAAACAAACAGATTAACATAATAACTATTTAGTTATTTAGCTTCATCATCATCTTCATAGCATTTTCCGAACAAAGTTGGGGTCGGCTTCCAGTCCAACCGGATGCAGCAGAATACCAGTATTTTACATGGAGCGACTGCCTATCTGACCTCCACAACAAGGTTAGTACTACAATACAATACGATACCTCTTGGTAAGAGTATATCCCATTTGGTAACGTTCTCATTTCAACAACTAAACAAAATACCAAAACAACTCGTAACTATTTTGGTCTTCATACATTGGAGTTCTCTCGTAAGAAACCTTAGTGAGCCACAGAGAGACAAAAACTATCAACATCAACAAGAAGTTTCTTTGTAACTTTGGGAACTGACTGTACCGTACAAAAACAGTTCAAAATGAGTACGAAACGAGACTTAAAGAATAATGGTTACGAAATGGCACTGTTTTTCAATTGTTTTACATGTTTTTACTTTGGTTTAGTTGTCCAAATGGGAAAGTTACCAAACGGGACGAGGGTCACTGTAACGACTGTCAAAGATCCACAAATGACAGCCGGGACGAACTAACTAGCTTCATTTTAGTTTATACACAGACAAAAGCTAAAGAAACTTCTTAACTTCTGACAATAAACTAAACAATTTTATTTCCAACGATACATGCTCATCGACTGTTTCCATTTCTGTTGCTCTGTATCGAATGGCAGAAGTTCTACAAACTACAGTTTAGTTAGAAAATATAAACAAATACTTATAGAATCAGTGTTTTTTTCTACTATGTACAACTTATGCGAATAAGTACTCTAAGATTAAATGCTTTCAATTTCGGAGGACATTGCTTTGCGTTTGAATATTTCATGGTAGCAAATAAGTTACTCGTATCGTTTTCAATGTTAACAAGTTTATTTATTTTTTAAAAAAAAACGTTGCTCTAAACTAGGAATTTCATCTGTATCGTGGGTGTGTTGACAAACATTTAAACTCGCATACACAAACAGCCAGACCCGGAACAACTATCTGTAGGCCATACAAATATTTGTCCCGTGCGGGGTAAGAACCCGCGACAGGCAGCGCAGCAGTCAATCGCTCAGCCACTGCGCCAACCGTGCTGCCAGCCAAACGTGCCGTCATTTTTTAAGGGGTTTTCTGTTTTGGAGTATATAGTATCTGCTTACTACAGATACTTTATACTCACACTTATCATCCATATTCATACTTTTATTGGTTTTACATTAGCATTTTACGAATCGTTTAGTTTTTATAAATATTTTCTTAGTATTCTTTGTTGTGACATAACTTGTCAATTGTCATTTACTTTTATTTTTAATTGTTACCAGCCAAATTCTATATGAAGGTTTCATTTAGATTATATATTACTAAAAATTATTATCATCAATTCGTCAGTTCAAATTGTTGTATTTTATAGTTAATTGCGAATATTTGCTGTGTAAAGATATTCTGAGTTATATTTCTAAAAATATTATGTGCAGGGTTTTTGACCATTGTTACTGGCTGTTTTTAATACTGGCAGGTTGCGTCTTACTAGAGCGCAGCAGTTTTGAATCTAAAAAAATGATTGGAAGAAAAGAAACGGAAGATCAGGGTATAAAAGGGATTTCTGACAGATGCCCTGGTTCTAGTCTGGAGTTAAGAGTCGGTTCAGTCTGGACACGAGAAATCAGTATAGTCTAAAATCAAGAAAACAGCTAAGTCTAGTTTGGAGTCAAGATCTGTCATATCTTGAGTTTTGAGCACAGCCTGGTGGAGTCAAAGAGCGGCCTTCGTTTAGTGCTGCCGTGGCTGTTGCTAACTGTCTGCTGGAAGCTGCTTTGCGAACTGACGAGCCTGGCACTGGGGCTCATTACCTGTCTGCTGGAAGCTACTCTTCGAGCTGACGAGCCTGGCATTGGGCGGTACGTGTCTGCTGGTGGGTCCTACCAAATCGCCCTGCATCAAGTTCGTCGTGGTCAAGCTCATCTTAATCAAGCCAGCTTTCTACGACTGCAAGTTTGTCTTCAGTTACTATCACGCTCAGAGATTTGCGGAGATATTTAAAACGTTCTCGGTTAACCTGCCCTTCACTTTTGTACTAATTTATTGTATTTTTCATTTCATCATTTATTAAATTCATTTTCCCCTAATTACTTTTTTAATGTATAAATCTGTTTACTCCTTTCATCAAGGAATAAGCAAGTTTGTTACATTTTGGCGCCTAACGCAAAATCAAGTCTTGATCTTAAACATATTCCCTAAATTCTAAAACAACTTCCACAAGAGATTATATTTGGTAACTATTTTCATCATATTTTCATCATATTACATCACTAAATCTCTACTTATACTCTTAAACACTTAATTCATATATTTATCTATATCTTCTATGAATCTCATCAAAAAAGGTTTAGTGTCGTGGGCTCGAACTATTATTGGCGCTGTTTGCGGCCTTCTTAATAATAACTCAGACTCTCTTGACTCTCTCTCTCCCTTTTAATTTTATCTGCTTTATTTTTAACTTTTTTATCTTATACTTACTCATGACTCATCTTCCTCTTCCCTTCTTCTAACTGTAGAGTTTTATTCGGTCTATTTAAACTCTTAAGTTTTTATTTTCTTTGTTCATTCATTGGTTCTTAAACCATTAAAAGATTATTTTTAATCTTCTTCTATATCTGTTCTTATCAGATAACTCTTTGAAGTGCTTTTAGGTACAAGTTATCTAACCTTCTATTATACTAACTGTACTATAAGTTGGTATAACTATTTTCTTATCAACTCTAAAAGTTGACTCTGAAGCGGGTTGCGACTTCCTTAAAATAAGCCTTCGCTAATCTTCAACTCTAAAAGTTGATTGAAGCGGGTTGCGACTTCCTTAAAATAAGCCTTCGCTAATCTTCAACTCTAAAAGTTGACTGAAGCGGGTTGCGACTTCCTTAAAATAAGCCTTCGCTAATCTTCAACTCTAAAAGTTGATTGGGGTGGATCCCTTATTATTATTTTTCATCTTATTATGGGTTTTAGACGCGAGCGGATTACAACTCCAAAAATAAGCCTACTGTTATTGATTTATCAGGTGGAGTAGTGATCATTGAATGTGAATCCTACCTGGCCTAACTTCGTAAGATGTCGGTGTGTTTGAATGAGTTATGAAAGTTTTGTGAATGCTGTAATACTTTAACCTTACCAAAATTTTTGTTCTAGGCCAAAAATTTTCTCGGGGTCGTTGGGGAAATATAGTATCTGCTTACTACAGATACTTTATACTCACACTTATCATCCATATTCATACTTTTATTGGTTTTACATTAGCATTTTACGAATCGTTTAGTTTTTATAAATATTTTCTTAGTATTCTTTGTTGTGACATAACTTGTCAATTGTCATTTACTTTTATTTTTAATTGTTACCAGCCAAATTCTATATGAAGGTTTCATTTAGATTATATATTACTAAAAATTATTATCATCAATTCGTCAGTTCAAATTGTTGTATTTTATAGTTAATTGCGAATATTTGCTGTGTAAAGATATTCTGAGTTATATTTCTAAAAATATTATGTGCAGGGTTTTTGACCATTGTTACTGGCTGTTTTTAATACTGGCAGGTTGCGTCTTACTAGAGCGCAGCAGTTTTGAATCTAAAAAAATGATTGGAAGAAAAGAAACGGAAGATCAGGGTATAAAAGGGATTTCTGACAGATGCCCTGGTTCTAGTCTGGAGTTAAGAGTCGGTTCAGTCTGGACACGAGAAATCAGTATAGTCTAAAATCAAGAAAACAGCTAAGTCTAGTTTGGAGTCAAGATCTGTCATATCTTGAGTTTTGAGCACAGCCTGGTGGAGTCAAAGAGCGGCCTTCGTTTAGTGCTGCCGTGGCTGTTGCTAACTGTCTGCTGGAAGCTGCTTTGCGAACTGACGAGCCTGGCACTGGGGCTCATTACCTGTCTGCTGGAAGCTACTCTTCGAGCTGACGAGCCTGGCATTGGGCGGTACGTGTCTGCTGGTGGGTCCTACCAAATCGCCCTGCATCAAGTTCGTCGTGGTCAAGCTCATCTTAATCAAGCCAGCTTTCTACGACTGCAAGTTTGTCTTCAGTTACTATCACGCTCAGAGATTTGCGGAGATATTTAAAACGTTCTCGGTTAACCTGCCCTTCACTTTTGTACTAATTTATTGTATTTTTCATTTCATCATTTATTAAATTCATTTTCCCCTAATTACTTTTTTAATGTATAAATCTGTTTACTCCTTTCATCAAGGAATAAGCAAGTTTGTTACAAGTACTACATAAGAACAGAAGCTATTTCATTTTCACGCTGTAGTACCCGCTCGCCGAGACCAATCGCTTATTGTGTAACAGTTCGAATACACTTATTTCTTTACGAATCTTACATTAGAGGCGAAAGTTCCAGATGAGGGAGCGCATTTAGTCACAGCTTGATTATTCATTGATGCTATAATAACCGCCTTCCGTCCCGGGCTATAAACTGCTTTCGGCAGAAGCATTTCCAGTCTCGAAAGATATGAAAGGTACGTATTTATTTAACTCTATATAAGGTTATACTAAAACAACAATTAGAACACTACAACTAAGAATTACTTTCATGCTATCGTCCCTAATTTCTGTTTCCACCGCAACAAAGGTGCTATCATCAAACGAATAAAACACTCAAAGCCACTTAAAATATTCCCCAGAGAACAACCAACATTGAATATTAATAACAAAGCGAGTATTTAACAGACCACAACAGCCAGAACATAATATTTTCTATAATCCTACTGAAATATTTCAATAAACCCAAAGCAAAAGGGGGAAATATTCGAGCCCCAAAAGTTTCGCACAACTTTCGAACGATTTCTCAGAATACTTATACAGGAATGTTTTAAGGGATTAATAATGTTTAATTGAACTTTTATTAAATATTTTGTGAATTTTAATTTTTTCAAGCGGTGGGTTGACGCTGGCTAACAGCATCAGTGACAGTATCAGTTTAGATCTTGTACAAGTCAGAGACATCTTTAGACTAGACATATTCTACAGGACAAGTTTTACTACTATAGAATTTCAGTGTCAGCCTAATACTCTTAGTAATGGTTTTTTGTAGGACTAAAATCAGGACATAACATATCTTCCGCGCCGTGATTCGATTCCACACATGGTGGATATGTACCTAAAACTCTCTGTAAACTACAACCTCCACCAGTCTACCTACTATGTTCATTAATCGCTCAGTTAATTTACTGATGCACTATGCACATACCTACTTTTGTACTCATGCTGTCATGTTATCAATATTGCAATAGCGTGCATTTTCGTTCGTTTGGTACATTACTTATTAACAAAGAGAACTCCACTGTTTAATGGGTACTGTGATTGACTAATGCGAATGTAATGTAGAAGATTTGCCTAGGCTACGTATTTTTGTACTGCGGTCGGAAAATTATCTAGGTTTTGGATAGTCTGACTCCAAAGACATTAAAATATTTACTCAAAAATGCATATAATGTGGTCAATATTTTGACAACCTTGTTTGAGCAAAGTCGACCTTGCCGTCCTGTTTCAAGTAGCGGCCGGCAAAGTTTTGCTGGCCGCTCTAACAGGCCGGCAATGTTTTGCCGGCCGCTATTTTGACGTTTCAACGTTTTAAAAAATCAAATCCACAAAAATTTTATTTAAAACACAGCTGTTTGTATCTATAGAGATAGGTACAAATATATTTTTTAATTAAATTACTTGCTAGTTTTATTTAGATTAGGTACTTGCATTTTTGAGTAAAGCAAGCTATACAAACCTTGGCCCACAATGACTGCTTCGCTGGTCACGCTATGATTGCCTCGAGCTAGCCTAGCTACGCTCTAGGCCTTTCAGCTTGGCCATCACTGCATCCCTTGCTGTCCTCGCTGTAAAGGCCTCGACTTACGGTCTCGGCCTTTATCTCAGCTCGTCCATGAAGTGCTGCACGCTGACCGCGCTGTGTCGGCCTGGAGCTGCGCTACGCTGCGCTGTCGGCCATAATCAGCGCGACCAGCAAAGTAGTCATTATAGACCGCGGCAGTAATGTACTATTACGAGCGATAGCCGGAAAATCATCACCAATCCACTGCCTCCTGGCCATTACATAAAGATCAACTGCTTTTATTACCTATTTAAAATCATCATCGTCCGGTTCAAAAATCAAGATCAGATCTTAGATTTGATTCCAGTATTTGAGGTTGACTCATCAAGTATTTTCCTTCTACATTTAGAAGCCATCTCAGTTGCAATAACTCCTTCTTCGTTAAAAAGAGCAAATTATCCATTTGAAAAAACCCTATTTTTAGTTTTTTTTTTTCCATTTGATTTTAACGATTATCTGGCAGTTTGAGTACAGTCAGCCCCAAAAATATGTAAACGATTATTCCATAATTGTTAATACAATGTAAAGCTACAAAACATAGTAAACAATTCACTTCATCGAAACCTCGTACGCAGGCCGGATACATAGTTAATATAAACACTCCATGTCCAAAACAGGGCAATCTACATTAATCTCTCAAACATGTCAACAACAATCCTTCAAAAACAAGATGACCAATGCTTGCACTGACTGGGCAAGTCCACTCAAATCTGTGTGATTCTTCCTTCAAAGGACTATGACAGAAACTAATCTGCGTAGTCCTCATATATGACTTTATCAAGACTATTTCTGGATCTTAAAAGAGACCATGACGTCTGTTTGCTTCGGCTGTTTTTTCTCAAAGTAGCCAGGTTCGATACATCAGCCTTACCCAGCTTTTAAAAGGAATGACATGTAAAAAATAAAACCTATTTACAAAAAAAAGATTGTGTGGTTTTATGAAACCACGGTAAAAGTGAAACTTTTTAACAGTATAGACATTTAACAAAAATGTAATAATATTCCATTAAGGGTATAAAACGTATAAAACGCGGAGTACGGATAAACTGAAAGGCGTTCTGACGAGTGCCTTTCACTTTATCCCTACTACGCGGCCGAGCGTCACGCGACATGCAACACACAGACGAAAAAGTTTGAGACGATGTAATAAAAGTTTCACTTTAATAAGCCTTGGTTAATAACATCTTAATATACCTACCTATACAAGAAACGAATGGAGCGGCCGTTAGCTTCCTTAATTCTATACATAACCGGTATTTAATTAAATCCAAATAAATTATAATTAAGTTTATAAAGGCGTTACCTAGAACAAGATCTTTGATGGATTTGCTCTAAGTATTAACAATTTGAAATATTCTATCAATTTCTGGAGTTTGGTATCTCTAACTTCAAAGTAAGAAATTTTATTAAAGAAATATTTTCCGAATTTATTTCTATCGAACGTTATCTTTGATGTAAACTTACCTAACTACCAAAGAAAGATATTTTCAGAAAGATATTTTGGATATTCTTTTTAAGTAAAAATTCGTTACCTTTTATAAAAAATTGTTTTAGTTCTTAGCATTATGTTTTTTTTTTCGGTGAGAGACACACTTACTGTCACAAAATTATAAATAGTTGAATTGAATTAAAGTCTTTATAAGAAGACTAGCTGTCCCGCGCAACTTCGTCTGCATGACATTTTCCCCGTTTTCGCAACATTTTTCATTGCTGCTCCGCTCCTATTGGTCGTAGCGTGATGACATATAGCCTATAGCCTTTCTCAATAAATGGACTATCTAACACTGAAATCATTTTTCAAATCGGACCAGTAGTTCCTGAGCGCGTTCAAGCAAACAAACAAACTCTTCAGCTTTATAATATTAGTATAGATATATTATCATTTGTGTATTTTTGCCTCGTTCGTCTTTTTGAAAGCGCGACTGTTGACCGCGTCGGGCAAAGAGATTCCCATCAGAAATTACTCTGCCACAGAGTCTGGATAAATCCAGACTAGCTATGTCAGAGGCCTATGGGCGGAATTAGAACTCTGACATCAGATCGGCACTAACCTCATGAAAAG
Source organism: Cerastis leucographa (assembly GCA_963082945.1). Classification (NCBI taxonomy): domain Eukaryota; kingdom Metazoa; phylum Arthropoda; class Insecta; order Lepidoptera; family Noctuidae; genus Cerastis; species Cerastis leucographa. The sequence continues at coordinate 20,650,880 of OY720381.1, read as the reverse complement.
AATAAGAAGCATAGACTCGCCGCTATTACATGGGACTTAAACATCACTGGTGATAATGTGTACTTTGTATTATCAGCCTGTAAAGAACCCCAAAATACTAATATTTATATATTAGTATTTTAGTATATTAGTATCCTAGTTTGCCTTGGCTGGGATAAATCTCATCATCATCATGAGCCTATAATGTTCCCACTGCTGGGACAGAGGCCTCCTCTCTATGAGAGGGAGTAGGCTGTAATCCACCACGCGGGCCCAGTGCGGGTTGGTAGATGTCACATGTCTTCGAATTTTTTAGTTCTCAGACATGCCGGTTTCCTCACGATGTTTTCCTTCACCGTTTGTGAGGGCAACGGTGAAGAAATAAATAACACAAAAGTAATGCGCCTGCCTGGGTTCGAACCCACGGCTTACTGCTCGTAAGTCAAGGCTGCCACCACTGGGCCACCGCTGCTTTCTGGGATAAATGCCAAAGGGTAAGTGTTAACTATAACTTTTCACCAACCTTAAGGTTACACTGTCGGTCATTCTTCCATACAAACGTAGTATGGTGATTACACTGATTACTTGTCTGTTCGACGGTGTAGGTTCAAAACTAAAAATTGTAACAACTGGTCTTGTAATCATCATCTAGACCTGTATGGAAGAAGAATTGAAAAAAAAAATTGTTTCGAAGTTATGAGCGTCGAAACTTCCATATTACAACACTCATTTTAATTTATTTGGGCGTAAATATATAACTTATGTATTATGAAAATGGAAAAAAACCGTACAGGGATCTAAGATAATTTATTTAAAAGTTCAAATAATTTACTTAGAGTAGATACATTCGGTAGTTTTTCCATAATATCCATAATAAATAACTAAATAAAAACTAGATAAATGAATACTAAATAAATTAATAACTTCACTAAATAGCACGCACGCCAACGAGTTCGAGCCGTCGACTTGTGCAACCTTAACAAACCTAATCAAATTCTTTACCGTGACATCGTTGTACCAAAACCAGGTTTCTCAGTAGCCAACTTAGTACGGACAGGCGATAGACAAATTAAATTAGCATTGAGACGCCTACACGAGTCATTCCCAGTCCTCACAAAAGGGATGTCTGGGCTTGTATCTCAGAAGCTAAAGGGGATCAGACATCTGCATTCAACAATTACAGTGGAGAGTAATTGGAAACGAAGTGTGTAGCATGTAGAGGACGTGCATTATCATGTGAAGGATTTGTTCATGGAAATAACCCCGTTCTTTATGGCTTGGTACTGCATAAATAAACAACACAAAATAAGTTAATCCTCTTACAAATGCGGAGGCTGCTTTTTTAGTACTTAACATACTTTACATTTTACTAAGACGATTGGTATTTAGAATAAATATAGTCAGCTCAGCAGATGAATTCCATTATACAAAAAAAAAAGTAGGAAAACTGCAGTATATACAAGATGTTGTTTTGCATCCTCGTCAAAATTCTGGAGGTTGTCACAAAAGACATCATATAATCAATTAAAATTACGGTACCTAGTTAATTATTAATAAACGCTGTTTTTTTTATTGTTTATGTTTGTCAGTATTTCAGAATAACCCCCTTAACGTGGTTTAGGTGATATGAAATTATCGAATAAGCCTTTGAGATTGTTTGTATGTGTGAAAGCGAGGTAATAAGGCGAGGATCAGACGGGCTGCGTTTAAAACAAGGGTGATTCACACTTACCGATTTCTGTAAATAATAAAAAGAATAAAAATTGCCTATCATTTTATTATTGGTTCGGGACGAGAATCATTAACATAGTTACTTCCTTGAATTTGACGAGGATGCAAAGAACACCTTGTATATGTATTGTTTATATTCCTCATAAAAAAAAAACAATTCATAAACAATCAAATCCACGATACGAACGATAAGCATTCCCATTCTGTGCGTATGTCAAAAACAAAACGTGGGGCCGCCATTTTGTGCGTGCCACGATAATGGATAAAAGTTTTAATTCAAATTTATAGTAGCAACAGCTCTGTATTATGGGCACTGAAGTAAAACAAATGGGTTATTTTATTACAGCACGCAGTTATTTTAATGTACGGCCGAATATCACTACAGTTGTTGATGACATCGGGAACAAGAGTTGTGTGTAACTAGTCAACAACTGGATACATTGTGTGTATGGTAATGAGCTGTTTTTTAAGCCGACCCCAAAATAGTTGGGGAAAGGCTAGGCAGATGATGATGGTATAGAGCTGTTTTTTGTAAGCTGTGACGTAATAGATTGGCAATGTGATTGGATATCTATTATATAAAATTCTCGTGTCACAATGTTAGTTAGGTACCATACTCCTCCGAAACGGCTGAACCGATTTGTATGAAACTTTATGTGCATATCAGGTAGGTCTGAGAGTCGGACAATATCTATTTTTCATACTAAAACCCATAAAAATTTCCACGCGATCGAAGTCGCGGGCAGCAGCTAGAGTTACTATGATATGACCACTTTATGTGTGCAATTCAATGTGACGTTAGGTACTTGTCAAGAAAATTTGCATCGATATGTCAAACTTGGTATATTTATTTTAAAGTATCTTCATCATCGTCTGCCTAGTCTTTTCCCAAGTATGTTGGGGTGCGCTTACAGCTGGTCTAACCGGATGCAGCTTAATATCAATATTTTACCTGAACTTGAACTGAACTTTGTATACAGCCGTTTGTAGCAGCAGCTCAATATATATGTTGCCAATACCAGTCATTGACCCATTTTTATTGACGTTCTTAATTTAAAAAATGAAAATAAAGCCTTTACATTTCTGAATCGACCTCTATAGTGATCGAGAATAAAAACGATACAGTTTATTGTTTTGGTTCCTGCGAAGAGATAATATGGGCAATGACCGCTTTTGCCATACTAACGCAACATCTATAGAACATTATCACTACCCTCGCTACCCGTGTAGAGACACGGCCGTGTTCCAGGCATAGCCGAGCTTCTATGTACCAGTTATGTCAGCGATGTACACCACTGTACCACGTGTTATAGCGTGGAACGCGGATGTACATTGTACATGAATGAACGTGAACATTGCATGGTCAGGGATGTAGGTAGGTTGCTGGACTTTGGTCTATGGTTATTTGTTAGTGTTTACAACTGAGCCACAAAATAGGAATGAAAAATTGTTTGATTCGAGGTTCACGCGGCAAGTCATCAAGCAATACATGTCCAGTATGACATTGCCTCGATTTTTTATAGATTTCCCGTACAATGAGAGATCCACATAAACTGGTTTTGTATAGCTTGATTGATCGCCACAAGAGAACCAAGGATAGGTATGTGCAAGAGGACCAAGGTTATCAACGTAGCCCGAAGAATTGCCAAACTTAAGTGGCAGTGGGCAGGTCACATTGCTCGGGCTGATGGAGCCGAAACATTCTGGAATGCCGACCGCGAACCGGAAGACGATGCGTTGGAAGGCCTCCCACTAGGTGGACCGATGAAGGTTGCGGGGATCCGCTGGATGCGAGTCGCACGGGACCAATAAACGTGGCGACACTTGGGGGAGGCCTATGTCCAGCAGTGGACGTCGTACGGCTGAAATGATGATGATGATGATGATTGGTCGCCGTTCGTACTACACTCGTGCTATGGTGATAAGGAAAGGCTACTATAATTTTGTTTTGAAATTAAGCAGCACCAGACTTAAATATGCAGTTGTCTAGGCGGTAGACCCTACTTTCAGCATCTTTGTTACTTTCAGCCGGACTGTTGACCTATGTACCAACCTCTTGCAAAGAAAAATCTAACGATTTAATTTCTAAGAACTTCAGCATTTGAACGTCACGTACTACTCACTGACGGTTGAGATTTCACTCGTATGCCTTCAGGAATAAGGTAGAAAAGTCGACGGTCAGTGAGTGCGGTAGTACCTATACGCCACATAATAGGAACTTACCGGGAGTAAATACAGCAGTTTGGTTTTAAAAACAACAAAGCCATAACGGATCGCCTGCCCGTCACCTGCATGCTAAAGTGATTCTTTATGCTAGAAACTTTATAATACACTCAAAAAACATTATCATGGTCACCTGCAAGTGCGATCATAATAACTTAATTATTCAAGTCTAGTAATTAAGTAATTCTAACGTAGTTTTATAAATAAATCTACATATATCTATACTAATACTAATATTAATATAATATATTCTATATAGCTGAAGAGTTTGTTTGTTTGTTTGATTGCTTGAACGCGCTAATCTCAGAGATTATTTATCGAATTTATCGAGGAAGGCTATAGGCTATATATCATCACGCTACGACCAAAAGAAGCGGAGCAGCAATGAAAAATGTTTCGGAAACGGGGAAAATGTGACGCAGACGAAGTTGTGCTGGACAGCTAGTTGTTAATAAAGTTATGAGTCCCCAAACACCTAAGTACAGTCAAATCTTTTACACCTTCGGCATCTTAAGGTGTAATTTTGTCTGCAGATTCTATCGTGCAATAATAGAAGATAGAATCTGCTGCTCCGATTGAGCATAATATATTGTGGCGTCAATACCGCAGAGTGACCTCCAGCAGTTTTCCGAACTTAACATGACATGAGAAAAGTGTGTTAGGTTACAGCCACATTTCGCCAGCTACGTTTAAGTTCTGTGTAATAGGGCACAAGCCTATTGCCATCAACAGGGCAGAAATCCAGACTCCGGCTGCTACCGAGAAATTCCAGATGAAAAACCCAATAAGACTTTGCACGACCTGGGAATTGAATAGGATCTCAAGATCACGGTTGCGACCACTAAACCAATGAGATACTCTTCCCAACATGGTAAACCGAGGTAAAATGTGGCACTCTGTCAAGTCTAAGAACCTGCTTAGTGAAATAGTTCCAAGCGCGTCATGTGTGCTGACTTAATGAATAATCTGAAAAGTATCGAAGATGTAAAATACTTGACTGTATCAATTTGCTTGCAAATCATTATCTACCTTTTTTTTTACGGATGGGAAATCATCAAATGACTTCTCCGGCTCTGGGCGGAGCGGGAGGGAGTGTCAGACTTGACTGACTAAAACCCACCCATGTTCCTTCTTAGCCCTTTGTGTTCCAGGGCCGCGGTATCTCTTTCGAACAACCCGCAGCCCATCATTATCTACCTAACCTAGCCTTTTCACAAACTATCTTGGGGTTGGCTTCCAGTCTAACCAGATGCAGCTGAGAACTAGTATTTTACATGAAGCGACTGCCTTTCTGACCTCCACAACGCAGCAACTGGGTAATACGATACCCCTTGGTAAGACTGGATGTCAGACCTTTAACTACTGACTATTCGTAACGACTGTCAAATATCTACAAATGACAGCCGGAACCAACGGCTTAACGTGCTTTCCGAGGCACGGAGGAAACTCGGTATGTACGTAATTATAGTCACCCATCTACGGACCAACCTAATCAAGCAAGGCTTAACCTTAAAGATCGACCCCTGCAGCTGTTATTATTAAGCCACGAGCTCCTCCAATCAATTTGCTTGCAAAATATTAGCCCAAAAAAGCAGCGGAGGCGCTTGGACAATATTTTTTTTTTGGAAATCTCAAAGGCACATTGACTTGCTCATTAATATGAATTTCAGTGCTGCCACGTTTTCATAATTATCCTACACCAGTTGTGTTTATTTACATATGCAAAAATAAAAACTGAATTTCAATATTGTTTTGGCAGCACCTGTTCGCTTCATATACATCGGATCGAGATATACTTAGGTACCATCACATCGAGATAGATTATACTTTGAAATATGCAGAATTATGAGCAGGCTTACGTAAATCTGTTTAGGTTAGATTTTGGATATGAACGAGCTTAAATGAGGCATAATGGTATCTTTATAAATAATAGTATAACTATACAATGCGATAGAGTTCGTAGGAGATTATTGGTTAACCCCTTGGCCACGAGCTACGCGATCAAGCGACTCGCTTCTTGAACGACGGCAGACAAAATAAAATCAAATTGTTTCCATGAGTCCCTGCGACAGGGAAATGACGAACATTCAAAATCAAAGAATATAAAAATTTTAATTCACGTACATGGGCACCTATAGAACGTCGAGAAAAGGTACGCGGTTCGGGTTGGTCGTATCCTATGGAGAAGAAACTGGCAAATTCCATGGTTACTCTTTTAAAATGATTTGGTTTTATACAAGGTGTTGTTTTGCATCCTCGTCAAAATTCAGGAGGTTGTCAGAAAATACATAAATAATCAATATAAATTACGGTTCCTATTTAATCTAAACTAATATTATAAAGAGGAAAGATTTGATTGTTCTTTTGTTTGTTAAGATTTAACTCAAAAATTACTGGACCGATTTTAAAAATTCTTTCACAATTGTAATGCTACATCTTTACTGAGTTACATAGGATATTACATTTATATTATATTATATTATTGGATTTATATTATATTATATTACAATTTTCGCGGACGACGACGCGGTTCAAGTGCTAGGTATTAATAAACGCTGCTTTTTTGTTGATGATTAAAGTTGTCAGTATTTCAGATTATGGAATAAGAAACTCGATCGTTTCTTATTCCCTAAACCACACAATAAACGATTGAGATTGTTTGTATGTGTGAAAGCTCGGTTATAGGGCGAGGATCGAACGGGCCGCGTTTGAAAAACGGGTGGTTCACACTTACCGATTTCGGTAAATAAGAAAAAAATACCTTCCCATTTTATTATTGATTCGGGTCGAGAATCATTAGCATTAGTTACCTCCTTGAATTTGACGAGATTTCAAAATAACAGCTTGTATAATTTTATTGTAGTATCATGTTACACCATTGTTACTTAAGTATGGGGGGGACAGTGTAGGCCCGACAATAAGTCGTTGCCTACTCCACAAAAAACGTAAAATAAGATAAAAAATTAAATTAACAAGCATCTACGAAAACATTTAAAAGTATTTCTGCTAAACCTTTGACATAGTTTTACCCACAGCAGCATTTCATTAACGCAGTGATTCGTAGAGGTATATCCTATTCAATTGAATTACTTGACAATCCAAGTGTCTCCCAAGTTAAACACGTCGGTTTATTAGGGCAATGTTCAATGTAACCTCTAGATTGCGTCGTGTTATAACTTACTTCGTCAATCGAAGCGACTTCAGGAAGATTATTCCACTCTGGTCCACCAATTTGTGGTTTCTTAAATAACATACCAGTTGGGCAAAGTGGTATGGTATTTAAGAAAAGACAGTTTCAGTCAAGAAGGGCCTTATGTTCCTTCAATTTTATTTGCATAACTCACAGTATTTTAAGTATACAGGGTGATTGGTATTTTTAAGCATTCCTTGAAGCTTGAAATGGGTGACACTAGACCTAATTTTCAGCAATTTTGACCCCGTTAATATTACCCATTTCAAGAAAATCACCCAATTACCAATCACTGTGTAAATTTTTACCTAAATTCATTATACTGTGAATTATAAAAAATCAACCCAACCCTAACATTTAATCTAATAAATCGATTAGTAGGACACACATTTTAAACATTTACCCGGTGGGATAACTAGGTGGAGCAAAGCGGAATATTTCTGAAGCTAATGTTAGGTGTAACCTCTAGATTGCGTCGTGTTATAACTTGACTTCGCAAATAGAAGAGAATTCGACGAATACATTAGCGATGTGACGCGTTAACGTAAATTGCGCAGGTAACATTCGGTGGTGACTACAAACATCAAACAAGTCCTTTAAGGTGCGTCCCGTTTTAACTATTCCAGGAACTAATAAAATTAACTGACCGAGAACCTGTTTGGTCTAGTGAAGTCGGGTGGGTGCCAGCGTGTCTGTTGATCATGGTTTTCTAGATTTGACATGAAGAGGGCCTAGACAAAGTGGGATTCTATCATTGAAATGGCGATAGTAATAATGGAAAAGTCAATAATTAGTAAGATGATATAGGTAAGCTACAAAGGAGCTCGTGGCTACATAAAAAGAGCCTCACGGGTCGATCTTCAAAGGTTAAGCCGTGCTTGCCAAGGTCGGTCTGTGGATCGGTGTGGCGAGTTCCCTCGCAAAGCACGTTAAAACCGTTGGTCCCGGCTGTCATTTGTAGATCTTTGACAGTTGTGATAGTGGCCCGAAATCTGACAGCCAGTCTCACCAAGGGGTATCGTATTAGCCAGTACTAACCGGATTGTGCAGGTCAGATAGGCTGCAGTCGCTCCATGTAAAATACTAGTAACCCAATAAAGTTGGGAAAAGGCTAGGCAGATGATGATATAAGCTACCAAAAAACGTATACGGGACGGAAGAGACCGCGGCGCACAAACGAGTACCACATATTATGTACATCACTCCGAAGTTCTAAACCCCAACACAAAAGATTTTCATTGATAATTTTTATACAAACAGCTGTTCCATACATTTTGACGCTGTACACACACAGCCGCTCGTTCAATCTTTAGGTTAAACCGCGGTTGCCATGGTTGGTTCGTTGGATAATCACCCATTACATACCGAGTTCCTCCGTGCCTGCGAAGTCCGGGAGGTAGCGTTGCATTTTAGGTAGTGTTTTTACGCCGATCGGTTGCCATCTTATTCAATAGATGTCGAATGACTGATAAGTGAACCAAGCGTCAGCTGACGCGGTGGGTGCAGGATGGAAAGGTTACGGAAGAAGTGAAAAAATTAAAAAAATAAAGTTAAAAAACCCTTTTTAAAAAAGCTTTTATTTAAATGCTCAAAAAGAAGAAAATAAAATTTTCTTTTAAAATTTTAACTATCAACTTATAACCTCATTATACACAATTTATATGATCATAAAAGCTTGTCGCAAGGTTTACTTGTGTAAATAAACTAGTAACTATTTATCTGGTGTTTTTTTTTTTAATTTCAGTTTAATTAAATACTTATAGGTACCTACGCAAACCTCGCGACAAGCTTTTATGATCATATAAATTGTGTATAATGAGGTTATAAGTTGATAGTTAAAATTTTAACGAAAATTTTATTTTCTTCTTTTTGAGCATTTAAATAAAAGCTTTTTTTAAAAAGGTTTTTTAACTTTATTTTATTTTAACATTTTTAGTTTTGCCATGATCTTTTCTGACCACACATCATTATCACAATCTCAACACTTTTTTCATTCCATGCTATTTATTTACCGTTAAAGAGTTCCCTCGTGAGAAGACGATCCTAGCTGCAGGATGAGATCATGATAGAATTCATGTTTATCCATCAAATTTAAACATGCATACAAATTTTCGTATCTGTGCTATTAACCGTTGAGGAGTTCCCTCGTGAGAAGACGATCCTGGCTGCAGAATGAGATCATGAAAGAATTCAAGTTTATCCATCAAATATGAACGTGTATACAAATTTTCATGTCTCTGCTATAAACCGTTGAAGAATTCTCTCGTGAGAAGACGATCCTGGCTGCAGGATGAGATCATGATAGAATTCATGTTTACCCATCAAATTTAAACATGCATACAAATTTTCGTATCTGTGCTATACACCGTTGAGGAGTTCCCTCGTGAGAAGACGATCCTGGTTGCAGGATAAGTTCATGATACAAATCGTGATTATCCATCAAATATGAACTCGTACGCAAAGTTTCGTGTCTGTGCTATTAACCGTTGAAGAATTCCTTCGTGAGAAGACGATCCTGGCTGCAGGATGAGATCATGAAAGAATTCAAGTTTATCCATCAAATATGAACGTGTATACAAATTTTCATGTCTCTGCTATGAACCGTTGAAGAATTCCCTCGTGAGAAGACGATCCTGGCTGCAGGATGAGATCATGATAGAATTCATGTTTACCCATCAAATTTAAGCATGTATACAAATTTTCGTATCTGTGCTATTAACCGTTGAGGAGTTCCCTCGTGAGAAGACGATCCTGGCTGCAGGATGAGATCATGATAGAATTCATGTTCATCCACCAAATATGAACTTGCACGCAAAGTTTCGTGTCTGTGCTATTAAACGTTGAGGAGTTCTCTCGTGAGGAGACAATCCTGGCTGCAGGATTAAGCTATGTCTGTCATAAAAGTGTATTGTCATCAAAACCAAAGGTGTGTGCAAAATTTCAGCTCAATCGGACATCGAGAAGTGGTTCTAATTTAGATTCCAAGAATCCACCGTAACAAACATACAAACATACATACATTGCAAGTTAAATAAAAGCTTTTAAAAATAAGTCATAGTACGCTGGCTGATTTTTTTTTCATTAATATTTTACATCGTCCTGAGCTAAAAAATCGTCAGCTGCATGGTGGAGGGGGGATTATGCGTCAGCCGCTCGCATGAACTTGTAAAAGAAACACGTAAATAATCCCGGCTGTCATTTGTAGATCTTTGACTGTCGTTGAAGGTAGTCAGTGGCCTGGAAGTCTTACAACCAGTCTTACCAAGGCATATCGTATTACTCAGTATAAAATAAGAAATTAGTACATAAGGGGCAGTTTGAAAGTGGCGCCGGTGACTGAAAAGATTTGTGGTAATCGGTTGTCGTGGTATGGGCATGTGATGCGGAGGAATGAGGAAAACGTCGTGAGAAAAGTTTTGAGTATGAATGTGGATGTTTTTAGGAGTAGAGGAAGACCAAAGAAACGATGGATGGACTGTGTGAAGAATGATATGGCAAGAAAGGATGTGTCTCATGAGATGACAAGTAATAGAGAAGTATGGAAGAAGAAGACATGCTGCGCCGACCCCAAATAAATTGGGATAAGGGCAAGAGAATGATGATGATGATCGTATTACTCAGTACTAACTGGGTAGTGCAGGTCAGATAGGCAGTCGCTCAGTGTAAAAAACTGCTATTTAGCTGCATCCAGTTAGACTGGAAGCTGACCCAAACTTATTTGGGAAAATTCTAGGCAGATGATGAACTTTATTTGGCAAACTTGATCTTCACGTCATGTCCTCAACAGAAACAAATAAAAACCACCCAGTAATAGCCCAAAACGCTCATTTATCTAACCTAACATTTACGACTAATTCGCAACTAAACAACCAATTGACGATAAAATAAGAAATACCTTTCCTATTCCGGCAATAAAACTCTTATATTACAGCTATATGCCCTTATAGAAGAATAGAGGCGTTAAATAATACAAAAGAAACGATATAAAGTGATATAGAACCTTGTTTTGAGTTTATGTGAAGATCGTAAAATTGTTATGGCGGCAGGTACGACTTCCAGAGGGTCGTGCCAATAAAACAGGTAAATAGGTACCTATATGCTTTTTTATTTGATCTTCGTTTCATATTTTTAGTGTTTTAAATAAAAGTTTTCTTTGTTGTGTTTTGCAATTTTGCTATTGATGGTTTTCTTTTTTTTTGAAGTGAAACTTCTTATGCGACTTCCAACAATTTTGCGTTAAACGTTTAACGCTACCATGGAGGGGAATAGAAAGAGACAGAGCGAGAGTGAATGCGTGGCACTCGAACGCATGCGTGTAGTATTACGAAGTTTCACTTCTTCCGCGCGGAGGGACCCCACGCACTATTTTCATTTTATCATGTGGGGGTGAACTAGGTTTAAAAATATTTTATATCTACTATAGGCCTCGGCTTTCCAGTGAATGTACTGCCTGTAACGGAACGGTGCCCCGAACGGTTAGGCAGCGGTGTACCTATTAGTACAAGCACATTTAGCCACTTATGTTTTAAGTCCCATGTAAACGGAGGCGAGCCTATTGCCATCAACTAGTCACAAATCCAGAATGCGTGCTGCTACTGAGTGATTCCTGATGGAAAATCCAATAACACTTTGCCCGAGACGGGAATCGAACCCAGGTCCTCATGCTCAGCAGCCGCTCTTGTGACCACTCGACCATCGAGGTAGTCAACAACTACTGCTTAACTCTTAGGTTCATAAAGGAATCTTTATAAAAATAATAACATTCTAGAGAAACTTTTAGGCTACTATATTCAACCTATAACATTCTAACTACTGGGAACCGAATATAGGCTGAACTCCCTTGTGTAAATATCCATATATATAAATGCAAAAGTCACTCTGTTTGTTTGTTTGTTACCTTTTCACGACTAAACGGCTGATCAGATCTTAATGAAATTTGGCAAGAATATAGATTTCAATCTGGAGAAGGACATAGGCTATATATTAATTGCGGTTAAGGAAAAAATCTCTTGATTCGCAAATGGTTGCGAACAAGGAGTAAACATTCTTAATTCGCAACTAGTTGCGAATCGCAGTTGCGAAAACCGCCGGAGGGATATCATCACGCTGCGACCAATAGGAGCGGAGCATGAAAATGTGACGCAGACGAAGTTGCGCGTGACAGCTAGTTTACAAATAAATAGAGCTTATGATCATAATGCTAATCACACGTATAATGACTTATCACAAGGTCCAAGGAAAATCTACAACTTATTAAATAAAGTCTGTTTTTCTGAAAGACGACATCGTTCCCGTTAATGTTGAAACTCAAATGGAAAATAACATAAAAATAAATAAGTTACATTTGCCCATTAACTTTTTAACGATAGCGAATAAACTTTGTACCAGGAAGCAACAACGAAAAAGTAACAATGTTTCCAAAATACTTCTTATTTGAATATGATCAGATAGGTAGGTAGGATGTAAATATTTCTTTAACTAGCTGTCCCGCGCAACTTCGTCTGCGTCACATTTCCCCGTTTTCGCAACATTTTTCATTGCTGCTCCGCTTCTATTGGTCGTAGCGTGATGATATATAGCCTATGTTACTTCTAATACCTCCAAAAATATGTGTACAAAGTTTCATGATAATCGTTTGAGTAGTTTTCGCGTGAAAGCGTAACAAACAAACCTACTTTCGCATTTATAATATTAAGGCGGAAACATACTTACGTGTCGTGGCGTGTCGTGGCGCACCAGAAGCAAATTGGTTTTATACATTTAATATGGTTAGGGACATATTTGCATGGCGTGTCGTGTCGCAACGATGTATGAAACCGATATGCTTCTGGCGCGTCACGACACGCCACGACACGTAAGTGTGTTTCCGCCTTTAGTTAGGATTAGCCCAGAGGTATTGCAGATGTGAATACAGAGATTATGGATTTTGAATTCAAGAAACACAGGTTCAAGCCTATTCATCATCTGCCTTTTCACAACTTTACCTTTTAACTTTAGGTTCAGTTGAAAACTATGGGCACTAGTTGTCCGGCATTTTGCTGAACTGGTTCTATTTGGTGCAGCCGTGAGTCGCACAATATTTATTGTTTAGTTTTAAGTTTTTTTTTTTTGTGTGTACTTGTGGCATGTACCGTTTTTTCATAAACGTTTTTTCTTTCTTTCTTTCATGCAATGGGTGGTCACGTTTCCACGGACCAACCTAGGCAAGCGAGATCGACCAGAGCTGCTGTTTTTATTTAGCCATGAGCTCCTCAGGTTCAATTCTATTTAATTGTACCTATTGTGCTATTACGAGCTTCGGCCCGCGACTGCATCCATATCGAAGAAACATATCTTGGACTCGATAAAAGGGAGCAGCTTTCCATCGGTGAAAACAAAATAGCAATCGGACGAGTAGTTTTGGAGATAACCTTATATCCAAACTTACAAAATAGCAAGTGTGAGTCGGACTCGTTCACCGAAGGTTCCGTTCAAATTCATTTTTGTTATGCGCGAGTAAAATCATAAAAGTTATTTTTATGATTTTTTCTTGAGTGTCGAAATATCCATTTTTTGCAGAATAAAGGGCTTACCTTTTTTTACGTAAACTTAGATGAAAGGAACGTAAGTCTTATGGTTTTAATTTCGACTCGACAACTCCACGCGTTCCCAAGATAAAGGGTCTTGACAGACAGACAGACGGACAACAAAGTGAAAAATCCTTATAGGATCACTTTGTTCTCCGTCAAGGGCTTCGTTTGAGCTACGGAACCCTAAAAATATCCATTTCATGACTAATATTACTCAATAACCGCGCATATTTTCGACTCTAACTCTAAAATCTAAACAAGCTCTAAAAACTGAAGAGCTATCAACCCATTAAATGTGTTTCAGTGGGCACTGGACACTGGGTATCGCACACTTGGTACTGGAAATAAAACAACGTATCGCCAAAGAGAAAAACATAGAATTTTAATAGTAACAAGTGCATGAGAGTACTAGTTACACGCCGAGGTTACAAGTGGATGACCCAGTGCCACTGTGGGTTTTTTTTTCTTCATATTTTATGTACATATTTCATAAGTGCTGGCTGGTATGTTTGGAGATACTTGGAGTGTGTTATTTTACAAAATTGTAAAATAACAAAATAATGGGATATGACACGGTGGCAATGATTTGTCGATTATACTAGCTACGTTATCGCCTATCCTACACAACGTGTAATAAAAAGGATACATAATATGATTCAAACTTAAGGGTATCCTAGCCGTCCTCCCGCGTCCGGCCCTGGTTCAATCCATGGTCTGGAGTGAGAGGGAATGGGAGGCCGTCGCCTCTTTCTGCGACGCGGTCATGCTAGCGAAGGAGGCGGCGGAACGTGAGAGGGCGAGAACCTCACGTCTCTGCCGCCGCGGGAGACGCCCCGGGCGTCGGGGCCACCCACTGGCCCCCGGTCTCCGTCGGCGCGGGCCTGTGGACGGTGAGTAATGGGCTACCTTACCGTCCGTCCGTCTTATGACGACAGGCCGTGTCGACGGCGCGTTCGTGTTCCACGCGCGCCTCAAGGAGATGTCAGCAAATTGGACCGACGCCTGCCAGGGCTGCGGGACTGTTCAAACGAGATACCGTGGCCTTGGAACACAGAGGGCTAAGAAGGAACATGGATGGATTTTAGTCAGTACAAGTCTGGCACTCCCTTCCGCTCCGCCCAGAGCGGGAGGAGTCATTTGATGAATTCCCTTACGAAAAAAAAGGGTATGCCTCAAACTGGATACGTATAACAATTATTATGTTATTGTTCTAGAAAGCCTAATGTTTTATATTTACGTAGACAACTTGCTCAATTCCTGTAACCTTTTCAGTTAATCAAAATATTCAGTGTTTAGACCTCAAGACTGACGAAATTACAAACCTAACTAAACTTATTCAAGAAATGTTATACCTACAAGTTGGTCGGTTGTTAGTTGATTGGTGATTATACCTTTAGCATTTCGTACGAAACATTTTACGTTCAACAGTGCTCATCATTCACCTGACTTATCCCATTTAATTTGGGGTCGACGCAGTATGTCTTCTTCTTCCATAATCCTCTATTACTCTTTATTACAGCAACCACCTCCTTTATAGCCACATCATACTTTAAACAGTCCATACATCGTTTCATTGGTCTTCCCCTACTCTTAGAGCCACTACCTTCAATACTGCTACCTGATGATTTATGTTGCATATAATACCTACTCAAACCGTAGCGTATACAGGGTTATTGATAAAACACCAACAACCTCTAAAGAGGTCCTTGTACTCATCATTATGAACAACATTTGCTATGGGACCAAACCTGAAATCGCGAAAAAAAAAAACAGCTGTTCCGTACTTTATGTTCACATAACTCGTCAAAATGTAGGGAACAGCTGATTCTTTTTTTCACGACCAATCTTGAAATCGTGTAGTTGTTCATAATGATGAGTACAACGAGCTCTTTAGAGGTTGTTGGTGTTTTATCATTAACCCTGTATACGATACAGTTTGACTAGGTATTATATGCAACATAAATCATCAGGTAGCAGTATTGAAGGTAGTGGCTCTAAGAGTAGGGGAAGACCCTGTATAAAGGTAGCTGTAAGCAATCTTCCAAAACATACCTGCCTCACTGAAATCACTGTTCAACCACCGAAGAAAACAATCTCCCAACATCATACAATCTTCTCTATATTTGTATCCAACACAATCTGACAGCAATATTCAAGTTGCAGCTCGTTTAGACCGGACGAGTACTGGAACAATCTCAGTGTAATGCGAGAAGCGTGGGAATTGCAGTCACTGTTCCTTGGAACTAGTATTTTCAACTGTTACAGTATTTCATATCGCATTGTGGCAAGTGGGTTTCTAGGTAGATAGGGAAATGAAACCAAAGGTCACTTTACACATATATTATAGTGAAAAAAACACGAGACACAGAAAATTATCAGGGAATGGGTTCTAGGGTCTCTAAGGCACTTTGCACTGGCACTTGGTAGGTAGGTAGAAAATTACTGCCCTGGGCTTAGGCCACGCTGTAGCACGTGGGATGGCGTGAGGTCGCAGGGCAGGCAGCGGAGTGGAGAGGTGACCCCAGTGGTCACCTGGGCGTGGGCAGCACCACGTAGGTGGAGGGCGACTGCGCTTCCGTCGCAGGCAGGCTACGCCTCCAGTCCGGCTTAGGTAGCAGAGGCTAGTGGCCCGGACACGTGGCAGCGTGGGGTCTCGGCACCCACGGACCACGAGGGTGCAGGTTTCCGACGGCGGTAGCGGCCGCGTGGACAATCCCCTGACCGGCATCTCTCCAGCGGTAGGTGCGGAGGCAGCGGTGACGCCTGACAGCAGTTACAGGAAGCGTAGTCCGGACTGGAAACGCAGCCTTAGTCTGGAAGCGCAGCCCTAGACTGGAACCCTGGAATCAGCGCGTGGCGGGTGCTTCCTTAAGCGTTGTGCCAGTGCGAAAGCAAGCCTCCGTCGATGCGTGCGTCTCCCAGCCGTAAGCCCAAAGCAGAATGGATGGAGGAAGACTCACCCATCGTGGCGGCCTACAATAATAGGTTATGCGCGCACATGCTCCTAGGCATTTAGAAGGTTCCTCGCCGCGTGGCCAGGCGATTTAAGCGAGCAGCTAGGCAATACGCGGCAAGGCAAGTATGATGCATGATAGCGAAGCATGTGGGCGCATTCACAAAGAGGTGCAAGGTGGCAGGCGATATGGCAAGGGCCAATCACAGTACATAGGTTTTCTCGACAGTCATAGCTGGCTGCCGAGAAGAATAAATGCTGCCGGACTGCGCCGACAGAAATACACAGAAAAGGAATACAATATAGAAATATAGTCACGCTGAGCACTTACCCGTTTATCTCGGGGTTAAATATGTAGTGTTGGAGTTGAGAAAGGGCTTTGGAATGACTTGCGTGGGTTTATATAGTCCCTCACACACGCTCCCACTAAGCAATGACGTGTTCGTATTGAAAGATTTAGGGATGTCACTCGAAACTAGTGATGTGCGTTATAGTCGGTTTTTAAGAAATCGACTACAACGCTACAGCATTTTAAGTGGTAAATAGTGTTTTTTTTTTTTCTAGTTGTTTTAAAGAGTAAAAAGTTGGTTTACAACATACCTGGAGGATTAAAAAGAGCAATGTTTTGTATTGCTTCGTTGGTCTATTAGCCGAAAGCGGGACTTCTGAGCATGAAGTCTTGGGTTCGATTCCCAAATTGGGCAAAGTGTTATTGAGTTTTTTCGTCAGGAATTCCTCTGTAGCAGCCATGGAGTCTGGATATGTGCCCGATTGATGGCAATAGGCTCGCCCCCTATTACAAGGGACTAAAACAAAACTGGCGAAATGTGGGTGCACTATTACTCCTCTGCCTAACCCTTCGGGGATTAAGGCGTGATGTTATGTTATACAAGGTGTTGTTTTGCATCCTCGTCAAAATCAAGGAGGTAACTATGCTAATGATTCTCCTCCCGAATCGGTAAGTGTGAACCACCCGTGTTTTAAACGCAGGCCGTCTGATTCTCGCCCTAAAACCGTGCTTCCACATCTACAAACAATGTCAGACGTTTATTTGATAGTTTCTTATTCCCTAAACCACGTTATGGGGGTTATTCGGAAATACTGACTAACATAAACAACCAAAAAAATCAGCGTTTATTAGTAATTAACTAGGTACCGTAATTTTAATTGATTATTTATGTATTGTGTGACAACCTCCTGAATTTTGACGAGGATGCAAAACAACACCTTGTATGTTGTTCATCATCTCCAATAACAAAATGCGTTTACTAACCTAAACTCACGCGAATCTGACAAACACAAACAGGCGAAATAGCTATATTGGCGAGTAGCAAAAAAAAAAAGGGGTCTAGCAAACTCACATGTCAAGCCACGAGCTACTTGCTCAAGAAAAGCGCGTCTTGTGATTGCTTGAGCATTGTAGTTACTAAGAAGTAAGAACATGCCGTCATAGTTGCGTAGGTATTTATTTTATTGGTATATATTTTGTTTTGTATTTATACATAAGTTAGTATATTTTTGTATTGTATTTTATATTTTAAATAGTTATTTGCTTTATGTTTTATGTATTCAATTCTCTCTTTTTCTTTTACACACTATGTCTGCATCTCTTTTTTTTAATATCTCCTTTCGCAGGTATGCTGGAAGAGATTTCTTTAGAAATAAGCATTACCTATGTACCTATTTTCTGTTCCTTTCTTCAAGTGTGCACATAAATTGTTAAATAATAAAAAAATAAATAACATGCCACGAGCCATTGCAACACGACTTGCGGTATGACGGACGGACATAGGCTACGTGCGTGCTTGTCGCTACGACAGAAGTCGCATCGCACGAGGCTGGTAATGGGGCCTTAGCAGAATATGTTCCAACCACGACGTCATAAAACCAAGGAAACTATTTCTATCACTTCATCACCGATCATCGATTTCAAACTTCGAACTACAAAAACAAGATGGCCTCTTCTGAACCATCAACCAACCACGGCCAGCGTATCCCAGTTAGTTAGGCACATTAGTGTTACCATACCCACAATAAAAGTGTCACTAGAGACGAATTGATACCAGACTTGGGAGCGCCAATAAAAGTGATGTATCATTACATTGCAAGTTCTTGTAAAACATTAAGTTTTGTTCAGTTATATGGGGCATTTGACGGACATTGAGATGAGTATTGCGTATCTGGGGATTCTGGTTTATAACTGATCTTACATACCTACTGGTTTTTGCCACCAAGCAACATTGCTATTTTAGTTTGAGGGAATTAGGCGCATGTAAAAATAAAAGGATCATCATCCTTCTTGAGTCGTCTAGAGGCAGCAGGTGGTCTACCATATCGTTTGACTACTTTTTCAGTGTGGGAAAAAGATGGCGCTAGACATCCTGTATAGCTCCGTCTCGTTCCCACACTAGAATAAGGGTAAAACTATACTGCTTTAAGAGGTAATGGCCTGCAGGTCTTTTCATTTCATACAACAGTTTCAACTGTCATCTCAGTAATTCTCGTTAAGCATAATCTAACATAACATCATGTAATCCCAGAAGGGGTATACAGAAGAGGTCCCCCTTCTAGGATTACCTGATGTTACCTAAAAGTACACTCGCATTTCGTTCTGGCCATAGAGCCATCAACCGGGCACAAATTCAGACTCCGTCGCTGCTGCTGGGAAAATCCTTTAAGAAAAAATCAGTAATACTTTGCCCAACCGGGACACAGGCTTCCTCTATGAGAAGTAATTTACGTTTACTTCTAATAAAACTACACCCCATTCGACCATTTTCTTAAACTTATAATGCACTCACCCCAAAACGACACGACCAAAACATAAACACAACAGAATACAATATTTGCTCTCTCCCATTTTGTGAGCCACCTTATAACCGCGAAATACGAGTGAAGCCAGGCCATGACAACGAGTGGCGATAATCATAATATTTTATTATAAACCGATAATACACGGTTCCAATGAGGACTCAAAAGTAGAAGCTTGTGGCATAAAAGAAAACGATCAATTTACACTATTTTCTTGCCGTATAATACACACGCGGGAGTAGGTTACATGGATGCGGTAGTGTTGTTGAAAGTATTATTGCTTTTATGTTTACATGGTGGAATTCGCTGGGTTGTTGTGATTCCTGATAGAAAACCCCAATAACACTTTCCCGACCTGAGAATCGAACGAAGGATCTTATACTCAGCAGCCGCCCTTCGACCACTAAAAATTTAATACTAATCTAATACTAATAATAAAGATGAAGAGCTTGTTTGGTTGTTTGCTTAAACGCGCTAGTCTCAGAAACTACTGATCCGATTTCAAAAATTCTTTCAGTGTTAGATAGCCCATTTATCGAGAAAGCAATAGGTTATATATTATCACGCTACGACCTATAGGAACGGAGCAGCAATGAATTTTTTTGCGAAAACGGGGAAAATGTGACGCAGACGAAGTTGCGCGGGACAGCTAGTAGGTGTATAAAAACTCAGGCCTATCTGTAAACGTTACTTAGTACGTCGATTGACTAGACTTGTAACTGTCTCTAACTTGTTCTTATACGCATACGGCATGACACTTAATAGCGTATGGGCTGAGGGCAGAGTTGTGTTTATGGATCTCGGCCTCTGATTATTAATATGAATGGTGATGAGATGAAAGCGTTTTGTAGTATGTGAAAAGAATTGTGACACGTTTTAAATTTGCATTGATGAAGGATATGTAAACCTGTTGACATTTATCCGAATGAGGATGAAGATTTCCTTACAATTCAATTTTTTTTCTGTCTGCCATTTTCAGACGAACGGCCGACTTCTACGAAGTAAATCTACAACCACACTTTTTATTCTTTGAAAATCATAACCCTATCCCTCTTCAAAGGACCCAGCTCAAATCCAAGTCACCTTCAATCCAACCCAATTAACGTCTTTTTATCCCAAAAATAATTCCGATTCACTCAAACTTGGCTCTCTTCGAACCGCGCCAAAAAAGTGCGTAGAAAATTGTTCTCATATCCCTAGAAAGTGATCCGTGGTCACCCTGTGCCCGTAAGCCAGGAGCCAATCAGGCCGAATGTTTTCCGAGGCAGTATAGAGGCTCGAGTGGGCCCTTATTTCCTGTACAGTTATCGTGGCCCCTACTAGTGGTGCTTTAGGATAGGCGGTTTATTTAAGGGTGCGTGTGTTAAGTTGTTGTGTTTGGGTTTGTGAGTTTGTTTGTGTGTATGTAATGACACTATATTTTCTTCTCGAATGACGTTGAAATATGTGAAATATTTTGTGAGACATCCATATCCATACTAATATTATAAATGCGAATGTCACTCTGTTTGTTTGTATGTTTGTTTGTTTGTTACCTTTTCACGACTAAACGGCTGATCGGATCTTAATAAAATGCCTGCCTGCTAAATGACTGCCCCAAGCATGTATAGGAATCTCACAATAACTCGTAATATTTAAAAAATCATTCATGAATTGTTTAGTGTTTAATAATTTCCTAGAACTTTCGTAAACTGTACAACATAAAAAAGTATATTAATTGATTTTTTTTAATAAACATGACAAGGTCAAAGGGAAATAACACTACAGCAAGCTAGGGAGGGGTCGTATCACTTTTCCAGAATGTCAAATGAAACTACTTAAATCGATTTTTGCCAACAGGTATCAAAACGATTTATTTTTCGAAATTAAGGCGTTCAATTCGGTGTCCTTTAGTTGCTTGTTAATATGTTTTCACAGGGTTTTGATTCGGAAAATGGAGTTGTTTTTAAAATCATAATCGACTTTACTCAATTCCACTTTTTTCTAATCAAAATCAAACAAATAAAACTAACCGAAAGCTTCGGACTGTGCTTCTTCGTTTAATCTTACTACCTATTTTGTGTCGAAAAATATAAACAGAATAGTGGTCGATAAAAACTAATTCTTATTTTTTCTTTCAACCTATTCGATTATTCTAATGATTCTGTTCCACTTGAAGTTCAATCCCTCTTCTATGAAAATCTCGATGCTAGTGGATTATCTATGGTCAGATGTCATGTCAACTCATGCATGATTGTCATACAACAGCAGCAACAGACAACAAACACCGCAACGTTCTGCCGTTTTCTTGTTCGTTGTGCAATTTTTATTTTGGATTTTCATTGACCCTCGCTTGTTTATTGGACTTATTGTGTGTGCTCGCCTATCCACTGACCTCTCGCTACTCGACACGGACTTGAAATAAAATCATCATGCGATGCATAAACTGCGGTGTGGTCACGCAAAGACTGCGGTGTGGCCACGCAAAGACTGCGGTGTGGCCACGCAAAGACTGCGTTGGTCGTCTTCATTGCCAGCTGTTCTACTCACTATTCTAGTACGACGGTTCTTGTAAGAATCACAGAATAACGAATAAATAAATCGTATTTTTGTTGTATTATTTCAATATCTTTTATGTCCTTGGTTACTCAGTGCCTAAACTAGACAACGTAGTTTAGGCAGGATTTATCAATCACCATATATCTACTAACTGCGTGTCGCGGATTCGATCCCCGCACGGAACAAATATTTGTATGGCCTACAGGCAGTTGTTCCGGGTCTGGCTGTTTGTATAAGTGACTTTAAATGTTTGTAAACGCACCCACTATACAGGAGAAATTCCTAGTGTGTTCCTAGGGTTTTTTTTTTTTTTTTTTAAATAAACTAAGTCCTCCTAGCGCGTTTGTCTGTCAGCCTGTCTGCCTACGGATGTATCAACAAACAGATTTTTATGGGGTTGTCACTAGTAGGTACATTGGTAATAAAGACATGCAGTTTTCACAGACAGTATACAGGGTGTAACGGAAAGGGTATATACATACTTAAGGGTGTGCTACAGACCATCAAACTAAACATGTTTCTCATCATAAAACATGTTTTTCAACAAAAAAAATATCTGCTGCCCCATAGAAAATTGCAATACCTATTCCACCCAAATGTATAGGCAGTTGATTTTTTTTTTGCTGCAATTTTTTTTTTAAGATTAGAAACGTGTTCAGTTTGATGGTCTGTAGCACACCCTTAAGGATGTATATACCCTTTCCGTTACACCCTGTATAAATAAGTGTTTGAAATGATGAACGTATTTTAAAATAAGGATTTATATTAGCAGACTGACCCAAACAACTAGATTTTTGTATTTGAGATAGATAAACAATACTGCTAGGTAAAAATATATTTTTGGCGCAGGTTGTAGAAAGCCCTTAATTACCTCTTTGTAGATATATACTCAAGTACCACCATGTGAAATCGGGGTGTGTCGCTACTCGCTAGTTAAAAATATCGTAAATCATTACAGAAATATCCAAACGCCTAGGTAAAAGTTCATAGCAATATGTCATTTGTTTGCAGTTTTTATACCTATTGACGTAGGAGTTACACGAATATATTTTCAGTATTGTAAAGATATGAAAAGTTCCTGAAACTTTTTTTATATGAAACTCTAATTTTTATCTATTTAGCTTTACATATTGGAAGGTTCCATGTTTATACATTGCTGGGGCAGTCGTCCATACTTCCATTTAGCCATCTCCTTTGGCAAGAAGATAGATTTTAACCTGGGAAAGGACATAGGCTATATATCATCACGCTACGACCAATAGGAGCGGAGCAGCAATGAAAAATGTTGCGAAAACGGGAAAAATGTGACGCAGAGGAAGTTGCGCGGGACAGCTAGTATTTCTATATAGGTACTAAATAGGCTTGCGTTTGGCCGCAACTCGCCCGATATTACGCGATGATGTGGCCTAGGGTGGACGCTTGCCTAGAAGAAAACGATTCACTCGAACTTTGAAGGGATCCAGATTATAATGATTAGGGGACAGAAAAGCCGACAATGAATTCCACAGACTGGCAGTTCGCGCAATAAATGTGGAAGTAAAGCGCTTTGTAAACGTAAAACGTATGTATAAAAAAGGAACCATACCCATATATAGGCTGATAAACACATAATCCTCCTCAGTCGGATAAAAAAGCAAGATCGCCATCTTGCTTTTTTATCCGGCTTTAGTTTCGATTTTGGAACGCGCTAAAAGATTTATATTTTTTTCTGGGGTTTGAGAAATATTGCAGTAAGTGATGAGTGGTATTTGTTGTAGTGCCAAAAATAACTTAGGCTTAATATTGGTGGCAACTGCAAACAAAAATCATTATGGTTTTCATTTTCGCACAGGGTCACTCCCTGTTGCATAAGAATGTGTTACTGTAAAATAGGTTCACGTCAGCCTGTGCTTTCGGGGATAACAGGCGTGATATTATGTTGTTTTAAATTTCAATACCTAGCTGTAATGTTACGCATTTCATCAATATGGCGTGAAATGGTGTGCGGTGTTTAAATAAAAGTATTTTAACATCACAATACTCATTGACCATCAACTTTCTTTCTCTCTTCTACATAATACCCGGAAAACCAATTCTGATTAATTTATCTATTTACACACAAAATACTTAACAGGGCATTCATAGAAGAGCAAAGAGGACCTACGTGAGGAAATTTGGGTTAAGATGGTTTCTTTGCTCACGAACCGATAGTAGGGGCCAAAACCAGAAGCCTCGCCATTCAGTACCCACGTCACCGCCGACATTGTGCCTCACTACGGTCGCGTCTCATCTTTGGCGTTCCTATAAAGTGGTTTTGTATTGAGAATTGAATTGATCTGTTCTTTTATCAGTCCTATATGTTTTGCTTGGATGGTCTCGCAGGAAATTGCTGGGATTTTCTCTACTGCTGTAATGAGTTCACGTTATTTTAAAGGTAGGAATGGATGTTGATAACTTGTGTTGTGTTTTGTTAGTTACACAAAAAAGTTAACAAAGATCAAAATCAATGATTTCGCGATATTTGGTTTTATTTCCCCCCTACACTTATGCTCCCCTACCTTTACTTTATAACCTAGATTCTTGGTTAACGTATGTGTCGAAATCTAGATAGAATAGATTTGAATTAAGAGACGACTGTAAATTATTTTTCATTACTCATACTCTGAAAGTAGGTCTGAAGTTGCCTGAGGAGCGGGTTGAAAGTAATACTTTTCTTCCCTAGGGAGAATCGCTTTCAACTGACAATTGTCAAATTATTAAAAAAAAACTAGTTCTATTTTCACATTTTTATTGAACCATGTTCCAACTTTCTATGCAGCCACGATGTAAAATTGAAATAACTTAAAGTTAAGTATTGATTAAAGAATCTATATTTTTTTAATAACTTTATTATAATTTAGTTTAAACAATTTCTTTAAAATAACATAGATTTGGGCAAAATATTTACCATTTTTTCAATGATGAAAATGAAAAATAATGGCTGAATAGCGGGCTGGCCACAGAAAAAAAAAACAAAATAGGCGGGAAAAGTTGTTGATAAATGTCAAATAAAATTTACTAAATTTTCCTTTAGCTAATTCATGTTTTTATTTTTACTTTCCTTGTATTCGTAATGAAAAGCACAGTGTTTACCTCGGGTTAAAGACTTATTTATTCCCTCGAACTATTGGCCAAACCCCGTCTCGGGACTAAATAAGTTGCTTTCACCCCTAGGGTAACAATGTACTATTGTAGATCATAAGAGAAAGCCGTTGCGGGTAGTCAGAAGCTGGAATGCCTGGAAATCAATCCTCTCAATAACCACTTGATTATCGGACTCCATCGGTGTTGTATCGGGTCCCAGGAACTACAGATGACGTCAGTTATGCAGTCGCTCCAAGTAAAGTACTAGTAGTTATCTGCATCCGGTTAGACTGAAAGCTGAACCCAATATAGTGAGAAAAGGCTAGATCAAGATGAATTTGAGAGACCCCAACGCTCCCACTTTCCGTTTAATATGATGGGCATCTTCGTTCATTTTTCTCATTATTCTTCTATTATACTTACTGGCCTAATTCTCATCTATCTCCTGCACTTATCCATAATTTGAGGTCACCGTAACACGTCTTCGACTTTGATACTTCTCAATTAGTCGTCCCCGATCTCTGGCCACGTTTCAAAAGTCATAAATACCTAACTATATCCTAGAACAGTAATTAACCAAACCTTTCCCCAAAAAACAACCACAAATGGTCTGCTACACACCATAGCTCGCATGACAATGAAGTTTAATGGCTATTGCAATTAGAACGAGCGCTGAGCCGTCCAATTAGCCTCTCATTAGTACAATGAGCGCATAGATCCGATCTGCAGATTCAAATCAGTTTGGAATTGAGTTGAAAGCCATTTGTGGTAATCTCTGCGGAATATATTTTATTTGTTTAATGTGAGTGACTGCCTTGTTAAGCATGAGGGCCTGGTTTCGATATCTGGGTTGCGCAGAATTGTTATTGGGTTACTCAATAGCAACCCGGAGTTTATATTTGTCCTCCGTTGGTGGTTGGTGAGAATAAGCTCGCCCCTATTTCCTGCTTCTTAACCTTAACTGGATAAGGGACGCATAGAACCGGGAAGTGTGGCAGAAAAAAGAGGGGCCTATACTCAACAGTGGGTGATTGCGGGCTGAAATGATGAACCTTAATTGGCGAAATGTGGGTTTACTATAGGTACACTTCTGACTGACTCACACCCTTTGGTAAAATAAAGGCGTGATGTTTTGTCTGACTGGTTGTTTCTGACGGAACAATTTTCTCGTTTGTGGCACTATCAGGCAGTATTATTTCGCATATTCTGAATGTTGCCTCTTCCCTTGTTGTTGGAGAGCAGCGTTGGCCCAGTGGTTGACTTACAAGCAGTA
Organism: Cerastis leucographa; assembly: GCA_963082945.1. Lineage (NCBI taxonomy): Eukaryota > Metazoa > Arthropoda > Insecta > Lepidoptera > Noctuidae > Cerastis > Cerastis leucographa. Next base: position 20,624,511 of record OY720381.1, on the reverse strand, counting down.
AGCCATGGGATCGAACTTAGGCAGGCGCATTACTTTGTGTAATTTATTTCAACACCGCTACTCTCAAAACGGTGAAGGAAAATATCGTAAGGAAACCGGAATGTCCTAGAACTAAAAATTCAAAGACATGTGACTTCTACCAATCCGCAATGGCCCGCGTGGAGGATTACAGCCCACTCCCTCTCATAGAGAGGCCTGTGTCCCAGCAGTGGGGACATTATAAGCTGAAGACGATATTTGGAAGTTCCTTAAATCACTTGGCATATCTAAGTCCTCCTCCAGTATCGTTTCTCTTAATCTGCCTTTAAATGATCTCAACAAACATTTTTCAGCCTCTGCTTTGCTTGCGGATGACGTGAAGAATAATACTATTCTTGATATTACTTCCAAGCCAGTGCTTCCTCCTAACTCTTTTTCTTTCTCTCCCGTGACTAACCATGAGGTCCTTAAATTTTATACATCTATTAAGTCTAAGGCTGTGGGCTGTGATGGGGTCAGTCGAACTATGCTATCTTTTATGATTGAGAACTTAATTCCAATTATTACTCACATCATCAATTCGTCTCTGCAGACTGGTGTGTTTCCTGCAATATGGCGTAAGGCTTACATTATCCCTCTTCCTAAAATATCCAACCCCAGTTTAGCTAATCATTTCCGCCCGATCTCCATTCTCCCTTTCCTTTCCAAGATCCTAGAAGCAGTTGCCCTTAAACAATTATCTTCCTACGTATTTAAAAATCACCTCTTGTCCAGTTTCCAATCCGGTTTTCGGCCTGGCCACAGCACAGCCACAGCTCTGCTAAAAGTTACAGAAGACATTAGGGATGGCTTGGAGAATTCCAAGTTAACGGTCTTGGTTTTAATAGATTTCTCCAATGCGTTTAACACCGTTGACCACGACATTCTCCTAGCCCTATTGTCTCAAATTGGGCTGTCCTCGTTGTCACGTGATTGGTTTTCATCATATCTTCGTGGTCGCCAGCAAGCGGTTCGTGCTGATCAGGATTTCTCTGATTGGTGCGACCTGGTAACTGGTGTTCCACAAGGCGGTATAATCTCTCCTCTCTTATTTTCTTTATTTATAAACTCCCTTACTGCTTTCCTCAAATGTTCGTACCATCTGTACGCTGATGACTTGCAACTATATGCTCAATCAGATGTTGCTAATCTTGACAATTGCATTTCATCGCTCAATGCGGATCTTCGAATTATCGCGGAATGGTCTGGCAAATTTGGGGTTTCTGTAAACGTCGGGAAATGTCAGGCCATCCTCATTGGTAGTTCGTACTATTTGAGAGTTGTGAACACTAGCCAACTTATGCCATTGATGTACGAGAACTCCGTCATTTCTCTTTCACCACACGTAAAAGACTTAGGTCTTTACATTGACGACAGTTTAAGTTGGAGTAAGCATGTGGCTCAAGTGAGCCAGAAAGTCACATTCTCACTGCGGTCTCTTTATAGATTCAAGCATTTCCTCCCTTCTAGCACCAAAATCACTTTGGTCCAGTCACTTGTGCTTCCCATTATTGACTATGCTGATGTTTGTTCTTCTGACCTATCCCAAGAACTTCTAAATAAATTGGATCGACTACTCAATAATTGCATTCGCTTTGTTTTTGGCCTTCGAAAATACGATCATGTTTCTTCCTTCCGTTCTCAGCTTAAATGGCTGCCTATCCGACTCAGGAGATCCCTCAGATCTCTCTGCATGCTCTTCACTATATTGAACGATCCATGTGCTCCTGATTATTTGAAAACTTATTTCAAAGTGCTGGGCAGTTCTCATAGTCGTAACCTTCGAGCTTCCAAAAATCTACTTCTCCAAATTCCTTCACACCGTACCGGTTTTTTGTCAAATTCTTATGCCATCTCAACTATAAAACTCTGGAACGCGCTACCCATTAGCATTAAAAAAGCCGAAAGTAAATTCACTTTTAAAAAGAAAGTTCGCAACCACTATTTAAGTCAGACTAAATAACTCTTAATTTTAAGTCTTGTCATAGTAATTATTATTAGGTTTCTCCTTTTTTATTTTAGTATTAGTTATAATATATATTAGTATATTTTATTTGTATAATGTGTATTAGTATCTATGTAAGTGTATGAATTTTTGAAAACTAGTAGTTGTTTGTAATTATTATTTTTTTGTACCCTACCACTATGTTGTCGTATTTTACCCTATGGTTGACTGGTAGAGAATGCCTTGTGGCATTAAGTCCGCCTATGTACCACTATTGTACATGAAGTTTAAATAAATAAATAAATAAGACGATGATAATGAATGTTGCCTGAATTTTGGGATTAAGACAGAGGTTACGGCGTAAAATCTGATTGGTGCTCTTTTTTATGTGCTTTATATTCTCCTGAAGATATTTAACAACCAATTGTTTACGTGATAATTGAATTAATTGATATTAAACAGCTTTAAATTAAACAAGCATGAAGAAGTATGTGAAAAGCCTGGTACCAAACACTAACATAACAACAGAAGGATGCTCTAAGCAGAGGTGTACTTATATTTGTGAATACTACTTTTATCTACGAAAGAGACAAAAAATATATATAATATCATTGTACTAAAAATAAAGCAGCATTAACACAATACTGTATCAAGATGCTATTAAAAATGCAGTAGGCGCTTTAAATTAAACCAAATAAGAAGCGATTTTGCATTGCAAGACTGTTTAAAACACAGACGAGAGAAAATTATGCTTAAACTTTACTTCATTCCTTAATGAATTTATTTTAATGAATTAATCAACTTTCCTGCGAAAATATTGTAACCACTTAAGGCAATAAAAGCTTAATAATAAATTAAGTAACCGCTCTTCATGTCATTTCAATTGAATAATTAAGTGGCCATTATTTTCATTCAATTTATCTTTAAGTTGAACATTCCCAATTAAGGACTACTTAGTTAGAAATGAGAATAGGGGCCTGAAATATTTTTCAGAACTTATCAATACGCGCCTTACGTATTTTCTGTTTTATTTGGTTGTAGGTGGAATGAAACTTACTCTGAAAAGATTTAAGGTAGTATTTTGCATACTTGGTGGGAGAACTCATTAGCTCCATGTCTAATATCACACTGTTACATACTGTAATTTAGTATTATGTTTAAGCGAATAAGTGTTTAGAAAATAAAGGTTCTTTATTTATGATATTGGGTGAAAGGGACATCGAGACGTGCCTCGACCACTGGGGGCGTAGGTAAGCCACAGACCCAAATGATAGGTAACTATGTATTATATTTAGCGGATACATAAAATAATCGGTAATTAAAAAAAAAAAAACTACTGTTTACTACAAAAGTTGAATATGTATGGAACAGCAGCTTTTTTTTGGCTTAATTGGCAGTGGGTAGGGCACATTGCTCGCAGAACGGATGGCCGATGGGGCCGAAAAGTTCTAGAAAGGCGAGCGCGAACCAGAAGACGACGCATCGGAAGGCATCCCACTAGGTGGGCCGATTACCTGGTGAAGGTTGCGGAGATCCGCTGGATGCGTGTCGTACGGGACCGATCAATGTGGCGACACTTGGGGAAGGCCTACGTCCAGCAGTGGACTCCATTCGGCTGAAATTATGATAATGGTGATGTGCTGATTACGTGCTTATCTTTTATGCGTCGATGTCCCTTCAACTCTGTATATGAAATATGTAGCCCGTGAACATGTTAAGTCTACAAAATACAGACACATTCGTACGTACCTATTGCTATGCAGCAACTTCAAATGCAAAATAAAATTGTATATCGGAGCTTCATCGGCCAACAAACTGTTTTACAGTTTGGCAGAAATAATATAATATAATTATTTTGCGACACGAATAAACGCTTTTACATTTTGTTTTTTTTTTCGAATCAACTTTGAAATTCGAACCCACCGCAAAATATCCCATAGCCTTCTCTGTTCCTATAATTCTAAGTGAATTCTCTAAAAGCCCGGCTCAGGACTGATCTTTACTCAATACAGTGGCAATTATATCAAAGTGAAGTTAGTGAGTGCAGTGTAAACGGGGTCCAGGATGACCCCCCAGAATGACCCCCCCGGTATTTGTGTTAGGCGTCAAGAACTATTCAACTGCTCCAACTTTTCTCATAATAAACTCGGAACCCGTTGAATAACAGGAATTACTAATTGCATGATAAGTTCTTTAAGTGCCTTTATAAAGAATTGTATTGTTTTGCCGAAGAATTTATGATGTGGCTTGCATTTTTGTGCCTTATATTATAAACGCGAAAGTTTGTAAGTAAGTATGGATGGATGGAACCACTGAATGGATCTGGATGAAATTTGGCACAGGGGTAGAAAATAGACTGGAATAGCACATAGGATACTTTTTTTATCCCGGTAGTGTGAGGGACTATTACCGAAAAAACGCGGGCGAAGCCGTGGGCAGAAGCTAGTTTCTTTATAATAATTAGTTAATAGCTGAAAGTAAAACACTTTGCTGTTCATAATTCACTTTTAGGTGCCTGCATATCTATGCATGCACGTAATTGAAATGAGAAGGTACTATCAAAAACAAGTCTTTTATGGTTATAATCGCCAAAATCAGAAAATTTTCGCGTTTTCTTCGATTTTTGACAAAGTTGTGTTCGGCGCTCGAAGTCACAAACTTGGATTATGCATTGGGCCAACATCATAAACAAGTCTGCAAAAAATCAGGACTATCGGATTTGACGCAAACTACCCCGTACTCCGTACACACACACGTAGACACACGTAGACAATCCCATGTTAGTGTAGTACGGATTTCCTGGATGTTTATACAGTTCAACCTGGGTTGTGAAGGCTGGAAGAGAACTTTGCTGGGGACAGTGCACATTTTCGGATACATGATCGGATTATAACTAATAGGGCCTCCAGCAGACAAGTAAGATAAACCAACATAACAATGATTAATTCTAAGAATATTCTAGGGGTGACCATTCTAAGAAGTAGAACTAGTGGTCGCAAGTGTTTACGTGTTTTTTTTTTTAACAAACATGATTCGGAGATCGCCTTTTAAGCAAGGAGCTGCTTGTGTTAGGTGTCTCCGCTCTTCCACTTAACATTAAACAGGGTATGCAATTGAAAAATATGAAAAGAAAATAAAACAAAGTGTTGTGTTTTCCCATTAAGATTATTTTCAGTAGTAGCCGGACTCAGTAGTTGTGACCAGCTATTGGTAGGCTCTCCCATTATTTCATAAAACTCAAACATAACTAATTAAATGTGCTCGCTGCCTAACCCATCTGGAATTATTGGCGTGATGTTTGAATGTCCAAGGTTGAACCTATAAAAAAAAACTTCTTTCGTCATTTTTGTGTAAATGTTGAGTAAAGAAAAAAACTTACGCGGCGCGTTTTTGTCATTGACCTTCTTATATCAAACTATGATTAGTTTCCGATTGTTCGCAATAAGCATATCATTTCTCCCACGTGCACATCCAATTGTAAAAATTATACACATTTACCGAATAATTAATTCAATTATTTTTATTGATTGCCTTGATTTATTTATTTACTACTTAATACCCTTTCTTGCGTTGTCGAAATATCTAACAAAATAGTAGCGATATAGACAATAAAAGAAAAAAAAATACCACACTTCTTTTCCGATAGTGAAGAAATACAAATCATGCATCGCGCAATCTAAATTATATGCGAGATCAGCCTATATACCACATCTCGTCAACAACCACGCCACTCAACAACTCGGCCAGCAGACAGAAAAACATCCGTCTGGTCGAAGGATCCTCTCACTACAAGCGGGTATGAGGAGAAGATCTGGAGCGCGAATAAGCGCTATTTATTCTAGGATCGGTAGAAAGAAATAGATCATAATAACTTGTGTAACAACAGCATTCAGCGGTCTTAGCAGAAGTATAGCTGAGTCTTACTGGGTCTTTGTAGCTCTCGACCTCATTGAAGGTCTATTCGGAGACACTCAATGATAAATGAAACTGTTTGAGGATGATATAGCAAGAAAGAAGACATACTGCGCCGACCACAAATGATTGGGATTAGGCAAAGGAATGATGATGATAAATGAAACCAGTATACCAGAAGGACCAAAACTCAACGTATCAATAAACATACGTATACCAATGAATTATTAGAAAAAATGCTGCAGATAAACATATAAAATTGTAAAAAATTTTGATTGTGTTTACATCTTAAAAATGAAACTTGTTAATTTATAGAATCTCTCCTGCAATCTTCAAAAAATCCAACTTAATAATTAAGAATACAACATAAATATTAAACCATTCTTCAAAAAGCGGGCGCTCACAAGATTAATGTATTCTCTTGAAAGCAAATGACAATGTCTTAAAACTACTGAAGTAAACTTTCCAGGTGTTGAAATGGTAACAAAGGAGAATCGAGTCTCATTCATCACGCTAATGACAGCAAACACGTCTCTAGCAGGAATATTGATGGCTCTCATTGCCTAGGCAGTGCCCTACTGGAGGTATTTCCTCAGAACCATTTATGCACCATCCTTATTATTTTTATTATTCACCTTTCTGTTAGACGAAAGTCTGAGATGGCTATTAATCACAGGACAGAAGAAAGAAGCTATTAGCATTATAGCAAAATCTGCAAAAATGAACAAGATAGATATACGTAATACATATTTAGATGGTATAGAGTGCGATGAAGGTGCTAGAGGGAAGAATTGGGCAGACATTTTCAAAATTACGGTTGTATCTAGAAAGTTGGTGCTACGGTTCGCGGGGTGTGTCTGTATGTGGGTCACAGGGCTGTTCAACAAGTACACTCTGTTAATCAACTCTGCTTAGTTGGAAGGGAATTAGGACATTAACTTTGCTTTGACAACGTTCTCGGAACTTCTAGCTCGAGCTAGTTTCGCTATTGGATTCCTGTTGAAGGGATTTAAAAGGAAAGTGCCGTTGATATTTTCCTTTCTGCTGACTGGAGTGTTTTGTATTCGACAGTCGTTTGTGACAAAAGGTATTCACAAACGCTCAGATTCGATTTCGATTCGATAAGTTGTATGTGTATCTTGTTTTAGCATTACGAAAGCGAGCGAGATAGACATACGACTTTCCGGATCGAAATTGAATCCAAGCGTTTGTGAATATGGGGGCAGGTTACCTAATTATCCATGTGCCAACCAAATCTATTCTGTAGTTTTTGCTTGAAAGAGTAACAAACATCCATCCTCGTTCGCATTTATGACAGTAGTAGATAAGATGTGAAGTAGAGGTAGTAAGAAGAGCCCAGATCGCAAAGTCAGCGGTAAAGCGATTAGAGAAGATTTGGAGAAACAGAGGAATCAGCAAAAGAACTAAAGTTAAGTTAATGCGAACCCTGCTCTTCTCTATCTTCTTGTATGCTTCTGAAACCTGGACACTGAAATCACGCATTCGTAACAGAATTGATGCGTTCGAAATGTGGTGCTGGCGCAAAATGTTAGGCATTCCCTGGACGGCGCGCCGCACAAACGCCTCGATTCTGAACGAGCTCCAAGTTAAATCTCGCCTATCCACTATCTGCATGAAACGACTCCTACAGTACTTCGGACATGTGGCAAGGAAGGAGCCTGATAGCTTGGAGAAGCTTATTGTCGCTGGTAACGTGGAAGGAAAAAGGGGTCGTGGAAGATCACCAACCCGATGGACAGATGCGGTGAAGGAAGTCTGCAAAGGGAATTTCCAGGCATCTGTCCGCATGGCCGAAAACCGTAAAGCATGGAGAGCATTGGTGAAAAAGGGGACGACCTCATGTGGTCACGACCCTCAGTCATGAGGAAACGAGGAAGAAGAAGATAAGATAGTCTTTTCTTAAAAACGACGCGAAATAGAAATTTGTATTCTGCATTCGTCTTATGGTAGGTAGAAATCGAAACTAGCGTAGGTAAAAACCAGATGGTCGCTTGGTTTTACATTTCCACAGACAATTTCACAACTCCCGATGATGTCATTCACGCTCCAAAATAACCGGGCAGCATTACTATACTTCGATGACAGTAGCACGTGTCCTTCAGTCTTCTGTTTTATTTCATGCGGGTCACATAATAATAGTATCAACGTCTCTGTTTCTGTTCGCAAGTTCATGGCGACTATATAGTACGCCATAATATACTTGTACGCATCTGGGGGTCTACTCTCTAAGTCCTCAACGAAAATACGGGTCCGTCCGTACTACCTTTATACTTCGAATTGAACCCTAATCCCAAATATTGGATTCATGAGTTTTGAAAACAGAACTGTCCAATCGTGTTGTCATTTATTGTTAGTTCGGGCCCCTAAAAAACCTTATGTCCGTAAGTGATACGGAGTAGGAAACAACCAAGTTAAAGAATAGAATAGAATATATCAAAAATTAAATATAACGGGTTTACAAAACTGCTAATTTTATTGTTACAACGGCGGTCTTATCGCTTATAGCGATATCCTCCAGACAGCCGTTGAATGGCATTATGGAATTAATAAAAAAAGGGGTTAAAGTAGGTAATGAATAGGAAAACAAGATTTGGACATAGCGAAATTAAGCGAAAGATCGAATAACGGAGGGGCCGCAACGCTCAACCTTCATAGGCTAAGCTACGCGTCCCGTGGTAGGTTTGGTATTTTGTCAATGGGTGACCATCCACAGCATATTAAGACCCCTTCTATACCTCGAAAAGCTGTCCTGGTTGTCACTTGCAGAATCCTGAAAGTCTGACAATCAGTCTTGATAAAGGATACCTGCTACTCAGTGACTGGGTTGTGGAGACCAGTAACAGTTACTGTACAACTGAAGAAGGCTAAGCGGAGGATATTATAATGACAGCTTTGTAAACAGTTTCTCAAATATATAAATAGCTTATGGCCACGGCTTCGCCCGCGTTATTTAATTCCCTTTCCTTAGTACAATTTTTTGTTTTTTTTTTTTCAGTTTTGGATATTGTAGAATTTTTTACAAGTTCATGGCTAAATAATAACAGCCGCTCGGGTCGATCTTCAGATTAAGCCGCGCTTGCCTAGGTTGTTACGTAGATGGGTGACCACCCATTACATAACGAGTTTCCTCCGTGCCTCGGAAAGCAAGTAAAAGAAGTAAAGAAGAGTAAAAGAACATTATGTTTCCATGCCGTCATAGTTGCATAGGTATTTATTTCATTGGTATATATTTTGTTTTGTATTTATACATTAGTTAGTATATTTTTGTATTGTATTTTATATTTTAAATAGTTATTTGCTTTATGTATTCAATTCTCTCATTTTCTTTTACACACTATGTCTGAATCCCTTTTTTTTATATCTCCTCTCGCAGGTATGCTGGGAGAGATTTCTTTAGAAATAAGCATTACCTTCGTACCCATTTTCAGTTCCTTTCTTCTTCTCTGTATTAAGTGTGTACATAAATTGTTAAATAAATAAGTAAAGCCTTTGGTCCTGGCTGTCTATAGTAGATACTCATCTTTGACAGTCGTAAAAGATAGTCAGTGGCCCGAAAGTCCGACAACCAGTCTTAAAAAGGGGTTTCGGGTTACCCAGTACTAACTGGGTTGCGGAGGTCAGATCGGCAGTCACTCCATGTAAAATACTCGTATTCAGATGCATCCGGTTGGACTAGAGGCTGACCCTAATAAAGGGTGTAAAACACCTCTTAACGAAGCCGAAAGGCACTGCGGTTGTCCCTGTCATTGCGATATTTTTTTTGTTTTACACCATACCTGGGAACCTTCTAGTTACGGAGATATTAGGGGTCAAACTTCCAACTTTTAGACAAGTATTTTTTTTAATACAAGTTTTTAATGTAAGATTTTTACTTTAAACACCTCCACGACCCCCTTACTATTCAATCCGTCCATCAGCACAATGTTTTGAGTGCGTTACATTGAGTTCTACCACAAAACATGATTTTACACCCCCCAAAAAAAAGTCGTTTCCCAGCAATAATTTTTGCGTAAAGTTACTTAGTTTCATGTACAGAATGCTTGGTTGACGGCTTCGTGATGGTGATTTACACCCAGTATAGATGATGACGTTACATACCTCTTAGATTTTTTGCAGTCAGTCTAGAAATTTTAAAAGGAGCTCGTGGCTAAATATTAACAGCCGCATGGGTCGATCTTCAAGGTTAAGCCGTGCTTGCCGAGGTTGCTCGTGGATGGGTGACCATCATTACATACCGAGTTTCCTCCGGGCCTCGGAAATAACGTTAAGCCGTTGGTTTCGGCTGTCATTTGTAGATCTTTGACAGTCGTTATGAGTAAGTCAGAAGCCGAAAGTCTGGTCCAGTCTTACCAAGGGGTATCATATTACCCATTCACTGGGTTGTGGAGGTCAGATAGGCAGTCGCTTCATGTAAAATACTGGTACTCGGCTGCATCCGGTTAGACTGGAAGCCGACCCCAACAAAGTTTGGGAAGGCTAGGCAGATGATGATGAGTCTAGAAATTTTAATGACCTTGAAGCAAAAAATTACTTCCGTATCATAGATAAAATACTGGATACGTCATGCATGATGACCTAGTCAACGCATTTACTTTGATCACAGACACTGCTAAACATCTACATAATAATATGCAATGTAGGTTATATTTTTATTTATATGTTCTAATTACACTATACCTTCACAGCAATTATCTTGATTAAAAAGTTGTATTTACCGTCATTTGTAAATAACACGTTTAAATTAAACTTTATCGTCTTCAATTAAGGTCGTGTTTAGTATTATGCGTGAATTTGATATGCAAAGGAATGTTTGCAGTCATGCTCTTATTTCGTCGTGAAGCAAAATTATCATCATTGCATCGAAGAACGTTTGACTGCAAGTTTAAAGTAACTGTTATGTGTTTATTAGATAGTGCTTGAAAATATATTGGTAAGTAAATAAATCTTTACAAATTAACTTAGGTGGTACCTTTCTTTTGAAACCGTTAAACAAAATTAAAGCACAATTTTTGATTAATGTTTTTTAATTACGATGGGAGGAGCTCGTGGTTAAATAATAACAGCCGCCCGGGGTGATCTTTAAGGTTAAGCAGTGCTTGCCCAGGTTGGTCCGTGGATGAGTGATCATAATTACATACCGAGTTTCCTCCGTGCCTCGGAAAGCACAGTTTATGCCGTTGGTCACATTTGTAGATCTTTGACAGTCGTTAAAAGTAGTCAGACGCCAAAAGTCTAACATCCAGTCTTACCGAGGGGTATCGTATTACTCAGTTACTGGGAGGTCAGATAGGCAGTCGCTTCATGTAAATACTGGTACTCAGCTGCATCCGGTTAGACTGGAAGCCGACCCCAGCATAGTTTGGGAAAAAGCTTGGCAGATGAACAACGATTAAAAAAACACTATTTAATCATTCACGATTTATAACTAAAATTACACTGGCACTGGAGCCATTTAAAAAATGGCTCCAGTGCCAGTGGCAGTGCCAAAATTACTCTGGAGCTCATAATAATTGAAAATCCCGTAGATTTTCAATTATTATGAGCTCCAGATGCTATGGGCGCCATGATCAAGGAATGACATGACATGTCATCCCGCGATATGGCGCTTGCAACTATCGGGAGCACGTATTAATTGAGAATCACGGAAGGTACCCCATAAGTAACATGTAAGTTTCGATTAAAAAACTTAAGCCTCTTAATATATTTCCAGAAATGATAGAAGATAAAGAAGTATTTATAGAGACAAGAACCAAACCGAATGAAGTAACGCAGGAAGATGTGCTAGAGAAGATTCTATCAAAATTCCGGCCACTCGGTCCATATTACTTGCGGTTTATGCCCTTCTTGATCTTCGCGGGTATGAGCAACGCCTTGTATTGCATGAACTACGTTTTTGCAGTGGTTATTGTGGATTACAGGTAAGTTAGTTATTTCAATATTGATATGGATTAATTGTTATTGGCATAAGAATGTAGAGCTTGGCACAAGCAAAGAGAGGCTTACCCAGCAGTGGTCAGCTGGTCAGCAGTGGTCAGCTGGTCAGCAGTGGTCAGCTGGTCAGCAGTGGTCAACTGGTCAGCAGTGGTCAGCAGTGGTCAGCTGGTCAGCAGTCGGGCTGTAGATGATGATTTGGTCCTAAATAATTCTAATAATTACGAGATATTCGTAGTACAGAAACTGTGTTTATTCTTAAAATTGTCAGTTTGTTAAAACTCATAACATCTAACCTACAATACAGCAAAACATCGGATCGACTTTCACCTCATCTCATTTTGTAAAGGTTTTATTTGGCTTGTCCTGTTTGTTTTTTGTTTTACTGGCTGTACAGGTGACTTTTACTGTGTTTATATGTTAATGAGCTTTTCAGTACGTATACAGCTTGATATAAAGAATCCCGAACGGCTCGAATTAAGGCTATTTTTATACCGTGCAGAGAACTGTCCGTTGCTTTTCCCTATTTTACTGTCATATGTATATTATTCTGCTTGCAATAGTGACTGTCACAACTTTTTATAAAACACCCATTCCAGTGTTATTTTTTCGCTTAATTTACAAAACAAACATAAACGAATTTTGCAAAAGGATTGTAATTTTATTAGTTAACAGTGGATTACCATACTTATCAAAAAACTATTTTGGCTTTTCAAATGTCTACCAAGAAATTCACTAGTTACCAAAGAGGATTGCTATGTATAAAAGATAATGTCATTATATCACGCTGGATTTCACAAAAGATCAGAGCTCAGAGCTAGCTCACTGGACGGTTACTGAGCAATTCCTGATAAAAAAATTTAGTAACACATTTGCCCAAGAGAGATGGCGAACCAATGGCACGCGTGCCATTGGTGGCACACGACACAATATTTTGTGCACGCCATTGATATTAACCATATTTTCATCTACCTATGGCCTGCGCTCATTATGATTAACATTAAAGATTCACTTAGCTACCATGCATTCTACTAAAAGTAACCTCTTATAACCCTGATTCAAGTTATTTGTCATCTAATCTGCAACACAGAAGTCATACTAATGTTACTTTCATTTAGGTTACACGTATACATACGTATGTATACAGAAGTCTTTAATACTATACAGTGCCAAAAGTTGTTTTTTGGTATTAAATAAAGAGTTTTGAGAATAAAGACTTTAGTTTTCCTAACAATCACTAAGTCAAAATTATTTGGCGGCACATCTATGGCCTCATCAAACATTTCTTTAGAAAAAATGGCACGTTGATCCCTAAACGTTCGCCACCCCTGCCCTAGGACTTCATCCGTCGCAGAAGGACTTCATGATCACTAGTCCAACGAAGTATTTAATCAAATCGAATATCAAATGGAATAAATGAAAATATGTATAATATTTTTGTAAAAGGGTATTATGGGACATATTAGATAAATGTGGATTCGATTCTCGGGTCGGGCGAAGTGCTTTTGAGTTCCAACAGGAATTTCTCTGTAGCAGCGACGGAGCCTTGATTGATGCCCGGTTGATGGCAATAGGCTCCCCTACGTGGGACTTAAACATAAATGGTGAAATGTGGATGTACTATTAGGAACACGGTACCTCTCACAGTGGAACGAATGTATGGGAGCGGTTGGACGTAGACATGTCCGAAAAAAAAGAGTAAAATTATGCCAAACTAATGATGCCATCTTATTCGATTACTTAATGCCTTCATAACTTGTGGTGATGAATTTCTTCATAACTCCCATATTTCGGGAGTAATTTGAGAAAATGTGAAATTTTACTATGAAAATGAGTGTATCGAGCTCTCTCCCTCCTGATTCCGGGCTTGTTTCAAGTAGCGGTCTCTAATATCATAATGCTAATACTAAGAGCTATATTTAATACTAAGACACATAGTGCGCCAAATGTGCACTTTCTGGGATAAAGAGTGATGTTTATTTTATAACACAATTTTTTTATTTTTTGTTTATTTTGTTGATTAAAACCGTTTTTCTAAAGGTTTACCTTATTACAATAACATTTCTGAGCAGCCAATTAGAGAAGATATAAGCTAATTAGGATATATAATTAGGGACTTAAGGTTTACATATAAAACTGATGCACTAATGATTACTGATAAGAACATTGCTATTATTTAATTACTAAATGGCTCTTAATACACTAATTTAGCATGCATCATTTACTAATTATCACAATAACTAATTACCTTGCAATATTTAACAAAGGATACCTGGGATACCTGGATTTTATATAAATAGGTCACTATTAGTAACTTTAAAATCAGTGTTGATTTACACCTCGTTGTATCCAAGCTAATCTCGCAATGTATTTTCCAAATTTTAATACAAATCTTGATATTCACGTTGCTTTATGCGCACGCGCACATAAAGATTTACGCGACTTTAACTATTTGTTCAGTGTTTTAAAAGATAACAGTTGTGTTCAGTTATGTGAAAGTGCTGAAACAAGTTTAAAAGACTGGTGTCGTCGATTTTGCTACCGCATTTATGCAAAATGGACACAGTCTGGAAGAAGCACAGATAAGTTTCGGAAGAAACATGAGATTTGGCTACAGGCTGCAATTCAATGGCCGGAATTACAGAATGAAAATATGGAACCTTCTACAGAAAATATAAGTGACGTCATCGAGCCCATAATTTCTCCTGCTAAATCTAATGCTTCAACTTGTACACATCCTAGTCCTCGTAAATCTTTTGAGGACCTTAGTAACCGGCAAAAAAGAAGACGCACTGAAGATAGTCTTTCATGCAGCAGTAGCAGCGCTGAAATTATGTTTTCGGCCGAAAGGGCGCTTCAAAAGGCAGGACAAAGCGATACAGCTTATGTTATGAAATACTTGACGGAGAATCCAGAAGAGGCCTCAAAAATCAAAGCCTTCATTGAAGGTAAATCAATTCAGGTACGGGAAATATCCCCTTTGAAGGCATTGGCTCTTTATGTATCGATGAACTTATCGAAATGGCGCTATAACACTCTTCGGGATTTCAACACTCAAGAAGGAGCTCTTCAATACCCGAGTTACTACATGTTGGTTAAAGAAAAAATTAAGTGCTATCCGGCCAAAGAAGATCTCACAGTTACAGAGAGCTCTGCAAAAATCAAATTACAAGCCTTGATGGATTTAACCTCAAGAAGACTTATTAGGTCGTTAGAAACCCCTGTTGATCCCAATCAACAGCTCGTATTGACCAGCAAATGGGGTTTTGACGGATCATCTAGCCAAAGCATTTATCATCAAAGGACGAGTGAAGATGAGCAAATCGATCTTGCTAGTAATTTTATGATTAGTCTTGTACCACTGCGGCTCGTCTCAAAAGGTGTAACAATTTGGGAAAACGAGCGACCATCTTCCACTTCATTTTGCCGGCCAATATTGTTTAAGTTTATAAAGGAAACCAAAGAAAATGTGCAGAGAGAGATGGCTGAAATCGAAGCAGAGATTGAAGCCTTAACTCCATCCACCATCACTGATGGAATTAGTGTCAAACACCAACTGCTGTTGACAATGATTGATGGTAAAATTCATTCCATTATATCCAATACAGCAGCTTCAGTGTGTGACATATGCAAGGCTTGTCCTAAAGAAATGAATAATTTAGAGTTAATCAAAGATAAACACGCAAACGAGGACATGTATAAATATAGCTTAAGCACCCTTCACGCTTGGATTCGCTCAATGGAATGCTTATTACACATTTCCTACAAATTAGACATAAAATCATGGCAAGTAAGGGGTGATATAGCAAAAAGGCAAGTTGATGACAGGAAGAAAAGAGTTCAAGAGGCTGTAAGAAGAGAAACGGGCTTACTTCTCGATGTTGTGAAACAAGGCAGTGGATCCACCAACAATGGCAACTCGGCAAGGAGATTTTTTGAAAACTACACTAAATCTGCTGAACTGACCGGAATAGATGCTATGCTTTTAAGAAAAATCTGTGTGATCTTGCAGTGTATTTCATCAGGAGAGAAGATCAACGTAACTAAATTCCGAGAGTTCTGCTTTGATACTGCTAAGCTTTACGTGGAGTTATACCCATGGTATTATATGCCTTCTTCACTTCATAAAATTTTAATGCATGGGCCAGACATAGTTCAGAACATGTCAATTGTGCCCATTGGTTTTCTATCCGAAGAGGCATCTGAGGCTAGAAATAAAGATTTTAGAAAATATAGAGAGGGGCATTCTCGAAAGCATAGCAGTATCTCATGCAATGAAGATATTATGCACAATCTTTTACTGTCTTCTGATCCACTTGTTACAAGTATCCGTCCAAAAGGAAATAAGTTTGTAAAAAAATCTTCTTTTAAGGAATTTTATGAGCTTACGGATTCTGAGAAAAGTGATATCGAATTTGTTAACATAAATGATTTAGCGGACATCGATTCTGAATTTGAATTAATTGATGATGATGATGATGACGAAGATAATTAAATGATGTTATTGTTTTAAAATGTGTAACTTAGTAAATTAGAGCTTACATCTTAATTATTTATTGTACTTTTAATGAAACTAGGTAATTTATTATCAACTTACTTAAAAGTCATACTCTCATCAGTTCTTGTGAATATTTTTGTTAATATATATTTCTGTATATATATAATATATTTATAGACCTCTTAATAAGTCTGTCTGCGGTTTAAAGTAAATACAAATGGGGAAAAAACGTTTTTTTTTTTTTAAATTTTCATTTCCTTTTATCCCAGAAAGTGCACATTTGGCGCACTATGTGTCTTAGTATTAAATATAGCTCTTAGTAATAGCATTATGATATTAGAGACCGCTACTTGAAACAAGCCCGGAATCAGGAGGGAGAGAGCTCGATACACTCATTTTCATAGTAAAATTTCACATTTTCTCAAATTACTCCCGAAATATGGGAGTTATGAAGAAATTCATCACCACAATTTATGAAGGCATTAAGTAATCGAATAAGATGGCATCATTAGTTTGTCATAATTTTACTCTTATTTTTCGGACATGTCTACGTCCAACCGCTCCCATACATTCGTTCCACTGTGCCTCTGCCCAACCCTACGGGGTTTAGAGGTGTGACGATATGTTATCCGTGCGTACCATTCATGAATTGTGCTACGCCGTCTAAGTGACGTTTCTTTAAAAAAAAATAGTGCGTGGGACTCCACGCACTATTTTTTCACTCCGCGCGGAAGAAGTGAAACTTCATAATTTTCGCATTCACTCTCGTTTTTATTTTGAGCTTCTAAATAATATTTTGTTGTTTTTCTTGTTGTATTATTATTATAACATAATTATTACATAAGTTTATCGAGAATTATTCTACTCATGAAAATTGAGCGAAGGCTGGTCACACCGAAGAGTCCAATGCTTGACTGTTTGCACGCCATCTTGTAGAACTACGTAGTCACAAATCTTGACACCTAGTAGAACTACGTAGTCACAAATCTTGTAATACTGCCATCTCTTAGTGAGTTATAGAAAATATTTCCCCTCCATGGTTGCGTTAAACTTGTTGGAAGTCGAAGAAGTTTCACTTAAAAAAAAACTTAATTTCCAGATGTAAATACCCGGAATGTGGGAACACCACATCATGGTCACAATCAGCTTTAAACCTGACTTACGACACGTGTCTCAAGTACCAGCTCACAGAACATAATGGCATGTGTTCAGTGGATAACGTGTCAAACGTTGAGAAATGTCAAGAGTGGGTTTATGAAGACCCGCTGAGCTTTGTGGCTGATGTAAGTACCTATATGAGTTTGAGTAGTCAGACGCCTGTATAGACCGTATGGATACCCCTTGGTAGGGATTACGGGGTGAAAGGATCGTTGACTTACAAACGTTTACCAAATGTATATAATACATCATTCTAAACCCCCATCATCTGCCTAGCCTTTTCCCAAACTATCTTGGGGTCGGCTTCCAGTCTAACCGTTTGCAGCTGAGTACCAATATTTTACATGAAGCGACTGCCTATCTGACCTCCACAACCCAGTAACTGGGTAGTACGATACCCCTTGTTAAAACTGGATGTCAGACTTTTGGCTTCTGACTACTCATAACGACTGTCAAAGATGTACAAATGACAGCCGGGACCAACGGCATAACGTGCTTTCCGAGGCACGGAGGAAACTCGGTATGTAATTATGGTCACCTATCCACGGACCAACCTCGACAAGCACGGCTTAACCTTAAAGATCGACCCGTGCGGCTGTTATTATTTAGCCACGAGCCCAAAATAGCCATATTTTATTTGTATTTTTTTAAAAATCTGCTGTTCCTACAAAAGTGCAACACCTACACGTCAAAATGTAACCCGACAACAACGGTCGGGCATTTGCCCACCAGACATGACACCTGTCTGGTCGGAGGGTCCTCCCTTTTCTATGGAGTATTCAGGAACTTTACACCCTGCTCCTCATACCCCTAAAGGAAATTCGAAAGTCCAAGCCACAAAATGTGTACATCATAAACATATACTTATGTTTTCAATTATATCAGTTCCAGTTGGGATGTCAAGACTGGAAGCGAGCGTTGGTTGGAACAGTCCACAGCTTCGGATACATGATTGGTCTTTTACTATTAGGACCAATTTCTGATAAGTAAGTTAATCAATTTCTACTACTTCTTCGTATTTAGATACCTTTTGATTATAGTCTTTGATAATACTTTACTTAGTTACATAATTTAACGTTTGAGTTCACTTAGGTGTTGTGTGTTCAAATTAGCATCTTTATCATTAATGTTTGCATGCCGTTTTTGTGGCGAAATGTGTCATTGCACCACATTTTATTTTTTACATCTTTGGTCCCATTTACTGTAAATAAATAATCTTGACTTGACTTACACTTGACTATAACCAAATAGTCGCATGGTGACAATAGGGGATCGGACTGGGTAAAGAAAACGACATTCTATTTTGTCCGTCAGACAGGTAATACAAAAATATTAGACACGTATTTTTTGTTTTATCAAAATATCAAAAAAATACTTAGTTAAAACTCATTAAAGTTGGAGAGTGGGGCTTAATACGTCACAAGTAGGTATAAAACTTACCTACATGTGACGTCATGCGCCATTTCAACTCAATATATCTCCGTAATTTTATGACCACGTGAAA
Source organism: Cerastis leucographa (assembly GCA_963082945.1). NCBI lineage: Eukaryota > Metazoa > Arthropoda > Insecta > Lepidoptera > Noctuidae > Cerastis > Cerastis leucographa. The sequence goes on along the minus strand of OY720381.1, from coordinate 20,605,524 downwards.
AAATAAAAAATACGTGTCCAATACTTTTCAATAAACTACCCGACAGACAAAGAAAAAAAAATAGGATTATCCCCTATTGAAATCTTGCCAGTTAATGTCACAGAATCCATAACCAAGATAACAAGGGCTCAACCATGAAAACATTGTCTCAAATTCCAGAATAGGTCGAAAGAAGCTGATTGTGTTCACAGGAGTCACTGGTGCCATCATGGGGCTCGCCAGAAGTGTGACCGTGTCCTACTGGGCTTATGTGGGGTTTGAACTCGTGGAGGCTCTGCTTGGAGATACTTACTCACCCAATTATATGTTAGGTAAGACCTTCAATGGTGGAGGAACTCATATCTCCAAAAGCACTCTAAGCCTATGTGAAAACCAGTTAAATTCATTTAGATACAGTTCGTACATCAAACAAACAACTAATAATATAGCGGTTGGTGGGTCATCTTGGGGGCGTATAATACTTATAATAATTTATAGTTGTGTGTACATACATCGAAGTTTTAACAATTCGGAATACCGAAGAACAAGAATAATTGTTTGAAAAAAATTGCCAAGCATAACAGCGTCAAGTTTGGGCAGAGTACTACTGTTTTGTTTGTTGAACCCTGCTTCCATAGCGAAAACTATAATTGTTTTCAAGATATAATTAAAATTAAATGTATAAATTTGACAAGAAAAACGTAAAACGAAAACTTTCTCAAATATCCACGAAAATGTCTTCAACAACAATGGCGTTTCGCACGGCGTAACGTAACGCGTTCTGATTGGTGTGCACTGTTATGTAGTAAAATGTGTTTTCAACCGAATTTATTTTGTAAAAATATGATTGAATCTTTATATTTTTTTTGAATAATTAAGGTTTTTGTGATCTCCAAGCCATGATTAATGATTAGTAACTCATTTCGATTTGTCTTTAGTGGACACAACCCTCTATCCTTTTTTAAACATATCCAATGACTCAATTACCGCAGCAATGGAAAATACTTAGCATTGGTTTAATTTTCAACTTTTATCGGTTTCAGGTGTAGAAATGGTGGCTAAAGAAAACCGGGCCCTCTTCGCACCATTAATGATTGGCGCCATGTCCGTCGGGGGAATGATGATGGCACTAGTGGCCTGGCTGATCCCTTACTGGAGACACTTCTTAAGGGTCATCTATGCACCAGCCCTGATCTTCATCCTCTACGCATTCTTCCTCGACGAATCTGTCCGATGGCTTCTCATAAAAGGAAGAAAAAAAGAAGCGAAAAATATCCTGCGAAAAGCTGCGAAGATCAGCAATGTTTACGTTGAAGAATCAACGCTGGATAAAATTGAATGCAAAAAAGCAGATGCTAGTGTCAATTTGATCTCGCTTTTGAAAATGACTATCACTTCAAAAACTTTATTGCTAAGATTTCTGGCTTGCGCCTGCGCATGGATTACAGCAACGTTCAACAAATACGGTTTGTTAATAAACTCGGTGTCTTTAGAAGGGAACAAGTATATGAACTATGCGTTGACGTCATTTGCTGATCTACCTGCCAGTGTACTACTGGTCTTTATATTGATTAAGTTCAAGAGGAAAAAGCCGTTGATATTTTCTTTTCTGATGACTGGCTCGTTTTGTGTTGTCCAGTCTTTTGTGCCTAAAGGTGAGTTAAGTATTGTTTCTTATGGGTCTACCACATGCACAAGTTTCACCACAGATCTGCCAGCGCAAGCCGGTTTGTACACGGAACACCGTGCGTGCGGTTGGTAAAACTGTCACGGTGTTCCGTGTACAAACCGGCTTGCGCAGGCAAAACTGTGGTGAAGCTTGTGCTTGTGGTAGACCCATTAAAATTGCATTTTAATTGATTGACACAACTATACTTTAAAAAAATTTAATAGTGTGTTGCACAGTTTTCTGAACATTCCATAAACCAATAATTACTGAAGGGGAAGGATAATTAAATAATAATTAAACATATACCACTCCACATGCTGGATATACGATTCACCAATCAGACGGTATTAAACTCGATATAATAAGATAATTTATTTGTGTAAAACATGGTATACATAGGTGTTTGGTGCAGATCTTCAGCATTTCTCATCCAGATGCTATCAGCCACCTTGCGAAGATCATCTCTCCTCATAGCCTGAAGGCATCCTACCTTACGTTTACTGATTTATTTATTTATTTATTTAAACTTCATGTACAATAGTGGTACATAGGCGGACTTAATGCCACAAGGCTTTCTCAACCAGTCAACCATAGGGTCAAATACGACAACATAGTGGTAGGGTACAAAAAAAAAAAAAAAATACAAATAACTACTAGTTTTCGAAAATTCGTACACTTACATAGATACTAATACACATTACTACTACTACTACTGATTCGCGGTATCCATTCAAGAACACAGTCATCTACCTCAACGATCATCATTTCCATGGCTATTGATACTTCAACTTGCTATTTCTTCTTCATTAGGTAATTTAACCAACCTCTTCCTCTTCCAGGCTACCCTATGATATCGACATCACTGTTCTTCGTGGGCAAGTTCATGTCGGCTGTATCTTCGGGAACCGTGTACCTGTACACTACGGAACTGTTCCCCACCTACACACGGAACACCATGCATGCGTTGTGCTCTTCTATTGGAAGGATCGGGTCTATACTTGCGCCGCAAACCACTTTGTTGGTGAGTATGTTCGATGCATTAAATTTCTTGGTGGCGACGATTATTTATTATTTGAATAATGTCGATATTAAGATTTATTTAATACTAGCTGTACCCAGCATGCGTTGCAATGCACTTTTTACTACCCACCTACCCTATCCGACCTACCTACCCTATCCTATCTACCCTACCCGACGCTACCTACCTACCTACTCTACCCTACCCTACCTACCTACTCTACCCTACCCTACCCTACCCTTACTACCTACCTACCCTACCTACCTACCCTACCCTACCTACCTACCCTACCCTACCCTACCTACCTACCCTACCTACCTACCCTACCCTACCTACCTACCCTACCCTACCTACCTACCTACCCTACCCTACCTACCTACCCTACCTACCTACCTACCCTACCTACCTACCCTACCCTACCTACCTACCCTACCCTACCTAACCTAACCTACCCTACCCTACCTACCTACCCTACCCTACCTACCTACCCTACCCTACCTACCTACCCTACCCTACCTACCTACCCTATCCTACCTACCTACCCTACCCTACCCAACCGTATCCTATGTCCTTCTCCTGGCTCTAAACTACCTCCCTGCCAATTTTCAGCTAAATCGGTTCAGCCGTTCTTGAGTTATAAGTGAAGTAACTAACACGACTTTCTTTTATATATATAGATTTTTCGTATTATCGTCACCACCTTGCATATGAATAGTCTAATAATGGGGGTACGATGGACTACTATGACGCGCACCACATACACGGTGTAAATCACCTCATCACGAAGCCCTCAACCAAGCATTCTGTACATGAAACTAAGTAACTTAATGCAAAAATTATTGCTGGGAAACGACTTTTTTTTGTGGGGTGTTAAATCATGTTTTGTGGTAGAACTCAATGTTACGCACTCAAAACATTGTGCTGATGGACGAATTGAATAGTATGGGCGTCGTGGAGACTGGGGCGTCTGGACTGTAAGCCAGATACCAGTTGAATGAGTATGTCTAGCTACAGTAGCTACTGCGGTTTACCTAAACGTCATAAATCATTGAGCTAGAGATTGGAGAGCAGTGGTGGCCCAGTGGTGGCAGCCCCGACTTACGAGCAGTAACGCGCATTACTTTGTGTAATTGATTTCATCACTGCTGCTCTCAAAAACGGTGAAGGAAAACATCGTGAGGAAACCGGCAGGTCCTAGAACCAAAAATTCGAAGACATGTGACATCTACCAACCCGCACTGGGCCCGCGTGGTAGATTACAGCCCACTCCCTCTCATAGAGAGGAGGCCTGTGTCCCAGCAGTGGGAACATTATAGGCTAATGATGATAAATCATTCGTTTCAAGCCTTCAGATTCACCATAACTACTTAATTTCCAGATCCGATACTGGTCAGGATTCCCATCCCTAATCATCGGTGGTCTATCACTGACAACAGCACTTATAGTGATGATGTTGCCAGATACGGCTGAAGATGTGCTGCCTGATACAATACAACAAGCGGAGGCACTTGGCTCCAAGCGTATTTGTACTAAGGATAGAACCGCGTCCAAATCTTTGTTATAAGTTGTTTAAAAGATTTGTGGTGTGTAAACGATCTCTTTTCTTTCTAAGGTAGGTAAGCTGATATTAGATGCTTCACTCGTTATCGGTTCACTAGACTGTTCATTTTTATTTCATTCCTTATGGAATACGAATGAACGTTGATTCAGGCTCCTTTAATTTCATTTTTCGCTCATTCGGTTGGCGAGTAAGATTCTGAGTGCCGAACGGTTGGGCCGAGTGGTTCTACTAGTGAATTCATTTTTCACTTTTGATTAATTTATGTTCTGAAATTTTACTTCGATTGAAGCATCTCATCTCGATTTTAGGGTTATGAAGATTTTGACACTAGGTTAAATAATGCCACTATGTTTTTGGTAGTTTTTTAACTTACACTGTTAGTAATAAAATGATCCTATGTAATAAAACGTCGTTTTAATAATAACTAGATACCATAAACTGTCAGCAAGGTACCCAAGTTAGGCGATGCTACCCAGCAGGCAAGGAAAAAAAATTAAATTCTTAGTTATCTAAGAACATTAAAAAGGTCAAAAGTTGCTAAAAAATAGATCTGAACTTTTACAAGTCTACCTACATTTGTGAGAGTATTCACCTAGAAACCTTAACAATAATTTATTCGACACAAATATATAGTCATTAGATGTTATGAAAATAATAAGCAACATTATTGAGTAACTATAAATTATAAACTTGACAATGTGGTGACGCATCTAAATGCTTAGACAAGCTGTTGTTTTGCATTCTCGTCAAATTTAGGATGCAAAACAACACTTGTATTGAAAAAAGGTGTACAGTCAATATATATTTTTTAAATAAAATGTTATTGCAGCTTAATTCGTTAGGGTTTCTTCAATGACAGAGACCATAAAATATAATTATATCTCACTCACACACACTCTCACTGGTTTTTTAACTATTCTTTTCTATTCTATTTTTAATTATGGCAAGCAGAGCCGATGTCGACTATTCTGCCAATGTCGAAAGTGATTTGGAAAAGCAAGTGTGTATACAAAAAGCGTTACAAGAAAACTATTTATAAGAAAAAACTTTGACGACACATTGGACTTAATGTAGATCTTGTAGGGTTAGTACTGGACTGAAACAAACAAAAAGTATATAATTAAATAAATAATATAGGTGTTAAAACATTAAAAATATACGTAGGACTTATCCACACACAGAATAGGGGAATACAAATATTATAATTTTATATTATTGTGACGGATAAAAATCATCAACGCCACAAGCAGTTCAGGAGTGGAATATGTTAGAAGAGAGGGGAAATTAATGGGAAGAGGGATTTTAAATCTAGGGAGACGGCTATACAAATCTATAGGTGGTATGTTGTACGAGCATTCAAAAAATATGTGGTCCAGGGTGCCCTCCTCCAACCCGCCCCCGCAGAGGGAGGAGTCACGGACATGAATTTTCTGTAAAAATACGGGAGTGCAACAAAAGTCTAAGCGGATTCTACATAGGACAGAAACAACAGTTTTCGATACTTTTTTGTGACGAAAAAACCACGGTTTTGGTTTTATGGTCGGTTGTACTGCGTAAAAAAAAAACTAATTTTCTTTTTGCTAGACATATCCCACTGCTCCTGCCAGGAACACTGTAAATTCAGTTTTGGGAGTGACAGTTTTTTAACTATTTCAATAGCTCTTGTTATGACATTACTTTTTGTGACGTCAAACTAGCTGACTTGTTAAGTCACACAGGTGTTAAGTCAGTAACAATGACATGAATTAGTATAACATTACTCGCGGCAAACATAACATCTTCACTTGTCACCGAACCGAAGACATGAGAACATTAAAAGAAAAAGACAATGAATCTAAAGGTGAAGAAAAATATATAACAGTTAAATTTGAAGATGGGGAGATACAGTGTAAAGAAAAATCTGAAAAAATACCAGTACAAGAAACAAAAATGGAAACTTTAAAAAAAGATGCTGTTATAAATACAAAAGAAGAAGTGACGAATTTGGAGAGCGTGTTGCATGACTTAAAAATATATGGACGATATCATATAAAGCTTATGATATTACTTGGAATGCTAGCTTTTGGCAGTTCTTGGCATAGTACAAATTATGTGTTTGCTGTTGAAAACGTTGAATATAGGTAAGTTTAATTTTATTTCTGTTCATTTCAAATGAATACGCTATCTGTCAGCTATTCAAGAATTTATAGAACAATTTTTAACTGGTACTGTAATGAAATTATTTGTATAAGTACTAGCTTCGGCCTTCACCCGCGTGGAGTTCGGCAAATTGCCCATGTGTGCGTTACCCCCGCAAAATAATTACGAAAACAGTTATTAAAATGTTATAGATAGTAGTTGTTGCCCGCGGCTTGGTTCGCGCGTAAATGTAAGTATAGGCTAAATAGTTGTGTAAAAGTCTGTGATTTTTTAAGTAAGAAGTCAGAGAATTCATTCTGGTTAGAAAAAAGGTATATTACGTCGTTTTTCCGTACCTCGAAAGGAAAAAACGGAACCCATAAAGGATAACTTTGTTGTCCGTCCGTCCGTCCGTCCGTCAGTCTGTCTGTCAAGACCCCTTTTCTCAAAAACGCGTGGAGATATCAAGTTGGAATTTATATCAAATACTCAAGTCTACTGTCCCTTGGAGCTGTGAAAAAATGAAACTTTTAAGCCAACGCAATCATACGATACAGCCGTTTATGCCGCAAATTTTTGACACTCGCAAGGGAATCAAACCTACAGGGTACTTCCCGTGAACTCAGAATCTTGAAATTTGGTACCAAGCAATGTCTTATAGCACAAATAAAAAAAATTGCGAAACCCGTAAGTTTTAAATGACATCATATTTTTTTTTTTTTTTTTTAAACCGTATTAACCCTTTCCTAATGAACGCGTATAGGTATTAAATTGGAATTCATATCAAACACTCAAGTCTATAATACCTTTAAGCTGTAACAAAATCAAACTTCTATGTTAACGCAATTAAAAGAAACATCAATTTAAGCCGCATATTTTCAAACTTGCGAGGTAACTACTCGCAAGGGAATCAAAACCTAAAGGTTACTTCTAGTCGACCTAGAATCTTGAAATTTAGCATGAATCAATTTTTTATAGCACATATAAAGAAAAAAATCCGAAAACCTTAAAATTTTAGTTACCATAACTTGATTGTCGTGATTGGTGAACTTTTACTCATATACCTACAGGTTTGTACGGAACCCTCGCCTCGGTGCGCGAGTCCGACTCGCGCTTGGCCGGTTAATTTTTATTTTAGAGTGTTAGTGACCTAAACGGGTTCAAAGTTAAACTTTTAACTCCGTATCTAACACTCTTAGGGGTAGATTCTTAAAAACGCTAAAATACGTGTTTATTTATAAATTTCTAACCACAAGCTTGTAAATGAAATTTCATGCTTCGAACTTTAAAAATGACCGATTTCCATATAAACTTTCATCCCATATTTAACAAAAAAGTTCAAAAAGTGCTGATCATCAGCCTAGTTTGAATAAATGACTTTTGATTTTGATTGATTTGACATCTTGAGGGGTTGAAATTCGAAAAATCCTTCTTTGTTCCAAGTCCCCATTATAAAGGTAACTTAATTTCGTGCAAAATTTCCAAAATCCACGGGTTTTGGCTGGGCGTTGATGAGTCAGTCTATCAGTCAGTCAGGACTTTTCTTTTTATTAATATAGATAGATAGAAGATAGTGTATACTACGTATTTATTAGAACTACCAAAGATAAAACAGCCTTTTGTTTATTACACAACCTCGGTAGTAATTGAACATAATTGATGATGGAAAATGCAAGAGGGTTGGCACTAACACACATTACCGACCAGCTTATATTTACGCCAATACAGTTGGATGTCGTTGTGCAATAAAACCACACACACGTACATACCCACTAGTATTTTATTTAGTAAGAATAAGAATGAATTTATTAAACCTACTGCTAAGCATTTTCTTAATCTAACATCGTTATGTATATCTGTAGGTAAAATGTTTCATTGTCCCCAAACGAAAACTTTAAATAAAAATATACACCGTGTAAATCACCTCATCACGAAGCCGTCAACCAAGTATTCTGTACATGAAACTAAGTAACTTTACGCAAAAATATTGCTGGGAAACGACTTTTTTTGGGGGGGTGCAAAATCATATTTTGTGGTAGAACTCAATGTAACGCACTCAAAACATTGTGCTGATGGACGGATTGAATAGTACGGGGGTCGAATCTTACATTAAAAACTTGTATTTAAAAAAATACTTATCAAAAAATTTGAACTTTGACCCCTAATATCTCCGTAACTAGAAGGTTCCCAGGTATGGTGTAGAACAAAAAAATGATCGCAATGAGAATCAGTGCCTTTCGGCTTCGTTAAGAGGTGTTTTACACCATTTATACTCGTATTTGTCGATGTGATAAATAACGGATTTTGCTAAGAAAGTAAATTGTATAAACTTACTAGCTGCTGCCAGCGACTTTGTTCGCTTGGAAATTTAGGTGGGTTTTAGGGGCATGAAAAATATATGTTGGCCGATTCTCAGACCTCCCCAATATGAACACAAAATTTCATAGAAATCGGTTCAGCCGTTTCGGAGGAGTATGGTAGCTAACATTGTGACACGAGAATTTTGTATATTAGATTTAAAATAAAATGAGAACACAATAAGAAATAAAAACGATTCTAATGTTTAAATGTTCTAGTAGGTAATTAACATTCACAATTTATCTTTCAGGTGTAAATACCTAAACTGCGGTTACACAGAGCTATCAACATTAAACTTCAATTCAAGTTTCGATTATAAATGTCACAAATATGCTCAGTATAATGAAGCCGGTATATGTGATGAAGACAATTTCGATGTATCAAACGTTACTAGATGTGAAGAGTGGGTCTATGATAAAGCTGGCAGTTTTGTTGCCGAGGTAAGTCAATTTCTAGGTTGTATGTCTCCTAAGAATGCCACATTTCATCGTGTTCATACATACTAAAACACAAACATCATCAACATACTAATCGATTGCCCAGAACTCCTCAGCCTTTTCTGCTGGCTATTTGTGGCCGACAAATACCGGACACCGTAGGAGCCGCCCGGAACAATCTGTTTGCCCCACCGTCATCCAAAACTGTCGCCAGAGCTGAATCTTCTGTGTGTCGTACTCTTATGACGCTCAACGCCTTTCTGACTGCCAACCCTGAGTGTGATGTGTTTGCGGATGAATGGAGCAAATTAATGCGTATATGTCTGGCGTTCTGTGGGGAAAGTATGCAAGAGTGTTCACTGTTCCGTGTTAGTTTTAATTAAACTTAATTTAAACCATTGACTGTTGTCAACTGGATATGTATTACTTTTGTTTTCTGCATCTATGTTAATTATTGTAATTGGTGTAATACCGTTTTAATTAACTATAATAAAATAAATACGTATCTAGTAGTAAATCGGCCAGAAGCCAGGGTCGCAAAATTTTTGTAATTTGTGTTTTTAATTCAATGGAGCATTCGAATTTACAGAGTTGTGCTGATAACTTTTACATTTATGATTTTGTTAATACATTTATGTTATGATCGGTAATCATGTTTTTATCAACATACTTACTACCTGAAACTCATAACTTTGCCATTGTTCTATGATAAATCCATTGGCATTTGCATAGTATGGTAATCAAGCTATATTTGATCAAGGTCATTGGTCATAAACCAATACAGTGTAACGCTATCACTGTCTAGCTCAATGCCGCGAACACTATAGTATCAAGGTCTGAGGATAAACATGCCTAGTTTATTTTAAATAATGAGACGTGGGTCTTTAACACAACTGACGAAATATGGGTGTTCTATTAAGTACACCTTTGCCTAACCTTTCGGGATTACAGGCGTGACGTTCTGTTATGTTATTTATTTCATCACCAATTCTCTCAAAATAATTAAGGAAAACATCGTGAGCAATCCCTCATATCCTTGAACCAGAAATTCGAAGTCATGTGGAATCACCTAAGTAACGTGATGGATTAAGGCCTTACAGAATGAACACCCATGTTCCAGCAACAGAAACGTTAAAAGCTGGTAATGCTAACTAATGGTAATGACCGGTAAGGTTGGCAATGCTTGGCAGTATTGCCAAACTTACCTGCCTTCTGGGCACTATTCATGTTGACAGCGATGTGGAATTTTTCAACGGCCCTATAATGCTTTTCTCATTATTAGTACATATTTTAACTATTATTTTCATTTTGACTATAAATAGGTTATAATGATAATTATTATCTATTTATAATAAAGCACTATTTACCATGGTAATGACTGACTGTAATCTCCTTTTCAGTTCAACCTTGGATGTGAGGACTGGAAGAGGACGCTCATTGGCACGATGCACAGCGTTGGATACATACTGGGGCTGTTCCTAGTTGGACCTCTTTCGGACAAGTATATTACCATCATCTTTATAACTGTTACAATCTTTACTATTTATAGTCAAGTCTGGACTTTCCAACCTTACAAAGGAGCTTGTGGCTAAATAACAGCCGCACGGGTTGATCTGCAGGTGTCCGCTCTTACCAAGGTCGGTCCGTGGATGAGTTTCTTCCGTGCCTAAAAGCACGTTAAGCCGTTGGTCGCGGCTGTCATATGCAAATCTTTGACATTCGTTGTGGGTAGTCATTAGCCCAAAAGTCTGACAACGTCTGACCAAGGGGTATCGTATCACGCAGTACTAACTCGGTTGCGGAGGAGAGATAGGCAGTCGCTCCAAGTAAAATACTAGTATTCAGCTGCATCCAGTTACACTGGAAGACAAACCCAATAAAATTGGGAAAAGGCGAGCCAGATGATGATGACTCGATTCTTGTTTTACCAAACATAATATTGATCTTTATTTTCATACATTCAAAGTTGAAGTATGAATGAGAATGGCTTAAAGAGTAGAGGAAGACTAAAGAAATGTTAGATGAACTATGTGTAGGATGATATGGCAAGAAAGGAGGTTACTGCTGAGATGAGGAGTAATAGAGAAGTATGGAAAAAGAAGACATGCTGCGCCGACCCTAAATAAATTGGAATTAGGGCAGGAGACGATGATCATGATGAATATTGTCCATACATAAGCCCGTTTCCTTTAGGCGTTTTCAAAACCAAGGTTAAGTATACTAAGTCAAACCCATAGCATAAAATAATTGTATAAAAATTATGTTATACAAAACAACACATTGTTCGAGTAATATTGTAATAATACTGCTCAAGATATACAAGGTGTTGTTTTGCAACCTCGTCAAATTTCAGGAGGTGGTTACGAAAGACATAAATAATCAATTAAAATTACGGTACGATGATTTTTTTGGTTGTTTAAGTTTGTCAGTATTTCAGAATAACCGCCTTAACGTGGTTTAGGGACTAAGAAATTATCGAATAAACGTTTGAGATTGTTTGTATGTGTGTAAGCGAGGTTATAAGGCAAGAACCAGACGGGCCGCGTTTAAAACAAGGGTGGTTCACACTTACCGATATCCGTAAAAAAGAAAAATACATACCTTCTTGAATTTGACGAGGATGCAAAACAACACCTTGTAGAATAACTCCATCGTTAACTGAAATTCTCATGAATGTCTATTTTTAAGCGACTCAATAGGAATTATTTATACTAGGTATTATTAAACGTAATGTAAATGTTGTATTTAAAATAACCTCTATCCGTACTAATGTTCAAGTAACTGAGCCCATCTCTCTGTGTAAGTCTGCGGGTCTACTGAAGTACTACTATGCAAGTGCTGCACTGCTTTCGCAACTATATTTGTCATTTGTAAAAAAAAACAAGTAGTCGTTGTAGTATTTAAGTTTTTTCTTTAATAAAGAGACTAAGTGCGGAAACAGCCCGTCTAATCGAAACCTAATAGGTAGGTATGTACTACATACCCTTTATTATGTAAGAACTAAAAAAAATACTAAATAGTGGAAAATAACTTTACCTTCGAATGTCAAAGGCAGAAAGATCAATGACACAAAAGAGTCGTTTTTTTTTTCTTTGCAAAAATATTTTTTTATTTTTTATTTCTGTAGTTCCCGTTGTATAAAGTTCACCTCAATGCAGGCGAAGCTACGGGCAATAGCTACTATTATTTTGAAACGTTTATAATACTAAATGATGATAGCAGTTTATTCACACCAATAGCATGATTAGCATTATGTTATTTTTGGCTAGAACAAGTTGTTAAATATGACATTCAGTTTTTTGGTCAATCATGCTGAGTTTATAATAATCACGAACCTTGTAGCTAAGTTGATTCGGTTCTTAATCTGCCTAGCCTTTTACCAACTATGCTGGGAACGGCTTCCAGTCTAACCGGATGCAACAGAATACCAGTATTTTACATAGAGCGACAGGCTATCTGACCTCCACAACCCAGTGAGGACTGGGTAATACGAAACCCCTTGGTAAGACTGGTTGTCAGACTTTTGGGCCACTGACTACCTGTAACGACTGTCAAAGATCTACAAATGACAGCCGGGACCAATGGCTTACCATGCTTTCCGTAATGGGTCACTCATCCACGGACCAACCTAAACCAAAGCTAGCAAGGTTTTTTTTTTTTCGGTTGGGAAATCATCAAATGACTTCTCCCGCTCTGGGCGTAGCGGAAGGGAGTGTCAGACTTGTACTGACTAAAACCCATATTCCTTCTTAGCCCTTTGTGTTCCAGGGCCACGGTATCTCTTTCAAACAGTCCAGCAGTCCTGGCAGGAAGGTTTGATACCCTTGCTTGAACATTTAAGCAAACGCGAACGGTTTTTCCTTGAAATTATATAAAGGGTGTAAAACACCTCTTAACGAAGCCGAAAGGCACTGGTTCTCCCTGTCATTGCGATTATTTTTTTGTTCTACACCATACCTGGGAACCTTCTAGTTACGGAGATATTAGGGGTCAAAGTTCCAACTTTTTGACAAGTATTTATTTAAATACAAGTGTTTAATGTAAGATTTTTACTTTAATCACCTCCACGACCCCTATACTATTCAATCCGTCCATCAGCACAATGTTTTCAGTGCGTTACATTGAGTTCTACCACAAAACATGATTTTACACCCCCCAAAAAAAAGTCGTTTCCCAGCAATAACTTTTGCGTAAAGTTACTTAGTTTCATGTACAGAATGCTTGGTTGACGGCTTCGTGTTGAGGTGATTTACATGGTGTATAAGTACACACATACAATTTGGCCCATGGCGATGAATCAAGCCGACCCATTTATTTGTGTAGCACTCGTGATACTCGAAACTATAATCTCGCTTCCTTTAATAATAATTGTTTTACTTCAGATTTTACATCACAACCATCTTTTTTTTCAGTGCCAAGGTTTACTTTTGAGGTAAAATAACTGAAAGTACTGTAAAGCGATTTTTCTTACAGATTTGGCAGAAAGTATGTAGTAATATTCACGGCGGTAGCAGGCGCTGTGATTGGCTTGTCTAAGAGTTTAGTCTACTCCTATTGGCTGTATGTCGCTCTTGAAACTTTAGAGCCTTTACTCGGAGACTGCTATTCTGCTACCTTCACTTTAGGTAATTAATCATTAAACATTTTAGCTTTGCCGTTGTTCATCTATACTATACAGGCTGACTTTGAATAAATGCGACAAAAAGAAATGGGAGCTTCAGTTACAGTAACATAGTAATTATAAACTGTTTTTTCTACAATCTAAATTGTTAAAAAAAAATACGTGATTATCGCTTTAAAATGGTCCATTGATGTTATTATCTTTATTTAAGTACGAATTATCGGTACTCCAGCAAAATAAATTAATATGCAAAATAAATAAGAAAAATTATTATTAATAATCGTGCCCACTACGCGAAAACGGTAGTACGCGAAATTCTTTGATACTTTAATTATTTTAACGTTTTTCGTAACACTGTTAGATTCTTTTTTAATTTTACATTTGATATGTTCTAAATTTTGTTGACAACACGTATTATTGTATATTTAAATTTGTCGCATCTGTTCAATTTCACCCTGTATAATATAATATATTAATATTATAAAGCTGAAATGTTTGTTTGTTTGAACGCGCTAATCTCAGAAACTACTGGTCCGATTTGAAAAATCTTTCAATGTTAGATAGCCCATTTATTGAGGAAGGCTATAGGCTATATATCATCACGCTACGCATAAGGGTGGAGCAGCAATAAAAATTGTTGCGAAAACGGAAAATTTTTGTGACGCAGACGAAGTTGTGTGGGACAGGTAGTCTTCCTATATAATAGTCAAGAGGACCTAGACACGCTATATTCACTTTCGCATTTTTGATAGGTTTTTTGAATCCAGTACATTTTTGACTTTTCCATAACTTTTTAATTAGTTTTATCGCTGATAGAATGTAATTTTATTTAGGTCCTAATTATTTGAACATATAGTCACGTGCCTAAATAACACACTAAAAAAAGTACGTGAACATTAAGAAAAAGCTTTTAGGGAAAAAGGATCACACTCAAATATTTTGTAAACAACATGATTTTATATCTGTTAAAAAAAATACCCCCGTAAAAATAAATAAAATGTAAAAAATGGGGAAAGTTACGGGGCAATACAGAGGCGCGGGTGGTAGTGACGTCATAAACAAACAATAAATAATCGACAAAAATACTAAAGCTGAAGAAAGTGTGGTCACATTTAAAAAACATGCAAGATTTGGGGAAATTGGTAGTAAATTGAGCAGTATACTGGTGCATTTTAAAATGCATTAATATTTTTACTTTTATATTTTTTTAATTTTTCTTATTTGATTTGGTAATGTGATTGGGATACCTATATCCCCTTTCGGATCAGACATGTTTTTTTTTTTAAATATATTGTATGCATTTTAAAATATCGCTGTATAACCAATTCATCTCAAACTGTTGTATATTTTAGGGATTGAAAGCGTCACAAAGGAACACCGACCGCTAATCATATTTGTACTCAGCGTCTTCACGTATCTTGGCGGAATGTCACTGGCTGTCATTGCATGGCTTTCACCAAACTGGAGATTCTTTTTAATAGCCATATATGCCCCTGGACTTTTATTCATCCTCTATATATACTGGATGGATGACAGCGTAAGATGGCTCTTAAACAAGGGCAAGAAAAATGAAGTTGAAAAAATGCTCAGACAAGCCGCTAAGACGAACAAAGTTATAATAGATGAGATGAAACTGGCCAACTTGAGAAGCGAAGAAAACGCTGCAAAAGTGGGCTTTAAGACCTCGGTAAAGATGACGGTTTCTTCTAGAAAGCTGTTCCTAAGACTTCTATGTTGTATTTGCATGTGGTTTACGGCTCTATTTAACTCCTATTCGTTAATAATAAACTCGGTATCGTTAAAAGGGAACAAATACCTGAACTATGGGTTGACGTTGGCAGTGGGTCTACCTGCAAGTGTCGTCATTTTGTATTTACTGACCAAATGCCAGAGGAAGAGGCCATTGATATTCTCGTTCTTACTTACTGGTGCATTTTTTATCGCACACTCGGTTACGCCCACAGGTACGTAAAAATTTTAGTTATCTTACTTATACATTTCTGCGAGTAAACTATTATACATTCAGTCAAAAAAGTATCGGGAATGTGTGATTTGTTTATGGTCCCCAATTCCTTTTTTTTTTGTTACATCTATTTTCTAGTTTGGCGCGGAGTTTGCGTTGCATCTGTAATTTAGATTAATATACAGTGCTGTTTTTAGTTATATCAAATCCAGTGTTTAATGCGAATTTCATAATGGACAGAACCCTCGAACAAAGAGTTTGTTTTAAATTTTGCATCGCTAATGAAATTTCGTGTTCCGAGTCCCTGAAAATGTTGCAGAAAGCTTACGGTGAATCGACTTTATCAAAAACACGTGCTTATGGGTGGTACAAAGCGTTGAAAAGCGGTTGACATGTGATGGAAGATTTGCCTCGCTCTGGTATGCCATCAACGTCTTCAACTGAAGTTAACATAGCAAAAGTGAAGGAAATAGTGATTGAAAATCCTCATTCAAGTTTGAGAGATAGCCGCTGTACTTTCTGAGTCTCACGAGTCGATCCGTACCATTTTAAATAATAACTTGGGTATGAAACATGTTGCCGCTCGGCTAGTCCCAAAAGACCTGAATTTTCTCCAAAAACTCAATCACATAAGAGTCGCTGAGGACATGCTAGAACGAGTCAATTCCGACCCAACATTCATGAAACGCATTGTTATGTGTAATTTGTGGAAAGTAAATTCTTGGATTTTGCACCACGATAATGCACCTTCGCTCAAGGCAATAGTGAACGAGTTCTTGACCAAAAACTCGACAAATACCAGCGAACAACCATTTATTCACCAGATATGGCTCCAGCCAACTTCTTTCTTTTTCCTAAACTCAAATACCACGTCGTGGCACTCGTTTTCATTTGGTAGAAGACATGAAGGAGAATTCGCGGCGAGAACTGAACTCGATTCCGGCATACGCGTTAAAAAATGTTTTGATGATTGGATTATTCGTTGGCGTAAGTGTATCGTTCCTGAAGGAGCATACTTTGAAGGCGATAAAATAACTTTGGATGAATGACTCACATTTCATGTATTATTGATCGCTACCCGGTACTTTTTTGACAGAGTAGTATAAATTTTTAGATGGATGAATGTCTGTTACTCAATCACGCCAGAACGGCTGAACGAATCTGAATGAAATTTGATACACAACACCTTTACCTTACACCTTTTATACGGATCCCGTGGGACAATTAACGAACTCCACGCGGGGAAAAAGCCAGAGAACATTTAAATTTCGCGGGCGACCCTTGCGCTTCCTTATTTAACTTAGTGAATAAGAATACTAATAATATTACATTTATTTCGCCACAGAACACGCCTGGCTATCAATTCTGCTGTACCTATCGGGAAAGTTCTGCTCCACGATATCCATACGTTTCGTGTACATATACACATCAGAACTGTTCCCTACTTATACACGAAACACGATGCATGCACTATGCTCAGCCCTGGGAAGAGTTGCGACCATAATAGCTCCGCAAACACCGTTATTAGTAAGTTGTTTTACTTTCTATTAGCCTATTCTGTCCCACTGCTGGGAAAAGCTTCCCCCATTCCTTTCCTACTCTCCCGGGGCCTTTTCTGGCCAATAACTCAAAAAGGAGTCCAAATTGTTACGCCAGCGTTTCTTGGGCCTGCCTCGAAGGCCTCGGTGGGCTCGGTGGCCCATCTGTCCTGACTCATCCTGGAAATGCGTTTGTTTGTAACCTAGTGTGTTTTTTAACATAACATTACACATTTATTGGACTGCCTTGGGAAGACCTTTAACCAGCAGAGGGTGACGAACGTCTGTTATGAGAATATCACGCCTGGCATTTTACACATACATTTTGTGCCAGTTATATTTAAGTCACATGTTATATGTGGCAAGCTAACTGATACAAATCAAGACTCCATGCTTTTTGCCCGACCTGAATATCGAACCTAGGACCTCTAGCCTCGCAGCTGCGCTTGGGACCACTAAACCAACGGGATGCTAGTATTACAACACCTTAGGAATAGCGTACGACCTGGAGGTCTACTCTCTTTCTCCGAAACGTAACTTCGGCAACGAACGAAAATTAAACGTAGTTATGTTTGTGACCCTACTCTATATCATTTGCGGACGCACACAATAACAATCAATACATTCGTTCACGTTAATTGTGTGTGAATTCGAATTTCTCGTGTGCGTCCGCAAATTACGTTTCGGAGAAAGACAGTAGACCTCCTGTAGCGGACTGCCGTAGTCTGCTTTAATTGAGTTTTATGATCTTCATATTTTTATGTAACTTTCTCTCTCTCTCTCTCTCGAACAATGATAGCTTCTTCATAGAATTTCTCAAAATACTGAAATAATCTATCCTTATAAGTTAGGTCAAACGTATCATACCGCATTTATCCCCAGATTCGAGAAGATTCGCGTTGCCCCCCTACACCTTGGTGTCATCTATTTTTGCTTCCCGTAACGACTATCAAGCATCTACAAATGACAGCCAGAAGTAACGGCTTAACATGATATGGAAAGAACTACCTCGTAAGCGCTCCTTTGCCTTTAATTTATTCTCATTTTTAATTGCAGATGCAATACTGGCATGGTCTCCCTTCCCTAATAATAGGCATCCTGTCCCTACTGACAGCATGCGTGGTGACACTACTGCCAGATACCTCGGATGATGTTCTACCAGATAATGTGGGGCAGGCAGAGGCAGTGGGGAAGAAGGAGAAAGATATCGAAGTGTGTCCTGGAATGAGGAAGAAAGATAAATGTGTTGATGTGTGTTCTAGATTGTAAGGTTAATCATGAAGATTGTAAAGATTAAATTATAAATAATAATAAAAAATAAAATAAAATTCGTATATTTCAGATAACTTGATCCATAGTACAATAAAATTAACATTGAAATCACGCCAAAAATTAAATTAAGTTAACATCAAAATAAAAATAAAAACTAAAATTAAAATCAAAATTAAAATCAAAATTAAAATCAAAATCAAAATTAAAATCAAAATTAAAATTAAAATTAAAATCAAAATTAAAATCAAAATTAAAATCAAAATTAAAAGCAAAATTAAAATTAAAATCAAAATTAAAATAAAATAAGATACAATACACAATAAAAACAATTAAAATTACCATCAAAACGAATAAAAAAAAAAAAAACATGGTATAGTTTTATGTTTTTATTTCATCCTCTGGTGTTCATCAGATGCTGTCAGACTCAAAGTTCTGCACAAGTTCCTCAGCTTGATTTTTAGAAACCTACCTGCGTGGCTGCACTCAAACGATTCGTTCATGTACTTTGTACATTGAAGTAGTCTCATTCTAATCACCTGTAAAGCCTTTTCTCAACTATGTCGGGGTCGGCTTCCAGTCTTATCGGATGCAGGTGAATACCAGTATTTTACATTGAGCGACTGCCTATCTGACCTCTACAACCCAGTGAGGACTGGATAATACGTTCAAATTCAAATTCAAATTCAATTCAATACGTTACACCGGTTGTCTGATTTTCGGGCTGCTGACTTCCAGTAACGACTGAAATAGTAAACTTACTTCATAATATTATCATTGAAAACCTATCAAAAACCCCCTTTTGACCAACTTTCAAGAGAACCCACAAAGTAGTAGAAATAATATTTTTAACAGTAATAAGTTGGGAAATAAACTTTGATACGAAAGGAATTCCCGTCACGTTTGATTCTCGGTTGGAACGAGAAGGCGACTATATTGAATCGGGTCTCAGTGTCAGCACACAACCGAATGTATTTACTACCGTTATTGAGGGTAGGACGAACATTTTAACTGGTTTTTGACTTCATTTTGGGAGAAATGAAAACTTTGTTGCGTGTATGACGGTAGAGAAAAACTGAAGCCTCCAGGTGGAGAAACTCTGAATGTTATTTCAAACCAAACCGAGTTCGTTTTTGGCCACGACTCGGTTCATATGAATAAATTCAATAATTTTGTAAGCCTAGTAAGGTTTCTGAAAGTGTTAAGTGGTAGTGTGGCCACAACTCACAAGTTCGCACGGCGCCCATTCAAGTTATACAAAACCAGTTTGTGCGGACCTCTCATTTCACGGAAAATCTATGTAACGCGAGGCCATGTTATACTGAAAATCTAAAGCTTGATGAGACGGCGTTTGTGGAAGTGCCCCGCGTCTTGAGGCAGTGACTATAAGCGGAAAATAAATGAAAGCAGTTTTTAAAGTGAAACTTCTTATGCGACTTCCAACAAGTTTAACGCTACCATGGAGGGAGAATATTTTCTAAAACTCACTAAGAGATGGCAGTATTACAAGATTTGTGACTACGTAGTTCTACTAGGTACGCAAGATGGCGTTCAAACAGTCATGCATTCGACTCTTCGTTGTGACCAGCCTTCGCTCAATTTCCATGAGTAGATAACCTCGATAAACTTATGTATTAAAAATAATACAACAAGAAAACAACAAAATATTATTTAGAAGCTCAATAAAATAACGAGAGTAAATGCGTGGCACTCGAACGCATGCGTGTAGTATTACGAAGTTTTTTTTTAGAGCTTGCTACGTGCCCAAAGACGCGACTTGCTGTTGCGGGGCAATAAACGGTAACAGGAGCAAGCCGTATCTATTGGTGGGTGTTGTGGCCGGGGCGTAACAATCACAACACAACAAAATCAAATTATTACTACCCACTATAAATTTTCCGTCACTCCCCAATCCAATACCCAACACCTCAATTGAAAACTCCACACAACCAATTTGAAATTCCACTTGAACAAGCTAAGACCTAATCACGATTTTCATAACCACAACCTTCGACAACAGAATATTCCGTACAACGAAAAATAAAGAAAATGCATCATACGTGCTCCTAATACGGATTCTAAGCTGCAGTGAATCATGCTTGCTGTTGCAGAGTAGATAGAGTGCAGAAGGTTAGCTACAAGCGATGACAAAAACAAGCGCATGCCAGTATTGTATTGCCCTGTTGATTTTGGCACAAGGACATTAAGGTGACAGCGCCAGGATATCCGGCGAAATTCTAAATTTTTTTTCTTAATTTCTTACGTCGGTCTTCTCTATGGCAGAGACGTAAATGGGAGAGCACATTAAATTACTTTTTCATTCAACGGGATTACATGAACTTAGAAGGTTGTATTGTTAATTTTAATGATTATAACTCTGTTAAGCCATATTTGTTACGGTCGCGAATAACATTTTAATCAACATGCAACCTGACACTGGCCTGCAATTTGCAAAAGCGATAAAAAAAAAGAATTTCACGGTCTACCTTAGCGCTTCCAACTTAAGTCACACGATATATGAATGTCATAGAAGACGTTCAATAAAGCCGAACTTTCCTTAGAATCCTGCCGGTTCTTAGTAACACCAAGCGGCACTTAAATGAATGCCGGCTCAGTGCCAAAAGTTGAATCTAACAATGTGCCTGTTGCCTAGAGTTTGTGTAAACGGGCGTTAGTGTGCCAAATATAACTAGTAAGCAGGTATGGTGATCTTAAACAATATCAAAAGAATGTCATCACGAGTTCGCTTGCAATATGCCTTACCTAAATATATTTCAACACAGTTCCCGTTGTGTCAGAACCGACGCTGTGTGTGTTTGCATATTCGCTCGTTGTACAGACTTTCTCTTCTGCTCCTATCTACTCTGTGTCTCATCGCTCCTGTATTCGGTCGGTAACGTGCATTCGCGTCACGGACGAACGAAGGCGGCCGATTGAAACTAAGCTATATTGGAACGGTGAATTAGGCGTATCTTGATGTGGGATTGGGGATGCGAGTGGTGGAAGATGGGATTCTGATTAAAACATAGAGGTAGAATGGAAATGGTTTTGGCAGGAAGTGAAAATGCGGTCAGTTAATGCAGATAAGTATCTAATGTCTCACCGCGAGTTAAACCTGAATGAGGCTAGCAGGAACTAAGAAGTTATCAAAAGCATATTAAAGGCTAAATTTTTCCAGTGGGTGTGGATGGCCAAATCCAAAACTATAAGGATTAGCATGAGGAAAAATCTTCAAAGGAGTCTCGTACCAGATTTTGATAAAAACCAAAACTGCATAATAGGGGATCGGACTGGGTAATGAAAACGACATTCTATTTTGTCCGTCAGACAGGTAATATAAAAATATTAGACACGTATTTTTTGTTTTATCAAAATATTACTTAGTTAAAACTCATTAAAGTTGGAGAGTGGGGGCTTACTACGTCACAAGTAGGTATAAAACTTACCTACATGTGACGTCATGCGCCATTTCAACTCAATATATCTCCGTTATTTTATGACCACGTGAAAAAAGAAAAAATACGTGTCCAATACTTTTCAATAAACTACCCGACGGACAAAGAAAAAAAAAATAGGATTATCCCCTATTGGTTTCTTTTATTTATGGAATCAATACTTCCCAAAATTTGATCCGTAATAGCAACGCTATCGAATGAGGAAATTATACATGTTTTTTTTTACAAAATTAACAGATTTGATTCCTGGCCTTGACACCTGAAAAATACAACCTGTAAATGCCAAACGTGGCAGGGATGGACTTGATATGGAAAGCAGCTTGGTAGCTGAAGTCTATCATCAGTGGTCTACAGTAAGCTGAGTTGATTGACTGATTAAAATTGGGTCTAGCAGTCAATAGATGAAGTCGCGGGCTCTGATGATATTTAACATGTCTTTAAAAAATGTCTGATGATGTTTTGTGTTTTTGAGTTTAAATATTTGTAAACCCATATTTGTACAGCATTCCTAGCGTGAATTAAAAAATGCTTAGTTACGCTGTTTATTAGTTAAAAGCCTTAAAAAAATAATGTTTACAACCTAACAAAATCAAATTCTCGTGGAAATAATGAACAAACAGAAAAAATACCTATACCTGAGACACGTGTTGAAAGAACTTTCGTATCAAAACACAGAGCGAAGTACCGCAGCTTCCCTGTGTATCTCCGAGTGAATTGCCAAGATCTGACTTAACTGAGCTAAGCTGCGAACCTCTTATCAGGTAAATCTTATAAGCTTCCTCCGAGATAACGTTTCATCTCTTCACTAATACATTCTTATATAAACTACTGTTAGAGATTGTTGAACTTTTTCAGTTTTACTGCAGGGTACGATGTTTTAAGTACCGTAAATACATAGTATTACAATTTGTCTTAGCTGCCAGACATTTCCTGAGATGAAATGGTCTTATGAGGTTGAGGATTCAGCACATAATGCCTATTGAAGACGGCCTCGTTGGTCCAGTGAAGTTCAGTTCTCAGTAGCAGCTGGTGTCTACATTTGTGCCCGATTGATGGTAATAGGCTCGACCTCTGCCTAAACCTTCAGGGATTACAGGTGTACCGTTATGTTTTCAAGACTTTTTACAGTCAATAAGTTTAGCCACAATTGAGGAGAAGCTCGTGGCTAAATAATAACAGCCACACGGGTCAATCTTTAAGGTTAAGCCGTGCTTGCCGAGCTTGGTCCGTGGATGGGAGACCATAATTTCAAACCGAGTTTCCTCCTCGCCTCGAAAAGCACGTTAAGCCGTTGGTCCCGGCTGTCATTTGTAGATCTTTGACAGTAGTTACGAGTAGTCAGAAGCCAGAAGTCTGACATCCAGTCTTACTAAGGGGTATCGTATTAGCCCGTTGTTATAAGGTTATGGAGGTTAGATAGGCAGTCGCTTCATGTAAAATACTGGTACTCAGCTGCATTCGGTTAGACTGGAAGCCAACCCCAAGATAGTTTGGGAAAAGGCAAGGCAGATGATGATGAAGTTTAGCCACAATAATCAACTGTTTCAAGTGTGTTATCTAGCTTTATAACAAAGTAGGTCCCTCTACTGGAATAAGTAAATCTTGTTAGAGACCAAGCTAATCCACAAATAACTAATGTCCGATATCCTCTAATGCCTTCCTGGCAGAATTTAAAATTTCAATTTCACAAAACCTTTTAGACGCAGGAGCGTATGCAGCAAATCTTAATTATTAAAATAACATACACAAATATTCATGATCCATTAAAGTCGGGACCTCAAACCTTTGATCCCCACATAAAGGTTTATGTGAATAGAATGAAGTGAAAATGAACTGCAATTAGCTAAATTGCCGAAAGCCGTAACGTGCCATCCCGAAAAAATCCACCCCGGGGGTGCCGGGGGGACCCGGGTGACCCCCTTCTCTCACCCACGTCGAACCACTTTGGGTGACAATTTGTGGGAACATCCTGTTAGGGCTACCAAGTTTGGAGAAAGAAAATTAAGTAGGTATTTCTTTCGAAGAAAATGTGAAAACTTCACTCGACGTTATTTTTTCTAAACACTTTTACGACTGTTATTAAGTATAAACATCTAAAAAGTTATTCTTAAAAAAGTCAAAGTCAAAGTCAAAGTCAAAGCATTTATTTCAATTAGACCATTACAGGCACTTTTGAAAGTCAAAAAAAAACAAAATAAAACGCGAAGCTACAGTCCCAGTCACAAGGCATAATAACTTATGAAAGTACTGTAGTTGCCCATTCCGTAGCGTAGATCTCTATGGAGAAGAACGGGCAAGAAACTCCATGGACACTCTTTTAAATCAAAATATGTTACAAAATCTTGGTTACATCATTCATGTTAAGAATTACAAATATGTGAGAACAATGTAGAAATACGGGCAAGTTAAGAGCGTCCAGAGTAAAAGATTAAATCAGTAATTAAAAAATAAAGTAATTAAAATAAACCGTGGCAGCTAAGAGATGACCAGTCACAACTGACAGCGCCCGTTCACGAACATGACGCATGTATCAGCTATCATTCAACTCAACCATTTTGAAGGGAACTAAACGACCCGACACACCCGCCACCATCAGCGTGACATTTAAGTGAGCATGACATTCACTCAACCACCAGGGTAATTTCGCGTCAATGAAAGATGTAGGTACTCATTAAGTGGTGGCTTTACAGTACATAGTACTCACACATGTGCTATGCAATTATATAATACTAAGAGATTGAATCTATACAATGCAAATATATTTTTACAATCTTCTGCAGCTTTCACAATAACTTCACTTTGTAATTCAGATGATTCCGATTGCCCCTATGGTTGTGGAGCAGGACCAGCATTGAGCCAAGCATTTTTATCATCAATATAATCCCCCAACTTATAATATGCTTGCCTACATAGTGTGCGTTTTATGCAAGATTTAAATTTCGTTTCATTCAGTTGCAGAATGGGGGGAGGTATTTTATTGTAACATTTTAAACAATACCCCATGAAAGATGAGTCTACTTTAGCTAACCTGAAACCTGGCTGAACTAGTTGGTCCCTGTTTCTAGTATTATAGTGGTGCCGGTCACCTCTTCTACTAAATAAATGCAGATTAAATATTTTTGACTTCCACTCGAAAAATGTATTGTTATTCCTTCTAACACTTTTATGGGAATGTACGTTCCTTTAATCCAATCCATACAAATATTGTGATTGTGAGAACAAATCGTAACTCTCTCTGTCTGTTAATTTTTCAGGGCTAACGAATATTGAGAAAATCAGGAGACAGGTGCACCATTCTTAGTCGTAACTCAAGTTTTGAGTTACAACTAAGAATACTCTCTACCCTGATAGTACATTGCCTTAGAATAATTTCCGACCTCAAAAAGACCAGGCTAAAGGATTCTGCCCACTATACTACACCGGACCATACCATGACCGTGCTATGAATGTATCAGGCAAAAAATATTCCTGGTCTTGAAAAGTATGCAATTAGGGCCATAAGACCGTTCCGTCACCGACCAACACCGCCGCTTATACACGTAGCGTATATGCACCGACAAAATATCCTTGTCGGCAATTGTTGATGTTCCGCGCATGTCACGCGACGCGTGTAGTGGACAGACTCCTTAAGCTAATAATATAAATAACTAATAAATAATTTGTTTAAAATACAGCTGGTAACGTGGGAACCCTATAGTGGCAGTGAAAATGGAGTCGTCCAGTAAAACAGTGGGTACGGTTTGAAATTATTCATGCAAATTTCAACCAATGATAGGGAGCGATGCATTTTAGTTCAGAATCTCGATTGGCGACCAAAAATTAAATTCGCAGTGGAACGGTTTATACAGTGGAATCCCATTTATATGACGATTAATACTGATTGATATATGTAAATATGCTCACTTACTTGCTGTATGATAGTCACTCAATTTGCATAGCATTGGATACGTTAAGTGTATTTTTGTACGATTCTATTCATTTTTTTTTTCTCTTTGGTTATTCAGATAAAGACGCACATTTATCATTTGGCATAAAGATGATAAATAGAAAAAACAACTCATTTTAAACAGTTTAATCATGCAGAGCAGTGATGCCCCAGTAGTGAAGAAGGTTCCGAACCTATGAACATATTGTACGTGTCGCAGGTCGTGGATTCGAACACGGGTCAGCACTAGCTCACTGCTCAATGGCTCACAAAATTGCGAATCAACCTATTAATGCCCTAGAATCAAAAAGACGAAGACTTGTGACCTGCACCAGCTCAAACTGGCCAGCGTGGTGGAGTATGGCCCACTCGGTCTTCTTGAAAGGAGATTAATCGGTCACCACAACCTTCGGCCGAAGCCAAAAGTTTAATAAACCTAAGGAATTCAGTTCTAGATTTGAAAATATTTGAAAAACTTTAGATTGACTTTATAATAAATAACTGATAATATCAAGACCATTACAATTACCGTGTAACTTGTCATAAATAATATAACTTCTAAATGGCTACGTCCCGTCTGGTAACATTCCCATTTGGACAACTAAACAAAAGTCGTAAGTACAAAAAAAGTGAATGACAGTGCCATTTCGTGACCATTTTAATCTTCAATACATTGAGTCCCGTTTCGTAACCCATATATTTCAACTGTTTTTTATACGGTACAGTCAGCTCCCAAAGTTAAAAAGATACTTCTTGTTGATTTGCTATTTTTTGTCTCTCTGGCACACTAAGGTATAAAAATTAGAGCTAGCGTCACTCGCTCTTGCATCCTACAAGAGCTCCATTATTCTAAAGTGCCCAAGGCCTCCAATTGGTTAAAGACGGCACTGCACACGTACTATACGTGTGATATTTATTTTAGTATTCTTCCTGAGTCCTAACTGTACTTGCCAAACAAAAAGGTTACCAAATGGAAATGAATACAGGCATACTCAAAAGGTTAAGAAACAAGACTGTATAACAAGAATGTATGAAGATCAAAATATTACGAATCGGCACTTTTGTGATGGTATTTTTTCATCTGTCGAAATGGGAAAGTTACCCACCAGATGGGAGGTACTCTTCAAAAGGGAGTGAAACGCGATTGTCACTTGTTCTGACATACCTCGGGCTAGTTACTGTGGATAAAAAGTTAATTATTATCAGATGAAAGATTTGTACAAAAAATACGGTTATTAAAAAAACTCAACGTATGACAAACACTACAACCGATTATTTTTATCCCGACCAATATGAAGCTCAACTATCAGAACCATATTCCAACGCTCTAAAAAATAACATTTCATGCGAGCCATAGATTAAAAAATATACAAAAAAGAATGCCGGCGGCGCAAGGCATAGGCTTATAAAAAATAGCTATTTGTTCGAATGTAACGTGAATACGTCACCGCGGGCCGTATTTGATGGGGTGGTCACATTGTGTATTCGAAAAACAAAAAAAAACGGCCAAGTGCGTATCGGAACAGGTGAAGGATTCCGTAGGGGGCTGAATGATTGACTGCCCAATAATTTATTCCAAGACCAAACTTTCATTGGTAGTAAAAATGACGCAAACGGCAGAGCCGCTACGTACTGGTCGGACAAAATCTGAGTCATCGATTCGAGAAGAACAAGAAGTAAATGTTAGTTTGTACAATGTAATGAGAGCTTTACCATGTGATTTATTAATAAACGATTTTCGGATTTTTCTCTTACTTGTGCTGACTTTCTTACTTGCTCCAAGGGATCATAGACGTATTTGATAATTTAAACTTGATAAACCTCCACACGTTAGTGAGAAAAAGGGTTTTTACAAACGGACAACGAAGTGATCCCAAAAGGTTCCGTTTTGAGTTACGGAACCCTAAAAAAGTAAAAAAAGTTTGTTTTTCCACTAACTGACACGCGTATTGAAGTGCGGGCAACTAAACGGTAGCAGAATATGTTTTTGATATTTTTAAAAGCTTTTGTTCCACTGATAAGGCAATGAAAATATACGTTTATGGTTTGTGGAACTATGTGGAACTGGCGTAGATAAAATAAGAGGTCGAATAATACTATAATAGAATCAACTGCATGAAATATACAGCCAGTTTTAACAAGGTTATTTTTACAGATGATTTGCATAATCAGCCATGGAGGAGCTCGTGGCTAAATATTAACAGCCGCACGGGTCGATCTTTAAGGTAAAGCCGTTCTTGCCGAGATTGGTCCGTGGATGGGTGACCATAATTAAATACCGAGTTTCCTCCGTGCCTCGGAAAGCACGTTAAGCTGTTGGTCCCGGCTGTCATTTGTAGATCTTTGACAGTCGTTACGAGTAGTCAAAAGCCAAAAGTCTGACATCCAGTCTTACTAAGGGGTATCGTATTATCCAGTTACTGGGTTGTGGAGGTCCGATAGGCAGTCGCTTCATGTATAATACTGGTACTCAGCTGCATCTGGTTAGACTAGAAGCCGACCCCAAGATAGTTTGGGAAAAGGCTGGGCAGATGATGATAACATAGTCAGTCATTAACGTTCCCACTGCCGGGTCGCATATAGGTTTTTTTTAGGGAAAGGGGTAGCTAACTGGGGTGACAATGCTAATTGGTGAATGCTATTCGTGTGCCTCATACACATCAAATGTTTAAGGAACAGCTTGAATTGCGAATTGCAACAAACCTAAGAGAAATGGATTTTGCGGGTTAACTTGGTACGTCGGCCTTAAAAAAAACAATCATGCTTGATACGTAGTTGGGTACAAGCACACTTGCCCTTGCATTTGCAGCACGAGTCAGGCTATTGATGAAATAAGCAGAAATGATTATCTATACTAATATTATAAAGAGGTAAATTTTGTTTGTAAGTTTGTATGTCGGGGGTTGGGGGTGAGGGGTGAGGGGTGAGGGGTGTGGTATTCATGCCAGTGGTTTCTACCCACAACCAAGTAAAAAAGCTGGAATCTACATACGTATGTATTTTTTTTAAGTAAAAAACCAGTCAAAATATTATACTCCACACCGCATAAGCTACCTTTCCTCCCGTTGGCTTTGTTAAATAAAAATATGAAACCTCTCATGTAGAGCCGTTTTGTTCCAACCATATTCTTTTTGATGCTTTTCATATGACATTACATGAATGAGTTGAGTCTGCGTTATAGCATTACTTTAATTAAAAGTTTACAGGAAATGTTGGAAGTAATATTCATTTAAAGTTATTTACATGTCCTTTTGATCAAGAAACAGGCTTAGGGAACGATACTGGTCGTACATACCTACTGACTTTAATATTATTGTAGTTTAAAAAAAAAAATATATATATATATATTTTGGTTTGTTACTTTATAATGTAAATAATTATTAATTTTGTTGTAAGAAAAAAAAAACATTAAAAGGTAGATCCAGACAAAAATATATATATATATGAATGTCGGGATCCGGTCATTAGTTCTGTTCAAGTGGAGATTCATAGATCACTCAGCTGTGTAAATGTTGTGTTGCCCCACAAACGATGGGACATCTATGGGATATTGTGTCCTGCTCACTCCTGCCTGTCCTGTTGTTTGTACATCACAAGAGTCGATGGACGCTACTGAAAGTGCGAAACTCGTAACCTTTTTTGGCTGACTCAATATCAATGACACGCTAAGTAGAATAAGAAGTAGACCCATATCTCGCCAGTTATGATTAAGTTCCATGTTATAGCGGGCAAGGCTATGGCCCTTAACTGGGCACACAGATTTAGACTCCAGGCTGCTACTAAGAAAGAACTGATTATAACACCCATTAAGAAAGAAAGAAAAAACACTAGTGCGTGCAGCCCTCCTCGCGGAAGAAGTGAAACTTCGTAATACTACACGCACGCGTTCGAGTGCCACGCATTCACTCTCGCTCTGTCTCTTTCTATTCCCCTTTCATGGTAGCGTTAAACGTTTAACGCAACCTTGTTGGAAGTCGCATAAGAAGTTTCACTTCAATATTTATTTGTGGCAGAGACTTGACGTGCATTGTAACAAACTTGCTTATTCCTTGTGATGAAAAAGAAAGAAGCTAATTTGTACATTAAAAAAGTTAAAAGGGGAAAATGAATATATTATTAGATGAGATGAAAAATACAACAAATTATTAAAAACCTGCTTATCATCATCTGCCTAGCCTTTTTTCCCAAACTATCTTGGGGTCGGCTTCCAGTCTAACCGGATGCAGCTGAGTACCAGTATTTTACATGAAGCGACTGCCTATCAGACCTCCACAACCCAGTAACTGGGTAATACGATACCTCTTGGTATAGACTGGATGTCAGTCTTTTTGGCTTCTGACTACTCGTAGCGACTGTCAAAGATCTACAAATGACAGCCGGGACCAACGGCTTAGCGTGCTT
Organism: Cerastis leucographa; assembly: GCA_963082945.1. Classification (NCBI taxonomy): domain Eukaryota; kingdom Metazoa; phylum Arthropoda; class Insecta; order Lepidoptera; family Noctuidae; genus Cerastis; species Cerastis leucographa. Next base: position 20,575,212 of record OY720381.1, on the reverse strand, counting down.
TCCGAGGCACGGAGGAAACTCGGTATGTAATAATGGTCACCCATCCACGGACCAACCTGGGCAAGCATGGCTTAACCTTAAAGATCGACCCCCGGGCGGCTGTTATTATTTAGCCACGAGCTCCTCCTGCTTAAAAACCTGCTTATCATTCACACTTAATGTCTTTAAAAGGCAAACTGTAAAAAATGAAGACCAACTCAACAGAAGAAGCGAGATCTGACAACCAACCCGATTGTCAGAATAGTATAGTGATGAGGCGAGATGTGTACTCAGGAGTGTAGTTCAGCTTCAGAAGATCCGCAGTAGTACTCAGGAACGTAGTTCAGCTTCTGAAGAACCACAGTGTAGTACTCAGGAACGTAGATTAGCTTTTGAAGATCCGCAATAATAGTCAGGAACGTAGATCAGCTTCTGAAGACTAGTAGTGGAGGTCCCAGGAGTCTGTAGTGAGATCTCCTGGACAGTCGTGACTCGTCAGATTCAGATTCAGACTCTCCTTAACTCAAGCTTGACTGTATCTTGACTCTCTCCAGTGCCGACCCAAAAACTGTCTTCTAACCCTGATGCTCCGTTTCTTTTTCTTTTTTCTCTCGAATTTATTTCTCAGATTCAAAACTGCTGCGCTAGTAAGACGCAACCTGCCAGTATTCAAAACAGCCAGTAACAATTGGTCAAAAACCTTGCGCATAATATTTTTATAAATATAACTCATAATATCTTTACACAGCAAATAGTCGCAGTTAACTATAAAATACAACAATTGAACTCACGAATTGATGATAATCATTTTTAGTAATATATAATCTAAACGAAACCTTCATAGAGAATTTGGCTGGTAACAATAAAAAATAAAAGTAAATGACAGCTGACAAATTTGAAGTAAAAAATGTCACAACAAAGGATATAAAGAAAATTGTTCTAAATTTCTAAACGATGCGACCCAAAGGGCGCGTGTTTGTAACAAAATATTAAAACTCTTTGTCTATGATAAGTAGCTACGCCATCTTTATGAACTTAACTGTGCAACCGAAAATTGCTTCGAAATCAAGAGAATACCTGTGTAAAAATAACTCCGATTATACTATTAAATAATTCATGTCAACGTTTCATTGAAGAATCCAAGACAAAAATATTTAGGTATAAATATAAGAATCAGAAGTAGGGAGGCGAAATAAAGCACAGTATTCCTTTTCCTATTTCTTCATTATATTTTTCTCAATAACAATAATTGCAATGCTTATCACAAAAACAATGTAAAAAACGCTCAAATCAAAACGCCCGCCATACCATAGACCTCAACGATATTCTTTTCCCGCCATTTGTTTGTTTTTTTTTTTATTTTAAAAACGTAACTTGGCACAGATGAAATATAACACTTTTTAGCAATTGAGAAATTGATACTAAACGTAAAACAAATAAAATATAACAGTCGGCCGTTCTGAACTTTGCGAGTCCTCTCGTATCTGTTAATTTAATTTAAACAATATAATAATCAATCTTAAAACCAAATTATTCAAAATAAAATAGAAACTGAAATCGTACAATAATTCATGTTTCTATTTTCATCAAAATTTATTAAATAATACAATGACTAATCTTAACACATAAATTACTCTAAATAAAATTAAAAAAATTAGAAACTTAAGTCGTACAATAATTCATGTTATTTTCATCAAACTTTACTGCTTCGGCCATCTATTATACTTAAAATTGTTCCATCAATTTAAGAATGAAGTTCACCTCTTATACAATATAAAAAAAAAAAAACTACACATAAATATAAAATAATTTCAATCTTTTTCATATGTCTTAACGTATTTGCACACTCCCATAATGGCTTATCGGCCTCATATGTGTGGAAATACCGTTGTCAAAATATCTTACATACTCCTTCGTTTGGCTTATCGGCCTCATATGTATGCAGATACTTTACTTAGGTATACAGATGCTCCCAAAATTGGCTTATCGGCCTCATATGCATCTTACACCATCTAACAATACGTGCCTAAGAAAAAAAAAGAAACAAAACTATTTAAATATCTATTCAAAATCATTACTCAACGTATTTACACACTCCCTTTTTGGCTTATCGGCCTCATGTGTGTGGAAATACCGTTGTCAAAATATCTTACATACTCCTTCGTTTGGCTTATCGGCCTCATGTGTATGCAGATACTCTACTAAGGTATACAGATGCTCCCAAAATTGGCTTATCGGCCTCATATGCATCTTATACCTTTCAAACTTATGTTAATGACTTTACATTCATATAACTTTGCATAAAACTATATATCAAATTTATTTCCAAGTTCTTTAAGGGATGGCAAATATGTATCTGTATGTCATCCCTAATGTTTCAAAATCGCTTTGTCTAATGAGAGTACTCTGACTTCCAAAATCTACATAAAAATTCATTAATATCTAGTACATATTTACTGTCCGAGTTGCCTACTATTTTCACTTATTATTTCTTCAGTATTATTATCATTGGTATTCCTCAAGAGTCGCTTACACGAAGCTGACTGATGTCCAAGCCTCTTACAGATGTTACAGGTTACAAGTGGTTTAGAGCATTTAAAACTAGGATGACCCAATTCACCGCAATTAAAGCATTTGATCGTACTACTAATCTTAATACTATTATTGTCACTTTGCCCTTCAAAACGCCTCTTTAAGAATGGGCTCCTAATTTCCTCATTATCTTCTAATTTAACCGTTTGTAAGTAAGCTAACAACTGTTCAGGCTGGCTATAGTTAGCTGCTTGAGCACCTAAACGCATACTCCTATCTTCTAACCCGTTTATTATACAATCTATTGCTTTCTTATCATATATTTCACATCTGTTTTATAAATTCATCTTGTGATAAAAGTATGTCTCTAATGTTTCATTGGATTTAACTTTCCTATCTAACATTTCTTGTAATAATTGTGCATAATTTTGAACAGATGGAAATGTTTTAATTAATTATCTTTCCATTCCGACCAAGTGAAATTGATAGAAGAAAGTCCTTGATACCACACCTTTGCTAACCCCATTAACTTGGGTAAGGAATAATGCAATAATTGCGGTTCACTCCATCCATATAGTTTAGAGCACTCCTCCAATTTATTTATCCAAATATTTACAGTCTGTTCCTTGCTAGACGGGTCAAATTCAGGGATAGCATTACTATCAATTGTAAAATGATTTTGTGAAGTAGGCAATGACTCCAACAAATTTAATAACTCGCGGGCAGACACATTAGTCACAGATTCCTCGTTTCCTTGTTTAGTGTAACGTTTTATGGAACGTCTTCCAATAGATTTCATAGCAGACGCACTTCTTGGAGAGGCAACATCAGTAGTAGACGACAACGTACTTACAGCCGATGACCGCCTTTTGTTCCACTGGTGACGACTGCGATGCTTCCTGTTTCGGTCGCCACACCTGCTGCGACGATCCCTTGGTGCCTCACCTTCGCGTCTCCCACGTCGCCCAGGTGGCGAAGATTTAGATTCACTGCCACGGTCGCGACGTCTTCGTGAAAAACTCCGCTTTCTCGAGCGACGATGACGGTGCACTAGATTTGGAGGCGTCCCCGACTCCTGCGTGGATCCTCGTTCAGCTTCCTCAACTTCAAACATCACGAAGACTGAAAGATAATAATATCTTAATATTCAGTTTGAAGTTTTTTTTTTTCTATATACACTTAATTAATTGTAGGCGCGGTAGGAATTAAATCCTTTTTGAAACCCAATTCTGAACTATAAGAATCAGAAGTAGGGAGGCGAAATAAAGCACAGTATTCCTTTTCCTATTTCTTCATTATATTTTTCTCAATAACAATAATTGCAATGCTTATCACAAAAACAATGTAAAAAACGCTCAAATCAAAACGCCCGCCATACCATAGACCTCAACGATATTCTTTTCCCGCCATTTGTTTGTTTTTTTTTTTATTTTAAAAACGTAACTTGGCACAGATGAAATATAACACTTTTTAGCAATTGAGAAATTGATACTAAACGTAAAACAAATAAAATATAACATAAAAATGAAACGATTGGTAAAATGTTAATGTAAAACCAATAAAAGTATGAATATGTATGATAAGTGTGAGTATAAAATGTCTGTAGTAGGCAGATACTATAGCATACAAAATAATAATGAACACAATGAACATACAAAGCATAACAATCATTTGTAGGTACAATAAAATATACAACAATAAGATTTAAAAAAAAAAAAAAAACAAAACAAAAAAAGTAATAAAGTTGGCAGCTTGCACATCGTGACTGCGACAAATAGGTTACCACTCAGCATGATGCTGTGCTATGGGGGGCCCACAGCACAGCGCTGGTTTTCAGTGGTCACCCGTGAAAAAACGTACGGAAATCAAGACAGCGTAAACATTTTATAACATGAATACGAAAATAAAAACAAACAGTACTAGGATATAAAACAACCATAAGAGATAACATAAACACTACAAAAATATAAAAGTACTAGCTGTCCCGCGCAACTTCGTCTGCGTCACATTTTCCCCGTTTTCGCCCAACATTTTTCATTGCTGCTCCGCTCCTATTGGTCGTAGCGTGATGATATATAGCCTATGTCCTTCCCCAGGTTGAAATCTATGTTCTTGCCAAATTTCATTAAGATCTGATCAGCCGTTTAGCCGTGAAAAGGTAACAAACATACGAACAAACAGAGTGACTTTCGCATTTATAATATTATAGTATGGAAGAATGTGTGCAGGCTATACAAGAATAAACATGGAATAATGGCGTGTTTTTTTTTTGTCTCGCTCACACCCCACCCCAGTGTTGCAGTATTAACGCTTAGCCGGACCTGGGAATCGAACCCAGAAACCCATACTCAGCAGTAGTGCTAGCTACCACTAGACTCACGAGGCAGTCTTTCAGTATCAAAATAATAATTTAAATTCAATCCGACCCCTTTGATATAAAAGCCTTTCATTTCAATGTGCGAACATGAAGACTGTATTAAATTCTTCGTTGCTTATATCAGGTAATTAGTACCTCTTTCTTCCTTTTGATGCTTCATTTAATTTCTCAACCAGCTTTGCTTGAAAGATGTGGGTTTGTTTATAATTAGGCGGTAACCTTTGTAAGACGGTCATGGTAATCAAATCATTTAATATAAATATTTTATCATCGTTGGCAACATTATTTTCTTCCACTAGAGAAACAGCAGCTAGCATCTAGCAGTTCAATTTTTAACCCCCGAACAAAAAAGAGGGGTGTTATAAGTTTGACGTGTGTATGTGTGGATCTGTGTATCTGTGTGTCTGTGTGTGGTATCGTATCTCCTAAATGGATGAACCGATTTTGATGAAATTGGTTTCGTTTGAAAGGTGTTTTAATCGAGAGTGTTCTTAGCTATGTTTCGAGAAAATCTGCTCAGCCGTTTGAAAGTCATCACCTCTTTCTAGTTGAAGGGAAATTAACAATTTCCATAGGTCTGGTCGATTCGAAATTTGAAATCTTTTCACTTGTCACCATGGGCATCGCCAGGGGGAGTGGATGCACCCCCCCCTCCCCCCAGAAACTCTTTATTTTTTATTTTGCTGTTTTCGTTAATTGGCGAGAAGACACGCAACACCGAGAAAAGTGGAAGCAATGGGGGAGGCCTATGCCCAGTATTAGGACAGTCAAGATTAAGATAAAACAATATAAGTTTAAAAAGCATGAAATAAAAATTAAATTAAAAATTTAAAAAACCCCGACACAAAAAACCTTTTTTAGAGGTTTTTTTGTGTCTGGCGTTTTTTAAATTTTTAAATTATTTTTTAGAAATTTAATACATGAGCACGAACAGGAATAGCTAACCCCAAAAGGGTGACACACACTTGTTCGGCTCGGCACTTTCAATTCGGCAGTATAATTTAGTGAATAACAAAGCCGACCCAAGACCCGAAAAGCTCGCGCTAAATAGTAACAGCCGTTCGGGTCGATATTCAGGTTAAGCCGCGCTTGCCTAGGTTGGTCTGTGGATGGGTGCCCACCCATTATGTACCGAGTTTCCTCCTTGTCTCGGAATGCATGTTTAGCCGTTGGGCCTGTCATTTGTAGATCTTTGACAGTCGTGACAGATAGTCAGTAACTCGAAAGTCAGACAACCAGTCTTACCAAGGGGTATCGTATAACTCAGTACTAACTGGGTGTGGGTGGAGGTCAGATAGACATTCGCTCCATGTAAAACACTGGTTAGACTGGAAGCCGACCCTAACATTAACGGGAAAACAGCTAGGCAGATGATGAACAAAGCCGACCCAAAGTAATTACTACACCCATTCGGGTCTTGCTGATTGTAAACATATGATTTTTTTTTTTCAAAAAGTAAACTCATATCTACATGCTCTCAGTTTTGCGTGGTCGCCGGTCGTGCCGAACAGCCGAATCATACCGACCCGAACATGTGTGTAATGCCCCTCATATTATTAGACACAAAATTTTAGCCAAAACACGCCGCGTTTGTAATTTTATCTGAAAATTAATCGGACTATTTAGTTTTGGCCTAGTTTCAAATTGCCGTCTTAAATTAATTTTAGTGTAAATCGAGTGCTTGTGGGTTTTGCACGTTGCTTGTTTTTGTAATATAATCCTACTAATATTATAAATGACTTGACAGTATGTGAGGAATGAGGATGTATGGATGTTTGATACCCTTTCACGCAAAAATTACTGAATGGATCTGGATGGATCTGGATGAAATTTGGAACAGGCATAGCACTTTTTATCCCAGTAGTACGATCCCGTGGGACATATACCGAGCAACACGCGGGCGAAGCCGTGGGTATAAACTAGTAAGTTCATATTTCGCGATAATTGCAATGTTAATGTCATAAACTAGAAATGAGGAAATTAGCGGTCCTCATTTTCATGAGTTATTTTACTGAATTTAAAGAAGAACTTGACATATTTTAAGATTCTCGATGATGGCCTACGCAACGGAAAGAAGTTAAAATCAGATGATGATGCCAGTTAAACTCTAGAATTGGGGGTAACCGCTGAGAGCAAGGCCAGGTATTGCACACGCAACCTCGACAATCTTCGATTTTTATCTGTAACAATATCTGTACATCAGTCTCTTGAGACAAAAAAAGCCCGAACTCAAAAACTTTTCTGCAAACATACATTACATAAACGATTTCCTTTGAAAATGCTGAGTTCTATTTTACAAGGAATATCGCCTGTTGGAACTGTCTTCAAACAATCAAAATAACACGTCATCTGATTCAACAGAGCGCTTTACTTCACCTCAAATTGTAGCCCAAACTCAAATATTTGGACAAACATTCGCCATTGGACATTGCTAAGTAAGCGCCAAGAATATACGCTGTGTGAGTGTGGAGCCATACCAGTAGCGAACATTTGGAATAATAACTTGTTCTTTTAAAAAAAATCAAGGAGTCTGGGCTCTTTGTCGACATTTGATAATATTTATGACTTGGTCATCTCTGACCTAGATTAGAGTCAAGTCAAGAGCAAACCCATCCCAAATAAACAATAAAAAAATATGAATAAAATGCTTTTCAATCAGGGGGTCTCCACACCATATTTGACTCTCTCAACATTCCTTTATGATAACGAAGGCAAAAAAGTACCAAATTAATCATATATTTTTCAGGGTATTTTCACTTATACCTAAACTAAACCTTCGTCTAACCGCGAATTTGTAAACACCACACGTATTAACCTAGGAAGCTACTTAAGAACTTAAGAACTGTTGGAATTTAATTACGTGGCTCACACTACAGTAGTCCCTCTTTTGGTTTAACACAGCCGAAGGACATTTGGTTCAATTATTATGAATCACTACTTCACCAGTACCAAACTAAAATAAATACTTAAGTTATTGTAATAGGTACTAGAACTTATCAAATATAGCTACACATAGCTAGCACTCTTTTGGGAAAACTTACTCAACTTTAAGTAACTTAAAAACTTTTTTTTTTACTTAGCCTATTCTGTTCCTAGAAATTGAAGAAATACATATACCTCGGCCAGATAGCCTCTTTCCAGGCAAGACAAGATAAAGAAGTTGCTCGACGCATCGAAAATGCCCGGAAGAGGTACTGATCGATGAAACATTTAATGAAGGGATCTCTCCCGCTTTCACTTAAACGAATGCTCATGGATATGTGCATTCTTCCCACCCTCACCTATGAAGCGCAAACATGTTCGCTAACAAACGCCAGAAGGCCGCACTTGGAGGCTGCCAAGGAGCTATGGAGCGAAGTATTCTGGCTGTCAAACTTACGGACCGCATCAGAAACTCCATACTTCACTCCGAACCCCAAATAGCTGATTCTGGCCTTACAGCTGATAAGTTGAAATGGAACTGGGATGGTCGCATCTGTCGCATGTCTGAGGAGCAATGGGCAAAAAAAACCACTCATTGGATACCCAAGAGCAAGAAACGACAACGCGGCATGCCCAAAGAAGATGGCGGGATGAGATGGACTCGTTCTCCAAGGATTGGCCTACAAACGCACTAGATCGTGAAAAGTGTAAGGAGGGAAGGGGCGCCTTTGCCCTGCAGTGGGACAATATAGGGTTATAATAATAATAAGATATTGTATTCCATAACACTTATACAAAAAATAATCGCGGAGAAAATCAGGAATATACAGAGTTATAAAGATTCTCAAAGATACACAAAAGATTTTAGTAAATGAGATAAAAACGCACTAAGATAATTATCTGGCTCGACATAATATTTTAAATGAACAGAGTCAATATAGTCCCAATTGTTATATTAACAACAGGTGTTATCCCAAAACAAATCTTCAACACTACAAAAGCTGCCATAATTAACACTTGCCGAATAGTCAGATCATTTCTACAATTAGACTTGGACAATAACTTCGCTGCAGTACAGAAGTTGCACAGTTGCACGCCATTTTAAAGGCCTAACACTAGAAGTTCAAACATAGGTGCCAGCTACATTCTAAATCACACGGAAGCCCGTTTGAGCTGCTGCCAACCTTACTAAACTAAATCGGATTTAAGCCTTTTGGACGCTAACGAATTTTAAATATGGGTAGTTAGCTCCCTGGTTTGTTAAAGAGGATTTCAACAGATCATATTGATTCACATTGTACCGATTTATAGGGTACTCGGTAGAGTTTCATTAAGCGTTCGTTTTGTGTGAATACTTAATGGAAGATTGGGTGGTTGATGTTTTTTGTGTGTGCATTTAGTGTGGAAAGGGAAAAGGATGATATCTGATGTAATTAATGATACAATAGCCATAGTAAAGTGTAAAGCTGATGACACTTTTGTCAGCACCGTACGCGCTGCATTTTACAATTCGTTGTGTGAAACCTCGCACATTTTCATCCGCACCGTATGCGTCGCATTTCGTTATATGCTGTACGTATTCGAATTTTGAACGAAGCAAACTGATGTCGTATCGTAATCGTAAAAGTTCCGGTCAAAAAGACTTGCATCCTAAAATATTGGTATATATTAAAACGGGATTACTCTCCAGACAATAGAGCAATATTTATAAAATATTTAAATCAACTAACCAATAGTGACGTTTATAGCTGCACGGATGCTAATACTGCCTACAACAAATTCCATGGTAATTTCATAATGTTGTACGATCTCTGTTTTCCTCTAAAGAAAGTCAGGATACATGACAGATCTAGACCAAAATGGATCTCACGTGGTTTAAAAATATGCAGCAAACGTAAATGCCAACTACTGTGGCAATACAGGAATAATCCAAGTCAAGCCGCTAAAACTGCCTTCAAAGCATATGCAAAGAGGTATAAAACTATAATCAGACTGACGAAAAAGTCTCAAAACGACTATTTCATTAAATCTGCCACAAATAAAAACAAAGCTACATGGAAATTAATAAATGAGATCAAATCTAAATATCCAAATGAAGGCGTAAATCAATTAATTACGAATGGTGATATCATAAATAATCCTCAAGACATTGCGAATAAATTTAATGACTTTTTTCTTAACATCAATGATAATAATACTAGTATACCCCAAAAATCTTCCAATAAACTGACATATAATTCTAATTCAATTTTTATGACACCCACTATTCCTGATGACATTAATAAAATAATAATTGATCTTAAGAATAAAGCCAGTGCCGGCTATGATAGCATAACAACAAACATTGTTAAAGATGTGGCCCATATTATATCTGAACCTCTAAGCTTCATTGTTAATTTATGTATAGAAGAAGGCACCTTCCCAGACAAACTAAAAATATCTGTTATAAAGCCAGTATTTAAAAAGGGAGACAAAACTAACATGAGCAACTATAGGCCCATAGCATTGATACCGATTTTTGGAAAAATTGTTGAAAAGGTGATGTTTAACTGCCTTTATACTTTCTTTGAAACACACAACATTATATCCTCCAGTCAATATGGTTTCAGGAAAAAAAAATCCATAAATATGGCAATATATAACTTTTTACATAAGGTTATGACTAACTTGGATAAAGGGCTGCCGGCTGTCGCGTTATACATGGACATGTCAAAGGCTTTTGACCGTGTCGACCACAAAATCCTCTTAAGAAAGATGTATGCATATGGTGTGAGAGGTAATGTGTTACTACTAACTTATAGAATCATACCTCAATAACAGACAACAATTTACAGAAGTAAGGAGGTTAAATCCCGCTACAAAAACAGAAGAAATATATGCTTCTGAAGCTGGAACTGTTAAATTCGGCGTCCCTCAAGGGACTATCGTGGGTCCTTTGTTCTTCCTTGTTTATATAAATGACATGCCTTCGGTAACAAATCATGACATTACACTATTTGCTGATGATAGCACTGTTTTATTCGTTAATGATAATGATAATTCAATTACTCTAGAATCTGACATTAACCAAACAATATTATTAATCATAGACTGGCTTAAAATAAATAACTTAATAATTAACCTTGAAAAAACTAAATTAATGAATTTTAAAATACGAACTCGACGAACGGGTACTTTAAAAATCTATTACCTAGATAGCGATATTGAGGAAACTGAAGTAACAAAATTTCTAGGGCTACATATTGACAGTAAACTTAACTGGAAATTTCAAATTGACCATGTATGCAAAAAGCTGGGACAGTTTTCATATGCACTTCACAGATTGGGAAAAATAGCGAATCAGACTACTTTACTAACAGCTTACCACGGTTACGTTAGCTCAGTCCTCAGATACGGCGTAATATTCTGGGGCAATAGTACAGACAAGGAGCGCGCGTTTATTGCTCAAAAACGTTGCATCAGGGCTATATTTAACTTGCATCAAACTGACTCCTGTAAGCCATTTTTTAAAAAAATTAACGTATTAACACTACCATGTGTCTATATATTTGAGGTTGCAGTATTTGTCAAAAATAATATTCACATGTATAATTACTACACGCGTATACGGCGTAAGGACAAATTGCGCCCAGTAGCTAGCAAGACTCATCTAATGCAAGAAAGTATCTTTTGTGCAGCTTCACGCATCTTTAATATTATTCCGGGGCCTATTAGAATAATTAATGAAATGAAAAAATTTAAAAAGAATCTCCATGATATGCTTGTACACAAGTGCTACTACTCTATAAAAGACTTCCTATCAGACAAATCACTGCTTCAATATAGTCCCCCTCAGTCATGATGTGTTCGGTGGCCCACTGAGGTGCCTACCATAATTTGTTCTGTTTTGTTTTATCTTTTTTTATATTTTATGTGAAATCTTATTAATTTTTAACTATACTGTATTTTTATTGTAATGTAACTATTGTATGCCCTAAGGGCGGGACGTAGCTGAGCACAATTTCGTTATTTAAGACCTGTATTATGTACCTACCTATGATCCACAATAAAGATATTGATTGATTGATTGATGTCGTCATGATGGCGTGTGCTGTGATAGGTTTAGGCGCAGATCGCCAAACTCAGCTTTGTCTACAGTGAAAAACGTGCTTAGTATTATGAAAAATTACAACTCAAAATTAAAATATTCTACGCCATTTTACTATTCGTGCAGCGTGCTTAGTATTTTTTGGAGGGTTTAATGAATTCATTCTTAAAACTGAATATTAATTAGAACAATATAAACACCATAAAACACTAATTATAATGGGAATTTCGGATCTAGAGGAAACATCAAAATCAAAAAGTTGTTGGCAACACCGAAAGATTTCCGTACGGCGCGCACGGCACGTACCTAACTGCTCGTATGTGTAAGGCCATCAGTAAATGCGGCGCGTACGGCGCGTATGGTGCTAAAAAATGTGCAATCACCTTTATTCAGCACAAAACAAAACAGGTTGAGGTTCACAGGTACACGACATAGATAGTTTTAGCCAAGTTTTGTGACTGACTGTACCTGTGAATCATTTTCATTACCGGTATTATTGTTGTGTCTCGATCAACAACGATTATGAAAATTACGGTCGAACCCGCATGACTACTTTCCATATTGACACTTGCATCAACTTAGGAATTCACATAATATGCTGATTTTCCTTTCAACCTCTCAACAAAAAATCTGCCACATCTGCAATAACAAAAAAACTGTTGACCCTAGAAGAAACAAAATTTAATAAAAAGATAAAGACAATAAAATATTGTGGAGTAGAAAAAACAAATATTAAGAGCACAATATCAGAAAGATATCGTTTAGAATAATCGAATTTGGCAAAAAAGTTTTGAGGTCTGACCGTGGTGGGTTCGAAAAATATGTAAATATGGGATGCGATAACAGACAATGTCCGACCCCGAAATCAAAGGATGGGTTTACCGACATAAAAAAGTTAGTATATGTTATAGTTATTCCTCGAGAATTTATTAAGATATGTAGATAGTACTGTTTTCGTTTTGTTTTGGAAAACTGCCCTGACATGGATGAAAAAGTTTTATTGTAAAACTTTTGTGAAACTTCAAATTTATGTGGTGACCTAGTAGAAAATCTTTTGTCATCTAGATAACTAACTCTCATAATCATATTTCATTACCTAGGTCTAGAAAAAATAAATTGAATTCTGTATGTGAAAGAAATTTTTTTGAGGAAAGATTTTTTTTGTTGTAAATTGCACATTTAATTCATTACAACAGGTCGCACAGGCAATGTTTAGTCACAATGGTGCCCTTGGAGTCTGCACGTCTATTTACGCGGTGGATTATAATAGCCCACTCTCTGTCATAGAGAAGAGGCGGCGTTCTAGCAGTGGGAACCATACACCAATCAGCCCAGAAATCATCTCATACAGCAAATGTACGCGAATCTCCTAAAAAGAGCTGTAAAAAAGTCGTTTCAGGACAGTAACGATGTTTTCGCCAAGACAGTATTTATAGGGCGGTCCTAACGTGCAGTCCAATTCATTAATGTTGCCCTAGGGGTGTGCTCGTCTATTTTTCTTCACACCTTCACTAAGAATGTCTTATTTACGGGACCACCGGGTGAAATTCTATTCCACATTGTCACAGTACGTGTTTTATAGAGATACAAGTTGGTATTGGTATGTTTGTTTCTGTTTCAAGCAAAGTTTTCTTTGTGTTAGTTGTTGTTTTAACACAAAAAAAACGACATAAAATAGCCAAAATGGTGAGGTCACTGTAAAGATAATCTTCTCGCAACGCTCTTTGCAAAAAATAATAAAAAGTGTTTGGATAATCGTATTGAAACATAATGAGCTTATAATTTTCCTTGCTGGGCTCCCTCTTACAGAGGTAAATCGGGTGCCGTCCGTAATCCACCACGAGTACAACACACTTTATTAGAATTTCGTTATTTACATTTCTCGTCTCTGCTTAGCTTTAGTCTCTACTAAAGCTAAGCGGAGACAGGAGACGGGTGGACGGAGAGGAGAGGAGATGAATTGTAATTGTTTAAGCCAGCGTCCGCACTCGGTGGCCAAGCGCACAACGAAGAGAGATGAGCATGAGTGGCATGAAGAAACAGGAGAGTCGGGTGTCGGCATCGGGTGAGCGATGTGCTATGAGCTGCGGTGTGCGGTGACCGGTGTTTGGCGCACATTTACGGTGGACACACCCTAGCTCCTAAGCATCCTCAGCATCTCCTCTCCGCACGTCTTCACTTTGTTGGAGTCCGGGCCTAAAGTTTTAAACACAAGGTAGATAATACTCGTGATCGTCTACACGTGAAATAAGGAAACTAACTCTACACACCCCTTACCTTACTAAGTACCTTTCCTCTAACAAAATTAAATACACAACTTCCTAAAAATTTCCACATAAAAAAGTCGTAAGTACAGACTACTACAAAATTCCCCCAGCTTAAATAGCAGTAGAACGGCAATAGCGTTATGGACGGGATTTCCTTCTAGGCTTCATTTCCCCGACAGTACAATCTAGGGGTTTAACGGTCTAATGTCTGATTACGGCTATCGATTTCAGCTCATGGAAGTCGGATCTGATGTAATTGAAATAAGCAAGAGGTTTCAGTAAGATGAATTTGAAAATGTATTTTGTGGGCTGTGTATATTTTTTTTTTTTAGGAGCTCGTGGCTAAATAATAATAGCCGCACAGATCGATCTTTAAGGCTAAGCCGTGCTTGACGAGGTCGGTCCGTGGATGGGTGACCATAATTATCTACCGAGTTTCCTCCGTGTCTCGGAAAGCACGTTGGTCTCGGCTGTCATTTGTAGATCTTTGGCAGTCGTTACAAGTAGTCAGAAGCCGAAAGTCTGACATCCAGTCTTTACAAGGGGTTTCGTATTACCCAGTTACTGGGTTGTGGAGCTCAGATAGGCAGTGGCTTTATGTAAAATACGGATGCAACAAAGTTTGTGAAAAGGATTGCCAGACGATGATAGTTTATATTTGTAAGCTTTGTTGTAGGAGGACAGTCTGTTTTAAACACAATGTTGGCAGTTATTTTAACTGTTCACTTTTCATTTTCCGTACCACTTGCTCATAGGATGATTTGCTAATGAGACATTTTGGTAAAGTGTAATTTTGATAAATAGATCGTATGATAATATAACAATTTGCTAATAAGACATTCGATACGGAGCTTTATATTAGGCATTGCATATTAGAATTAGGTAGATCTTAATTTAATTATTTACCTTTCTCTCCCCAGAAACAATACCCTTTTTCTTATTTCCGAAATCTACTGTAATAACATTATTTTTCATTTTTCATCCTCGTACCTTGTTCTTAATGCCAAGATAACTAAAAGTATTAAATTCGCCTTACTTAATGTTAAAAATCTAGGTCCCAACATTATTCTCGGCAATGACGAGCTTAAAACGGTTGACTCAGCTGTGTTTCTGGGTATAACAATTGATTCAAAATTACAATGGGGACCTCACATATCGAGCCTAGCGGGGAGACTTAGTTCGGCCGCATACGCCGTCAGAAAAGTTAGACAATATACTGACGTTGATACAGCACGGTTAGTCTATTTTAGTTATTTTCACAGTGTTATGACCTATGGTATTCTGCTGTGGGGCAAAGCCGCTGATATCCAAAATATATTCGTTCTTCAAAAACGAGCGGTTCTTGCAATTTACCAGCTGCAATGGGTGCACGAGTATCTCTGAGAGATTTTTTTAAAGAGATTGGTATTCTCACGGTGGCTTCACAATTCATTTTAGCTAACATTTTATATATTAGACAAAATATCCATTTGTACTGTAAAAACAGTGATATTCACAACATAAACACTCGAAATAAGCATAAACTACGTGCTCCCTTTCACCGGCTTCATAAGGTTCATAATTCATTCGTAGGGCTTGGTATAACATTTTACAACAAGCTACCATCTTCCTTTTTAGACTTGCCATTTAATGTGTTTAAAGCTAAAGTGAAATCTAACCTTTGTTCAAAGGCCTACTATTCCATTACCGACTACTTAAACGATAAGAATAGTTGGTCGCTGGGTTGAACTCAAGACAATGTTTATGTTCTTTCTTTCTCCAAATTAGCTTACTGGTATTTATAAACTCACGCGTAGTTTTTTTTTTTTTTTTTTTAACTTTTTTTTTATTTTTTACTTTTATTTTATTTTACTTTATTTTATTCGTCTGTATGCACGTGTAAGCGGGCACGCCCTTTATGTCTGGAGGCTTTATTTATTCTTGAGTATATTTTTTAATATTTTATTTTATTATTGGTGTGTGCTAGCTGACATGTGACATTAATTTGATATAATGGATTCCTGGTTTATATAAACTTGAACACTTTTGTATAGAATCTGGTTCTTCTAACCTAACAGACAGATGTGTTGCTGGGGAGTTTGTTCCGCCACTTCTTCTTCCCAGCTAAAACACTAGGAAGTGGCCAAGGGCGGGCGTTTTGGGGGACTGTCTCTTGTAATTTTGACGTTCAAAAAGTGCTGATTATCAGCCTAGTTTGAATAAATGACTTTTGATTTTGATTTTGATTTTGATTTTGTACCTGCATCCGTTTAGACTGGGATCCGAAGTCATCAAATTTGAAGAAAGGTTAAGCAGATGATGTACCTTTGTTCTCTATTATCTTAATGTACTGTCCTTTTAAGTATTTTGTGTGTACATAAATAAATGATGACGCTTTTCTTTGGTATTAGACAAAACAGATCATCTCAAGTTGAGATTTTAATTTTCAATATCAAAATTAGCTAAAATGTTAACAAAAATAATCGTCGTCAAACCTTCCATAACATAACATAACATAACACCTGTAATCCCCGAAGGGGTAGTCACAGAGGTGTCCCTAATAGTACACCCACATTTTGCCAGTTATGTATAATAAGGGGTGAGCCTACTTGCCAACAACACGGCACAAATCCAGACTTCGTGGATGCTACTAAGAAATTTCTGATGGAAAAACCCAATAACTGTTGGCACGACCTTTGAATCGAATACAGGACCTCATGTTCAACAAGCGCGTTTGTGACCACTAGGCCGTGGCAGCCAACATAACACATAAAGCCGTATACAGACATTGTGAGGCATGCGCCGCGAACAACGCACAGCGAATACCTCGCAAGGTGTGTACCTTTATATTCGTGGCGAGGCATGTGCTACGCACGTGCGAGGGCGAGCCAACGTATGGCCGGGGCATTCGTTATGCACCGTTCGTGGCGCATGCCTCGCAAAGTCTGTATCCACCTTTACACGATACAATAACTTGAACTCCTATATATATGAAAGACCTAGATAAAGACCTAACCTAGAATAGAAGAGAAGAACATTCTCCAAATTAGCTTACTGATATGTTATATAACTTCATGCATAGATTTTTTACTTTTTTTTTTTTATTTTACTTAATTTTATTTTTGTCTTCTGTATGCACGTGTAAGCGGGCACGCCCTTTAGTTCTGGAGGCTTTATTTATTCTTGAGAATATTTTTTTAATATTTTATTATATTATTGGTGTGTGCTAGCTGACATGTGACATTAATTTGTTGTAATGGATTCTTTGTTTATATAAACTTGAACACTATTGTATAGAATCTGGTTCTTCTAACCTAACAGACTGATGTGTTGCTGGGGAGTTTTTTCCGCCGCTTCTTCTTCCCACTTAAAACACTAGGAATTGGCGAAGGGCGGACATTTTAGGGGACTGTCTTTTGTAATTTGGACGTTCAAAAAGTGCTGATTATCAGCCTAATTTGAATAAATGACTTTTGCTTTTGAATAGCCCTAAACAACTGTAAACTATAATTTATCTTGAACTTCATACATATTTACTTTGCCCGGAACACTGATAACGGGGACTGTTGTACCCGAACGCATACTCAGTGTTAAAAGGACCAAGTATAGTAATAGGGGGAGTAGTAATAGGGGTGAATCAAAATACTGCCGGGTTAAATTCCTATGCCATATGGCCTTTATTAACATTTTCCCGTCTCATTTACAAGTAGAGGCCGGGAGTGAAAAAGATTTTTATTTATGAATTCAAATTTATAAAACAACGTCATTTTTTTTCCTGTCGATAGTTGTGGTCTCACTCCCTTAGGAAAAGCCTCAATCAGTCCTCAACAAAATCTGTACGCAACATCTAACAAATTCCTTGACTTACTAAAACATTAAAACCTAAAAAAAAACAGAAATTATAAGAGTTCATTTGGAATACAAAAAAACAACCAGCCTTTATAGCCTATCACAAAATCGTTGAGTTGTACTGCCGTACTCAGTTCAAACAATGCATCACATAATACATAATATTATGTAGCTATTTGCCAGTTGTAATTACGTTTATTTTATGTTTATTTTTTTTTGCAAGCTTTTTACTAGTTTTTATTGAACTTTATTTATTATGAAAAACGGTTATTCTTGTGTACATTTTACGTAATCATAATAATTGCGTACGGATAAATTTATAGCTAATTCTAAGCGTTTTTGAAACAAATGATTTTATAAGAGTAACCATGGAGTTTCTTGCCGGTTCTACTCCATAGGAAACGACCAAACCGAACCGTGCACCTTTTGTTGACGTTTTATTAGTGTGTTAAGTAGGCCTATGTAAAAAAAAACATTTTGATTTTGATTGAAATATAATAGGCCTCTTAATAATATTCCCATCGTTGAGATATAGACCTCAACTCTTTTAGAGAGAGTGGACCAATATCCACCACGCGGACCCGGTGCTGGTTTGTGGCTGTCGTGTGTCTTTGATTTTGTTGGTTCTTACTCACGTAGTTTTATACACATTTCTTCATGAGGTGCACCTAAATGTCATAGAGACTCAACAAGGCAAAGGCAAACAGACCCGCTAAAAACAAATAGTGCGTGGAATCCCTCCGCGCGGAAGAAGTGAAACTTCGTAATACTACACGCATGCGTTCGAGTGCCACGCATTCACTCTCGCTCTGTCTCTTTCTATTCCTTCTCCATGATAGCGTTAAACGTTTAACGCAACCTTGTTGAAGTCGCATAAGAAGTTTCACTTCAAAAACATCTGATCTTTCATCTTAGGCATAGGCATGTCGTATAACTTTGCCGACAAGAGAATAATAGTCTCGTCTCCAGTTCCAGTTGATTTACTGTCCTCCAACGCACTATCTCGTGCCTAGTAGCGAAAGCCTATTTATCTGGATAATGTTGCTATGATACTGTACATTTTCTTGAGAACATTTCAAGCCGTATCATCTTATATTTAGATGTTATTAAAGTGTAAATTCGGATGGATACTTGAATTAGTTAGGAGATACCATTTTTAAGTATAGGCTGCATACTCATAGGTATAGAAAAGCTTTATGAACATATTTCTCTAAATGAATGAGACATGAACATCATGAGGTAAGCCTAATATCAGTAACAATCAAAGCAACTTCTCTCTTAATAAAAATAAAAAGAAAAATCGCCAAATCTGGGATCGAACCTAGCACCATACGCTGAGCAGCTGCGTTAACAACTAGGTACTACCAACAAGAGGCCAAGATAAAGAGACATTAAATCAGCGATAACAATGCTGGTAAAGTAAAAATGAATGGGGAAGACCGAAAGCTAATTGTAGATGGCGCGACTATAGCTAGGTCTCAGTCTGACCAATGTGGTCCGGCTATTTTGAAATATAAAATGACATAACTAGATTTTCAACCAATGACAATGCTTGGAACAAGCTATACTTGTGCCATTAGTTTCATAGTTGCCAACTTATGTATCTGGACAATAGATTAGCGGTTACACGTACGAGTGTTCGAAAGACTTTGAAAACGATCATCACAGTTTTATAGGCCTATCTCCAAAACCAAACTCTATAACCTCAATAACCTGACACAGTATGACCACTTTTGATCAAGTATGCCCCGATGAGCCCGGGTTTCGCCACCTTCTAGTATTTAAGCTGATAGTGGCGGCGTAAGACCCAGACTCAACAAAAGTAGAAACAAACGGATCGGAGGGAAGACGTGGAGAAACCAAGCAATCACATTGGTTAAAATTTACATCGCGTTACGCCTCTCTCCTGTGATTGGTCGAATCCTGCATATTTCCTTTCCGCTGATCTCCGTTTTGGTGAAGTCCAGGCTTGAGGCTAGCCAGCAACACACCTGTCAGTTATGAAAGTTACATGTTACACTTAAGAATTTACAGATGACAATAACATCTTCAAATATAAGAAACCAAGTAAGTTAAAAGTTGTTTTTAATCCACTTTCAGTTAACACCTCCGTTCCCTGAGGACTCCTAACAATTGCTTCGATTCGGCTAAATAAGAAGTTGAGGCAAAACCGCGGGAACTCAGTTGTTTTAGTGGTTAAGTTGCTGTTACGGTTTTTCCACGTCCCTGGAGTGGGGTTTAGGACATGTGAGTATTTAAAGAGATGCGATACGTTAGTTTTTTGTCTCAAATTGCAACCTAAGACACGCCTCTGATTTTTCGTATTCATGTGCGTATTGTATTATTACCACTTGCTTCGCTGAAAGAAAACATCGTGAGGAAACCAGCGTGAGAGATATTTTTCAACGGTATGTAAAGCCAAGTATTATTATATGAATGACACTTGCTGTATTACCTATTTATGAAGCAAGTGAGGATTTTTTCGCTGATTCGTTGTAGAAGATATAGGTACTAATGTTTGTTGAAAAACTAAACTGGAAAAACAAGGCTATGACTCTATAGGGGATAATCCAATTTTTTTTTCTTTGTCCGTCGGGTAGTTTATTGAAAAGTATTGGACACGTATTTTTTCTTTTTCACGTGGTCATAAAATTACGGAGATATATTGAGTTAAAATGGCGCATTACGTCACATGAAGGTAAGTTTTATACCTACTTGTGACGTAGTTAGCCCCCACTCTCCAACTTTAATGAGTTTTAACTAAGTATTTTTTTGATATTTTGATAAAACAAAAAATACATGTCTAATATTTTTGTATTACCTGTCTGACGGGCAAAATAGAATGTCGTTTTCTTTACCCAGTCCGCACTCCTATTAGCTGATTGTTTCCACTACATTCTACCTATAGAAAGTCATAGGTCATTCTAATTAACACTAATAAACATTAAAAAAAAAAAAAAATGTCACCTCTTGCGCATAAATAAATCTTGTCAATAAAATGAATTGCATTATTTTGTAATTATAATTATGTGAAAGATTATTTTACAAACATATTATGTCATTTAGAAATAATATTGTCAATTTTTTTTATCATTTAAAAAGTCATTAAAATACAATAATAACAGCAGACAGAAAGTTTATATAGTTTGTCATAATACACGATACTTCGAAAATGCAGCATATTCCGAACTACTCTATCGTATCGCTTTCACAGGGGTGTAATTGCACCCCTAAGTGTGCACTAACTTGCTCCTTATACGATACGAGTAAGTAATAGTTAAGTTGGAAGGTTCTTGTATCGATCACACGTTTATCACCCATGGGGTAGAATAGGGGATCGGACTGGGTAAAGAAAACGACATTCTATTTTGTCCGTCAGACAGGTAATACAAAAATATTAGACACGTATTTTTTGTTTTATCAAAATATCAAAAAAATACTTAGTTAAAACTCATTAAAGTTGGAGAGTGGGGGCTTACTACGTCACAAGTTGGTATAAAACTTACCTACATGTGACGTCATGCGCCATTTCAACTCAATATATCTCCGTAATTTTATGATCCCGTGAAAAAAGAAAAAATACGTGTCCAATACTTTTTCAATAAACTAGCCGACGGACAAAGAAAAAAAAATTAGATTATCCCCTATTCCCCATACTATGACATAGATATCATCATCTGCCTAGCCTTCTCCCAACTGTGTTAGGTCGGCCTCCAGTCTAAAAGCATGCATCTGAATACTAGTGTTTTACATGGAGCGACTGCCTATTTGACCACCACAGGCCAATTAGTACTGGTAATACAATACCCCTTGGTAAGACTGGTTTTCAGCTTTCCGGCCATAGACTACCTGTAATGACTGCCAAAGGGTTTTAGTCCCATTTCATCCCCCATGTCGATTCGCGAAACAAATGACATCTGTTTTAAAAAAGTTTACGCTTGACCTGACGTGCCAATCCTTACTATCCCTACTAATATTAGAAATGAGAATGTAAGTTTATTTGTTACGCTTTCACGCGAAAACTACTCAACCGATCATCATGAAACTTTGTACACATATTCTTGGAGGTATTAGAAGTAACATAGGCTATATATCATCACGCTACGACCAATAGGAGTGGAGCAGCAATGAAAAATGTTGCGAAAATGGGGAAAATGTGACGCAGACGAAGTTGCGCGGGACAGCTAGTGATCTATAAATGACAGCTAGGACCAATGGCCTGACGTGCTTTCCGAGGCATGGGGGGGGGACCAACCTAGGCAAGTGAGATTATTTTATCCATTTTAAACCAAATACATTTGTCGATGCAGCCAACTATCACCTCTTCCTCGGAATATAGTCTGTCATCCCAAGAGACTAGTCGATACTAAATCGAGTGAAAAATACATTTCTCTAGAGCTTGAGGATCATATAACGGGTTAACAAGTAACTCGATGCGATGCATAGCAGTTTACAAGCGCTATCCGTTTCTAATAGGTTATACGAGCATATCTGCCTTGGGTTAAGCCTTTAGAGTTGCTTTTTAAAACAGAACTGTAGCTTCATCCTTTTGAGTTGACATTCGAAAGTGCCTGTAATGGTCTTATTGAAATAAATGCTTTGAGTTTGTAATCCACAAGCCCTTTTAAGACAGACTGTCATGTTTTTGATAAATTATTAAGTACAGTTTTCTACTCGGGCTTTTCAGTAGTTTAACCACCGATTGTTGATTGTTTTAGTATTTTTTTTTTTTCGGAAATTTAACAGACTGCTTAAAAAGGAGTATATACACGGATTACTCCGTCATTACAGATTCTTGTGCAATTGAAGAAAAATAAACTGGTGTTTCCTACAAAACTGCAATACCCCCACGGTCAAAATATATGGAACAGCAGGATTCAGAATTATGTACTGAATAGGCACGTGGTACTCACTCGGTGAAGGAAAACATCGTGAGGAAACCGGCGTGTCCTAGAACTAAAAATTCGAAGACATGTGACATCTACCAACCCGCACTGGGCCCGCGTGGTGGATTACAGCCCATTCGCTCTCATAGAGAGGAGGCCTGCATCCCAACAGTGGGAACAATATAGGCTGATGATGATGATGATGAGGCACGTGGTTACAGTTTTGCGTCGGTATCCTTTCCACTCTGTATACTTGATTAGTATAACTAGGATCTACAGACAAACGAGTATGCACCTTTATGTTTCAATTTAGAAAATGAGTCTCAGCAACACCAGAGCCCAATCCTTAAATACCTTTCTTACAAGTGGTACGGCTACTTCCGACCTCGCCGTCGAGGTCCGACGCGACGTCCCGGTCCATACCCTCTCCGAACTTCGCTCGAGCCAGCCCACGATGCTGTGCCAGTAGTTTTAAATCAGCCTCTAAATAATAATATCATTCGGATCCATGCAGTCCTCCCCCAGCGACGCCCTAAGCCGAGGCTCGTACCCCACAGGAGGTGACCTTAGCGTGTAGTCGCTAGTCGCTTAGTTTGTAAGTTATTATGCCGAAATGTCAAGTTGTATAGAAAAGATTTTTGTCGTTTCTTGGTAGAATAGAGATAGAACGGTCATGCTAGGGGGGGCTGGCTGGAGGCCTTACTTTTAAGGCATCCACAGGATAGTCCGGTTAAGCATACGACAACCTCATAGGTTTAACTGCGAGACGCCATTCTGAAAAAAAAAAATGGTACGGCTACAAAAAATACGCCTGTCAAACGCAAATTAATTAAGACCTGAAATAAATGTTTGTAGAATTATTAAAATCTGAATTTAAAAACCCGCTCGTTTGTAAAACTGAAGATCAAAGGGGAATGCTAATAGACATTGAATGAAAGTTATAAGATGAAGTAGTTGGGAATGATTAATGCTTCTTTTGCAAGCCTATTAACTAGAGAATTCTTGACCTCGTGCATAGATAAGCAGCTCGTGGTTTTTCCTATTTATTTTATTATTTTACTAATAAATGTGCTCTTCGCGATGCAGCATGTATCAACATTCACTCAAAGCTATAACCTAACCAGTAGGTAACCTATTTACTTACTTGTTTTATTTTATTTCTACTGAAAAGTTACAGTACATTACAACTATAGATAGATCAACGTATGTTGCAAAAGAAGGTAAATAAAAAAATCTGTATATTAGATTTCAAAAGGTGATTTTTGTAATTAAAAAAAAAACTAAAGTAGATATGTACATTATACATAGGAATAAAAATAGCATGAATAACATTATACTTATATATTAATAAAAACTAACTAATAACGGTAAAAATTTAATTAAAATTGTCAACACTGTGATTAAGGTATTGCAAAGCCAAATTCCTTATTCAAATAAAGGATCTACAAGGATCCCTTGAAAAACAGAAACATTTATCAAAACACGTTTTTTTCTGTAAGCGCACACAATATGGCGGCATGGATGCGTATCGCTGCCATTTTTACGTTCCAAGTTATTTCAATTTTAACAGCCCACCGATAACGTTATGCACAATTTTATGGCAACATTACGCTTTAGATGATCGATGTGTGGAGTATCGATACTTGAAATTGATTAAATATTTAGTATCGATTTGTTACTCGATTTATGTTTGCTGGGTACATAATCTTCTAATATAAAAATCTCGTGTGTGTTTGTTATCGAACTCCTCCGAAACGGCTTGACCGTTTTTTTTTCGTGTATATTTCGTAGGTCTGTGATAGGCTATTTTATACCCCAAGGTGATAAGGGTGGTAAGTATCCACGGGAACGCAGTCGCGGGCAGCAGCTTGTATACATATAATTTCCTTCTATAGTGCGCTGGATCAAGTTTGAATGGGACTCAAAATCTCGTATTTAAAAAAAAACACAGTTTTCATGATGTCTTTACTTATAACCGAAATTGTGGCCTCAATCTATTGATGAGCCGAAACCGAAACCGAACCTTATATCGACTACTAACAAAATTGCTTGCCCCTTATGCACACATTCATTGATTTCTGGCTTCAATATTGAACGGAATTTTGAATGAAACTATCACTCTGAGTCTAATTACTAATTACTCCAAGCGTGTTTAAATAATTGGATCCAAATGATTGTAATAAATGATAGCAGGTTCATGCTTTTCTTAAATTAAAAAGGGGGTAGGGAGTAAAAGTGTAAATACGTCACCGAAGAAAATTCCCAGGAGTGTCGTTTAAGAGTTCTGTTGGTCTTGTCTCCTTTGGTATAGATTAGATGAAAGATATCGAACTAATGGTTAGTTGATATTCCGAAGTTGTTAAATCACTCACAATAATTCCAAATAACATAAAATCAAAATTTCAAAATTGCATAGGTACAATAATTATCTGATATCGTATACATAAAAAATCCTTTCACACGATTTTTTGGGTACGTATTTGAATATCAAAGATTAAAATACTTATTGTTAAAATATCGATGTTCAAAACATCGAAAATGGAAATATTGAACGACCATAAAATCGAAAATTAAAATAACGAAAGTTAATATTATCGAATGGTTAAATAACCTACGTCCAATATATCTAAAATCTAAATATCTACAAAAGTTATATCGAAAGATCCAAATATCGAAATACAAACTATCGAACGTCCTAAATATCGATGGATACATATATTATTTGAACATCGAAAATTAATATACCTACGTGTAAAAATGGGATAATTTTCAACAATTAACACATTCATTAAAAAAAAAATACGTACAAGTTAAAATATCGAACAAATTCTGATATAAGTAGTATGAGTGGAAAAAGGTTGCTTCTGCAACGTCTCCGGCGCTACGGGAAGTGCAACCCCTTCGCCCTAGCGAAACAAAGGATAGGCACCCATGTTCACCTCCGCAGCTTCGCGCCTCCGGATTGTGGTGCCCCAATTCGGTTTTGGAACAATTTCGACCTATTTTATCCATTGTAATCAGTGTCCAGTGTTCAAGCATTTAAAGCAGGTCTTTAAATTAAAATATTTTCTTGAAAGTCAATAATAATATATTGTGCTACTAAAGTTAGTGACAGAACCGTATCGCTGCAAAACCGACTACACGTAGTCTTGTCTGCCCTACCCCTAGAGTGTAATTTAGAATCGCGTAGGCGCGGAGGGGCAAGGCAGCCCGCGAGCTGAGGAGCAGGTGGTTTTAACACCCGCCGCCGCAGCTGAGGCTGGCCGGCGAAGCCGGCCAACAAGCCGAAGCCGCGGTGGTGAGCGTTTAGACCATCTGCGACGTTAAGCTCGCGTGGGACTGCCGGAGCCCTGCAGCGCTGGAGCCGTGACAGAAACCATGCTTGCTTGCATGATTGCTGCATGCTTATTTGCTAAAAAAAAAACAAGGAAAACCTCATGTAATGTACTTTAATTATTTTTAAATAATAAAAACCCAAAATAAAACACATTTGTACGCAAATGTACGATATAATCAGTGACAATAATACAAAATATTAATTTATTTTAAATCCTTCTTCTTCCTTTATTGAAAAATCGAAAGCATAACTAGTAGGTAGGTATTTTTAACGTAGATATTATAAACTTAGATTCATTAAATGTTGGTATTTTGAACTTAGGCATAATGTCATTCGATATTTTGAATCATTCGAAATTTGAATAACTCGGCATTTCAATCTTCGACGTAGGTATAACAATTTTCGACATATTGATACAATCGATATTTCAATTTTCGATTTTTTGAACGTTGGTATTTTAAGCGTAGGTATTTTAATTTTCGATATTCAAATATGTACCCGATTTTTTTCAGTCATTTATTTAAATTTCGAACAATATTCGTTCTAAAAGACTATAGAGATGTGGCCGTACTTCAACCAGCCCGACCTTAAACAATTCGATTTCAATAACGCATTGTAATCGATTCAAACCACGACCGAACAGTCAATTTGCATGAATGAAATCGATTGGGAATGTCTAAAGTCCTGTCGGATGGATGTCGGGGTGAAAATGGTGCGAAAAAGAAACTGCCACCTAGACTTATAGTGTTGCTAGATTTCACTATTTTTGAAAAGATGGAAACTTACGAACTTAAAAGTAAAACTCGACATTCTTGTTTTCTTCTTTAGCAGACTGTATTTTTAAATTGTGGATTAATATTTTACAGTTGCGAAACAGTTTTTTACCATACTTATAAGAAAATGGTCAATAAAACAATTCAATATGAGATATTAAAAAATCTTGGAGATCGAAATGTCACACTACCCATATCAAATTACAATGATTGACATTTAGAAAAGCCTTAACTACCCATCAGATAGAGCATCGCAATTCCCAATTTATTTCAACACAAAGAAAATGGTAGACGTTCATTTTAGGGTTATTTCAAAATTCGATGCGTTAACCCTCAGCCGTCCAATCGTCGGACATTTAGACAGATCCCTGATTGGGTTCTCTGTATTTTCTGCTTTGTACAGACGGACAAAAGCGGCAAGAAGAAAACTGGAACTGCCAGGTATATCGGCGTGAAGCGTTTCAATGGAAATTGTGTTTCTATTCTCTCGGGAGTCGTGCTAATTTCAATGGTTCGTGCCATGTTCGTGCTTACATTGGCAGAACCGTTTGATGTACATTAGACGGGGCATTTTGTTTAGTATTCTTATTTCGTTCTGTGTGGGCCCACGTGTCAGTGTATGTGGGATTGTGTTCTTTTAGTGGGACTTTTAAGGATTTGCGAAAATACACTTTTGTTAATGTTTAATATGGTTGGATTATTCAAAAACAAATGCTAAGTTTTGAAAGACCAAACATACTTAAATACTTAAGTAATGAACAATCGCGACATTGTGTATTTAATAAGGTACACACGGCGACACATACTATACATTTCCAGTATAACTTGGCCTCGCTTCGTATAGATTTTCAATACAATGAGAGGTCTGCATAAACTGGTATTGTATGGCTCGATTGGTTGCCGTGCGTACCTTATTAAATAATACCCTCTTTTTTCCTATTCCTCTTTTTTTTCTGTAAAAGGGGAACTCTGTTACCTGTCTCTGTAAAAGTAAGCTACCATTTCTTACACTCATCGCTCAAGTAAGTCGCGTAAAAGCCTCCTTCCCATTTTTAAAGATTTTTCTATTGTAGGTACCTATTTCTTTAAAACAATAGAATTTCTCATACATTACACAAAGGACCGTAAGTCAGTAACATTAAAGAAATGGAACTCGTTAATTACAGGATAATGGAGTGGTCCTTAATTATTAATTAATTATCGGTACACGTCGTTTGCAGGGCTGGGACACAATGGCCCAGGCATTTGTGATGAGTGTTCATTGTTGTTGCTGAAAAGATTTCCGCTCCCGAAAGAGAGGGAAATGATTAATAGTTCCCGATAATTGAACTATTCGAGTGGTATCGATTAGGAAGGATCGATTAGCGATTGTTTCCCCGCACTATGGGGACAATTGCAACGAACAATGGATTTTTACTTTTATTGTTGTAAATGTCGCGGCCTTTGCGGACAATGGTTTTTAGTTTGGATAAATGACAGCGGTTTTTCACTGAAACATAGGCGTTTGAGAGTCGTTAATAATTCATTATATTGATAGAAATACGTTTCTAGTTGTATAGTTTACTATACAACTTTCTTTATAAAGGGCGAGCCTTTTTCTTGAGGAAAAGGCAAAAACTGAGTGACATTCTATGAGCATTATCAGTGATGAAAAAGTATGAAATGTTCCTACTGAATAGAAAAGCGAAAACGTGTGTGAATCCTATAGATTTCTAGCGTTGAGTTTCTTTGCAGTCTCTCACAGCACTACCTGTAAACGGATGAACATTATTTATTACCCTACTAGATTTCTGTACGAATAACCCACTGTCGCATTTAACTTTTTCCATCTACATCGCGAAGTGAGACATCTCCGAATCCACCAAGGGTGATAAATAAACAGATCCAAAATTCAGAACTGCCAACATCCCAAATCGAAAACTTCCAAATTCAAATTCTATAATAAGCCAGCCAGTCATCATTATTATAACGGAGTTAGTCACACACCGCCGCTGAGTATAATCCTGGACCGAAACATTTCACGGGCCACAACACACCGTAATGTAAACCCCGAAAACTTATTGAATAGGAAATCAGGGATCCAATAAAATGCTGTCAAACCCAACGTATGTGATGAGACAGGTGTACAAACGTAATCTTTACTTT
Source organism: Cerastis leucographa (assembly GCA_963082945.1). Lineage (NCBI taxonomy): Eukaryota > Metazoa > Arthropoda > Insecta > Lepidoptera > Noctuidae > Cerastis > Cerastis leucographa. The sequence goes on along the minus strand of OY720381.1, from coordinate 20,546,079 downwards.
TCTGTTGGTATGACATGGGTGAGATTATTATGGTTATGTTGGTAATTTGGTATACTCGATAGTGGAGTGATGATTGTGTTATGTTTTATTTTTAGTGTTTTGTCTTTATCTTATGAAGATTGATTGTAGTTGTCGTATTGGCTGTTCATGAACATGGGTAGTAAAAGTTTTGTTATTCATTTTTGACTTTAATAAGTGGATACATACAGTATCATGCGGATTTGAATATAAAGTACAGGCGCCAGGACATCAAGCTACAACATCGGTCAAATTTCTTTAATAGATTTACAACCATATCATTAAAGATTACGGTTAAAGGTTGATTGGGACAGTTTCGGGTAGCTTGACCTCTGCTGGTGTCTGTAATAACAAGCGTTCGTTATTCTTTATTTGTTGGTGGATGTAATTTTAAATTTTTGAACGTTGTTTTTATTGTCATTTTCGTTCGTCGTCGTTTTATTTGTTTATTTTAAGTTTCACGATATTAGTTTACAGAATATGATTTTACCTACTTATGTGGTTTTCACATGTATGTTTACATTAATGAGTACAGTAAACACATTATTAAAATATTTGTTACTGAATTGTTGTGTTGTGAGTCCAGATTCTATTTCACTTTAAAACTTCGTCAGATATTGATTTTAGGCTTGGATAACACTTTTACCGGTATAACTCAAAGCACGCTTTGTTATAATCACTATAGTCTGAATGGTTTCACGTGTCCGTTTCGACCACGCGGCCACGACGTTTTTTTTTTAAAAAACTATGCAATGATTTTGTAATAATTTGTAAAAGTTGATTCCCAAAACCATAAATTTATCAAAGTTATGGTTAAAAAGAAAAAGTTATAAGAGTTCGAGCGTGGCTGCGCCATTGAAACGCTGAGAACCGCGCGGCAACGGAGATCTTTAAAAGTACGCGTTGCAGAGACCTGAAATTCGGGTAAATAACAGATTGAATTTGCAAAAAAATTGTAAAAATATATTAAAAATACCTAGGTTTATATTATAGGAGCTGTAAGACTAAAAACCCATGGCCGCGCCATCGAGAAGACGTTGACAAACACACTATCGCCGATATCTTTCTGAAAAAGCATCACCAAAGAGACGCTGGGACGAGCCGCTCTGCAGTATTATACGGAATAATCTGTTAAATACGTCAATTAATACTGCGGAGCGTGCCCGTCTCCTGGCCGTGTGGGAATGGGAGTCAGGCTTATGGCTTCAGCCACTCCCGTCATCCACCATAGGCACCATGATGGATGATGTGTCATTTCGGCTCGCTACAAGCCTTCGTTAAGGCGCAGCTTGTGTTGCTCCACATCGTTGTCACTGCGGTGAAGTTGTCGACAATCTCGGGCACCATGGCCTGTCCTGCTACAGGAGCGCAGGTCGCATAGTACGGCACGCCAGCATCAACGACATTATTCGTCGAGCTCTCGTCACCGCCGGCGTACTAGCGGTTTTAGAACCTAACGGTTTGGTACGTGACGATGGGAAGAGACCAGATGGTATGACGCTGATGCCTTGGAAGGTGGGTAGGCCTCCAAAGGCCTACGCACTGTGGGACGCAACTTGCGTCGATACCCTTGCGCCATCGCATGTTGCAAGTACGGCGGGCTGTGCTGCAGCTGCTGCTGCGGTTGCTGAGAGCCTGAAACGGCGTAAATACTGTAACCTTAATGGCAGTTACAATTTTGAGCCGTTTGGGGTCGAAACGCTCGGCTCATGGGGCCCAAGCGCGCATTCTCTTTTTAAGGAAATATCTCGTCGACTGGTTGACACTTCACGAGACCAGAGGGCTGGCTATTTCTTTGGGCAAAGAATTAGCATTGCCATTCAACGTGCCAATGCCGCCAGTCTTCTGGGCACGTTTCCGGATGACAGCGATGTGCAGGAGTATTTTGACGCCTTAACGTCTTGTTGTTTTTAATTTGGTTTAAATTTAGTTAGTTACTTAGTTTATGTAAATACCTACTGTTATTTTTATTTTATTTAAAATATATTTAATCACCGAAGTCTAACGTTTTTTGTAGAACCCAGATTTGAATTTGTCAGAATTTGTAAAAATACAATGAAAAATCCTAGATTAATATTTTAGGAGCTATAAGACTAAAACCCCATGGCAGCGCCATCGAAACGGTGAAAAACACGTTATCGCCGATATCTCGCTGAAAAAGCATCGCAGAGGTTTGTTTTTTTTTTTGTAAAACCTAGATTTGAATTTGTCAATGTAAAAATACACAAAAAAATCGTAGGTTTATATTTTAGGTGCTGTAGAACGGTTTCGCGTAGAAATTAGACGTGATTATCTATCGAAGAAAATAAGTAATAGTGAGTGTTTTTCTGTAACCAACATCTATTAATATGTAGAACTATCAATATTAGACAAAAAAACATTTTTATTTCAGAATATCATACCTTCAATACGTTTTGAAAGTTTCGACAGGGTGACCATGACGATATATCGATAGTGAATCTGGCAACTACACATTCAGCTGTCTAGTCTAGTGTCAGTCAGAATGTCAAAAGCTGCTGTCACTGTCAAAACCACGCAAAAGATTAAGAACTTGAGAATGTAGAGCAGCGAAAGTTAAAATGATTGGGTATCCCGTTAGATCTTGTATTCGTGTCTTAGAAGTGTTTACAATCACCGCACGTACAGACCACTGCCTTTTGTAACAAACATTAAACATGGACGACTATATTAACGTTATAGATTTTATATTTCTAAACCTTGCATTCGCAGTAACATTTACCGGTGTTATTATTAATAATTTTGAGAAATATGTCCCTGCTTTTATTATAAAGGGATACAGGTATGGGAGCTTCGCCTACCAAGGCGATGACGCCAATTTCCTGCAAGTTATCGAAATACCAAAGTCGTACTATAGACATTTTTATTTATTTTCGACAATATTTAGTGCTTCTATGTTGTCCTACATGTTTGTGGTCTATTTCTTTGGGATAACTGTTTGTTTTCCTGTACATTTCGTGTTGAAGGTGTTGCTACAGGAAAATGAGCCGTCTGGTAAGTAATCTTAGTGGTATAATTCATTATTTTGCTAAAGAAAAACAGTTAGATAAGTATGGCTAAATCTAGTGTTTATTTTATTTTTAGAGCAACATCTAGACAGATGTGAAAGCAAACCATGTCAAGTCCTTTTACTAATCAAAAATGTCAAGACCAGTGAGGAATTACTGTGCTAGGTACAAACTCACCCAGTAAGCACTCAATTTAATTTTACAACCTCCAAACGCTAAAGTGATAGCTTTTAGAGAGAAACGAGAGGCCGTAACCCAATAGTTGGATGATCCGATACAGTCTAACAGTAATTCTAAGCTTTACCCGTTAAGGTTAAAAGTGGTGTCAGGTCAATCACTCTTTTAAATTAACTATAACTCAAAAAAGCTTTAATTATCTTTTGAATTTAAAATTAATGAGTTTAGACTTTTTATTCTTTGATCATGACTTTAATCCATGACTTGTTGTCTCAAACTCAATGTCAAATTTTAAATTAATGAGTTAAGACTTTTTATTCTATCATCATGACTAATCCGTTTCTTGTTGCACTCATGTGGTGTTGCAACAATATTAAAGTCATCACTGAAAAACTGGAAGTGGCGCTGGTAGAAAAGTTGTGTGGTGATTTGTTATTGTGGTTCTTCTTCTTCATGGGGTTTTTGGTTTCCACACTTAGTCCCTTAAGTGGACCATTGTGCGTGAGCCATAGTGGCCGTTATTCTAACCAGCCCACCTCCCTCCAGAAGCAGATTAGACTTCCTGGTCTTCTCAGGGCATCCGCGAGGGATCCTGGTGTTCCCAGGGTCGCCTCGCGAATCTTAGTGACACCGGTGCAGTCAAGCAGCACATGCGCCACCGTTTCCTCCGCATTCATGCATGCTCTGCACAGGGGAGTATCAGTGATTCCTAGAGTGTAGAAGTGTTTATTCAGTGAACAGTGTCCAGTGATGGTCCCTGACACCAGGCGCAGTCCATCCCTGTCCAGACGCAGAAGGCGCCTGGTCAGCTTTGTATCAAGGGATGGCATGGCTTCCTTGGCCTGCCTACATCCGGGTGTCGAGGTCCACCATTTTTCCGCTTGTGTTCGAGTGTGATCCTTTAACCAGTTCAATCGTGGTTACATGGATATGTGATGAGGAAAATGTTGAGTGTGAATGTAGATGGCTTTACGAGTAGAGGAAGACCAAAGAAACAATAGAAGGACTGTCTGAATCCTATTAATATTATAAATGCAAAAGTTTTTAAGAATGTATGTTTGTTACTCTTTCACGCAAAAACTACTGAATTGATTTGGATCAAATTTGGCACATGGGTAGTTGATAACTTGAATTAACACATAGGATATTTTTTATCCTGGTAGTACAATCCTGTGGGACAGTGACCGAAATCTATGCGTGCAAAGCCGCAGGCATAGGCTAGTGATGTTGTAATTATGTTGATATAGAGATGGATAGAAAGAAGATAGGAGAAGTATGGAAGAAGCCATGCCGCACCAACCCCAAATAAAGTAGGACAAGGGCAGTAGAATGATGGCCTGACATGAAGTTTGACCTTTTTTTGTCACTGGTATTCTTCAAAAGGACACCGATCTTTGAGGTTTTCGACCGGGGAGTGTAGGATTTGTACTTCACTAAAGTCACCCCATAACTTGAGAGGAGACATCATTCCCTCCCAAAACACCTGTCCGTAGCCCCCTCTGTGGAATGCCTATAATAGCACAACCTTGGGGAAATCAAGTTTTAGTAACTACTACTCAACAATAAGAACTTGGACATATGGTGACACATCAAACTATACATGTCCAGTATAACATGGCCTCGCTTTGTTTAAATTTCCCAAACAATGAGGGATCCTCATAAACTGGTTTAGTATAGCTTGATTGATCGCCGTGCGCGCAAGGAATTCATAAAGTTGCGACAGCGACAGGCCTATTAATATGTAAAGCTTGTAGTTAAGATTGTTTGTATTCATGAGAGTTGGGGCTGGGGCCCCTAATAGCAACTACTATGTTTCAACAATCCTCATTGCACATATTAAGTTTTAGGGATATAAACAAAGCCTAGGCCTGGTCAGATATAATTAAGCCTCTTAGCATATTAGTTCTTGATTTTATGACATTTTTTTTTTAAATTCTTTGTTTCCCGTTTAGTAAAGCAATTTTGCATTTTTGTTTTTCCTATTATTATTTTCTTCTGTCTTTGGCTGATACATCTTTTTAGTAGTAAAAAAATACTTAAATAGTTTGTGTCGGAGAATGAATCATCGAATACATTGTAAATTGTACATTTGAGTTCCAAAGATTTGTGTGACTGATAAGCAAATTGTAAATGATGCCGTGACATCTGACAGGGGAGAATGGAAGAATGGAGAAGCCCCAAGTAGAATGGGAAGGCCAAGAAGAGGGAGATGATGAGATAGACAAATTGTATACTTACTATCGAGACCTACTTTAGGGAGGGGGCTTATATGAGCTTTCACTAACACTAGACACCTCAATGAATGCCTTAATAAAAGACAAGACTTGAAGTCCCAACATAAATTTAAATGTTACTTATACTTAGTTAAAAACCGGCAAAAAAAACACTTTTTTGTATGGGAGCTGGGATTTTATTTTTTGTTATAGCATCAACAGAAATACAAAATCTTTAGAAATTTCAACTGGCTAACTATCGCGGTTCATGAGATACAGCCTGGTGACAGACGGACGGACGGACAGTGAAGTCTCAGTAATAGGGTCCCGTTTGACCCTTCGGGTACGGAACCCTTAAAAGGACACAATAATTTGCAAAACTGTTCAACTAAATGACTTGACTGCTTCGTTGATGGAGTGGTCGCTAGCAAGCCCAACAGCCGAGCATGAGTCCTGGGGGGTTACTATGGCGCTTAAAACATTATTGTTCCATTCCTATTCCAGAGTGAGAAAGAGATGGAGCTAGACGACGTGTATAGCTCCGTCTCTTTTTCACTCTGGAATAAGAATGGAACAATAATGTTTTAAGACGTCATGGTACGCCACCTGGGTTCGATTACCGGGTCGGGCAAATTCCTATTGGTTTTTTCCATCAATGAATGGAATTTTTCAGTAAAATCCACGGAGTTTGTTTTCGTGTCCGGTTTATGGCAATAGTCTAGCCCTCTATTATACATCGGACTTAATCATAACAGGCGTAATGTGGCATAAAATTAAACAATGATATTAATAAGCGACTTCTAACCATATTATTTTGACGTTTAAACGTCACATTCACATTTAATCAGTATTTATGGCTACCCAACCCCCAAAAGGTTTAACCAACTATATTGCCAAAACCAGGCCAACCCACTCATGCACAATAACAAACTAGAAATCCTCCAAAATCCTGCATTCACGTTAACTTAAACAATAATAACAAATGATCGTTTACCATCATAACAGGCGTAATGTGGGCGTATTATTAGGCACATATACCTACCCCCTAACCGTACGGGTATTACAGGCGTAATGTTATGATGATGTTCAACTGAATAATTACATAATTCTTCTTTTTCAGTATCCGTAACAGCAGCTCTAATAGCAATGACTCTGCTCACAATACAATGTACAAGAAGGCTGTATGAGACATACTGCTTGCAAGTGTTCGCCAAAGCCAGCAAGATGAACCTGAGCCACTACCTCGCAGGGATCATACATTACTTTGCCTGTATCATTGCTGTTGTTGGGCAGGCGCCTCTGTTTTGTGGTGAGCTTATTAGGATAAGTTTTTTTCGCTTGACTGACAGATATATATCTGTAACGTTCAAAAGTTTCTGGCTTCAAAGATAAAATTTAGGATTAGTAAATAAAGGGAGACTACATGATGATACAATATGTAAAAAAAAAGAACCTGTCCGAATCGAAAGGTATATAGGTATACCAATGACGTTATATAATAAAATAATAAACATAAAATATTCATGAAAGTAAGGACTTTTAAAACGTGAGAACACCATCTTCGGCATTAGTATTAGTATGTTCGATCGTCAGATGTTTCTTCATGACGTCACTACCTCGATCGGAGTGTTATCCTGTATTACCATGTCAGTTTCCTCATTTTAGTAGTTACATTTTATTAAATATTTGTCGGGATATTTTTTTTTTACTTGTTATTCAAAACGGACTACACAAATAGAATCTAATCTCGATACCTAACAAATCCCTCGCAGATCGGACCGAAGTTGCGCCGGACAGCTAATAAAGTATAAGTCAGGAAGGTGGCGGAGAGCTGAGACTCCCAGTGTCCGCTAGTACTGGATAATGTACTGCCGCTCATTAAGGTCGCCACTATCGATGGCAATGGTCTACGCAGAGAGAAAACGCATTTTACCTTATTTTTTACATATTGTAACATATACAATTGCTTTCTAAACTTTAAATCGAGGCTAATAAATAGGCGTTACATCAATCAAAATTCTTGTCTTTTCAGGGAACCAGCACCCCGACTCGATTAAATGGAACGACCTCCACACAACCATCCTAGCTGTTCCCTGCACAGTCATATTCCTGGTCACGTGGTACGAGCAGTTGAAGACGAACATTATCTTCGCGAACTTGCGCAAAGACAAGAAGACTGGCGAAGTTGTATCTGAAGAACATAAGATCCCTCATGGTAGAATGTTCGAATATGTTTCAAGTCCACATAGAATGTGTGAGATTGTACTGTACACGGTTTTACTGATGTTGGTGCCTACAAAGACATTCTTCTGCATTTATTTGTGGGTTTTGGGTAACCAGGTAAGGTTCTTTTTTAAATAAATTGTATCATCTATTGCAAGAATGAACCGTAAAATGTATGATGTGGTGCTACCAATTTAAAAAAAAAACAATTTTAAGTGCCTAGTCACTTGTCGTGTCATCACATTCTTAGAGAATCTAGAATTTCACTGTAATTTATGGAAGTCAAGTTGTTTTTGTCAATAAGGTGTTAAAAAATACACTAATTATGTCGCATAAAGGCGCTTCACCGGGCGCACACGCCTGTAATATAATAGTTAAGATTACCTTGCTTCTGTATAAAAACAAATCTTATCCTAAGATTCGATTCATACATTACAGGCGAATCCGGTGACGCACAGTGGAACGAATGTATGGGAGCGGTTGGACGTAGACATGTCCGAAAAAAAAGAGTAAAATTATGCCAAACTAATGATGCCATCTTATTCGATTACTTAATGCCTTCATAAATTGTGGTGATGAATTTCTTCATAACTCCCATATTTCGGGAGTAATTTGAGAAAATGTGAAATTTTACTATGAAAATGAGTGTATCGAGCTCTCTCCCTCCTGATTCCGGGCTTGTTTCAAGTAGCGGTCTCTAATATCATAATGCTATTACTAAGAGCTATATTTAATACTAAGACACATAGTGCGCCAAATGTGCACTTTCTGGGATAAAAGGAAATGAAAATTTAAAAAAAAAAAACGTTTTTTCCCCATTTGTATTTACTTTAAACCGCAGACAGACTTATTAAGAGGTCTATAAATATATTATATATATACAGAAATATATATTAACAAAAATATTCACAAGAACTGATGAGAGTATGACTTTTAAGTAAGTTGATAATAAATTACCTAGTTTCATTAAAAGTACAATAAATAATTAAGATGTAAGCTCTAATTTACTAAGTTACACATTTTAAAACAATAACATCATTTAATTATCTTCGTCATCATCATCATCATCAATTAATTCAAATTCAGAATCGATGTCCGCTAAATCATTTATGTTAACAAATTCGATATCACTTTTCTCAGAATCCGTAAGCTCATAAAATTCCTTAAAAGAAGATTTTTTTTACAAACTTATTTCCTTTTGGACGGATACTTGTAACAAGTGGATCAGAAGACAGTAAAAGATTGTGCATAATATCTTCATTGCATGAGATACTGCTATGCTTTCGAGAATGCCCCTCTCTATATTTTCTAAAATCTTTATTTCTAGCCTCAGATGCCTCTTCGGATAGAAAACCAATGGGCACAATTGACATGTTCTGAACTATGTCTGGCCCATGCATTAAAATTTTATGAAGTGAAGAAGGCATATAATACCATGGGTATAACTCCACGTAAAGCTTAGCAGTATCAAAGCAGAACTCTCGGAATTTAGTTACGTTGATCTTCTCTCCTGATGAAATACACTGCAAGATCACACAGATTTTTCTTAAAAGCATAGCATCTATTCCGGTCAGTTCAGCAGATTTAGTGTAGTTTTCAAAAAATCTCCTTGCCGAGTTGCCATTGTTGGTGGATCCACTGCCTTGTTTCACAACATCGAGAAGTAAGCCCGTTTCTCTTCTTACAGCCTCTTGAACTCTTTTCTTCCTGTCATCAACTTGCCTTTTTGCTATATCACCCCTTACTTGCCATGATTTTATGTCTAATTTGTAGGAAATGTGTAATAAGCATTCCATTGAGCGAATCCAAGCGTGAAGGGTGCTTAAGCTATATTTATACATGTCCTCGTTTGCGTGTTTATCTTTGATTAACTCTAAATTATTCATTTCTTTAGGACAAGCCTTGCATATGTCACACACTGAAGCTGCTGTATTGGATATAATGGAATGAATTTTACCATCAATCATTGTCAACAGCAGTTGGTGTTTGACACTAATTCCATCAGTGATGGTGGATGGAGTTAAGGCTTCAATCTCTGCTTCGATTTCAGCCATCTCTCTCTGCACATTTTCTTTGGTTTCCTTTATAAACTTAAACAATATTGGCCGGCAAAATGAAGTGGAAGATGGTCGCTCGTTTTCCCAAATTGTTACACCTTTTGAGACGAGCCGCAGTGGTACAAGACTAATCATAAAATTACTAGCAAGATCGATTTGCTCATCTTCACTCGTCCTTTGATGATAAATGCTTTGGCTAGATGATCCGTCAAAACCCCATTTGCTGGTCAATACGAGCTGTTGATTGGGATCAACAGGGGTTTCTAACGACCTAATAAGTCTTCTTGAGGTTAAATCCATCAAGGCTTGTAATTTGATTTTTGCAGAGCTCTCTGTAACTGTGAGATCTTCTTTGGCCGGATAGCACTTAATTTTTTCTTTAACCAACATGTAGTAACTCGGGTATTGAAGAGCTCCTTCTTGAGTGTTGAAATCCCGAAGAGTGTTATAGCGCCATTTCGATAAGTTCATCGATACATAAAGAGCCAATGCCTTCAAAGGGGATATTTCCCGTACCTGAATTGATTTACCTTCAATGAAGGCTTTGATTTTTGAGGCCTCTTCTGGATTCTCCGTCAAGTATTTCATAACATAAGCTGTATCGCTTTGTCCTGCCTTTTGAAGCGCCCTTTCGGCCGAAAACATAATTTCAGCGCTGCTACTGCTGCATGAAAGACTATCTTCAGTGCGTCTTCTTTTTTGCCGGTTACTAAGGTCCTCAAAAGATTTACGAGGACTAGGATGTGTACAAGTTGAAGCATTAGATTTAGCAGGAGAAATTATGGGCTCGATGACGTCACTTATATTTTCTGTAGAAGGTTCCATATTTTCATTCTGTAATTCCGGCCATTGAATTGCAGCCTGTAGCCAAATCTCATGTTTCTTCCGAAACTTATCTGTGCTTCTTCCAGACTGTGTCCATTTTGCATAAATGCGGTAGCAAAATCGACGACACCAGTCTTTTAAACTTGTTTCAGCACTTTCACATAACTGAACACAACTGTTATCTTTTAAAACACTGAACAAATAGTTAAAGTCGCGTAAATCTTTATGTGCGCGTGCGCATAAAGCAACGTGAATATCAAGATTTGTATTAAAATTTGGAAAATACATTGCGAGATTAGCTTGGATACAACGAGGTGTAAATCAACACTGATTTTAAAGTTACTAATAGTGACCTATTTATATAAAATCCAGGTATCCCAGGTATCCTTTGTTAAATATTGCAAGGTAATTAGTTATTGTGATAATTAGTAAATGATGCATGCTAAATTAGTGTATTAAGAGCCATTTAGTAATTAAATAATAGCAATGTTCTTATCAGTAATCATTAGTGCATCAGTTTTATATGTAAACCTTAAGTCCCTAATTATATATCCTAATTAGCTTATATCTTCTCTAATTGGCTGCTCAGAAATGTTATTGTAATAAGGTAAACCTTTAGAAAAACGGTTTTAATCAACAAAATAAACAAAAAATAAAAAAATTGTGTTATAAAATAAACATCACTCTTTATCCCAGAAAGTGCACATTTGGCGCACTATGTGTCTTAGTATTAAATATAGCTCTTAGTATTAGCATTATGATATTAGAGACCGCTACTTGAAACAAGCCCGGAATCAGGAGGGAGAGAGCTCGATACACTCATTTTCATAGTAAAATTTCACATTTTCTCAAATTACTCCCGAAATATGGGAGTTATGAAGAAATTCATCACCACAAGTTATGAAGGCATTAAGTAATCGAATAAGATGGCATCATTAGTTTGGCATAATTTTACTCTTTTTTTTCGGACATGTCTACGTCCAACCGCTCCCATACATTCGTTCCACTGTGTGACGGAGCGCCTTTAGAAGATATGATTATATTAGTGTAGGCTGGTAATTGTAGAAGAAATTACTTAGTAATTTTATAAGCAATAAACAATGTTTATTTTTTCGATTGATTCTGCAAATAGCTACAAATTAGCACTTAGCTGCACTCTTTTATGAAGAAATTAAAATTTTAAACTTCGAAGTATAAAAATTGATGGTGGATCCGTAGTTTGATCGAGGGAGGTATAATTTACATTAGGTAGCCAAAACCACATTTACAAGTTTATGGTGGGTGCATTAATGCTAATAGGGATTTTAAAAAGCGATCGAGCCTGAAAAATGTTACTGGATAGAAAGCTGCCTTACTTTTTATATGCTCGTCATCATCTTTCCGTCTCCGTATCATTTTACTTGGGGGTGATATACCTTCCTATATGAATTAAAGTTATTTATTTCCATTTCAGATCCAAACCGCCATCCAAGCCCACAAATGGTACAAAAAAACGTTTGAAAAGTACCCCAACAACAGATTTGCGGTTTTCCCGCGCATATTGTAGTTATGGCGCGCGAGTACAAATTGAGAAGACTGAGCATTTATTTTTTAAACTATTTATTGGAGTAGAAATTAAGAGAAAAGTGTCAGATTATATTTATTGAATTTATTTATTAAACTGGCAATGGGTAAATATTTTCAGATGTATTGTTCACATGTATTGCCCCTATTGATTGTAATTCTAAATATTACTAACAAGTAAATTAAACACAGTGTAATAAATAGAAACAAGTTTATTGACCAACTGAGGAACAAAACGACACCCATATGTAAATATAATTACACACACACACTTCGACTTGATAAGTCAGTCTTACTTACTAATATTCGAACTCCTCACTTGAAAAGGAAGCTGGAAACAAGAGAAAGGATATATGTATTTCGTTTGACATTTTATAGATAAAAAGTACTTTAACCTTTTGAACGCCATTGTCGCATATACGTGACAAGCAAGCGCGTGCCCTGTATGCCAACGACACAAATATGTGACAAAAAAAACCCCCGACGGACAAAACCTCTAAAAAACCAAAAATAAAATTAATCCAAGCGTCGTAGCTTCGGGGGTCCGCTTTGTTTGTATATAGAGAGGTTTTGTCCGTCGCGGGTTTTTTTTAATTTTAATTTAATTTTTATTTCATGCTTTTTAAACTTAAATTATTATTTTTTAGCCTTGACTGTCCCCCTCCTGGGCATAGGTCTACTCCCATTCCTTCCACTTTTCTTGGTGTTGCGCCTCTTCTCGCTTATTAACGAAAACAAGGAAAGATATGAATTTAAAAAAAAAACTTGAGCTTATAGGGGGGAGGGGGGGTGTGCAGCCTACCTCCCTGGCGATGCCCATGGTGAGAAAGTGACAAGAATTCAAATTCCCAATCAACTAGACCCGTAGAAGTTTTTTAAATCCCTTCATCAACTAGAAAAGAGGTGATGAGCTTCAAACGGCTGAGCAGATTTCTCGAAACATAGCTAAGAACACTCTCGATTAAAATACCTTTCAAATGACACCAATTTTATCAAAATCGCTTCATCCGTTTGGGAGCTACGATGCCAAAGACAGACACACAGATACACACGTCAAACTTATAACACCCCTCTTTTTTGGTCGGGGGTTAAAAATGTTGTGCACTATAACACGAAATTAGTAATTTAAATCATTACTTTTGTATGTGTTTATTTATATATCTTTAAATTGTGATCTATACATCTTAAATATTAAATGTCTTATCAAGAAAAGAGTTTATAATATTTTTGGAATCCCATTTTTTTATTGTAAGCATTACGGTGAATTTGTGGCTTGGCGTGGAGGGCAAGCGCGTGCGTTTATGCTATAGCGTTCAAAAGGTTAAAAAATCGGCTGGCAATGTCCCTTTGGGCGGCACTGCTGTTAGGCTGGTGACCTTGACGGGCTTTGTACAAACCCGTTGTAAGAAGCGCGCGTCGCGTCAAAGTTACCTCCCGGTACTTTTCCGTTTGGGCTTATAAGCATAAAACGACGGTAAAACCCCCACGCTCTATCCGCCGTCTTGCCATCTATTATAAGTTTCGTGACATGAAGCTCTCAAAGTACTGCCAAATTCTTTTTAATCTCATATCATGCACCTCCAGTTCACTTCGAATAGACGTTCATACGAATTCACGTCAAAACCTGAAGGCAAGTTTTATGCTTGTAGACTAGAGAAGATGATCATCAACATACGCAGCCTTGTTCCACCCACTTCTGAGTTAGGGCCGGCGCCCACTGCCGGCACGGCACGGTGTGTCATGGCAAAGGATTTTAATATAAGTAAGTTGTTTTGAATCTTATTTCAATGAGTTTAGAATTTGTTACTTTATTTTGATACCACGATGCCGCGACACGCCGCAGGATGCGTCGGCATGACGTGTCTTGCTTTTTAATTCCACGGGATGCCGCGGCGCGCCATCGCATCCCGCGAGACGTATGGGTCACTTTGGGGTCGAGGAATTATGATTGCTAGCTAGTAGAAATAAGTTTGAAACTTGTGCAGCATTTCGGTGGGGCGCGTTCCGGTCGGTGCGCGGGGGCAAGGGAGGGAGAGACACAACAAATGTTCTCTATGCGACACAACCAACTTATAACCAACTTCGAATACGCGCGGAGGAAAACTGATGGATGCAAGAGTGGCTGGGCTTCCACCATATTCGCGTAACCCTATACTTAGACTTTTAAAAAAGTGAACGTGAACTGAGGTCTTACATATAAGACTAGCGAAAATGACTGACCTAGTGAAAGCCATTATTAATAAGGAAACCGGACGTTCTCATTTCTCAAGTCGTCTTTGGATCGATTGCCTTGTCATAGACTCGAGCCCAGTAATTTCTTCAGCTGTATTCCACAACACCTGATAAGGTTGGTTATATTGATAACAACCTGCTTGACAATTTGTACACTGTTTTTCTCGCACACCTACAATTAGATAACCTAAAAGTGCATACCTATAAGGATATCCCTGCGTCTTAGCTCTGAACACGGACAGCAGCAACGAGAAGAACACGCAGACCAGGACCAGACCCACGATGGACTGGAAGCGCCGACGCTTGCCCTCAGCCGCGGTGCGCACGATCTCTGTATTCTTGACACCACCAGCCGCTTCAATCATAAGAATCATGCCCACAACCACTGCGCCATCTGATACAGTCGTTCAGGAAAAACATTGCATTTACTGTAACATTTAGGATTTTTAAAAACCACTGCTAACTTAGCTTCGCAGTGAACGCATGACAAAGGGAAATAACCAACGGCAGTTTTATATGAATGGCATAAAATGTCATAAATTACTAATTTGATCAGGTGTGTCGCAAGGATTAATACTAGGTCTCTTTCTATTGATTTTATATGGAAACTGCATATTAACCATTTTATTTATTAATGTATCTGTAACCCAATTATAATAGATGTGTATTTTATATTTGAGTTGCATTGTCACATCTGTTTTTCGCCAAGTTCATTTAGTTAGATCCGACATGGAGGCCGAGACGCAGAACATAGTTGCTCCATGATCTTAATGTCCATCTATAATGTTTTGATATCTATAATGTTTTGATAAGCTTTCTCTAGCTGAAATTATATAGATGCTTAAATAAACAAGAACAAGATTTCCGCTACTTCTAACAGAAAAAACAAAACAACTAGTATACTTTTCAAAAGGATACTCAAAACAGCCACAATATAACTTTCCAGAACAAACTGGCCGTGTGAGCCTCCATTGATATAAACGGGTCCATTCTTAGTCCTATGGAAGAATGGTGGGCCCCTGATGTGATTCCACATCTGGCCAGAAACTAGAGCGAAACAGAAGAAGACAGCACAAACGGCCCACATTTGTTTGTTGTATAGAAACTCGAGGTTGTTTCTGCGAAGGTACAGGAAGCCGGCAATCAGAATGAATAGCATCGAGAATGCTACGAAACCGGAGTAGTTTGGCGGACGGAACACTCTGATCTGTAAAGAAATAATTTTAACTAGAAACAGTTCCTGCAACAAGATCAGCCAGGCCATTAGACGTTAAAAGTGTTTGGATAGAGAAGCGAATGCATCTTTATTATTCAAAAGAGTGCGGCCGCACTCAATCAAACTATTTTATGATAGTTATATAAATATTGTGATATGATTACCTTAATTTTCGCCATTTTTAATTGGGATTTATTCAAATAAACTACACAAATACCAACTGACCAAAGGTACAATAATAATATGCTCAATGAATAGGCTGCATTATGTATTGTTTTATCATATAATGGCCTTAAAATCTTTTATTAAATACAGCAATAATTGAAATTAACTGAAAATGCAATTATTTCTGGGCCTCCCCTTTTTGCTCCACACTTTTTGGTTTTGTACGTCCCGTATCCAGGTGTTTCCCGCGACTTTAATTAATAATTCGTCTTATTAATGCCAGATGTCTCACAGAGCATAAAAGATTATCAATATTTTTAAGTAATTTATATTGGAGAGATCATGGGGCATATAATAACATCTTTAAGCCTTCATGTGCAATGGCTTTCTTTATATCAGCCACAAACAGAAAATTGGTGAAATTAAATGATCTTATATAAGGTATTCAACTGAACTCTGTCTTCTAAAGAGTTGTTTCTAATCTCTCTGATTCAGTTTTAATATTTGTCAGAATGTAGACTTGGTGTGTGCTTTACCTTGAGATGCCTTCCTACTAAAAAGCAAAATAAAAAATATCTAGTTCTACCTGAACATCAGTTCTATCTTGAATCCATTTGGAAATAGCCTCGGCATGAATACCAGATCTCTCAAAGTCCATTGAGTCAGCTGGTTTCGGCTTGCCTTTAGCTGGGAAGTGCATGATAACAGGTGCTGTGTTTAGACGAAGCTGAAAATAGCAATAATAAAACATTATTAGATATGAAAAGTTGTTTTTTTTCTCAAGAAAGACTTATTAAGCCACTGTCTATATTTTCTGGGATAGATACCCTCTGAATGGTTAGATTATAGTATGTATGTTGGTGTTAAGTGCCAACCTTTTATTCAAAGCAAAGCAGACATTTTATAATGCCCTTACATACAATGAGAAAACAAATCAAAAGCTGAAAGTTTTAGAATAAAATAACGAAGTACTCACCATTTGGAAGATTTCAGAACCCTCATCAAAATCAACCACACCAAAGAACAGCTTATTATTAGAAGCTGGTGCGAACCTGAACGAGTTAGCTACGATCAGGTACTCATCGTACACATGCTGACAGATGGCACATCGCCGGGACGGTGCCATTGCGGTAAACATCACAACAAAGGAGTAATCTCTTGGCGGTGATTTCACATACTCCTTGAATTTGTTTAAGTTGAGGGATACTATAGACTTTTTGGCTGTTAGGTCTGTTAACTGTTGGACTTTATCTTCAAGCTGAAACGAGAATAAGTAACATTAAATGATTATTTTTCTTTAATTGACAAAAAGAAATCCATTGTTTTACAAACTCAACTTCTGATGACTAAAACAATCATTTATCAGCACAAAATCATTAAGAAAGTTAACTTTATAAAAAAAAATTATAAATGTGAAAGTCACTTTGTTTGTTTGTTTGACCTTTTCACGACTAAACGGCTGATCGGATCTTAATGAAATTTGGCAAGAAGATAGATTTCAACCTGGAGAAGGACATAGGCTATATATTATCACGCCACGACCAATAGGAGCGGAGCAGCAATGAAAAACATTGCGAAAACGGGGAAAATGTGACGCAGACGAAGTTGCGCGGGACAGCTAGTTTGTGTATAAATGGAATAAAAATGTGTAACATGATTTTAGACCGTAACAAATGTGGTTTTTCAGCATTATAATCATCCACACATTCGTCTAAGTTCTTTTGATCCCATTGAATGCCTTTTTCATGACATAGTCATTGAATGGGATTAAATTAACTTAGAGGGTTGTATTCATGATTATAATTCCGTAATCACATAAGTGTTAAGGTCATACATACAGATTAACACTGTCCTGTAAATTGCAAATTTC
Organism: Cerastis leucographa; assembly: GCA_963082945.1. Taxonomy (NCBI): domain Eukaryota; kingdom Metazoa; phylum Arthropoda; class Insecta; order Lepidoptera; family Noctuidae; genus Cerastis; species Cerastis leucographa. The sequence continues at coordinate 20,528,494 of OY720381.1, read as the reverse complement.
AAAGACACTTTCAATTTTGCAGGCTACCCTGGCGCTCTGTTTTATTAATATCATTTTGTAAAAATATTCATAAATGTAATTAGTATGTAAGTAAATAATTAAACAAATTGTAGTCTTATAAATGTGTTATTATTATCATCACTATTTGAAATGTTGTTCTTTTTTTGTTTGTAACCGCCTGTAATAACACGGGCAATAAATAATTTCTCATGCTACTACTTTCAACTGCGGTAGTAACACAAGCAATTTTTTTGCCTGTGTTACTACTAGTAGTAAGAATGGTAGTAGCATGGGCAAATCACAAATTATTTCAATTTGGATTTCATCAAATCTTTTAGCTTGAAGCTAGAATTGCATTTTTTTCTGATATCTTATTGAATTTGAATAAGTACATCATTATTCATTCAAATCAGGCGAGTTGCAGCCAAATGCAAGCCTATTTGGTATTTTCATTAAAATATACACTTACTTCTAACACCTGTAATTGTAAAAAAACATGCAACAGCTTTAGTTGATGGCTGGCTATTATAACTAAGGATGTTTTGTTCATGAAGGTCCTTAGCATAGTGCCCCAATAGACACACCTACAGAGATGACCTAAATCTATTTTAGCTTTGAATCACCATGTTGGGGTTTAACAGAGCATGGCCCAAAAAAGTGACTAGTTACATATTACATGCAAAATAAGGAAATGTTCCGTTCATAATATTGCATACTATCCTATCTATTTTCCTTAAATCTTTGACTTTGATTTTCTTTTTTGAGCTTGTGCAGCTTGAGTTGCGTGACAGAAAAATAACATTTCATCTAATAAAACATAATTCATGAAGAGAGAGTTATTGAACTCCTTAACAAGTGTTTAAAATTGAATTAAATTACATTTAATGCCTCGTTTAAGTGAAAAGATATCATGAAAACGCCGGTATGTTATTCACATTACTTACCCCCTTTCCACGCGTTTGAGCTGCTCCTTCATAGTAAGTAAGGATTGTTGCTAGAAATAAAAGAAGTTTGAACTTCATTGTGTTAACTTATTGGTAAAATGTACCCCAAATTTCTAAACTACTTAAGTATTTAAGTATTGCTTTTGGAATCCGTGAATTGTGTTTGACGTTTGCCACCTCAAAATCCTCGAACTTAACGTCAACGTCAGAAATGAATGACGTGTGCCTGTCCCATTGTTTAAGACACAGATAAATAATTAATATAATGTTACGAGCTGGGTATAGGATAAATTAACACACTACCAAATAAACACTAAAAATCTTTAATTAACTTAAAACAGTTTAAAACACTTCACAAACACTTAAACTTAATCACTAATCACTTAGATATCGCACTAGTCGTTCACTTCGATCGCTTCGTTTCGTAGCCAAAATCAGACTAACTCACTTCCGCTAACCCGTCGCCTATTTATACGGCCGACCCATGTTCGAGAAACTTCCACAACTTCCGTGAATGTCTAGGTAGTTCCTTAGGGGAAACCCATCCTTCGAGAAAGTTCTACAACCTTCCCGAACCTTCTAGATGGCTCTATAGTGGAACCAATCCTTCTAGAAGGTTCCAGAAAGGTCCAGAACTTTCTCGAACTTTCTAGACACTTCCATCGTGGAACATTCTAGACTCGACCGTAGTCCTAGAATGTTCTCGTAAAGCAGTCGGCGTAACACTGCCCCCTCCTTAGACATGCTCGTCCCGAGCATCGTTAGTCCCGTAGTATCGCGCTAATCGGTCTACATGTACGATCTTAGGCGCACCTCGTGGACCCTTCTGTATCCGATAGGTGACATCGTTGATCCTGGTCACGACTCGGTATGGTCCATCCCATTTTGCTTGCAATTTCGGAGACTTCCCCTTGCTACGCACTGGGCTATGCAGCCACACCAGTGAATTCACGTCGAACCCTCTACTGTTTGCCTTCCGGTCATAACGGGTCTTCATCCTCTCACATTTGTTGGCCGGATTGTCTGATATGCTCATACACGTCATTCAACTTGTTACGCAAGTCACTTGCATAATCGGTTACACTGCGTGGAGCATCAGGAGCAGTTCCAGTGATTAAATCTGCTGGCAACCGTAATTCCCTTCCAAAGTTCGCGAAGGCTGGTGTCACAGTCGTACTTTCGTGGACTGCACTACGGTAGGACAAAAGAAACGGCTGTATGTGCTTGTCCCAATCCCTTTACCTGCTTTCCACGACTTTTGCCAAATATCTTTCCAACGTTTGGTTGAAACGTTCCACCATTCCATCAGATTGTGGGTGGTAAGAGGTGGTTCTGGTTTTGTGGGTACCCATCAATCGGCAAGTCCCCTGAAATACTTGTGATTCAAAATTCCTTCCTTGATCACTATGAATTTCCAAGGGTACTCCAAAACGACAGAAAACTTCCTGAACCAATTTATCTGCGACTGTTACAGCTTCTTGGTTAGGAATGGCAAACACTTCTGGCCACTTGGTGAAGTAATCCATGACAACCATGAAGTACTTGTTCCCGCTTTCACTTTCCGGAAATGGTCCCGCAACGTCGAGTGCTATCCGTTCCCAGGGGGCTCCAACGTTGTACAGTTTTAATGCACCTCTGCTGCGTGTTTGGGGTCCTTCCACAGCCGCACAAGTGGTACATTTGCGACACCAGTCCTCCACATCTTCTCGACAGTGGATCCAGTAAAACCGCTCTCGGATCTTCAGTAGAGTCCGTTTTACCCCCATATGTCCGCCTGAACATCCATCATGATATAGCCGTAGAATATCCGGTACTTTAGCTTTAGGGACAACCATTTGTAGATGACACCTGTCCCCTCGAGCGTTTTCCCATTTACGGCACAAGACTTCATCCTGGATAACCAAGCTGTCCCATTGTGCCCAATAACTCTTTGTGATGGAACTCATCGCTGCCACATCACTCCACTTGGGTTTAGGAGCACCAGCCGTGATCCACTCGAAAATCGGTTTGATGTCCAAGTCATTTTGCTGAGCTTGCTGTAGGGTTTCCTTCCATTCATCGCTGAGATCTGTTCTAAGCATCCTCACGGTTGCTACCTCCTTAGTCTCTTGCCTGGCACAGTGCTTACAATCTTCAGGACAAGGTCTTCTTGACAAGGCGTCTGCGTTACCGTGAGTTCTCCCACTCCGATGTTCAGTTACGAAGTCAAACTCTTGCAGTAGCTCAATCCATCTCGCCACTTGTCCCTCCGGATTTTTGAACTGTAATAGCCACTTCAAGGCAGCATGGTCTGTTCGCAGCTGGAATTTCCGCCCCAGCAAATATTTACTGAAATGCTGCAATGTTTTTACTACGGCAAGCAGCTCCCGTCGAGTAACGCAGTAATTTCTTTCCGGTTTGGATAAAGATTTGCTGAAGTAAGCAATCACAACCTCCTGGTCTCCTTTCCGTTGAGACAGCACGCCCCCAATTCCAGTATTACTTGCATCTGTGTCAACTATGAAGTCATTTTCAGTGTCAGGATATCCCAAAATAGGTGTTTTGCACAGACGTTTCTTCAATTCCTGAAATGCGACGTCGCAGCTCTCGTCCCAACAGAATTGTCGCTTTTCCTCAGTGAGCTTGTGTAAAGGTTTCGCAATGTCGGCAAAATTCTTTACGAACCGTCGATAGTAGGAGCACAAACCCAAAAATGCTCTGACCTGTGTCTTGTCTTTCGGAACTGGCCAGTCCTTGACGGCGACTACTTTTTCCGGGTCTGTTTGAACACCTTCCCTCGAAACTATGTGTCCTAAGAAGTTCACTTGTTTCCGGAAAAACGAGCACTTCTTCGGACTTAACTTGAGATTTGCTGTTTGGATTTTCGACAGCACTCGGTTGAGGTTTTTAAGGTGGTCTTCAAATGTACGGCCCACGATGATTATGTCGTCTAGATAGACAAGACATGCGTCTCCAATCAATCCGGCGAGTACTTGCTCCATCAGCCTTTCAAATGTTGCAGGAGCATTGCACAATCCGAATGGCATAACTTTAAACTGCCATAACCCCTTTCCTGTTGAGAATGCAGTTTTCTCTTTGTCTTTGGGGTCTATTTCTACTTGCCAATAGCCACTTTTCAGATCCAGCGTGGTAAACCACTTCATTCCAGTCAGCGTATCCAGTGTGTCATCGATCCTAGGCAGTGGATAGCTGTCCTTTTTCGTGACGTCGTTCAGTCGTCGATAATCCACACAAAAACGTATGCTGCCGTCCTTTTTCTTTACCAGGACTACAGGAGAACACCATGGACTGGATGAAGGCTCTATAACACCGTCCTTCACCATTCCATCAATCATGGTTTCCACTTCTCTTTCCCGTGCAACAGGCAGTCTTCTTGGTCGCTGACGGATGGGTAACTCGTTGCCTGTATTAATCTTGTGCTGAACCAGTCCAGTTCTCCCTATGTCAGCATCATTTATAGAGAAAATGCCGGCGTACTGAAGTAACATTTTCATAGCCTTGTCCTTTTCTCCTTTAGATAAATCGCAGTTTTCCAAAAGCGTTGACACGTCAAATTTTGCACAACGAATTTTATTTCCGGTAGGCCGATCTTGTAATGGACGCATCCAAGCTACTTCTTCGCAAGTGCCGATCAAGGTGCCCTTCTTAATCACTTGCTCCTTGTCACTTGGATTTAGTATGCGTACTGCTGCGACGTTGGTGGCTTTTACCAGAGTTCGTGCCGTCTTCCATGGAAAGTCATTGTTCGCCCTTTCTATCAGAACACTTCGAACTTTGTGTCCAGAATACTGAGGTAGACGAATTGGCACGATCGTTTCTGATCTGCTAGGAAGAACAATCTTCTTCAAGCAGTACACCTTCCCTGATGGTGCACCTTCCATGAAGACTTCCTCTAAGCCACATTTCAGTACTCCCTGATCAACGTCGATCTCACAACGATGTTTCCGCATGAAGTCCAAACCCAGGACACAATCGTCCACTATGTCGGCCACGATGACATTGTGACAGTAAATTCTGTCACCCAATTTTAACTTCACTTGCTTCTTGCCTCGGACGGTTATGTGCTGACCGGTAGCTGTAAACAATTGCATACGGTCGTGGTTATTGAAGTAGTCCCCAAGAAACCGACTTGCTAGGTGAGAATTGACGACCGTGTGAGAAGCTCCAGTATCTAACGTCAGTTTGCATGGTATTCCGTTGACTTCGCCTTTGATGGTCAGGCTGTTCCCGTCATGAGCTTGTGAGATCAAGATCCTCGGGGCTCTTTCAATACCTGCCAGCACCCGCCCCCCAGTCCTGGCATTTACTCGTTTCCCTGCTGTGGCTGGGCAGTCACTTCAGCTACTCTACCCTGCTGAGATTGATCTTCTCTCGGTGTGCTTCGCTTAGGACAGCTTGACCGAAGATGACCCCTTTCTCCACAGGTGTAACACCTAGGGCTGTACCCTTGCGGACGGTCACGTACAGGTGACGCCACAACCTCCCTGATGCGGTGTGTTCGGTGGTCCTGCCTCACTGCCTCTACTTCTAAGGCATGGGCCAAGGCGTCTTTCAACGTCTCATGATGCCCAAGTCTCACAGCAGCTCTAACTTCCAAGTCGCGTATTCCGTCGACGAAAGCCTGTACCAGATTCCCATTGATAAGTGCAGGGACAGACTGGTATGCTTTGCGGACCAGCTTTTCAACTTCCAGGGCCCACTGCTGCAGATTCTCGGCACTGCGTTGAACGCGATCCTTCAACTTAGCTCGGAATACGTGCTCCAGGTGCGTATCGCCGTATCTGGACTCTAAAGCCTCCAGCAGCTGCTCGTAGGTCACATCCTTGCCGAGCGCCTCAAGGATGTTTAGGGCCTGGTCTCGGAGGCCCAAGGTGAGCGCGGTCATGGCTTGCGCTTTGGTCCAGCCATTCGCCTTCATAACGGCCTCAAATTGGGTTTTATAGGCCGACCACGAAGATGTTCCGTCGAATGGAGGCACTTTAAACCCACGTGCTGAAGGTGCAGCAACCACGGAAACCACAGTCCCATCTCCAGCCTTAAGTTCGTCTAAGGCCTTCTTCACACCAGCAATCTGCACCTCGGCCTCCGAGATACGATTCTCATGCTGGTGGACATGTTCCTTCATCACCTTAAGATCTTTGCCAAAGGTTGCGTGAAGATCTTTTATCAGGAGCATCTGTTCTTCCTGGCGGCGGACCTGCTCCTCTTGACGGCGAGCCTGCTCCTCCTTATCTCGTTGCAACTGATCTTGCAACTGGCGAGCATGCTCCTCTTGACGTCGAGCCTGCTCCTCTTGACGGCGAGCCTGGTCCTGCAGTAGTGCCATTAAAACAGTCAAGTCTGGCGCCGCAGATGCTGGAGAAACTCCGGATGAGCCAGCGACTGGCTCCGACGTAGGCTGGGCACCAGCCGGTGTCTGTGTCGGAGAATCTCCAAACCTCCTTTGGTCCATATCTTGCTGTCGATGACTTCTAGTGCGGACACCGTCTATATCGTCTTTTGGTAGAATTGGCATAATTTATCCCACTTCTGACACCAATTGTTACGAGCTGGGTATAGGATAAATTAACACACTACCAAATAAACACTAAAAATCTTTAATTAACTTAAAACAGTTTAAAACACTTCACAAACACTTAAACTTAATCACTAATCACTTAGATATCGCACTAGTCGTTCACTTCGATCGCTTCGTTTCGTAGCCAAAATCAGACTAACTCACTTCCGCTAACCCGTCGCCTTTATACGGCCGACCCATGTTCGAGAAACTTCCACAACTTCCGTGAATGTCTAGGTAGTTCCTTAGGGGAAACCCATCCTTCGAGAAAGTTCTACAACCTTCCCGAACCTTCTAGATGGCTCTATAGTGGAACCAATCCTTCTAGAAGGTTCCAGAAAGGTCCAGAACTTTCTCGAACTTTCTAGACACTTCCATCGTGGAACATTCTAGACTCGACCGTAGTCCTAGAATGTTCTCGTAAAGCAGTCGGCGTAACAATAATATAAAGTTACTAATATAATTATATTAGTCGAAGAGTGATGTGCATTTCGTTCTTTTCCAAAATTTTCAACCCATTAGTGGCAAGTTAGTATTCAGCTGCATCCGGCTAGACTGGAATTTGACCCCAACATAGCTGGAAAAAGGCTAGGCAAATGATTATGAGTGCCAACTGTGGCATGTTGGTCCCAAGGGTTGATTCAACAGACCCCAACGTTTGTTAGTTTGATAAAACGTGTCCTGTAACAAAAGTTAAGCTCAATTCAAAATCTAAATTTAATGAATGGGCCACTACGGGAATAAGAAAAAACAGAGATACTTTATATAATTTATTATATCATGAAAAATCTCTGACTTCAGATCAAGTCTTTCACACATAAGTTAGAAACTATTCGAAAATATTCAAAAGTGTCTGCGCTCAAGCTAAATCTCAAATAATAAGTAATAAAATTGGTAATTCTAATAATAAAATAAAAACTGTATGGCAGGATAGTAACAGAGAAACCGGAAAGACTCAACAACAAGATAAGAGTGAATCGTCTTTAAAAATAGATTACAAAACTATATAAGCTAAAAGTCGCTGAAATAAGAATTCCGTTAGAGGTTACGAAATCTCTCCCCTCTTCAGTTGAATTAGCTGAGGGCCTTCTTAAGGAGAACTTCACAAAGAACATACCAAAAAATTTTTTTTTTTCCATTCTTTGTATTTAGATGTTTTACAATAGTTTTCTAATTATTGCACCATTCGTTCATTGTTCAGAACAGTTACAGCACTGATGATAACATCTGTGTCAATTGTTTAATTTAGTGTTCTTTTATTGTTTTATTTTTACTTTTGTATAAATTCTTTTTATTTACCTAATTTCTACCTTTTGTAGTAAGCAACGACTTATTGTCGGGCCTACGCTGTCCTCCCATACTTAAGTACTAACGCTGTAACTTTAAATATTGTAAAACCAAATGATTTTAAAAGAGTAACCATGGAGTTTCTTGCCGGTTCTTCTCCATAGGTACGACCAACCCGAACCGTGCACCTTTTGTCGACGTTTTAAAGGTGCCCATGTAGGCCTATGTAAAATAAAATATTTTGATTTTGAGGGTACCTTATAAAATAAGATATGCAGTTTTAAAGTCTGGCAAGAAACTTATTATAACTGTGGCCATTGGAAACGTTGGTAAAGGAATTCCTTGGTTGGCAATTTAGCATTTTAGCTGTTCTAAAGTATTCTACCAATTCTACTCTTTGATTTTAGCGAATGGTAACATTGAATTAGTAGTTGTGGGGAATTTGGCGAACAATAACTTTCCTAATTACTGATTTCATGTGCCTGCCAGAATCAATACCTATCTATAAAAGCCACAGTTTCTCATTTATATTATATTAGTCTATGCCACAGTTCATCATAACAATCTCTAAGTGTGAACGGTGTGAACGTGAACCTGTTTTAAGTGCTTCAGAAGTTGTCATTTGGTGTAGTGCTGCAATTTACAAGTACATAACTGATCAAAATGCTACAACTACCAGCAATCTATAAACAATATGAACGAAATTCTTTAGACAGCGTCTACAAAGCACTACGCAATAAGGATTTGGCAGACTGTGTAGTACTGGCTATAAGAGCACTTAAACAAAGTAACAACTTCTTTAAATATGACTACAAAGAAAAGTCCACTTCGGTAGCTCTTCAGGCTGGCATAGAAGGTAAACAAGCGTTCTGCGAAGGTGATTATCAGCTGGCGTTGATGCAATACAACATGGCTTTAATGCGAGCCCCACCAAATTCAGAAGTCATGAGATTAACTTACTATAGCAGAGCAGAACTATTGCTGAAAACCAAGCAGTTCCTGGCTTGTGTCAAGGATATTGAGACCTGCCTTGCCCTGAGCTGCCCCGAAAGCTTGGTCAACAAGCTCAGGGAGATGAGGGCTGAAGCCTCTCAATATACATGCCTGGAACAACTGGCACGAAAACAGTTGTAAGTATAAGTTGGCCTATTGCCCTCTTCTATCTACTTCGAAATTTTTGAACACACTATCTATGCTTTAATCAAATCAAATTAGGACCACTTCTTAAGAATATAATAAGTACTGGGTTCTCATTCAAACTATAAATCTCATTGCAATCTGTGAGCTAGGTAATGCAACTACAGATTCAGATTTCTGCAAATTATCAAGATCTTTCTCCTTCCTTGAGAGAAATTGAAAACAATAATGTTTTTAGGAAAAAATAAATGACTTCTTGGTAATTAAACCATATTATACAATACATGAATTTTTGTCCGACAGATTTGTGATGAGTTGAGTTGAGTGCCAAACTGTTTTTATGTTTTGATGCAAAATATTATTTTTTACCATTTCAATTAAAATGTCTATTTGAATTAATATATAAATTAAACAAATTGTTCAAAATATTGTAGGTATGCCTTACATGGTGGGGCAGTGCAACCGCACTTCAAAATTAACACAATAACAACTCTGTAACCACAACCACTGTCTCACAATAAAGATCTTTGACTTAGACTTTTCCTTCAAATGATGTTTGAATATTATTATATGATTTAATAGGGATGATGACTGGGTAATACAAAAATATTAGACATGGATTTTTGTTTTATCAAGTTAACAAAAAATAGTTATAATTATAACGCATTCAAACTGGAGAGTGTGGGCTCACTACGCCACAAGTAGCTATAAAATTTACTTAGCCGTGACGTCATGCACCTTTTCAACTCATTATAATATGTCCGTCATTTTATCATTAACTAAAAACAAATTTGTGTCCAATACTTTTTAATAATTTCCTCGAAAAAATAATTATTGTACTTAGTGCTTCTTTCATTAACATTTCACAATTAGAGCCAGTCCACACGGCGCGTTGCGTCAGCGTTGCGTCGACGTAGCGCTGTTGCTACGATGTATTACATATTAATAACCATAGTTTTCATTCACACGATGCGCTGCGTCGACGCAACGCACACACGACTGACTGGAGACCCCAAGACCAAGCGGGAGGGGTGTACGCATAGCGACGCCGGAGCGACAGCGCTCAGTTATTTATGCGTTGCGCTCAGTTATTTCTTAATGAAATTATGGGACAGATCCAAGATCATATATAATATCGTCTTGTGATTTTGCGTCGATTTCGGCGATGACGTAGTAATAGGAGCAATGCCAGACGTCTTTTCCGATCCATGCTTCCTAATAGACTGCGATTTTTTTTACAAAATTCCCGCTGCAACTGTGCGTCGCCGCTGAGACGACAGAACGTAACGACTGCGTCGTAGCAACGCAGCGATGGCGCAGCACCCGTGTGGCCGGCAATGCGTCAAACTATTTGCGTTGCGACGACGTAACGCGCCGTGTGGCTGGCTGGCTCTTACATACTTACATTTTGGAACACAGTAATATGATTGGAATCTTTGTCAGTTCAGAAAGTTATGTTTCTGAACTAGCGACCCGCCCCGGCTTCGCACGGGTATACAATATATAGCCTATGTCACTCACTGAAAAAATTATTAAATTAGTTTTGATTTATTCATTACTGCCCGTGGCCCGCACGCGTTAAATTTGGAGTAAAACAATTCCCCTTTCCCTATACCATGAAGATTTCCTGCTATCTTTGGAATATCTAAATTCATGTACTACATTTTTACTTATTTACCTTTTTACCTATTTATTTTATTTTTACAACAATTAATATATTACAGAATGTCTTTATAAACAACTAGAGATGAGTCCGATATCATGTCACATGTAAAAATCATCGATATTTTAAAATCATTTCATCATGCAATGACAAAGACAAAATCATCAATGCTTTTAAATCATTATGGCGCTGCGGTGTGAATTGCGACTTTGCGATGCTGCGCGATCGGCGATACAGAAGTCACAGAACGCACATATTTCGATAAAATGACAATGACCGGGACTGGCGCATGGCGCAAGGAACGGCAATAATGCTTGCACTTGCGTAGTTTACGTTTGTGTGCGAAATGTGCTGCCTTAAAATACCCTTCCATGCCAAGTTGAATTACGCGGCTAAGTGACAAACTCGACCCATGCCTACATAAATAACTAATGATAATTTCACTAAGCCGTTCCGCGATCATTTCAGTATCTACTCACAATTGAAGTGACGAGATCTAATACTCAAATAAAAATCATTGATGATTTTGTCATTGTTCCCGTCACCGATATTTTTTTGTCATTGTCATGCAGTCATCGATACAGAAAAATCATCACTCAGCCCATTACTATAAACAACGTTCACAGCTTTCTTGTCATTAGACAATACAAACATCCCTCCCCGGTATTTAATTGGATAAGGATTAATGCTGTATTGGTTAAAATCGCTTCGAAAATTAGCCATTATTTGTCGTAAAAAGTAAATGCCAAAAAAAAAAAATTGTGGGATATTCATAAAAGAGATACACATATACCATCGCGGAGTTTTCTGTAGACCTTTTCAATGTGTACAATAATAAGTGCATTATTTTGATAAATCTCGTAGGGTTCAGCCTGCGTTTGCAATGTAAGCGGAAAAATTTAATTTTTTACGACATCACATTAGAAACCTAAAAAAAACTTTTTTACGAAAAAAAAAATAACCGACTTCCAAAAAAAAAAACATTTTTTTTTTGAAGTCGGTTATTTTTTTTTTTCGTAAAAAAGTTTTTATTTTAGCCTTTTCAGTTGTGGACTTGTGGTATCTCACTTTAATCCTAGTCAAGTATAATTTTACACTGTAACTAGACACCAGCACATCGTCCATACATACGACAAAGGACAAAATGCATAATAAAGAGGATGACTCAAAAAGTACCTAAGCAAAGATAATAGAGAGTTTTACATAAAATAAAACTTACCTATTATTTTTTCATCAATATCCGGAATCCATCTTGAGTCAAGCACCTGTCTTTCAGCCTGTTGACAGCGATTTCCTTTGCCTCTCCGCTGGTCGCGCCCTCTATGCTTACCGTTGGTACTAAGTATTTCAAGCGCGCCTCGGATGATCGCCCGATTTATCGTCATTATGGAACTCATGATGCACCAGGTAGACCTTACCTGGATTCCGGATATTGATGAAAAAATAATAGGTAAGTTTTATTTTATGTAAAACTCTCTATTATTTGTTTTGTATCAATATCCGGAATCCATCTTGAGTGATGTGTTTGTTATCACCTGGTGCGCTAAACCCAAAGACGCTATAATGTGTCGTATGATGAAAAATATTGGGTTAATAAAAAACATCGCCGAAATTATGTTAATGTATTACAATTATTAATGTATGACATACTACTTTTAGTCGTAATAATATAACAAAACAAAACAAATGGTTTCGAAAAATTAAATAAAAATATAAGTCTTATTGAACAGGATCAAAATAATTAGACAAAGATGTAGAATGATTGAGAACATTTGAATCATTGTCATGTAACAGTTCTCTCTGATAATAATTCTGGAAGGTATGAATCGTTTTCCAGTTACCGGTGGCAAGAATTTGATCAATAGGAAAATTCTCTACGAAATTGAGGGAGGCAACTGCGGATCTTACTGAACCTGGAGTTGCATCAATACCCGCAGCTTTTAAAAGAGATCTCACCCATCCACCAATAACAGTTCTAGAAGCAGGTTTAATATCCCCTCTAGCTGTAATAAACAAATGCTTTATATTTCCTCGACAGTTTGAAGTAATGCGTATTAACTGTCTCAACCAAAAAATCAGATTTAATTTTTTATCAGGGTGTTCTCTAAGCCTCCATCCAGACTGTCTGTGGTTATGGTTGTCTGTTTTAGAACCAAATGCTGGCCACAATACGATAGACGAATCCTCATCGACTAAGCTACTGCTATCAATTCGCAACAGAGTAAGGTCGTGGACCCTACGGCCTGATGCTAACAATAAAAGAGTAGCCACATGTCTTGATACTTGAAATATGTTATTTTCATCAAAATCATAAGCACTCATGTGTTGCAATAAAACTTTAGGGTTCCAAATAGGTGGTTTAGCAGATTTCTCTCTTGCTACAGAAATGGCTTTTAATATGTGTTTTATAAAGAAATTTGACGACAAATCAATATTAGATGTTATGTGTGTGAAAGTTGAGATAACAGATTTGTGCACCAAAATAGTTCTGTATGCAAGACCTATATCACAGTGTAAATGTGCTAAATATCGAGCTACCTGATCCGCATTAGGGTATTTAAAATTTATCGAATGGGACTCACACCATTGCTTCCATCGGCGCCACACTGGTCTGTAGGTATTGATTGTGGAGCCCCTCCAGCTTGACATAAAGAATTTTTGTTCTTTATCTGTCCAGTCCGTCAAAATATCTTGCCACCCGAAATCAGCCATGCTTCCAACTGTAGGTCTTGCACTTGCGGCGGATGCGTCCCTGTTCTGGTGTCTATTAGAGAGCAGGCTAGGTCTGGAATCAGATAAGGGGGATGTTGCGATCGCCGTTGTACATCTGCCTGCCAAAATACCTGGCTCCACTTCGGGGCAATCAATATATAGTTTCCGCTGGCTTGGTTCAGGTGTTGGAGAACGCGGGGAATCAAATTGGGTGGTGGAAACAACCAAGCTAGGTCGTAGTGCCACTGATGACAGAACGCGTTGTGATGTTGGGCTTCCTGATCGTTGACGTCCAGTGATACGTACTTTGGTACTATGTGGGCTGTTCTCGACGCGAAGAGGTCTATCTCCGGCGTACCCCACATTCGAAAAATGTTTGTCGTTGCTGACCTCGTGAGGTGCCATTCTGGGCAAGCCTTCTGCCGAGAAAGAGCATCTACCTCGGCATTGAACCTGCCCGGAAAATAATGTGCTGTCAGATGAATGTTCTGCTTGTCTAGAACAGCAAGAAGTTGTCGAGTTTGATGAAGCAGTTTCTTGGATTTTGTGCCGCCCTCCTTGTTTATGTACGAGACTACTGTCCGATTGTCGGTTTGCAGCAGTATCTGTGCATCTTGGAGTTGCTGCTGGTTCTGACGTATAGCTGCGTAAACGGCAAACATCTCTTTTTTGTTGGCATGCCATGTCTTTTGAGAATCTGTCCAGGTTCCCACAATATTTGTGCCGCCGAGTTGAGCTCCCCATCCGATGTCTGATGCGTCTGTGGTCAATAGTTGTGACGTCACTGAGCTCAAGTGTATCGGCATCGACTTTCCTATGGCTTGACACCACCACTCCATCTCTGATCGAGCTGGTTGTGGCACAGTGATCGACCGATACGGGTGTTTCACCGACAGCTGTCGACTGTAGTATTGCAGAGTACGACAGTGAAGGCGACCTCTCGGAGTCACGAACGTTGCAAAGTTGAGTCTCCCCATTAGAGTTTGGTACTGTTTGAGGGACCAGTTGCTTAACTGAAGCTGTTGGTGAAGTGCTTTGCGTAGCGTTAGGCACTTTGGTTCCGACAGGGACTTTGCGTTGCGTTTTGTATCCCATGTAACGCCGAGAAACTCGAGGCATTGTGTCGGAACCAGTACAGACTTCTCGTAGTTGATTGTCCAACCTAGCAAACGGAGTATCTTGATCGTGAATGCGATATCGTCTACCAACTGCGATTTTGACTGGTTGGCCAAAAGAAAATCGTCTAAATAAACTACGCACCTGATCTTGCGACTCCTCAGGAATTCTGCTACCCAATTGGTTATCGAGGCAAACGTTCTGGGTGCCGATGAGAGGCCGAACGGCAAACACGTCATCTGGAGTAGCTGATGTTGACGTGAATTTTGATGATAATTTAGCCTCAGGAACCTGCGATGCTGCTGTGCGATGGCCACGTGGAAATATGCTTGGCTCAGATCTAGTTTGGCCATCCAATCTTGTTGTTGTAAAAAACTTGGTACACGAAAGTGACTGAATAGTTGAAACGGCTTGGCTACTACGAACTGGTTTAGTTTTTTCAAATTGAAAATAGGACGGTAGGTCTGATCTGACTTGGGTACCAGAAAGAACGTGGAAAGGTAACTGGGTGTCAGTTCTGCAGGTTCTAGTACCCCTGACTCGAGCAAAGATTGGATTTGTATGGTCATATTGGGAGAGGTATTGGTTCTGTAAAATATCAGAACAGTGGGACTCGGAAATATTAACGGCGGTTTGAGTATGAAGGGTATGCGTGCCCCGTTCAACAGTCGGCATATTTTGTCTGGCGCACCCAGATTGCTCCAAGCATATTGAAATTGCCTCAGACAGCCGCCTTGAAATGTCCGACAGTCATTCGCGACGCTTGTTTTTAGGGATAGGCTGCGATTGCGATTTCTTACCCTTTGGTTTATATCGCTGATTGATTGTTCGGTTTTTGTTTTGGTGTGAAGCGTTTGAGGCCTGTCTTTGTCTTTTATTATAGGTATCTCGACGAAAAAACCTGTCGTCAGCTTGTTTACTAGTCGATGGTTTTTGATTTTGATAAAAGTTTTCCTTAGAATATGTTTTTGGTATTGATTTAGTTGATACCGTAAGTTTATCCACCCCCCCAATTTTTTGGAGGTAGGTTTGAACTGCCTCATCATTAAAAAGATATTCTGTACTAGGAGGAATTTTATGTAGGACATCACGATGAAAACCTTCGGAAATTTGGCGCAACATAGCCTCTCGTCGTATATTTATCAAATCAGCTCTTCGGCCACACACTATTTGTAATAAGTCACCAGTAACCGTACTATACGCGGATTCTTTCGAAAACAAAGATTCCACTTTTTCGAATAACGAGTTGGGTGTCAACGATTCTCTAGACTCATTTGACCAATCCACCAATGATTGTAAAGATTTGTGCAATTCGTCTTTTTGACAAAGTAAAGCATTCGTTAATCCAGCAAAAGATCTTTCCAATAAATATGAGCGCGAATCTTCTTTCAACATGTCCGATTCAAAACGCTTTAATTCGTCGTTAACATTTAACTCGACGAAACCGGGGGTAGCTAAATATTTCTTTTGTGCATCCGAAAACCGAACTGCATTCCAATCATCACACTTAAAACGCTGTAGCTCCGTTATTTTTTTAAGGTATGTTTCGTTTGCTCTAGGGTAAATCGGATCTTTTACTGTTGTACCGACTTCCGAAAAAATCTGAAGTTTGTTATTCTGAGACATGTTTTCAGGTCGTCGTAGATTTAACTCGTTTGTGGTTACGGAAACGGTATCAATGTTAGCACTTCTTGATGTGGTATTATTTTCAATAACGGAATTTTTCGTAATGAGGTTTGTTAAATAAGCCACTTGTTGTGACAAAAACTCGAAGTGTGCATAACTCACGGTTTGAGAGTCCCTCCTTACCTTACGTTTCTCAGGGCTGGGTCCACTGCTTGTAGAGGAACTGCTATCACTATCTCTTGCACACGGCGTCGGAGAACGAACACGTTTACGCGATAGTGAACCATCTTCTGGCTCTAAATTATTATTAGGATTTTCCATAATAACAACGGAGAGGTACAATTTCACGAATAGAAACTATAATAGTTTTACCAAACTTAATTAAAATAAGCGGGTAGTAACTTTTTCGCGAAGTTCAAATAACGCTATCAACCAAACGGCGCGAAAAACGACGCTATAATGACGATAAATCGGGCGATCATCCGAGGCGCGCTTGAAATACTTAGTACCAACGGTAAGCATAGAGGGCGCGACCAGCGGAGAGGCAAAGGAAATCGCTGTCAACAGGCTGAAAGACAGGTGCTTGACTCAAGATGGATTCCGGATATTGATACAAAACAAATAATAATAAAATACATCTGGCTCCATCGGGCAAGCTTTCTTTACCAAATGAATGAAAAATCATCTAAATCGGTCCCGTAATCACGGATAATAAAAAAAAAATTAATAAAATGAAAACTACATGGCCAATCTATATTAATTTTTTATGGGACCAAATGACACCTATTCCGCATCAAACTAAAGAAGAATCACGCAAATCCGATTATAAATCTCAGCGTAATCGGTGTATACACCTGGAGAGGGCATACCGTTACAATTCCAACAAGCCCAAACACAGCTAAGATTCATTGCCATGTTATGGAGTTCTGAAGCCTGTCTCTTGGATTCATCATCAGATCTGATGGTAGAATAGTTCTTATTGGACGCAAATGCTTCACTTGTTGTAGAAAATACCAAAATCACTACGTTTTCCTATAAAATTTGAAGAGTTCCCTCGATTTCGCCAAGATTCCATCATCAGATCCCGACTTGGTGACTATGGGACCATTTGGGAAGTATACCCATTCCAACAAAAAAAGAATTTTCCAAATCGGTTGGCAAGCGAAGGAGTAATGCGCGAACAAACATAAAAAAAAAACAAACATCCGAATTGAGAACCTCCTCCTTTTTTAGAAGTCGGTTAAAAATAACAGTATTTCTCCACTATTCAATGGATGTTATTATACATAATAATAAACCTTTCTCTTTGCTTAAAGAGAAAGGTTTTTGATGCGGTTTTTTTTAATAGATAGAGTGCTTACTCTGCGGTTCTACGATGCGGTTTTTTTTAATAGATAGAGTGCTTACTCTATCTATTAAAAAAAAACCGCATCAAAATCCTTTGCGTATAGTTTTAAAGATTTAAGCATACATAGGGACAGAGAAAGCGACTTTGTTTTTAACCCCCGACCAAAAAAGAGGGGTGTTATATACTATGTAGTGATAAAACTTTGTCAGGACTGGATATTTTTATTAAACCAACAAGATCTGATTTCAAAAACATGTCTTTATTGTTTGCTTTATGGTTGCTATGTTTTATCAACTTATTATTTGATAAACTTCAACACCAATAAAATTATGGGGGCCAAATCTTAATGGTATTAGTATGCTGTAAACGAGAAGAATGAAAGGTAAATGGGTAAAACCATGTGAGCCTTGAGACTATGGATACAACTGACTAACTGAAAAGTAAAAAGCAGAATCTAAACAAATTATAAGCATGAGCTATTTGTGACAAAGTATTGTCATAAATTACATTAATTTCATAATAATCTTTCAGATCCACTCCATTTGCTGAAGAATTCTTTAAAGTCAAAGGACCTCGCAACCCGGACATACCCTGTGCTACTTCAGATGTGGCAGTCATGATGGAATCGGGAAAGCCAAAAGTGGTTGCTGCCAGAGATATACCTGTTGGTACTGTTGTAGCAGTAGAGACAGCATTTACAGTAGCTGCTCATATTCTTAATCAGGTCACTTCATGCTACTACTGTCTCAAGATGGACTTTAATTTGATTCCTTGTGAAGGATGCTGTGCCGTCATGTTTTGTGACAAAATATGCAAAGATAAAGCCATGCAAGAGGGGCATAATGTTATGTGCAAAATCATAGGAGGTGCACTACCAGGTGATATTCAACTAGCGATAAAAGCTACTCTAAAAATTCGTCAACTGTGTGGCTCTTGGGATGAGTTTATAACAGCATCTTATGGTTTAGGTACTGATCGGCTGAAAAACAGTACTTTTGCTGAGATTTTTGGTTCAGAAAAGTTTTCTTTACTGAATTCTCATTATGACACTCATTTCATTTATGGGTCTTTATTTAACCGATGTATGTATATTGCTAATATCATACATTATTTGGAGACACATACATCATTCCTGCCAAATTCTCCCAATGACAAGAGTGCAGCCATACATGCAGTGTCCAGAGTGATGATGCACCTGTCGGTTTATTGTATTCCAGTACAACTGCAGCATTCCACCTTGTCATGCACTGATGATTGCAAACTTTTGCATGACCACCTAAATGATGGATATTTCCCGCTTATCGGAAACCTGGCCAATTCCTGTGTACCGAATTCTTATGTGGTGGGGCTTCGGAACAGCGCAGCGCTGGTGACACTATCACCAGTGAAAAAGGGAGCTGAATTAACCTTTTCTTATATGTGAGTAATGTTTTTCATTAGACAAGTCTGCCCCAGTTCCATATCAAAACATCCTATTAGCAAATCTCCCTATTATTAAAACGACACTAGCAAAATGTCCTATTAGCAAATCGTCCTATTAGCAAATGGTCCTAAAAACAAAGGAATGGGAATTGTAGTCCTACCACACATGTATAGACATGTACTTAAGTATTTTTAAAAGCATAAATGTAATTAAAATCTGTTACAGACAATAAACTAAATCAAATATAAGTAGGGAATGGGCTCAGTACTTAAACGCTCTAAATGTTACGAAGTCTATGCGAAGCAAAAGAAAGCGATAGTACAATAGCTAGGGGAGCATAGTCGTAACATTTACAGCGTTTAATTGAAATATTTTTATTTTTGTATATGTACCTAAATCTGATGAACTAAAATATGACGAATTTTTGAATAGAACAAAAGTTGTTGATGATGTTAGTAACATAGTCCTGGGAGGTTGCCGGTGTTTTACAAATAACCCTGTATATATAAAAATAAGTTGCTGTTCGTTTGTCTCGCTAAAACTCGAGAACGGCTGGGCCGATTTAGCTGGTTTTGGTTTTGAAATGTTTGTAGTAGTAGGGAAGGTTTAAAAGGTGAGAAACGTAGGGTAGAGCAGGTAGGGCAGATACGTAGGTAGGAAAAAGTGCATTGCAACGCTTTCCGGGTACAGCTAGTACACTATAAATATCATATCGGTCACCCCAATAATGAACTTTCGTTGCTCTAGCTCAGTGACGCGCCTGCAATAATATACTAATTATCTTCTTTTTTTTTTCAGAGGCCATTGGTTGGAAGTACTCCCAAAAGAAGCTTTAACGCGAGCTATACCATTATTCATTCATTATAGAACAATCTGCAAGGATTGTATCGTCTGTGGTGGATGCGCTATCAATATCCAACATAGTGCGTCCCTAACTGATACACAAGAGAGAGCGTTTAAGAAATTTTCAAAATCTACTGCCACAAGAGATATCACTCAAAATATTAAAATAAATTATGAAGAAACATGTAACACCTTGTTGACATTGAATGACGCACCTGCCTCCAAGGAATATGGTGAAGCTTACATCTCATTTGTGAAATGCCTTAAACATTTTGCGCTGTCACAGTTTCCCAATGTGATTATGAGTCGATATGCATACGAATAAGTATAAAAGTAACGGCTAAATGCTCTTTAAAGGAAAACAAAAATTATTTCCTTTGGCTATGGAGGCAAAATTGATCTAAAATTATTGTATACCAGTTGGTCCCTCAGTTCACACGCACATTTTTTGGTGTGCGTTACCCAGGCCAGATGTTGTCGAAAATGGTCATTTGAATCTTATAGATAATTAGTTTTGCGGCTTCTGTAATTGTTG
Source organism: Cerastis leucographa (assembly GCA_963082945.1). NCBI lineage: Eukaryota > Metazoa > Arthropoda > Insecta > Lepidoptera > Noctuidae > Cerastis > Cerastis leucographa. The sequence continues at coordinate 20,508,303 of OY720381.1, read as the reverse complement.
CGCACATTTTAAAATTTGTTGCGCTTATAGTTTTTTAATTATTTCACAAAAACGTTTCCTGCTGGGGTAACGTTACCCCAGCCAGACCTTTTTCTTTCTAATGGGAATATTTAAATAATTACTAGCTATAAAATTAGTTGTCTAGATGAAGTAAATGTTGTGCCTTATTTTGTATTTGTTCTTTCATCGGTTGCGAAGTTATTCGAGATTTTGCTGGGGTAACGTTTTTGGTTTTGCTAGATCTTTGGAATGGTTAAGCGGATTCTTAACATATTTTGTACATGGCTTCTTGGGAATTAGTTTAAATTTGTTCTGCAATAAAAAAACCAAAATAATACATAGCTTAAAGGTTATTTAATTAAATAGAAAAACACTTCAATTGATCCCAGCACTCTCAATAAGAGCTCTAAAGACTTACTTTAAACGTTATTTTAAAGCTTGTAACTGCCTTCAAATGTACGTGAAGTTTCATTAGTATCCTGTAAGTATTTAACAAGTTATGATGATATTGAGTTCTTCACGAGCACGGTCTTGATGCGCGTGGTGTTATTTGGCCACTGGATTGGATATATGAACTGAATGTTATGTCAATTATTAGTATTTTAGTTCAGTTGTATATCAGGAAAATTTCAGCTCAGTACATTGGATAATTAATGAGATAATACGATTAAAGTCATTAGGAAGTGAATGACCGTGGTAACCCGACCAAGTTTAGGTGGTTACGAAAAAGCGAAAACGCAAAACATTATGGTACCTTCTAAAATATGTAGGATAGTGTTACAAATTTAGTACAGACATGTACACAAGTTTAAAAAAAAACTACGTGATTATTAAATAATTTTTATTGACAGGTAATATCATCATTTCAATTGAACTTTTAAAGTATTATTAAACTTATACTTAAAAACAATCACAGATTAAAATTACAGATAGTATAAAATTACAGATAGTAATTTTGCTTTTTTGAAATTTTCTTTTTTTTTAAATTAAATTATAGATTTCAGTATACACAGTATACAGTTACAGTTTTTATTTAAATATACACTTTTTCTACCTGCCATTTTGTTTAGTTAATTCTTGATTGAGTGCACGAGCGTATTCACTGTGGATAACGGGCTAAGAAATTAAATAATTGAGGTCCGCAAATATTGGTCGATGAGAAGATTGCCATTCCATCGTACATTGGTCATCAGAACATCTATAACAAAAAAAAAAAAAATTGCAAATATAACATAAAGTTTTATTTACAGCTAAAGGGCTGTCGAATTATAATATGAAAATAGAGGAAAAAGAACAGAGATTCAAAACAATATTGTACACAATAAATGCCTAGACAAAAAAATACATTATCAACAAACTTAAAACACCCCTCTTTTTGCGTCTGGGGGTAAAATTATATGTTGTCGTCGTCACTATCAGCTAACAAAACTGCTTTTCCTGGTATCAAATTAAAAATTTCACCTAAAAAATATACTTAAGTAACACTATTATAACAACTCGTAACAGAAACTCATAATAAAAAAACGTACAATTTTGTATACGCCCGAGACGTAAACGGGGTGCGGGGGGCAAAAGTCCGAGTAATACACCAATCGCGCGCGATTGGCGCTACCTCATAAAAACGACTTTTGCGCATCTAACAACTTTTGCCAAGTTACGAGTCGGGGACTGTAATAGCGCGCGTATTTAGAGCATTTTTATTTACCTACACATTACATTTGTAATAATCTATTGAAGTCATGATCCATAGTAATAAAGATTGAACAGTGGCCAGCAGGTCAACCTACCTAAATCGTAGTAATATATACCTAGCTAGATATAAGTATGTACTCACCGTAGATAGAGAGTTTTACAGACGTAGAGGAGAACGTCAAACGATATTTTTTATAACTTCACCACGCAGCCATAGTCGCCACCACACTCATACGTAGGTATTATGTCGCCATCACCGTGTCCATCATCGCGGCCCACGGCTATTGCTATGTTGCCATTCTGTTTATGCCAACAATAAAAACAAAGAGTACATTTTTTTTGTCTAAATCCTTAATGGGGTTTCAATTGTAGTTTTGCTACCTACATATTTGAAACTCGAATCGTAATCTATTTGCGAGTTTATATCAACGCGAGTGTCGCAACAAGGTAATTATGGATTTCTTAAAGTCTACGTGTCCAAGGAGTTTGTGGAAATAAATAAATACCTACCTGTTGCGGTAGTCCCGACTCCCGACATTGATAACGATAAAAATCGGTCGCTAAGTCATGAATTTCATTAATCAAGTTTCAAGTCATATTTTGACAATATACCTATACACAAAAACCTTCCACTTGAATCAATCTATCTATTAAAAAAAACTGCTTCAGAATTTTTTTCGTAGTTTTAAAGATCTAAGCAAACAGGGACAGACAAACGGGAAGCGACTTTGTTTTATGGGTACTATGTAGCGAAGGATAAATATGTCGTTATCATTGTTGAGAATTCCAGTCTAGGTAATAATTAAGTACGAAAGAAAAGAAAATAATAAGTTCCTAAATTTAAATATTTAAGCCTTAAAAAAATACAGTTTTAGATAAGTACCTAACAACATGTACATATTAATAATAATTTTGCTTCTATTTCTGTAGTTACATTATACAAGCTTACCTTGTTCGTGAATTCATCAAGCAGCCTGCACCATAACTATGATCATCAATAGAAGCACTCCACATTAGCAGTAATTCGCCACACTTATTATTTTACATTAGCTCTCACGCACTCTATAAATATTTGCAAAAACAGGAAACGGAACTGCCGAAACGCATGCGCACTCTACAAGATGAATTATGTGATTACGGAGCATGTTTAGTGCGATATGCAAACAATGCGGCCCTTCACCCCACCCCTTCCGCGTCCCACCGAACGACATGTTATATCAGTGATTTTTGATAAGTTTGTGCAACTGGAAGATAATAATCATGTTTTCATAGTACAGATATTATTATATTATTAATGTATTTAACAGTGTACGCGTCTGTACCGAAATTGTAAGGTGTATTATACTAAACATTTCAAAAGATAGTATAATGTTCTGCGTTTTCGCTTTTTCGTAACCACCTAAACTTGGTCGGGTTACCACGGTCATTCACTTCCTGATGACTTTAATCGTATTATCTCATTAATTATCCAATGTACTGAGCTGAAATTTTACTGATATACAACTGAACTAAAATACTAATAATTGACATAACATTCAGTTCATATATCCAATCCAGTGGCCAAATAACACCACGCGCATCAAGACCGTGCTCGTGAAGAACTCAATATCATCATAACTTGTTAAATACTTACAGGATACTAATGAAACATCACGTACATTTGAAGGCAGTTACAAGCTTTAAAATAACGTTTAAAGTAAGTCTTTAGAGCTCTTATTGAGAGTGCTGGGACCAATTGAAGTGTTTTTCTATTTAATTAAATAACCTTTAAGCTATGTATTATTTTGGTTTTTTTATTGCAGAAAAAATTTCAACTAATTCCCAAGAAGCCATGTACAAAATATGTTAAGAATCCGCTTAACCATTCCAAAGATCTAGCAAAACCAAAAACGTTACCCCAGCAAAATCTCGAATAACTTCGCAACCGATGAAAGAACAAATACAAAATAAGGCACAACATTTACTTCATCTAGACAACTAATTTTATAGCTAGTAATTATTTAAATATTCCCATTAGAAAGAAAAAGGTCTGGCTGGGGTAACGTTACCCCAGCAGGAAACGTTTTTGTGAAATAATTAAAAAACTATAAGCGCAACAAATTTTAAAATGTGCGCAACAATTACAGAAGCCGCAAAACTAATTATCTATAAGATTCAAATGACCATTTTCGACAACATCTGGCCTGGGTAACGGACACCATTTTTTGACCTAGTACCTACCTAATAATTAACGGGTACAACGGGAAGTATTTAATATTTAATTGAAGTACCGCTGTCCCCGTAGTACGGGGACACGGCGTACGGGGACACCGGGAATAAACCATTTTTTTACCAGGTATATAAAATACGTGTCAATACTGTCAATGATCATAATAAAATTCTATAAAAAATTTGATTGGTGTTTTCGATATATTTTCTTTATGGCTTTTATAGGTACCCTAAAATTTACATTATTTAACATTTCTATAAAAAAAAATATTTAAAAAAAAGGTCCAGAGCAGATAAGAGGTGTGGTGGCAAATACTGGAGAATGTTGGTCTGAAAATAAGTAGAACCAAAACGGAATAAGTACTTGTTTTGTGATTTCGGCGGTCTCTCTAGTCCTGTGCCTATAGCCCTTGCCGGAACGCCCATGCCGATCTGTTCCGATTTTCGGTACCTACGTCGGGTCGCTTGTCCAAGGAGATGGCGATGTAGACCGGGACGTAACGCACCGGGTCAACTCAGAATGGATGAAATGGCGACAGGTCACTGGAACAGCTTGCGACCCACGTATGCCCCTCAAGTTAAAGGGGAAAATATACAGGTCCGTGGATACCGTATATTCCCAGTCGCCCCCGCGGGGATTGCCACTGGAGGCAAATGGGAATACAGATTCCCAGTCGCCACCGGTGGTAAGTTGAAAGTCATTGCCCCCCCACTTCAGTTTCGCTGTACATTGCTTTCTCCATCGTAGAGAATAATAACTTATCCTAAACCTGCCTCTAATCTCAAAAAAAAGACAAAGTGCATTGAAATATTTTTTATTTTGATTTCCATATTCAATGAATAAACTTATTAAAATTAAACATTAAAACTGAACTAAAAAAAAAATGACCTTCCATTTTATTATTGATTCGGGTCGAGAATCATTAGCAGAGTTACCTCCTTGAATTGAACGAGGATGCAAAACAACATATATTTCTGGAATTCGTAATATATAAAATTAGTCATAAATTTGATTGATTCCCTTTATGTCGAGTCTGGAAGTCTATTGTTCTCCAAAGTATTGATATTTTACGCTTTCTATTATTCAATTTTACAATATTTCTACTAACTCAATCTGTGATTTACCTGAATTTCAGGTCTCTGCAACGTGTAGGTACGTTACAGCAAGAAAGTATCTCCTAGAGTTATATGAGTAGAGCGTATAGTTGGTGCCTTATCTGCTGTAAATGTGCCCCCACTTAAAAAATGTGTGCCCCCTGTTGGCCCCCTGAGGTTTTGAAAAAAAAAGGGAAAAACGATTCTTGCTGGGGTAACGTTTTTCTAGCAGGAAAATTCTAAACGAATGATCGGAGAGAGAAAAATTGTGCATGGCCAGAGAGCTTATATGTGTGCCAAAATGTGCCCCCAAAAATAAAATTTGTGCCCCTTCAGATTTTCGTGATATTGCATTTCCTACTGGAGTAACGTTTTGATGAATCGTATATCTCTAAAGTGGGTGATAGACGTGCGAACTTTAAGTACGCGGTTTTTAAGATCGCGAACTTACTCGGCTCGACGTCGGTGACACACGAGAAGCTGGCTCACACTGTTAACATGTCATCGACGGAAGAAGCTTTGTGATATTTAGGAATTGTATCTTATTACGTTTTAAAAACTAATAAAAAAAGAAAAAAAAAAAAGAAAAGTTTGGTTAAAAAACTATATTTTTGTCTTTGTATTCGTTGCTTTTAATTTTCCAAAGACAAGGATTATTACGGAATCCTTCTATAAACTGTGTTAGTAGATCATGAGAATATGTACGGAAATCACTCATTTTAAAATTTCTACAACACAGATGATTAGCTAAACCAATTAACCAACAAAAAATACGCAATTACGGTAGATCTGCATGAACTGACGAAAAAAAATGGCGGCTCGCGGCTCGCAGTGCTGCCACACGTACTAGCCCAGACGAGCTACGAGTCAGATTTCAAACCGGTTGGATCGCCGGCGAACTTGCTCGGCAATTTTAAAGTACGCGTGCTTAAGGTGACACACACGCGAAAAAGGATGTACATCAGAACGTTCGGCCAGTCGAGATAGGGAGCTGGCTGCTACTCCAGTTTTTAATGACGATCATGTGACGCATAAAGATGCCAGCCAAAGAATTTGTGACAGAACAGTCCGAAAGTTAGAAGCATTTATTTATGGCCGAACGACCTGATATCAGAACGTTCGGCCAACCTGAATCTCCATAACTGAGGACCTTAGAGTAACTATTACTGAATAAAGATTTACTGACAATTTAATGACAAACAACCAATGCTTTACTTTTACTCGTACCTAATGCCACCGGTTAAAAGTAAAATGAATTTTGGTTTCTGTAACATCAGGACGTTCGGCCAACGTAATCTCCATAACTGAGGACCTGAGAGAAACCGTTAATGAATAAAGACTTAGTGACTAGACTGAAACGAACTTTTATTGTTTTATTTTTCTTTGTGATGGCCCCCTTATATAGTAAATTGAAAATTTAACATATAACCTCAAAACATTGGCATTATCGATTCCTCCACAAGGAAGAAGCCCAGAGAAACCGTTAATCAATAAAGATTTTGTGACGACACTGAAATGAACTTTTATTGTTTTATTTTTCTTTGTGATGGCCCCCTTATATAGTAAATTAAAAATTTACAATATAACCTCAAAACATTGGGATTATCGATTGCTCCACAACGAAGAAGCCTAGAATACTCGTAAAACCCCTGATGTGTTATAGGTTTCAGTGCAATGGTGTCAGTATTCTTGTTGATTCCAGATTAATCTTTAAAAATGCACTATGGCGGATGGTGACTGAAATAGGGTGACCATGTATTCCAACGAAACAAGTATTTATCGAGTACTAAATTACCTAAGCAATGAAGCAAAACACGTTGTAATATTAAATTATATAGGTACAAGCAATGTTGAGCTGATGCCTGCATACCAGTGTCCACTTGTGAAGTTTTTGTTATATTAGTCGAGTCTATTTTGGCTAAAAGCAAACGAAAGTGGAAAGGTGACTGACATTGGAGATTGGGAAATTTGACTAAGTACAAGAATTCTTAAATAACTAGGTACCCTAATTGAAAAAGGCTTTATTTGTAATCAATCATCCAAAAAAAGCGGTAGGTAGTTAGGTACATAATAATTGATATTTTTTAGAATGACAATGAATAAAAATTAAATTAAAAATTTAAAAGAACCCCCGACACAAAAAACCTCTAAAAAACCAAAAATAAAAGTTACATTATACAAGCTTACCTTGTTCGTGAATTCATCAAGCAGCCTGCACCATAACTATGATCATCAATAGAAGCACTCCACGTTAGCAGTAATTCGCCACACTTATTATTTTACATTAGCTCTCACGCACTCTATAAATATTTGCAAAAACAGGAAACGGAACTGCCGAAACGCATGCGCACTCTACAAGATGAATTATGTGATTACGGAGCATGTTTAGTGGGATATGCAAACAATGCGCCCCTTCACCCCACCCCTTCCGCGTCCCACCGAACGACATGTTATATCAGTGATTTTTGATAAGTTTGTGCAACTGGAAGATAATAATAATGTTTTCATAGTACTGATATTATTATATTATTAATGTACCTATTTAACAGTGTACGCGTCTGTACCGAAATTGTAAGGTGTATTATACTAAACATTTCAAAAGATAGTATAATGTTCTGCGTTTTCGCTTTTTCGTAACCACCTAAACTTGGTCGGGTTACCACGGTCATTCACTTCCTGATGACTTTAATCGTATTATCTCATTAATTATCCAATGTACTGAGCTGAAATTTTACTGATATACAACTGAACTAAAAAACTAATAATTGACATAACATTCAGTTCATATATCCAATCCAGTGGCCAAATAACACCGCGCGCATCAAGACCGTGCTCGTGAAGAACTCAATATCATCATAACTTGTTAAATACTTACAGGATACTAATGAAACTTCACATACATTTGAAGGCCGTTACAAGCTTTAAAATAACGTTTAAAGTAAGTCTTTAGAGCTCTTATTGAGAGTGTTGGGACCAATTGAAGTGTTTTTCTATTTAATGAAATAACCTTTAAGCTATGTATTATTTTGGTTTTTTTATTGCAGAACAAATTTAAACTAATTCCTAAGAAGCCATGTACAAAATATGATAAGAATCCGCTTAGCCATTTCAAAGATCTAGCAAAACCAAAAACGTTACCCCAGCAAAATCTCGAATAACTTCGCAACCGATGAAAGAACAAATACAAAATAAGGCACAACATTTACTTCATCTAGACAACTAATTTTATAGCTAGTAATTATTTAAATATTCCCATTAGAAAGAAAAAGATCTGGCTGGGGTAACGTTACCCCAGCAGGAAATGTTTTTGTGAAATAATTAAAAAACTATAAGCGCAACAAATTTAAAAATGTGCGCAACAATTACAGAAGCCGCAAAACTAATTATCTATAAGATTCAAATGACCATTTTCGACAACATCTGGCCTGGGTAACGGACACTACCTGCATCGTCACCTTATTTCAACAATTCGACGTGTTTTGCTTCATTCAGTAGATAGATACCTACTCGATAAATACTTGTTTCGTTGGAATACATGGTCACCCTATTTCAGTCGCCATCCGCTATAGTGCATTTTTAAAGATTAATCTGGAATCAACAAAAATACTGACACCATTGCACTGAAACCTTTAACACATTAAGGGTTTGTATTCTAGGCTTCTTCGTTGTGGAGCAATCGATAATCCCAATGTTTTGAGGTTATATTGTAAATTTTTAATTTACTATATAAGGGGGTCATCACAAAGAAAAATAAAACAATAAAAGTTCATTTCAGTGTCGTCACAAAATCTTTATTGATTAACGGTTTCTCTGGGCTTCTTCCTTGTGGAGGAATCGATAATGCCAATGTTTTGAGGTTATATGTTAAATTTTTAATTTACTATATAAGGGGGCCATCACAAAGAAAAATAAACAATAAAAGTTCTTTTCAGTCTCGTCACTAAGTCTTTATTCATTAACGGTTTCTCTCAGGTCCACAGTTATGGAGATTACGTTGGCCGAACGTCCTGATGTTACAGAAACCAAAATTCATTTTACTTTTAACCGGTGGCATTACGAGTAAAAGTAAAGCATTGGTTGTTTGTCATTAAATCGTCAATAAATCTTTATTCAGTAACAGTTACTCTAAGGTCCTCAGTTATGGAGATTCAGGTTGGCCGAACGTTCTGATATCAGGTCGTTCGGCCATAAATAAATGCTTCTAACTTTCGGACTGTTCTGTCACAAATTCTTTGGCTGGCATCTTTATGCGTCACATGATCGTCATTAAAAACTGGAGTAGCAGCCAGTTCCCTATCTCAACTGGCCGAACGTTCTGATGTACATACAAATTCAAAGGAAGGTGCGCAAAAAAATTCAACTCTGCACTAAGCTGTTTTATATGATTTTCATCAAATAGCCAAACGTCAGCGCAGCGGAAACTTGATTATCTTCGCAGTTTTATGACACACAAATTTCATTCAAGCATACACATTTACCTCTCCTTATACACTAATTATTGAATGTATTTTTTTTCATGTACGTGCATAGGATAAAAAAAAGTGCCGCTAGGATGACGTAGTTCCAGCGGAAACAGTTTTTGTTGAATAGCTCCCCAATGGCTGGATACACAAATTTGTACTTACCATACACAATTACACGAGGTCATACACTAAATATCTGCTTTTAACTGAAATTAAGAAATTCGACATTTTTCCGCTGCGACTACGATCCCTCGAACCCGATCACTATGCTATACTTACGTTCTTCAAACGCTAAATACTTACGACCCCGACCCATTTACAACCACCATCCCTCTGCTATTGATTTCAGTATGGTTATACTTTGTGTGGTTTTCAGTATTTAATTTTGTTAGAATCTTGTGTATCGTGGTGTGATGATGTAGGTAATATGGCCAATCCAACAACTACATGTCAAATATAATAACGAGGCTACTTTGAAATCGTAGATTTACAAGAAAATCTTCTCAGAAGCGACTATTTTCTAAAACCTATGAAATGAGTCTGATTTGATTTTCGTCTACTGGTGTCAAAAGTAAGAAAGTTAAATATTGATTTCAAAGCAGCATTGTATCGGTCCAAGGATGAATGTATAATTTAAAAACAAGCAAACAATTGATTCATAATTTACATTAGTTGTTTTCAAAATATTTTATTAACACAATTCATTCAATAACACCAAAGATTATAACATTCTCTAACATGAAACCTAAAATAAAATACAGTTTTACCTAAATGTATTTTACTTACCAATTTATAATCATTCAAACATCATTTCGACTATGAGGTATACAGAATAAATATATTTTGAATTTTTTCACATTATAAGTCGTCAGAAATGTAATAATACTATTTAAATATTTAATATTATATAGTTATAATTTGAATGCGATAGTTGCTATATAATGTCATGAAAACATCCGCCTTCGAATACTTAATTTATATTGCTCGCATGAACACCAAAAAGGAAAATAAAACACAGTATAATCAAGTAGAAACAAAATAATATGGAATGTACAAACCATGTTTATTTACTGATTCCTGGCAATACAATGTTTGTGACTCGCTTTTGAATTTATCAACAGCCACTCGAAAGAGGATAACATTTACAGGCCCATAACAGTATGATAAAGGATACATCCACTATAACACTGAAAGCTATTATAGCATGGTACTTAAGCCAGGTTTTACCTTAACAGCGATAGACATCGGTACACAGTACCCTGGGGTTTAAATGTTTCATAAATTATTAAGATAACTTGTTTGGACTTAAATTTCTACTCTAACTGTACATTAGTTTCGCCTTAACGCTAAAATAATCTAAAAGTGATATCGTCGGATGATACGAAGATACTTTCGCGAGGGGGTGTTTAACGCGCAAATAATCTGATATGTCGATAGGTGAAATAAAGTGATCTCCTGTCACCGAAAATCAAAATAAAAATGCGGTAATAAATTAAGAAATAAATTACGCCATCATCGCACGGTAGCAATTAAATGTAAACCATGATTGGGATTCGAAAATAGTAATCGTTATATTTATAAAATTGAAATAGAAAAAATATTTATACAATTCGCGTCTCTAGGCGCGGTGCGGCCGCAGCATCAAGGCTGCACCGGGCCGGAGATTTGCGAAAACATATAAATGATTAACGCTCAAGTAACCAACAAGTACTATACAAGATGTTGTGAGGTGCTCCGAGGCCCTATGCGGGTCTTTTGGCTACCGGCGACGACTTCAATGTGCGCGACTGAGTGACTGAGCAGATTCTGTGGCATAGAAACTCGGAGCACGGGCGACGGGAGTAAGAGTGTGCTTGATGCGTTTACTGTTGTTTCGTGTAAAGGTAGATGGCGACGATAAGACCGTAAAGACCCAATACTTCAGCGAAAATGAGGATAAGGATCATGCCGACGAATAACCTGGGTTGTTGCGCGGTACCACGTACACCAGCATCACCGACGATACCTATGGCGAAACCGGCCGCAAGACCAGAGAAACCTACAGCGAGACCAGCTCCCAGGTGGATGAACCCTCTGAAAAGACACAGACGAGACTGTATTAGTACATGTGTTTAAGGTAGACAAGAACTAAGGTAATGAATTGCGCAAACTGTTGTTTCATTCAGGGAAAGTAGCAGGTGGTATTAACAAACCACCTATTTCGAAAATCTATAATCTTTCTAGAAAGAAGTTGGGGCACATTTATAAACCACTAAACCAATTAATTCTACACGTGACAAGTCATTCTACAAAAAAAAAACTAGTATCAAGGTCAATAGCATGAAACATGCTCACACGATTATAAGTCGACGGGAATTATGAAATGAAAAATGTCCAAATAATGTCACTCATGCGTAGTTACCATGAGTGTAATTATACACAATCAGTCCTAACATTAATGAGTCTGACTTACATTGAACATGGAGTAGGTATATGGATTGTTGGTATCAAGATAGTATAAAGATTTATATAGGTTAAGCTGAATATATTACTGATGGCGTAAGCCTTGCGAAGTAGGTCAGTAAGTAATGAATATGTATTCCAGTCGGGAAGATTGACGTTAGCTTAGTTATAACATGAAGCTTGGAAAATACCTTAAACGAAAACTCTTCGTAAATTGAATTGAATACAAATACAAAAATCTCGTTAAAAGATTGTGCAATCTTCATTTAAGTAACACTGATATATTTTGTTGTATCAATTTGATCGATCGCTTCTTATCTAGTCATTTTCCCGGCGAATAATTTCGAAATGTTATTATGGAAATCAAAATTACACTAGACTGCTGCAAGTAAAATGATTTTCGATTACTAGGGAATACCAGACCTGGGGGCCATCATTCTACCTATTAAGGCTATGAAATATAATCTGGCAGAAAATAAGTGCACTTAATCTTCTAGGCATGATTTTTATTCTATTGATTTTTTTTATTCGTTATGGGAAATTGTTTCAGATGGTCTAGTAACTTGCTGTTGTGGCTGAATATTATAACAAATGCATTACAATGGTTAACAATACAGTCATATCCTTGCATATTATTATGTAAACTCATCATAATGTAGAAAGTGCCAAAATGAAAAAGGTCCTGTGACCATTTTTAATGATGTTAATTATTGTGCTAAAGGCATATTTTTATTATTTTTCCTTAAAATGGTAAAAGCTAATGACAGACTTCACTATTTGGAGTTAAAATTTAAAAAAACTAAGCATTATTATAGATTTGCCTTGTCATTATTTAATATTATTTTACCCTCCTGATGAGAATATCTACATAGCTAAATGTCCAACAGCACAAAACTTCTAATAGATAGTAAAGCAAAACATCCGAATATCAGATGGTCCATATAGCAGAACATCTATTTATCAAAAAGTAATTTTTAAAATGTCTACAGTCATTAATAAGTATAGAAAGCAAGTCATTTGTAAATTACATGATTCGTTAAAAAAAATCTTAGTTAAGAAGCTAGTAGCACCAGGCTCTTAAATATTACTAGGATATTAGGTGAACAAATTCCCCTGCATTTATTCACCTAATATCCTTTTGATATGGCCAATTTTTATCAAAAATTTTAAGGGTTAACTTTTTGGCCCTCAAGCTTTTGCAGCTCTCTTTTACATTTGGCATTAAACATTATTTCGATCTTTCTTCTCTTATTTCCTTCAAATAACATATTTTTGTATTTGTATCTTGCCAAAGTGCTTGCTTTTTAAGAGCTTTGAGGAATAGTAGCAGGGTTGGGTTGGCTTTGATTTTATATTATTCGTGTTTACTTGACAGCTTAAACATGATTGTTTCATTCTTATTCCAGAGTGGGAAAGAGACGGGAGCTATACAGATCGTCTACTTGCGATCAGTCTTTCAGACTATGAGCAGATGAGATGGTTCGGATGGCGTGTTGGGCGCTACTCTCAGTAAAGTCTGCCCTAACTTTACGAAGTCATTCTTCGTACTGAGTGTTTAGGTCGAAGATGTCCCGTCGCTTTTTTAATCGACGGATGCTTTCTGGGATAGTAAGCTGCCCTGCAAGCTTATTTGGATGCTTTAGGAGTCGAGATTTGTAGTTTTCACCATGTGTGCTTATCTCCTCGTTGACCAATGGAATATTGAGGATTTCATGGATCTTTGTTGTCTTAATAAACCATGGTGCGTTGGATATGTGTTTTAGTATATAATTTTGTGCTCTCTGCAATTTCATTATGTTGGAGGCACTGGCTGATCCCCAAAGTTGGATGCCATATGTCCAGATTGGCTTTAGTATAGTCTTGTAGATGAGTAGTTTGCTGTCTATCACCAGTTTTGAGTTTCTCCCTAAGAGCCAGAGGAGCTCTCTAGAATAAGAATGAAACAATAATGTTTTAAGATGTCATGGTAGGCCACCAGATAGTTGGGATGTTTTGCTACATGGACATTTCGCTAATTAGACTACTACTATTAGACTTACTGACGTTTCGTGCTGTTGGTCATTTCCTTCACCTTCTGATCAGAAGGTTATTTCACATCAATAAAAAAAAAATAGCCTGTTTAATTCATGCCATAACCCTAACCTATTTTTCAGTATATGATATAACATCAGCTATAAAAATTTACTTTTTGTCAAGGAATGTGTACATTTTCAGTACAAAATGTATGAGGAAATAAATATTTAGCTAGAACTGTGATAGGTCACAACATAAGTATGAGAAGTTGCTATTTATGTATAAAATTTGGGAAAAACTTGAAAACAAGATATGGACTTTCCAAGCTGCTCGCGTCACAACCATCATGACATGCTAGACCTATTATGGCTTGTCATCTACAACAATAATTTAAATTTAAACTAACTTGTAAAGGGTGTAGTTGGTGGGTGCATCCAGGGATCCTGCAATCAGGACAGCCACTACCAGACCGTAGATGGCAATGATACCCGCCATGACAACGGGAATGATGGACTTCATGATCAGCTCAGGCCGCATCACCGACATAGCGGCAATACCGGTACCTGACTTGGCAGTTCCATAGGCAGCTCCCAGCGCTGAAATCATACAAGTTAAAAGGTTTAGTAAGATACTACCACATGAGCAAAGAGGATGAGCTATGAAGGCTTTTTAAAATAAACCCTATTTATTTTTCAAAAACTAATTGAAGTGGATATTGATTTGATGCAAAAGAGTTTGATCTTTCTTATGACGGTGGAAGAATACATTTTCTCTTGGTCAACTGTTAGGTTAGGCTAGTGTTATGCAAGTGTTAGATTCTAACTAGACAATACTATCTTTGCAGGTTTTTTCACCCTTAGTAACCATTGACCTTTTCAGTCATAGTTGCACTTTGTTGATACTGCCACACCCCTTTTATTGAAATGGTTATTTTTCTCAATTATTGGTAGTATTCATTAATTGCTTATGTTTGATTTATCAAAGCAGTGAGTCATGGGGATTTTAAGTACAAATCCAAAACATGACAATGGAAAATTCTCTAAGGATCTTTCCACGCTAGTTGAGGGTACTTTGTTGGTAATCTAAGACAAACCAAAGTTTTTTAG
This sequence comes from Cerastis leucographa, assembly GCA_963082945.1. Lineage (NCBI taxonomy): Eukaryota > Metazoa > Arthropoda > Insecta > Lepidoptera > Noctuidae > Cerastis > Cerastis leucographa. The sequence continues at coordinate 20,493,284 of OY720381.1, read as the reverse complement.
ACCAGTAGATTCCCATACAGTCCATAGTTCCCTATTAAGTACCAGGGCACGATACTATTTGTAATGAGAATGTATTTGTGTATCAGAACCTCTTTAATACAAGTTGTAGAGCCTGTACATTTATATGACATAACCTTAATGTATTAGGTACACAAAGAGTCATGTGATTCTATAATTTATGAATTAAATTAATGCTGTCCTAGAAACCTAGTATTATAATAGTTTCCCATTGTAGTGTAGTTCCCAGTGCAAGTAGCACTGTAATTATAATAGTGCTGATTGGATCTTTATTACTTATCTAAGAGTATCTTATCCTGTAAGCACTTCTACTTGAGTAGTCATGTGATGACTTGAAATCAAGTTATGTTTGATTAGTTTCTGGATGTTTGCCATGATGAGGATCTTTCTCATGAAAAAGGTAGTTTTAGAATACATAGGGCAGGTAGTAATAGTAGTATGCAGTAGTAAGTTTAACATGAATGAACAGCTGACTTAATCACATGATCAGCTAAGTTAGTCATGTGATTATCAAAACCATAGACTTTTCATTCTTTTCCTTGTAATGAGGCATTTTTTCTGTACATTATCTGTACTAAGACTTCAGAAATGTATGGAAGTGTATTCCATGATTCAAGTTATTGAATGCTAAAATGGAATGAATCCTCATAACAGATTCCATGCATATTTTATCACATGGCATGGGATTTTCCCGTGAAAGAACATTTTTTTCCTAAACAATCACTTTCACTAACATAAGGGTAGTTGACGTCAAAACAAGTCATCATGCACACAACCTCTTTTGTTGCCGATACAGCCACTTCACCAGTGCTGCCAACCGAAGTATCGGCAATCAATCACATTCACCACCCCTTTTCCCGCAAAATACTTCTTTACTCCAATAATTATCAAATGGGTACATTCCGTCATGCATATCTATATATTTATGTAGGGATAACGTAAAGCACAAGGTGCGGCTACTACTATAATTAGTGCTCCTAAAATAACCAGATTCGAACTGATTTAGTAGAGCAAGATTGTTGAAAATGTTTTTCACAAGCATTCCTGACATTTAAACACTGGTTTCTGAACTCCTGTGACCCATTCAGGGAAATCGATAATATTCAAGACAGCCATTTGTACGCTAATGGAACACAAAATACATACCGCTAAAGATGATAGCAGACGCCGCCCCCATAACTCCAAAGAAGGGTCCATAGATTGGGTTAGCATTATCCGCCGCCGACGACATTTTGTAGGTTGATTGAGGGAGTATTTACAGGTCCCAAAAAACTGTGATGACTATCTGCACACACTCACTCGACGGAACTACTTTAGCACAGACAAATATGGCCCAAGCTTTGCAGACTCGATAGAATGGGTCATATGACGATTGATGTTCAAGGCAGTGCTCGATATGACCTAAGTTCTGATTGGTTTTCATACGACACTTCCGAAATGCGCAGCCAATCCTAAGCTGAAGATTCGGCTGCGCTATGACGTAGTTCATTAAAGTGGATCGCTGGCCAGCACTTTTCTTGTGCGCATGTACTGTTTGATTGTTTCAATACTTTTAAGTGTGAAAACTTCTTTTAAAGAATGCACATTATTAAAATACACCTTTCATAAATTATATTTTAAATAATCATAGAAGTAAATTTAATTGTTCAATATTGTTCTAAGGAAAAATAATAACTTAAAATTTAAAGTAATTCTGTATTGATTAAGTTAGAATGATACCATTTTTTGAAAACTACCATTTAGTAATATTTTGGTGATATTCCAAACGGGAAAAATATTATTTAGGAAATTACATTATTGAGCATGCAAATAGAAGCTAATATTTACCTTCAAGTTAATAATTATTACTCTGCCCTGTCCCAACATTGTTGATTTTGGTAGACATATTAAACAAGCAGTACTTCGTGTTTCCAATGAATCGAATTCGTGACCACGTTTCCATTAAGACATAAAAAACCAAAATTTCAATTTCGGTATGTTTAGAAACCAGACCATCATAATAATAACTACCCTTTTTTCCAAGGTTACATCAGCTTGACGAAGAAGTGCTATATTATCTTACCCCCACATACTCGTATCAAGGTGCATGTTAGCTTCAGTTCAGCTACGCGCATTGTCACAGGCTCTTGTTAGGTGTTATGGCTTCTTGCCCGTTCTTTCCAATAAATAACTGAAAAGTAGGTCAGTTAATTTTATAAATTTATTAACTTGTCACCAGCCCCAGTCACACTACGAAGCTTCCTACACGAAATGGAATAGTAGTAGTAGTATTATTGGGAACGGCGCAACATGCTTTTTTTCTTTCTCCCCTGTCAATCGCCAGGCTATCATTTACTCCTTTTTCCTTCTTATAATTGCTCACACAATCCAATCTTTCCTTTGCTCCTCTTGTGCTCCATCTATCAAAATATATATTCATAACTCTTTTAGTCACATTTGTTGCATTATCCCTGATCCTCATCACATGTCCATGCCAAGACACTCTTCCATCTTTTCTGTAACAGGTGCAACTTTCGAACTTTCTCAAAATGTTCATTTCTAACTTTATCCATTTTAGTCAACCCATACATCATCTATTCTTATCTCTGGAACCTTTAAATCTCCTTCTTATATTCGTAGACGGATGAAAGAAGATTGGATCTTATGTACTACAGGGTTATCCATAGGTCGCAACTTGTTTCAGTGACTGGTCGCCATTTCATTCAAGCTCAGATACCACCAAAATCACAAAACAAGTAGGTATTCCGTTTTGGTTCTATTTAATTACAGGGCGACATTTTCCAGTCTTTGCCACCATGACTCCAATCTGCTGTTATCTGTTCTGGACTTCTTGGTCAGTCTCGGCATCTACTAGCACAATGACGTCAGGTCGTCAGCAAACAGTATACACCAGGGAACCCTTTCAAAGATAAGAACCCTTACAAGACGTAAAAGCGTCCATTATCACCAAGAAGAGGTAAGGGCTTAAAGCCGACCCTAGGTGCAAGCCAACTCTGCGAGGATCGGTGGCGCACACCGTGGACATCTGCTCCACTTGGTCTGAGCACCGCCGTGTCCTCCGAGCGGGATGGGTCATTTGATGACTTCAGATAGGTAAACAAAAAAAGTTGCAAGCTAACTGCCACAGTGAAGCTGCTGGAAATTAAAAAAAGACGACTAAAACAGTTACACACACAAAATATATTTTGACCCTCGAGCGTACGGTTTTAGGGAAAAATTCATTCTCCTGCCCTCTTTCCAATTTATTTGGGGTCGGAAAAACAAATTAATATTGGAAGAAATAATATTTTATGCATTGGGTATCATTTAACTGTCAATGAGTTCCCAACTTTAAAATATTTGGATACACGTCGAGGTACACGTTGTATTATTTTTAAAATTCAACCGGTTACCCACGATTGTATCCGAATTTTTCACTTTCTGAGTACAGGATCACGTGATTGCCAACTGAAGTTTTCTCTTTTCCGTTTGAAGTAAACCATATAGCGCTCTCTCGCTTTATTGCTGAAAATAAAGTTATCGCTCTGGCATGCCGCTGGCCCGCTGGGTGTTATTGGCACGTCAACGTCAATGTCAAAACTTCACGAATCACGTTGCGGGCAGCCCGGCCCGCTCTATCCATGCTTTTTCAATGTATTGGTTTCGTTTGTGTCAACTATTATTTCTAAAAAATAAGTGAAAAAGTATGCGTGACTGAAATTTTCAATTGATCTGATATATTCGCAATTAACTCCAAGTCAACAAAATGAAGTTTCATTACAAGGTAACTTTAAAATATGAATATTTGATCGTTTGGTCTTGTTATGGTCTTTGTTTACAAAATTTTAATTTTATAGAATTAAGTCTGTTTAAAATAAAACTGACATTATTGAATCCACTAAATATGTATTTTCATTTAATCACGACGTTTCTAAATCAAATTCTTTAAAAACTAAAATAACATATTATAGTTTAGGAACATAACCTTTCTGAATGTTTTGTTTCAGTTCCAAAATTTACTGGGTACAGTTTATCGGAAAGGTGATATCTTGTTCACTGGCGACGGAAACTGTGTCATAAGTCCTGTAGGAAACAAAATAACTGTATATAATCTGAAACAGTAAGTAAAAAATAAGGTTAATCTTCTTCTTCTCTATATTTTAAAGCTGATGAAGAGTTTGTTTGTTTGTTTGCTTGAACGCGCTAATCTCAGGAACTACTGATTCAATTTAAATAATTGTTTCAGTGTTAGATAGCCCATTTATCGAGGAAGGTTTTAGGCTATATAACATCACACTACAACCAATAGGAGCGGAGCAGCAATGAAAAATGTTGCTAAAACTGGGAAAATGTGACGCAGATAAAGTTGCGCTCGACAGCTAGTATAAATATAATTTCGCTGGCTCATTGGTCTAGTTGTTTTAAGCACTACTGCTAAGTACGAAGTCCTGGGTTCGATGCTTGGGTCAAGTAAAGTGTTTTTATTCTTTTTTAGCAGGAATTTTTTAGTTGAGAGTTTATATCTGATTGAAGGAAATAGTATTATCTGCTAAATATGGGCAGACATATTAACTGCAAAACGTGGGTGTACTATATGTGCTATAGTACACCCACATTTCATAGTTATCTTAGTATAGGAAACACCTATAGCGTATCCTTTCGGGAATTACAGACGTGGTGCTGTTATTTTTGTAAAGTTGGTAGAGTAATAGGTACTGTACTGTACTTACAATTTTAGTTTAAATATTACAGGTTCAAGGATTGTCTATGCAGGGTTTATCATTACCCTAACTTAACACTATACAGGGTTATTGGAAAAACACCAACAACCTCTTAAGAGGTCATTCTACTCATCGTTATGAACAATTTTTACTATGAGACCAAACCCATCATCATCTGCCTAGCCTTTTCCCAAACTATCTTGGGGTTGGCTTCCAGTCTAACCGGATGCAGCTTAGTACCAGTATTTTACACGAAGCGACTGCCTATCTGACCTCCACAACCCAGTAACTGGGTAATACGATACCCCTTAGTAAGACTGGATGTCAGACTTTTTGGTTTCTGACTACTCGTAACGACTGTCAAAGATCTACAAATGACGGCCGGGACCAACGGCTTAACGTGCTTTCCGAGGCACAGAGGAAACTCGGTATGTAATTTCGTCACCCATCCACGGACCAACCTCAGCAAGCACGGCTTAACCTTAAAGATCGACCGGGGCGGCTGTTATTATTTAGCCACGAGCTCCTCCAAATGAGACCAAACCCAAAATCGTTAAAAAAATATCAGCTGTTCCCTACTTTATGTTTACATAACTCGTCAAAATGTAGGGAACAGCTGATTTATTTTTCACGATTTCTGGATTGTACCCATAGTATATGTTGTTCATAATGATGAGTTAAACAACCACTTTAGAGGTTGTTGGTGTTTTATCAATAACCCTGTATAGTGGTGCCACAAATAAAAATCATTAACAATGTAATTTTTATTTTAGAAACAAAAGCAACACACTTTCATTTGAGAGCTACTACAACTACACAGCAATTGATGTTTCGCCCAATGGATCTACTTTGTTGGCGGTCAATGAGAGTATGTATTAGCCTTTTATTTTATATCTTCATTGTTCTTCTTGTTGACTGCCGTGTTGGTCAAGCGGTGGCAAGTGAGATCCTGAGTTAGATTCACGGGTCAAGCAAAGTGTTATTGAGTTCTTCCATCAGTAATTTCTCAATAGCAGCTATGGAGTTTGGATTTGTGCCCGTTTGATGGCAATAGGATCGCCCCCTATTACATGGCAACTTTATACATAATTGGCGATATGTCGCCGTCCCCGGAGAATAAAATGATAACTGGAAAAACGCAACTTTTCAGAAAAAAAAAACATGTTTTCGTTGATTTCTCCTTATTTATCATTATCTAATCAAACATTTTTCACGAGAACATAATTTTATGACTGTTTGTATCATACTAACAAGTAGGAATAATTCTCGTAATTTCGGCCTGTTGAATGCTATTGTAAAATTTCCTAACTTAGTAAAAAACAATATAAAAATTACCAAAAAATTGAGCTGATGAATTCATATTCAATTTATTTGCATTCTATAGTGTTTATAGGGTGTTACAAAAATGCTTATAGCTAAGTACAATATAGACCCTGTTAGATTAAAATTAAAATAATATTATTAAATGGTAAGTATTACCACCCACATATCCCAAAAATGACTTATTCTTCGGGGACGGCGATGTGGGTGTACTATTAGGTTTTCCTCTGCCTAGTCCTTCGGGGATTGCAGGTTATATTAATACTCTTTATTTGCAGAGGGTGAAGCCCAAATGATCAGTCTACTGACATGTACTGTCATACACAAGTACAAGTTCAAACAACAGGTGAACGCAGTCAAGTTCAGTCCGGACGGAAAATACTTTGCAGCTTGCTGTGATGATATAGGTATAGTGTAGTTTTTACTCAAACAAATTCTTCACTAAGAAGCTGTTTTTTTTTTTCATGCTTTTGAATCTATTCTAATAATCATGATGAAACACTAAGACTGCTTGGCCACAAACTACCTGCTGTAGCGGTAGCAATCAGACAAAATAATTGAAAGAAATTGTTAAGAGCGAAGGAAAGAAGTTATGCATTCGCGTATTTCTAAACACTAGTCGTGGGCGTGTTGTGACAAACAATTAAAACATTGAAACTCCTTTAGTTAAATTTTTATATTTATTTTATTCCAGTATTCATTATGACAGCACCATGTACATTTACTGGAGAGTTCCGCTCATTTGTCATGAAACGCGTCTTCAAGAAAGCCAGGGACGAAGTAACCTGCCTGGACTGGTCTCCTTGCTCCAAACTCTTAGCAGTCGGTTCCAAAGACACAACCACCAAAATCTATACCATAGATTACTTAGATAACTTAAGCATGTACTCCCTCAGCGGTCATACAGATAAAATAGTCGGAGTATTCTTTGAGAAGAAGAGTTTGGACCTTATAACTGTTAGTAGGAATGGTCAGGTTTGTTTGTGGGAGGCTAACATTGATATGGATGACCTGGTTGTCTCTGATGTTCAGATATCTCACCGCAAGAAACGTAAAATGGTGAAGGATGAAGAGAGTGAGGATGAGGTTGATGAAAAGGCTGTTATTGAAAAGGATAAGGAATATGTAAGTATAGCTGTAACACTATTTTTCGAAAATGTTTTTTTTTTCGTAACTTTTAAGACCTATGTATCCTGCTTATGCATATGAAGTTTAATTACTGGACCAATAGGGGTGAAGACTGGGTAAAGAAAACGACATTCTATTTTGTCCGTCAAACAGATAATACAAAAATATTAGACACGTATTTTTTTATCAAAATATCAAAAAAATACTTAGTTTAAACTCATTAAAGTTGGAGAGTGGGGGCTCACTACGTCACAAGTAGGTATAAAAATTACCTACATGTGACGTCATGCGCCATTTCAACTCAATATATCTCCGTTATTTTATGACCACGTGATAAAGGAAAAAATACGTGTCCAATACTTCTCAATAATCAACCCGAAGGACAAAGAAAAAAAAAATGTGATCATCCCATAAAGGTCCAGCCAGTCATTTCGGAAAATAAGGACTTGGTTTGTATGAAATGTCGTAAGGCGTAAACACTATTAACACCATGTTAACATTGCGCGTCAATATCCTTTACACCGTTTATAAATGTAGGTTGCGCGGCAGTCCCAACAGACGTGCTGATGATGATAGCCGACAGGCTCGACTGTCCTTACATCAGACGCTGCAGTGACTTGCACGTCACCTGCAGTCGTCGGCTGTCAACATAATTGTGACACTTAGGGACCACTCACACTTATTCAGGTCCATTCGCGTTTTGCTGTACGATTTTGGTCACACTTAGGGACTACTCACACGTATTTAGCTCCATTCGCGTTTTGCTGAACAATTTGCGTGCGCTGAACTCTATCTCTAGCACTCGCATGATAATAACACATTTGTCCTCATTTTATACTTGTTTGCCGCGAAAGCTGAATAGACGCGGAAAGCTGAACGGATGCGTACGCGTCTCCATACATAATCGTTGTTTTCTATGGGCATAAGCTGAATAGAGCTGAATAAGTGTGAGTAGTCCCTAAGTGTGACCAAAATCCTTCAGTAAAACGCGAATGGAGCTGAATAAGTGTGAGTAGTCCCTTAAGCGCAACACACACAGAAAGCGGGCGCGGGTCGTGCGCACGCATGTCGCCCGCTACCACAGACAGAGCGGGTCCCGCGCGTCACCCGACCCGCGCCCGACCAGCGCACGACTCGCGCCCGGCCCGCGCACGCTCTCTGCGTGATGTCGTCCGTATAAGAACATGAAATACAGATTTCTGACACCCGCGCCCGTCCCGCGCCCGTTCTGCGCCCGTTCTGCGCCCGGTCCGCGCCCGCTCCCTGTGTGTGATGCGCTTTAAGGTGTAATGGGGTTTTTATTTTGCATTGTGTGTTTAATGGTATTTGGGCTATTTTATATTTTATTGAATGTTGTGTATGAGTCCTTGTTACTTGAATAATTTTAAAATAAAATATAAATTTTAAAAATTTCAGGAAAGTGACAATGACCAAGATCCCACTGAAAAGGAAATTAAAAAGGAAGATACGGACAGTAAGCGCTTACTATACAAGAAGTTAGGCAGACATTACATAGGAGATGACATAAGGAGAGCACATCATAAAGTCAAGCTGACAGCCGCACAGTATCACAGGGACACAAAGATGCTGGTAACTGGTATGTAAACTTCTTCTAAGTAATACATTTGATGATCAATTACTCATAGGACGTCACGTTATGAATTAGTCACTTAACTAATTTTAAACGTAGTAAGTTGAATTTTTGAAGTGGGTATGAATGGCCAAATCCGATTTCGATTATTGGCTATGCTTGATAAAATAAATATCTAATGATGCAGTTTTAGTTTTCATTAAAATCGTCCTTGAGACTCCTTTGAGTTTTTTCGCTATTCCGCATAATTTCGGATTTGGCCATTCACGCCCACTTAAAAATTTACCCTGTATAATTATTTTAGAAGCATTGCTGAATGAATACATGCCACAAATACAAGGTGTTGTTTTTTATCCTCGTCAAAATTCAAGAAGATGACACAAAAAATAAAAAAAAATAATTAAAATTGCGGTACCGGTAGTAAATTATTAAAAAACGCAGTTTTTTTGGTTGTTTAAATTTGTCAGTATTTCAGAATAACCACCTTAAGGTTGGTTAGGGAATAAGAAATTATCGAATAACCGGTTGAGATTGTTTGTTTGTATGAAACCGCGGTTATAGGGCGAGGATCAGACGGGCCGCGTTTAAAACACGGGTGGTTAACAATTACCGATTTTCGTAAATAAGAAAAAAAATATCTACCCATTTTATTATTGATTCGGGACGAGAATCATTAGCATAGTTATGTCCTTGAATTCGAACGAGGATGCAAAACAATACCTTGTATAGATGCTATAAAATAGCAACCATGCTGGGTTGTATTTACATAAATATAGTGGCTAAGATATTATTTTTTAGACACACATTGATAGTAGCTACTGTTTGACTTAATAATTCAGACGACAGCGTAATTTTTAGAGGAGAATAATGCTACTAAATAGAAGTCGTGTTAATGAACACCCATCATCTGCCTAGCCTTTTCCCAAAGTTGTAGTCGGCTTCCAGTATATCCGGATTCAGCTGAATACAAGCCTTTTACATGGAGCGACTGCTTATCTGATTTCTACAACCCAGTTACTACCCGTCCACAGACCCAGGCCAGCCAAGCTTAACCTCTATGATCCGAGGGACTGTTATTATTTACCCACAAGCTCCTCTCGTGTTAATTCATTTAATTAAATTAATATTTTAATTTCTAGGTTTCTCCACCGGCATATTCTTCCTACACGAGATGCCAGACGTGAATCTCATCCACACGCTAAGCATATCAGAACACAGGATCAGCAGCATAGCCATATCATCGCCCGGGGATTGGATAGCGTTCGGCTGTCCCAATATCGGACAACTACTGGTTTGGGAGTGGCAAAGTAAATGAAGTTTAATTAACATAAAATTTTATTTCACCGAAAATCCTTCTGGTACCTTCTGTTCAGCAGATGGTTCAGTATTAAAATAAAAAATAATTACGTTCACGTCAATCGTATCTCAAACATTAAACATAAAAGCTTAAGACCGGCCAACCCGTTATACTTTTCATATAAACACTCGTACGTGATTTTGCCGTTGTAATACATCGATGTTAATATTTTTTGGGTATGATTTTATCAATCACCTAATAAATGCATTTTCATTGACCTAATAAATAATATTTGTTCCCAAAATAGTAGATCTGTCACCAAAATTGAATCATCAAATAATATCAAAACGCTTACTTAATATTAATTAAGAATTACTTGGAAATAATATCAATCATCAAGTAATTTAATTAGGTTTCAAAATAATAGAAGTGTCACGAAAATTGTATCATCAAACAATGTTAAAATGTTTACATAAAAACTCCAAACCACAGGTCCAAACTAAGGCGTTGTCGACGTAGCCCGTACAGGGTTTACAGTAACCTAACACGAAGGGGATGTCGGGGTCTTAGTTCGCTCGATCCGCTCGCTTACTAGACCCCGCCATCCCCTTCGAACCTAACCTGTCCGAGTCGGTGTGCCCAATGTCTCGTATTAGGCATTTCTTCATAAAAATAAGGAACTGATCTATTTATTTGGTGACAGATCTACCATTCTGAGCAAAAAGCTATTATTTAAGTAATAAAACTATTATTATAAGAACGAAGTTTATATTCATCTAATGCACTACAATTTTATTGGTAATTTATCTCTTATTTTACATATATATCAACATTTATTTGATAATTCATACCTTTTTGTTTATCTGAGAACGAAAATATTTCGTGGCGATAGATCTATTAATTAGGTGATACAACGTTGATGACAAATATAAATTTTGGTGACAAAAAATATAGTTCCCATTTTTTTTGAACTGATAGGTATCTTATGCAATATATATCTAAGTTTCTTAGGAAGCAAAAAATAAAAATTTTGGAGACACAATTTTGTTATAAGGCTCCAAAAATCTGCTATTTTGTATAAACTATGCCCGTCATAATGCACTCATAAATTGTAAAACTTAAGAAAACATCTTGATAAAAACCTTGCAGATTTAATGGCAATTGTAAATGACAAACATTTATTTCACAAACTTGTAAGGCTTATTCAAAAACACGTATTTCCTGTAGGTACCAAGTTTTCAAACACTATTTTTCGCTCAATGCTGTCGCGTTTTCACTTGCTCGTTAGTCAATAAACATTGCTCTGGATGAAACAACTCGCTTTTCAACCATGCTCGCGTTGACGATAGACGGAGCGGGAAGGGCCCTCTTAATTTCCAATGACACAATATAAGCATAGATTCTTGCACTTCTTATTTCAATTATCAATCACAGCACGCTTGGCACAGTGGCTGAGCTATCGGCTGCTCACTCAATTATAAATCTTATGGGTCTTAAAAAAAGGTTCTGTTTCAGGTGAACAATACGTGATGAAGCAACAAGGCCACTCCCTCGACATGACTTGCCTGGCCTACTCCCCGGACGGACTATACATAGTCACAGGAGGTTACGACGGCAAGGTCAAAGTGTGGAACACGACCAACGGCTTCTGTTTTGTGACCTTCAACGAACACAAGTCCACGGTGACTAGTATTACTTTCAGTGCGAATAAGAAGTTCTTTGTGTCGGCCAGTTTGGATGGGACGGTTAGGTGTTATGACTTGACTAGGTGAGTTAAAATCCCACTTCTGATTGTATAATTTGAGGTATTTGATTGTGTAGGGTAGTCTTACCCCAGATTGATTGAAGAACGACGAGAAGAAGAAATGTTTTGAATGAATAATGGAATAGGGACTGAGTTTAGTAAGGACAATCCGCATCTATCCGTAGGGACCTCACTCTCATATCGGTCAAAAGCCCGAAATACTGTGTTAGGAGTCTCATTCTCTCATTTCTATACTAATATTATAAAGCTGATGAGATCGTTTGTTTGTTTGGTTCAACGCGCTAATCGCGGGAACTACTGTTCTCACATATTTGTAAGTCTTAACATGAATGATGTAACCAAGATTTTGTAACATATTTTGATTTAAAAGAGTGTCCATGGAGTTTCTTGCCCATTCTTCTCCATAGGGATCTACGCTTTGGAATAGGCAACTACAGTACTTTCACAAGTTATTATGCCTTGTGACTGGGACTGTAGCTTCTTGTTTTTTTTTTTGTTTTTTTTGACTTTCAAAAGTGCCTGTAATGGGTAATTGAAATAAATGCTTTGAGTTTGAGTTGGAGTTTGAATAAGCTTTATAACATCAGGCTACGACCAATACGAGCGGAGCATAAATGAAAAAATTTAAAATGAAGTTGCACGGGTCAGCTAGTCTTAAGAACCTTACCCCACTCAACATAAAGCTCACTTTCAGATACCGTAACTTCCGAACTCTCACTTCTCCGAGCCTGGTGCAGTTCAGTTGCGTCGCCTTAGACTCGAGCAGCGAGTTGTGTGCGTCGGGAGGGCAGGACGTCTTCGAGATATTCTTGTGGTCGATCAAGTTTGGAAAGCTACTGGATGTAAGTATTCTATGGTTGAAATCAAATATCCTAGGTATCAAGTATCTGGTCCCATCCGTGTATTTGTTAGGAGGGATCTCTAGTGGGCCTTTCTCCATACAAACGTATTCCGCTGTTTTCTTCGTGGATAATGCGTCTAGAGCAAGGTTTTTTTTTTTTTAAATCTAGTTCTTATTAATACATGCCTATCATTTCTTTTTTTTTCAAAACATAATCACTAAAAGAATTATGACAACCTAAAAACCCGAAAAAAAGTTTTTCGCCATGTTCAGACGACTATCAGACAAATCAGATAAGTTTTTAACAAAACTGAAATTAATAGAAGCGTAGATGTACTTTTCCGCTAAATTTTGATATAAGAATTATTTAGATCAGTTTAGTTTTGAAGAAGAAAACAGCGGAATACAAAACGTCTTTTGGTCAAGAAGTTTTTTAGGTAAAATCAGTTGAGTTGCAGTTGTCCCTTTCGCACTTTACGGGGGCATGGTCGAGCGCAGCGTGACGGCAATAGTTTTTTCAAATACCTTCTAATACTTTCAAATACCAACTAGAGTCCTCTCTTAAGGGTCTCTTAAAATCCTTAACATTATACTATTCAAAAATTTTCGTGCTGGATATTCTCCGTATTATGAGATAGGCGACAATTTATAGCCAAAACATTGCCGCCTATCTCATATATGGATGTACTTAGCTGTCCCGCGCAACATCGTCTGCGTCACATTTTCCCCATTTTCGCAACATTTTTCTTTGCTGGTCCGCTCCTATTGGTCGTAGCGTGATGATATATAGCCTATGTCCTTCCCCAAGTTGAAATCTATCTTCTTGCCATATTTAATTAAGATCCGATCAGCCGTTTAGTCGTGAAAAGGTAACAAACAAACAGAGTGACATTCATTAGTATATGGATTTTCATCAGAAATGTGAAAGGAAACTGAGTGGGACTTATAGGTCTTTTCTGTATCGTGTGGTTAGTACCTTAACTGGTGTCAGAGTTTTTATGCCGCCCATGGGTCTCTGACTTAACTTTACATGCCGTCGAGAAATATTTCTCAGGCATGCTTGCTTTCCTCACGATATTTTCTTTCACCGAAGCAAGTGATAATTATAAAATACGCACATGAAGCTGAAAAATCAGAGGTGCGCGTCTCGGGTTCGAAGTTGAGACCTATAAATTGGCAGCCTAACGGTCACACCAATAGGCTATCACTGCTTTTTGTAACTTTGAAGTAAACCTTAGCGTATCTGAGGTTGATATCTATGAAGCGTACTTTAAAGGTTATCAAGATACGAGCAGTAGCATGTCATACGAAAATAAACCTTTTTTTGTAAAATCGTAATGTGGGTATTCGTATGAAACACTCAAATACAGTCGCTAGACGGATATTGATTTAAAATACGATTTTACTATGGAATAAAAATCGTATCATTCGTTATTTTTTTTTCAATCGTGTAATTTTAATCAAGTTATCACTTTGAGTTGCAAATAAATAAATACGGGTGATACTTCCTGTGTGGTAGACTCAGGTCTTAAGGTTGTGTTTTCTATATCAGTGAATTAATTTATAATTTGTATTATCTGTTCATGTTCACGGGGCCAACATGGCCAGAAATCGCACAGAACAGATCCCTCAATCACGGCTACTTTTTTTTTAATTTTCTCACACATTCCCAGACAATATTTCCATGCGAATGAAGTCAAGTTGCGGGCAACAGCTGATAGGCTCAGTAGGTGAATATTTTATTATTGAACATTTTTTTACAATTTTTGTCTGTCTGTCTGTCCGCCTGTCTGTCTGTTTCTCACTTCACTGGGCAGATAGCTGATGTAATAAGGAGTAACTAAGGCTGCTTCTATTTTAGAAAATTCTAATTCCACGCGGACGAAGTCGCGGGCACGGCTAGTAAAAAAAATAAAAGATTGACCAATCTTATTCCGTTCTCAGGTACTAGGCGGTCATGAAGCGCCGGTATCTTGCGTCACCTTCAGTCCTACTCTCGCTAGCTCGCGCCTTGTCTCAGCCAGCTGGGACAAGACCATCCGGATATGGAACGCAATCGAAAGCAGTGCCGACTGCGAGACGGTTCAGCTTACGTCGGACGCCCTGCAGGTTGCATTTAGACCTGACGGTGAAGAGGTGAGTTGTGAATTTCTCGTACTAGTTAAAATCATTCATCATGCCACTTTCCCCATGTCTTCTTGAGAACAGACAGAAGCCAAAGGAAACGCCTGTTAAGATCAAAGACCGAAGTCCTTAAATTTTACACGGTGGAAAAGACACCAACGCACAAACGGTTTCCAGTTTTCAGTATCTTTCCCATACATCGAAATTTTTCAATGGTAATTTTAAAAAAAAAACAGCTCTTCCATACATTTTGGTCGTGTAGGTTTTGCAGTTTTGTAGGACATAGCTGTTTTTTTTTCGATGAAAAATTTCTATGTTGAATGATGAATGATGACCGATTTGCGTAATTAAGAAAAAAAAAACCTACCCATTTTATTATTGATTCGGGTCGAGAATCATTAGCATAGTAACGTCCTTGAATTGGACGAGGATGCAAAACAACACCTTGTTTTATTTTTTTTACTCTTGGCACACTAAGTAACTACAAACAGGATTGTTACAAGAAATTGTGCAACTGCAAAGGCCAGTCTAATCGCTCTCCGTGATGTCATAGATAAGAAAAACAAACTTTTTGTCATTCTTGTTTTGATATACAGGAGCATACTTGAGGTATTGCGATATTGTTGCAGGTACTTTTTTTTAACTTTTTTTACTCAAGTAAGCAGCGTCAACCTTCGCCATTTTTTTTTGATAAACAAAATGTCTAGTGGTCCCAATCCCGACTGCTAAGCATGAGGTCCTGGGTTCGACTCCCGGATCGGGCAAATTCTTATTGGGTTTTTGTATTAGGAATTTCTCAGTAGCAGCCACGGAGTCTGGATTTGTGCCCGGTTGATGGTAATAGGCTCGCCCCCCTCTTTCATGGGACTTAAACATAACTGGCGAAGTGCTGGTGGTATTTTTTTTTTTTATGTTTCCCCGCTCTAGGAATTTCTCCTGTATCGTGAGTGCGTTAACAAACATTTAAACTCACATACACAAACAGCCAGACCCGGAACAACTATCTGTAGGCCATACAAATATTTGTTCCGTGAGAGGATCGAACCCGCGACACGCAGCGCAGCAGTCGATCGCTCAACCACTGCGCCAACCGTGTCGTCAAAAGTATTATGTACACCTCTGCCTAACCCTTTAGGGATTACAGGCGTGATGTTATGTTAAAACTAAATTTTACTTCGTTATTTCTTCATCAGATAGCAGTTTCATCACTAGACGGAAACATAACATTCTTCAACACGACCACGGGCGATCAGACCGGCAGCATCGAAGGCAGGAACGACCTGGGCTCCGGCAGAGCTGAGACTGATCTCATCACTCCTGAGAAGATGTTGAAGACTAAGTGAGAGTTACATTACGGCATCAGCCGTTATTTTGTGGAATTTCATTAGACTAAAATTTTAAGGAGGTAGAGGACCTCGTGGCTAAATAATAACAGCCGCACCGGTCAAGCTTCAAGGCTAAGCAGAAAGGGTAATGCGCTGCGTTGTCGGAGCTCCGGTGCGACACATGACAGTTTTTGAAGCAAACAAGCTAGATATCCAGAATGTATTTCTATGTCTGTTCTTTCGTTGTTTGGTTTCGTATAAAAAAAAAACAACAACAATAGAACACGTTTGTTCAGATCTATTGTAGAATAAAGACAGAAATTCACGCTGAGTTGCTGCGCTTGTACGTTGTGACGCACTTCCTCTTGCGTTACGATAAAATAGAAGAATAGAATAATACTTTATTGTACACCAAAAGTCAAACATAACAACAAAATAAAAAGGGGGTAGTCAGTGGTGTACTGCCATAGACATATAAATTATATGGACTTGAAATGTTTGACTATAGAAAAAACAGTTATACAAATACGAGGCATATCGACGCCAAAATCAGAAAAATACTGCTATCTCTTTTTAACTTTCATAATTTTACGTAAGTGAAAAAGGATAATAGTGTTTTTGACAGTTACTATAATGGCAACCCTACATTTCTAAGTCATTGAAATACCTATTTGCGGCCGGGTCGCCATTTTATCCGCTCGCTGTTTGATACCTAAGTTGGGTACGTCAACTGTCAAATGCTCTTTATCTGTGGTTAAAATTTGTGAATTCAAGATGATAAACAAAGGATTCTGCATTTATTGAAGAGTTTCAACAGTAAAGCATTCATATTTTCCCTTTTGCCTCTATTTTCAACAGTTTTACTACATGAAATCATTTTCTTGTTATTGAAGGGATAGAGTAGTGCATTCAGACATTTTTATATTTATCGATAATGCAATTTTATGGTTCTTTATTGGTTTTATGTTTTACTTTTAAGGCTATAAACAATCGGTGTGGAAAATATAAAAATTACAACAAAAACAATAATTATTTGTTCTCTTCACTTTGAAGAATCGTCTTTCAACTGAACACTCAATAAAGTAACATTGCGTGACGATGCTTTACCTTCACGAACCTTATTGGTACGTACGTTTGATACGGTCGCTAATCATATTTTTATCAAGATACAACCTGACACTGACCTGCAAATTGCAAAAAAACGTAAGAAAATTTGTATTTCGCGGGCTACCTTGGCGCATCCCCCTTAAGATAACAGTATAAAGAAACCGTGGGGACAGCAAGTGAAGCAAAAAGGTCGATTAAAAAATTATTCGATGTAAGTAGGTATTTAACCCGTGCGCGATAAGTTGAGACCTGACTCCCACCGCCCGCTTGCCCCGCACTTCCCGATGGCGAGGTGATCCTCATGGATACCTGCGAAAAAGCGGCGGGAGGCGTGGTCAAGTCTCAACTTTAATGGCATGACTTGTACTTACTGCTTTTCATTTCTTGTAATAGCTAAAAGAATAAATTCCAAGAGCATAAAATTAAAAAACCGACTTCAAAAAAGGAGGAGGTTCTCAACGGGCCGGCAACTAGATAAACTTGTTGCTTAAATTATACAATGGAGTGAAATCAGTTACAGAATACTAGGTCGATAAAAAACAGCATAATATGTCTGTCCTCCAAGTTTCAACCTGTCTTAATAGGAAACATCAAAATAAGTTCTACGGTTTAACCGTGAAAGAAGGACGAAACTTCTCAAACAACAACAAATGAAAGGTATATTATTATGTTAGAAAACTTGGGGTATTTTCACCCGTAGATATTGTACCATAACATTATGAAAACATTCTCACAATCTTTTATCGATGTTATTATATAGAAATATCGATAAGGGCTGCCCTATTAGCCGCCATTTTATCAGCTCACTAAAGTGTAGGTATGCACGTTTTTCTTGTAGGTATGCCAAGTCCATATGATTTATATGTCTATGTGTACTGCACAATTTTTTTTTTACAAAACAACGACATAACATTTAAACAAAATAACAAAAGTAAAGTTATCTACTTCATATATGTGCATATACATATATAATATAAATCGTCATCATCATCTGCCTAGCCTTTTCCCAAACTATCTTGGGGTCGGCTTCCAGTCTAACCGGATGCAGCTGAGTACCAGTATTTTACATGAAGCGACTGCCTATCTGACTTCCACAACCCAGTAACTGGGTAATACGATACCCCTTGGTAAGACTGGATGTCAGACTTTTTGGCTTCTGACTACTCGAAACGACTGTCAAAGATCTACAAATGATAGCCGGGACCAACGGTTTAACGTGCTTTCCGAGGCACGGAGGAAACTCGGTTTGTAATTATGGTCACCCATCCACGGACCAATGTATAATATAAATATAATACATAAATAAATATGTATACAAGGTGTTGTTTTGCATCCTTGTCAAATTCAAGGAGGTAACTATGCTAATTATTCTCGACCCGAATCAATAATAAAATGGGTAGGTTTTTTTAAAGTGAAACTTTTATTTTTCTTATTTACTGAAATTGGTAAGTGTGTACCACCCGTGTTTTAAACGCGACGCGTCTGATTCTCGCCCTATAACCGCGCTTCCACACATACAAACTATCTCAAACGTTTATTTGATAATTTCTCATTCCCTAAACCACGTTATGGGGGTTATTCTGAAATACTTACAAACTTAAACAACCAAAAAAATCAGCGTTTATTAATAATTAACTAGGTACCGTAATTTAAATTAATTATTTATGTATTTTGTGGCAAACGATACGATGTCGTGCGTCATCGCAACGCAGGTGTGGCATACTATACGCTGATCCCTAGCGGCGACGCAACGCACTAATGAGGCCTAAGCCTTACCCAGTACTAACTGGGTTGTGGAGGTCAGACAGGCAAAAAAATCAGACACTAATGGTGATGGTTTTTTCCAGAGCTTTCACAACGATATGCTATTCAGCCGATGGTTCCTGCATACTTGGAGGCGGCAACTCTAAGCATGTCTGCCTGTACAGTGTGAAGGAATCCATTCTTATCAAGAAGTTTGTTATCACGCAGAATAGATCTTTGGATGCTGTAAATGTGAGTATAATGTTTTTATGTAACTAGCTTGTCCCCACATACGTTGCAATGCACTTGTTCTACCTGCCCACTACTACCTACTAAGCTACCTACTACCTACCTACCTAAGAACCTTCTACAAAGTATTAGAAAACATTTAAAATAAAGATGAATTAAATCGGATAAGTCGTTCTCAAGTTATGGCGTGACTACAGTGGTAGGGCTAATCACTGGGTGTCTCTGCATCACCCAAAGATTGACTGGTAGAAAATGCCTGTGGCATTAAGTCCGCCTCTGTACTACGTGCTTGAAGTGTTAAATAAATAAGATTTAGTGATATAAGTTATTAAGATTATCTTGTATATAAATTAATATTATACAATAATTTCTAGTTATGAGATATCATTATAGTTATAAGTGACATACTTATTACAAATACACAACAATAAAATTAAAGACATTGTACTAACATAAAACAAAATTGCAATATTAATTATTAAGAACAATAGTAGGTATTTCTTATAATTAATGAGATCAATCTTAGTTGTTTATATCATTATCTTAAATTATTTTCTTTTTTCAGAACACACTTTCTCTAGGCAGGTAATTAATTATTAAAAATGGGTAATAAGAAGTTCTTAGAAGTATTTTAATTACTAATAAAGTATTTTATTATTTATGTATTCATATTTGCATATTAACTTAGTTGGGAAAGGCTAGGTAGATGATGATGTACTGTGTAATTTAAATTTACTTTACATTCGAAGTTTGCCGTCCGCCCCGGCATCGCATCCGAACCGAAGGGAGCAAGCAAAACGACCATTTTTGTAAGAAGAACCTCAACACTTAATTAATGAAACTCTTTCTGTTACCAGGACTTCATAAACCGTCGACTGATGACAGAGTTCGGTAACATGGCTCTGGTGGAAGAGCGCGGAGACCTGGAAGGCGGCGATGTCAACGTGCGGCTGCCGGGAGTCAAGGACGGCGACATGGCTGACAGGAGAGTTAAACCAGAAGTGAGTCTGACTTCATGAACGGTACTACTGTTGCGACTTCTAATGCGACTTCCAACAAGTTTGCGTTAAACGTTTAACCCTACCATGGAATTGGTAAAATTAACCTTTTCCCATTAAAATAAAGTTTGTTTTGGAATGATTGTTGATCTTGTTTTGTTTTTGAAAGTCTCACGTTCAAATTCTCTTCTTTCTTTTACTTCATATTTCGTTATAGGATTTTATTTTCATTTCCACATTACGAAGTTTCACTTCTTCCGCGCGGAGGGACTCCACGCACTATATTTTTATTGGCAATTTCTCCTCCCAGGAGAAAGATCAATGAAAATACTAGATTGTATATCTAGCTAGAAGATATACAATGTGGTGTTTTCACTGATCCATTAAATTCCCAGCCATCTCTTTTGTACAGACCTTGGCAGGTCAAGCTACCCGAAACTATCAAATTTTCCTAATCAAACTTGGAACCTAATTCATTAACAATAAAGTAGAAAATCAATTGAAGAAATTTGACAGATCGTTGAAGGCTGATGTGCGTGTCTGTAAAATATTACTTATCATCCGGCTTCACGACCACTAAAAAAACTGGCCAAGTGCGAGTCGGACACGCGCACGAAGGGTTCCGTAACATTATTTATAAAAACGAGAAAAAAATCACTTTTTCTATGGGAGCCCCCTTAAATATTTATTTTATTCTGATTTTAGTATTTGTTGTTATAGCAGCAACAGATATACATAATCTCTAGAAATTACAACTGGCTAACTATCACGGTTCATGAGATACAGCCTGGTGACAGACAGCACAGCGAAGTCTCAATAATGGGCTCCTGTTTGATCCTTTGGGTACGGAACCCTAAAAAAATGTCATGTCCCTGCGACAAGTAAATATTTCTTCATTTTTCTTTTCAGGTGCGAGTCCATTGCGTGAGGTTCTCTCCAACAGGGGACAGTTTCGCGGTGGCCGCTACGGAAGGTCTTCTAATATACAGCCAAAATGCTGGTATCGATGGCACATTCAGGTGAGATGTTTATTTTTAGCATTGCATGTGCATAATTGGCGATGGATGCAGAGGAAGAACCCGCACTGGGCCCGCGTGGTGGATTACAGCCCAATCCCTCTCATAGAGAGGAGGCCTGTGTCCCAGCAGTGGGAACATTACAGGCTAATGATGATGATGATGCAGAGGAAGAGGAGGGCCAAAGAACCGATAAATGGATGGTGTGAGAAATGATATTCAAGAGGAGTAATTGATGCCGTGACGTCTAAAAGCAGTATTGTTTTACTATTATTTCAGTGTGGGAAAGAGACGGAGCTATACAGGATGTCTAGCGCCATCTCTTTCCCACACTAGAAAAGTAGTAAAACAATAATGTTTGAAGACGTCATGGTAGACCAGCAGTTCAGTAGCATCACACATCATACTCAGCGTACTTATATCTGTCTAGCCTTTTTTCAACTTTTTTGGGGTCGGCTTATAGTCTAACTAGCTTACGCCCGCGGCTTATAGTCGTTAATTCTCTCGCGGGATCGTTCTACAAATAAAAATGTCAGAGAATGGAAGAAGTAAACGTGTTGCGCCGACCCCAAGTAGAATGGGACACGGGCAGGTAGATGATGATGATGATGATGATGCATAATAGGGGTGCGGACTGGGTAAAGAAAACGACATTCTATTTTGTCCGTCAGACAGGTAATACAAAAATATTAGACACGTATTTTTTGTTTTATCAAAATATCTAAAAATTACTTAGTTAAAACTCATTAAAGTTGGAGAGTGGGGGCTCACTACGTCACAAGTAGGTATAAAACTTACCTACATGTGACGTCATGCGCCATTTCAACTCAATATACTTCTTCTGCAGACATCGAGTCTATATTTATTCTGCAGAAAAGAGCTATCAGAGCCATATATAATCTACGTAGGCGCGATTCTCTAAGAGAACTGTTCAAGGAAATTAACATCATGACGGTACCTTGTCAATACATCTATGAAAACATCATGTACGTTAGAAAACATCTGCATTTATTTAGTAAAAGAGGTGACCGGCACCACTATAATACTAGAAACAGAGACCAACTAGTTCAGCCAGGTTTCAGGTTAGCTAAAGTAGACTCATCTTTCATGGGGTACTGTTTAAAATGTTACAATAAAATACCTCCCCACATTCTACAACTGAATGAAACGAAATTTAAATCTTGCATAAAACGCACACTATGTAGGCAAGCATATTATAAGTTGGGGGATTATATTGATGATAAAAATGCTTGGCTCAATGCTGGTCCTGCTCCACAACCATAGGGGCAATCGGAATCATCAGAATTAGAAAGTGAAGTTATTGTGAAAGCTGCAGAAGATTGTAAAAATATATTTGCATTGTATAGATTCAATCTCTTAGTATTATATAATTTCATGGCACATGTGTGAGTACCATGTACTGTAAAGCCACTATTTAATGAGTAACTAAATCTTTCATTGACGCAAAATTACCCTGGTGGTTGAGTGAATGTCATGCTCACTTAAATGTCACGCTGATGGTGGCGGGTGTGTCGGGTCGTTTAGTTCCCTTCAAAATGGTTGAGTTGAATGATGGCTGATACATGCGTCATGTTCGTGAACGGGCGCTGTCAGTTGTGACTGGTCATCTCTTAGCTGCCACGGTTTATTTTAATTACTTTATTTTTTTATTACTGATTTAATCTTTTACTCTGGACGCTCTTAACTTGCCCGTATTTCTACATTGTTCTCACATATTTATAATTCTTAACATGAATGATGTAACCAAGATTTTGTAACATATTTTGATTTAAAAGAGTGTCCATGGAGTTTCTTGCCCGTTCTTCTCCATAGAGATCTACGCTACGGAATGGGCAACTACAGTACTTTCACAAGTTATTATGCCTTGTGACTGGGACTGTAGCTTCGCGTTTTATTTTGTTTTGTTGACTTTCAAAAGTGCCTGTAATGGTCTAATTGAAATAAATGCTTTGACTTTGACTTTGACTATATCTCCGTAATTTTATGACCACGTGAAAAAAGAAAAAATACGTGTCCAATACAATAAACTACCCGACGGACAAAGAACAAAAATTGGATTATCCCCTATTAACTTATTGCGTAGAAGGAACGCTGTACGCTGATTGTGGAACACCGGCCACCTATCTCTGACAGAGAGTGGGCCATAACTTAGCTCGAAACGGTAAAGATAGATATTGTGAGGCAACTGGCTGTTCTAGAACCAAAAAAAAAATAGATGATCTGTGTAGCAGACAGCACAAAAAGTACTACAGCAACATCAAAGAACAAATTTGCGTGTCTGTATTGTTATTGTATTTGTTCATCGAGTCCTCGTGTCTGATAAGCTCATTTAAATTGAATAAACCTTAATGTTACAGACAGAGGGTCCAAATTCGTTTGTATTTAGGGTGGGTCAGATAAGTTTGACAACAGACTGTACAAATAGTACTACAGCGCCATCTATGCCACAAAGAAAAAGTAACATCAAAATTCTGAATTGCGCTATTACAGTTATCCACGACTTAAGAATATACAAGGTGTTGTTTTGCAACCTCGTCAAATTCAAGGAGGTAACTATGCTAATGATTCTCGTCCCGAATCAATAATAAAATAGGTAGGTAATTTTTCTTTTTTTTCTTTTTTGACGGAAATCGGTAAGTGTGAACCACCCGTGTTTTAAACGCGGCCCGTCTGGTTCTTGCCCTATAACCTCGCTTACACAAATACAAACAATTTCAAACGTTTATTCGATAATTTCTTACTCCCTAAACCACGTTAAGGGGATTATTCTGAAATATTGTCAAACTTAAACAACCAAAAAAATCAGCGCTTATTAATAATTAACCAGGTACCGTAATTTTAATTGATTATGTCTTTTGTGACCACCTCCTGAAATTTAACGAGGTTGCAAAACAACACCTTGTATAAGAAAAACCTGCAACAACACTCTGGCAGTAGCCAACCAGACACAATACCCAGCCGGAGGATCCTCTTTTTTCTATGGGGGATGAAAACTTTACACCCTTCATTATACTATATTCTAATGTCTTGAATAAATCAACAGGCCATACCGTCTAGAAGCAACATCAACTCCATATGCAGTGAAACAGTTATTGCTACAAGAAGCTTGGGGCTCTGCTTTAGTCGCCGCCATACAACTGAACGAGCACAGCGTCATACAGCAGTGTGTGGAGGCAGTTCCCGCCAATGACAGTGAGTAGCGACTACATCACAGAGAACACTTCTCTTAACGTAAAAGCGCCAGGATAGGCCGTGAAATTTAAATTTTCGTACGTCTTTCGTGATTTGCAAGTAAGTGTCAAGTTTTATATTGATTAAAATATGATTCGCGGCCGTAAGAAATATGGCTTTACAGAGTTATAAGCATTAAAATCGTCATTACAACCCTTTAAAGTTCATTGAACCCCATTGAATGACTATTCCATAAAAAAGTCAATCAATGGGATTAAATATGCATAGAGAGTTCTATTGATGATTTTAATGATTATAATACTGGAAATACATCCGTTTTACGTCCGCAAATCATATTTTGTTAAACATACAGCCTGATACTGACCGGCAAACTGCAAAGCCCTAAAGAAGATATGAATTTCGGGGTCTACCCTGTCGTTTCCACCTTAATTCTTATTTGAAAGCCATAGAGGATGATTGATGAGCTCCTTTTTGAAGTCCAAAGCTAACACTTGAAGGTCGCTCGTGTCGAAGAGCGCTGTAATCTTACTGAGGCGATTATCACACTGCACCGCGCTCCATCGCTTAACGCGGTGTCGCAAATTTTAATATTGTAAGCAAATATCTCAATTTGTTTAAAGGGTGTAAACGATCCTTAACGACTTCTCCCCTGCAGCTGATATTTTTTCGCTATTACGATGTTTGTCCGATGGAGAAACATGTTCAGTTTGATGCTCTGTAGCACACCCTTAAGTATGTATATACCCTTTCTGTTACACCCTGTAAATATATATATACCTTTCAAAACTGAGAACTTCTGGAACCTTCTTTACAGTTCCATAGTGGAAAATTCTAGACTTGAACGTAATATTGAATATTTCGTAAAGCAGACGACGTAACATAATGTTTTCTCCTACAGTAAATCTAACCGTAGCCAACCTCGACGATGACTACGCGGATCGCTTGCTGAACTCACTAGCCCGCCTACTAGAAGACAGCAGGCACTTGGAGCATCTGCTACTGTGGGTGAAGGCTACAGTAACGGTGAAGAGAAGGAAGTTCCCGCCCAGTGTGTTACTGGCTTTGGAGAAAGTACTCACTGTTAAGTACTCGCAGATTAGTAAGATGTAAGTATCTTTTACTGTAACTGTTTAGTTTTTGGGTTTTGGACTTTATAGAGATGATTGGTATCGATATCTACTAGACATAGCATTTCCCTCAATTATCCAGCTAGTAGACGGCTTTTGGCGAGTTTAACGGCTTATTTTTGTTGAAATTGAAGAAAAAACGCGGTTGACACCCCGCATATAAAAATGGGGTAGTGGTTTCTTTTTAGGGTTCCATACCCAAAGGGTCAAACGGGACCCTATTACTGAGACTTCGCTGTCCGTCTGTCACCAGGCTGTATCTCATGAACCTTGATAGTTAGCCAGTTGGAATTTCTACAGATTATGTATTTCTGTTTAAAACAGCCAATGCAATGTGAAAAAACCACCAACCATTTATGAGTGTAATTTAGTTCAATAGCCAACAATTATATTGACTTTTTATTATAAATATTGTACACCTCATGGGTTTACAGTGTTTACAGTGTTACAGTATTTTACAGTGTTACAGTGATACAATATACTAATTGTAAGATCTTCTGTTTACGTGTTACAAACAATAAATAAATGAATTATGAATTATGTTGCCGCTATAACAACAAATACTAAAAACAGAATAAAATAAATATTTCAGGGGGCTTCCATACAAAAAAGTGATTTTTTTCTTCGTTTTTATTAATAATGATACGGAACCCTTCGTGCGCGAGTCCGACTCGCACTGGGCCGGTTTTTTTTTGTCTTTTTCAATGTAAAAAATTCAGTTCAATGAATAAAGTTTTATTTTTACAAAAAAAGATCGTCATATTTTTTAATAATTCATTCATGGGAATTGTAGAGTTAAAATGACGTCATGTACACCAGGCAGGCGGCAGATTGTATTGTGCAACCATTTTGCACATCTCATGTCTGTGATAATTAAATTGAGCGAATGAAGAGTCCAGACATTATTAATTAATCCGAAAAACGTAAACGTTTTAATTTTGTTTTCATCGTTTCTTTTTAGGGTTCCGTACCTCGAATGGATAAAACGGAACCCTTATAGGATCACTTTGTTGTCCGTCTGTCTGTCTGTCAAGACGCCTTTTCTCAGGAACGCGTGGAAGTATCAACCTGGAATTTATATCAAATACTCAGATCTACTGTCCCTTGGAGCTGTGAAAAAATCAAACTTCTAAGCCAACGCAATCAAAAGATGCAGCCGTTTATACCGCAAATTTCCGAACATTTTCGATACTCGCAAGGGAATCAAAACCTACAGATTACTTTCCGTGAACTCAGAATCTTGAAATTTAGTACGAAGCAACGTTTTATAGCACAGATTAAGGAAAAATTGCGAAAACTGTAAATTTTTGGTTATATCATATAATAAAAATATTTTTAATAATTTTAAACTTACTACCCCTTTCCTCTTGAACGCGTAGAGGTATTAAATTGAAATTCATATCAAATACTCAGGTCTATAATACCTTTTAGCTGTAACAGAATCAAATTTCTATGTCAACGCAATCAAAAGAAACAGCAATTTAAGCCGCATATTTTCAAACTCGCAACTACTCGCAAGGGAATCAAAACCTAAAGGGTACTTCCAGTCGACCTAGAATCTTGAAATTTGGCATGAAGCAATGTTTTATAGCACATATAAAGGAAAAATTCCGAAAACCTAAAATTTTTAAGTTAAATCACATATTTTTATTTATTCGTCGTTTTATTCGTTCGTAACAGAAATTTTGATTTGTACGGAACCCTCGGTGCGCGAGTGCGACTCGCACTTGGCCGGTTTTTTGCTAGATTAAAGATGATAAAGTTGCGTATTTTCTTTTTAGAGGACCAAGTTTTACCGTGTGTTTTGTGTGTGTGTTTTGTGACCTTCAAAGATCGAGGCTAAACTGTCGTAATCCATTGTCTGTGAATCATTACAGTACAATGCTGAACTTCCGAATTTGTGCATGAATAGACATTGCAAAAACTTTTTGACAAACCATCCGGAACGTTGCCTATGATTCGAGATGAAAACCATTTAGCATGACTACGCTAATTTAAGATTTACAACAAAAGCTTTAAAAACAAATTGTATGAACAAATAGAGTTGTTCTACCGACTCGTCAATCAATCATTAAAACACATCTATAGTATGGCATACTTTAACTGTACAGTTCAATGTGGCGTTGCTTGTCAACAAAATTGGCGATTGGCAAAAATCGATATGTCAAACTAGGTACATTTATTTTAGTTCTGTGTTCTATCACCTACACAGATAAGTTAGTTGAATTGTAGCCTAGTCTGAATCCTACTTACATAGGCATTCCATATTCAAACCCTAGATTCTGAACTACCAATTTTAAACCAGAGTTTAGATTAATATGACTAGTTCCAGGGAAAATGATTTTTTAATTTTTTTTTTTATAGGTCAAATAAACTTCAATATATTGTAAATTAAAGTATTTTTCCAAGAACATAAACACGGTGTACAAACACTTTGTGAACTAAATTACTAACGCAAAATTTCAGGTCACATACATGCATAACTGTTCGAAAACTAAGACCCTATCCTTTTGCCACAAATTAATGATGCAGAGATTCAAAGTTTTAATGACTTAGTCACACCTCGACCTAGACCGCATTAGGCTTTAAGAAACTTTGAAACCTAAACGTACTGTTAACTGCAAAGTCTTTAACTATTCAGAATGTCCACGAACTGAAAGTTTTACGTAGACGAGAGACAATAAGGGTGAAGACTGGGTAAAAGAAAGAAAAAAAAAAAGAAAGAAAAAACGTTTATTGGCATATGCCACAAGTACACATAATATAAAAAAGGAAATAAATAAAAAAAAAACTTAAAACTTAACAATAAAAAAACGACATTCTGTTTTGTCCGTCAGATAGGTAATAGAAAAATATTAGACACGTATTTTTTGTTTTATCGAAATATAAAAAAATTACTTAGTTAAAACTCATTAAAGTTGGAGAGTGGGGGCTCACTACGTCACAAGTAGGTATAAAACTTACTTACATGTGACGTCATGCGCCATTTCAACTCAATATATCTCCGTAATTTTATGACCACGTGAAAAAAGAAAAAATACGTGTCCAATACTTTTCAATAATCTACATGACGGACAAAGAAAAAAAAATGTGATCATCCCCTATTGTTTGCCGATTATGCTTAAACGTGTGTTGGAAGATAATTGCGCAAGTTTAGATAATTGTGCAAGTTTCTAGACTTGACCAATTTTCGATTCCGAACTTGTGCTTATTTGCGCTTGCGCAAGTTTATTGAAGCGTGTGTGGCATTTTCGCGTTCAACTTCAGTCGTATTTCAGCCAGCTGATTGTATGCACGTCCTGCGGTAGGATTGCCAGATGGTCGGGATTCGTCGATTTATTTTCAGATCATTTGTGTTATCAATTTCAGTAGGTTAAGCAATGCTTACTGTGAAAGAATGTTTAGTTAGCCAAATAATTTATATACTAATGAGAGAAATTATTGGACTTTGCATAGGCGTCGTAATATTAAAAAAGAACTTATAATATGATGTGTGAATAATGCTCTCTTTACACCATATAGTTCGGTTTTTACGTCTTGTCTGTTTTTTTTTTTTTTTTATAACAGAGATATTAAGCCAACTATTGCCAAAACATCATCAAAGGATGCCATTACCGCGCAACACAACACACCTGGACGGTGACTTTCAAAGAAATGAAATTGTTCAAGTTTACTTGAGCCATCTGTGGTCACTCTCAATTTTCTTATGTTTGCGCAAGTTCTAGACTTGCACCAGTATATCGTAAGGTGTGTGGCCGGCATTAAAGTCCCCGAAACATGACAAAATGTGGACGTACATAATATAGCTGATATTAGATACACCTCTGTCTTACCCGTGGGGGATACAGGTGTTATGTTATGACGTGTGCGTTTCTTTATGTAATTTCATCACCACTGCGCTCAAATCTGTGAAAGAAAACATCTTGAGGAAACAGGCATATCCTAGAATGTTTCCCCAACCTGTACTGGGATTTCTCTCATGGAGAGGAGGCTTTGTGTCCCAGCTGTGAGAACATTACTGGATGATCATGCTATGCATATGCAAACCGTACACTAACACCGACAAAACGTCGTTGAAGTTCTAACGTACGTAATTTCCTGGTGGTTTTGACCTTTTTATGTCCTTTGCCAATCGGAAGACGCGTTGTTTCAGCCAATTAGAAATAAGCAATGTCTTTATCTAAATAGAAGTGAACACAAATAAAAAAAAATGGTTTTCTACTGTTACCTGGGTATAATTATGTAGTGTTTTCCCTCCTCTAAAGTTGCTATTTTTTCTTACGTGCTGTTATAATTTGAGCGACGAAAAATCCCTCGTCTGCACAGCCTATAGTTCGATCACATGTTACATCGATAAATCACGCACGAAACGAATCGTGACGGTTTCAAGGTCAAGAGTACGATAGGTAGATGTTCTTGACTGTGAGTCTGAAGGCTAAAGAAGAAAAATAATTTGAGATTTTTCGATGAAGATCTGAGAAATTAAAGATTTATATTAGCAGGTGCAGTTTTAGGTCGGATACGTTGAGTTGTGACGATTTTAATATAAAATGAATGTTAATGGTCTAATAATTGAAATAAATGCTTTTAAGTTTGAGTTTTCGCCTTTTCCACGTTCATACATCTGACACGCACGCTGCAAGATTGAGAGTATTGAGACTGACCCGTTCGGATTTAATTTAGCTTATGTATGTTCAATCTGTCCGTAAATCGACTCGACGCTCAACGCGCTCGTGTAGACAAACTCAAGATTGGAATTGTTTGCTGATGAATGGAAGGCGATAATGTAAGAATGTTTGTGGTTCTGCGAGAAGACCGAGTAAAATAAAAAAAATAGTGCGTGGAGTCCCTCCGCGCGGAAGATGTGAAACTTCGTAATACTACACGCATGCGTTCGAGTGCCACGCATTTACTCTCGCTCTGTCTACTTCTATTCCCCCTCCATGGTAGCGTTAAACGTTTAACGCAACCTTGTTGGAAGTCGCATAAGAAGTTACACTTCAATTACTTAATTTAGTATTAATGGCTTATGCTGTATTCTTTTCCCCTATCCCAATTCATTTAGGGTCGGCTGTACTAAACGTAATAAATAAAAAAATAATTGAAATAGTTTCAATATTCCAGTTTGCATAAATATCGGTTTAGATAAGATGCAGAATATAATACTGAATAGGACACAGCAAGATAGATACCTAAATTCAAGGCGACATATTAATCATACAGGATTCCACTTCACACAAAAAATTCATTTTACCTGTATCGTATATCAAATTGATATATCGCCTAGATCCTTTTTTGTGCCCTAGTTTACATTTATACAGGTCTAACTGAACTGCTCAAATTTCCCTGAGTACGGTCGTTTGTCAGTTACTATTATAGGCAGAAGTAGGTATCGGTATGCTTTTTGTTTAAAAAAAAATCTTTGAAATCATAACCACAGTTGGTTCAGGTGGTTGATATCTGTTCGCTTAAAAATGGCATAACGTTACCGAAGCTACTTTAAAAATATTATAGTTAAAATAAAAACACGCTTTAGAATGACGTCTTTTTATTTCTCGTATTCATCTCAGCAAACCCATTCATTTGATACCCATATAATGGGAATACATAAAAAATAACTAGACAACGACCTTAGGGAGACAGCCATATTGGATTTAGAATGACGTCACTTAGCTTAACCGTGCATTGTCATCCAAACTAAACATGTATGCAAAGGTTTAGCTCAATCGGAAACCGAGAAGTGGATTAAGTTTAACTTTTTCAATAAAACGTTAGCGATAACGTTACTTACGTTAACGATTGTAATCAGTGATATTATACCTATAGTGGACCCAGGTTGGTTGCAGCAAGAAAAACCTGCTCAGGTGGAGATTCATTAGTGATTCTGCCCTGGAGTGTAAATGTGGTGCTGTCCCACAAACGATGCGGCACTTAATATCGTGTCCTGCTTGTCCTGCTGTTTGTTCATTACAGGAACAGATGGACGGTACAGAGAGCGCCAAACTAGTGGCTCAGTTCTGGGCCGACACAATTTTGATCGCCACCGACACGCTAGTGGTGTGACTGTCGGACTGCCAAGTCAAATCACCTCTGATTTTTTGCAGTCATGTGCGTTTTGTGTAACTATCACTTGGTTCGGTGAAGCAAAACATCGTGAGGAAACCATCAAGCCTGAGTGTTGTTTCTCGATGGCATGTAAAGCCATCCAAAATGCCAAGTCAGTGGCCCATAGGCGGCATAGAAACTCCGAAACCATTTTAGGCACTAACCACAAGATGTCAAAGTCAAAGTCAAAGTCAAAGCATTTATTTCAATTAGACCATTACAGGCACTTTTGAAAGTCAAAAAAACAAAATAAAACGCGAAGCTACAGTCCCAGTCACAAGGCATAATAACTTATGAAAGTACTGTAGTTGCCCATTCCGTAGCGTAGATCTCTATGGAGAAGAACGGGCAAGAAACTCCATGGACACTCTTTTAAATCAAAATATGTTACAAAATCTTGGTTACATCATTCATGTTAAGGATTACAAATATGTGAGAACAATGTAGAAATACGGGCAAGTTAAGAGCGTCCAGAGTAAAAGATTAAATCAGTAATTAAAATTAAAGTAATTAAAATAAACCGTGGCAGCTAAGAGATAAGGAAAAAATAAAACATTTAAACATTTATCAGCATATTTATAATGCAGCCATCCTTTACTAATTAAGGTGGAAGCTACAGGGGCCCGCGGAATTCAACTTTTCCTTCATCATCATCATCATCAGCCTATAATGTTCCCACTGCTGGGACACAGGGCTCCTCTCTATGAGCGTGGGCTGTAATCCACCACGCGGACCCAGTGCGGGTTGGTAGATGTCACATGTCTTCGAATTTTTAGTTCTCAGACATGCCGTTTTCCTCACGATGTTTTCCTTCACCGTTTTTGAGAGCAGTGGTGATGAAATAAATTACACAAAGTAATGCGCCAGCCTGGGTTCGAACCTACGGCTTTTTGCTCGCAAGTCGGGGTTGCCACCACTGGGCTACCGCTGCTCTCCTTATTTGTTTAATTTTTCTTTAGTTTTTGCAATTTGCCGGTCACTGGCAGTCTGTATGTTGAACAAAATTTGATGCGCGGCCGTAATACGTATGTACTTACAGAATTGTAACCCTCAACCCTCGTATGTTCTTTTAATCCCATTGAATCACTATTTCATTAAAAAAACATTCAATGGGGTCGAATGAACTTTGAGGGTTGTATTGATGATTTTTATGATTGTAACTCAGTAAAGCCTTATTTGTTTCGGCCGCGAATCAAATTTTGATCACCATACAACCTGACACTAACTTGCAAATTGCAAAAAACGTAAGAAAATTCGAATTTCGCGGGCCACCTTGTCGTTTCCGCCTTCACGTTGACTCTTCCAATTAGCACGTGATAAAAATCCACCTGAATCCGCCTCACGCGAATTAAAGACAACGTATCTCAGCTGATTTATACAAAAACATTGACTCTTGAAAATATGTTTCACTTTAGGAGTAGATTCTGTAGAATTTTAGATAGACTCTGCAGCATAAAAGGCACTCTATTTAATTTTCTACATGTGTTAAAATACCGTTAAGAAAGTAAGAATTGGAAAAAGGATTTCATTGCATTTTAAGCCTGGATTAAAACCTTAAGGTTTTAACTACTGTTTCTTTCAAAGCGCGTAATAGTCTAATGAAAAAGTCGAATGAGCGAAAAAATATGAAAGCAAAAGAAATGCTCGACGGCAAAGAGCTCTAATATTGCTAACTTAATTAATACTGTATCTTTCAAAGAGTTAGATTTAAATGTTATGTCTTACGGAATTTTTAATGCATGTAGGTATGGATGACCCTAATGTGTGTTGTACGAAAAAAGAAAAAAACGGGCCAAGTGCGAGTCTTACTCGCACACAGGGTTCCATAGTCCCAAACAATATAATTAAAATGTTTTGAACGGTCATTCATTAGTAAACCTTCAATCAACCGCAAAACTAAATTTGTTTTTCATAGTAAGTTAATGAAAAATAATGTTACTGCTGCAGTTTGGTGAAAAAGTCCCATATCTCAAAAACTACATATCAAATATTATTCAAACCAATTTTCGTTGAAAGTTTTTTTTACGGTCTACATCCCCATATTTTTTTCAGATTTTTTCTCCTGTTACTTTAGAAATTAGAGGGGGGGGGACACTTGTTTTACCACTTTGGAAGTGTCTATCTTTCAAACAATTGACTTTGGAAAAAAATGGTTTCAGGAACCTCAATGTCATTTTTAAAGACCTATCTATAGACACCCCACACGTATAGGTTTGATATATTTTTTTTTTTTAGTTTCAATTCCATGTATGGGGGGATATCCTTATCTATATTTTTTTTTAAATTTTGTACAAAAATCATAATGCGGTTTACAGAATACATCTACCTACCAAGTTTCAGCTGTGTAGTCCTAATAGTTTCGGAATAAAGTGGCTGTGATACGGACGGACAGACAGACAGACAGACAGACATGACGAATCTATAAGGGTTCCGTTTTTTGCCATTCGGCTACGGAACCCTAAAAAGGTAAATATTTTTTATGAATGGCTTTAGAATTTAAAAATGTAGTTTAAAAACAATTGTGTCTAATAGCATAGAGAGCATGTGAACAAGCTCACGAAAGTGAGAACTAAGATAGGATTTTTGAGAATTGATCCCCTAAAAAGGTTACATAGTTGATGAAATTTTGTATAGAAAACATTCATGATTTTTGCCGATGAGAAATAGCGAATATCCGTCACGGAGCGACTATTTGTCTTATAGAGGTCAAAAAGTTACTGGGTAATACAATAGCAGAAACATTTTGTTTTTTGTTTTGGCAGGATTGGGGAATCCCCACGGACACCTCGACTATCCCACGATTTGTGAGACAGTCGAGGTAGTACCGGACTCGAAACGGCTAAAACCACATTCCTGCCCCGCTAGTCTCCCTCTGACATTATCAAAGACCTTTTTAAGCGAGTTTTTGCCTTGTTTAGCTATTTATTTGTAAAGGCCGAAGAGACCACACTCTGTTTTCTTAGTTTTAACTTTTATTATAGCCGTGCCATTACTGGTAGACCAACACTCTGGGTACCTAGGAAAATAGTATATTGGGAGAATATCGCTTGTTTGCAGCAATAAAAAAAAGTAAGAATTGAGGACAGCGTTTTTTTTAAAATTAGAGTTATAATATCATTAAATAATTATGTTGCCTAATTTTTTTTTTGCATAGAAATATTTTATCAAAATATGAAAAGTTATTTCACGTATTTACTTACTTTATTTAATAACTTTTGACTTTTCTTAATTTTGTATTTAACTACAAAAAACATAGATAAATCGAAATAATTATGTAAGCCTTGTCGCAAACGAGCGATATCATAGTAGAATAGAAGTTTTTGTTCAGAGGTACAGCAAGAAAATAGACCGGCGAGATAAGGCCATCAGCTGTTTATCTCTACGTCAAAGAACTAAATGAAGGCCACGAGTTCCCTAGTAATAAACCTGACAGCAATCTGTCATCTTGTTATCAGCAGTCTGATTTCACAAGTTTTGATTGCATGATATAACCTGTAGTTATCACATAAATACACCTTGCGAAAAAGTGCGCGAGTTTCGATTTCTTGCTTTGGTACTAATAGATTTTAGTCTCGTCATCTGCGTAGCCTTTTTTCCAAACTATTGGGGTCGGCTTCCAGTCTAATCGGATGCAGCTGAGTACCAGTATTTTACATGAAGCGACTGCCTACAGCCTATCTGACCTTCACAACCCAGTAACTGGGTACCCCTTACCCCTTGGGGATACCCCTTGGTAAGACAGGATGTCAGACTTTTTGGCTTCTGACTACTCGTAACGACTGTCAAAGATCTACAAATGACAGCCGGGACCAACGGCTTAACGTGCTTTCCGAGGCACGGAGGGAACTCGGTATGTAATTATGGTCACCCATTCACAGACCAACCTCGGCAAGCACGGCTTAACCTTAAAGATCGACCCAGGCGCCTGTTATAATTTAGCCATGAGCTCCTCGAGATTTTAGTATCATAATCTTCTTTTTATCGTGTGGTTATAGCCTGTTGTCAGAGTTTTTATGCAGCTCATGGACCTCTGACTTGGCGCAAACAGTCGAGAAATATCTCTCAGGCATGTTGGTTTCCTCAAGATGTTTTCCTTCACCGAAGCAAGTGATACTTATACAATATGCACATTCATCCGAAAAGTCAGAGGTGCGTGTCTTGAGATCGAACTCGAGACCTTGAATTCTAGTCAATCATTAAATTTGAGCTATCGTTGTAACGGCCACAAACTTACGAGAGAACCCAGACAGGAAAATTTATTTCAACATCACAGCTCTCAATTACTCTCGAAGCTCCAAAACGGTGAATGAAGACATCTTTAGTAAACCAGCATGTCTTTAACCAAATAAATCGAAGACATGTGACTTCTATCATCTACACTGAGACTGCATAGTCACCATAGTGGATTGCTAAACCCTCCCTCTTGCAGACACGGGCCTCCTCAACCTGCGTCCAAGCAGTGGGATAATTACGACTACAAAGACGTTAAAGGACCAACATAATAATTTTAGCACATTTTAACAAATTTTTAATGTGCACAACGTGGCACATTTTTGACGGACCGCGTTTATAGCTAAAGATAGGTGAGTCACGTGCGGCAGTTAGTCATAATTATAAGAGACTAGCTTATGACCGCGGCTTATCTCGCGCTCGCTCGTTTAAAATTTGACAATAACCGTCTCGGACACGTGGCGCCATCTATAACGATTAGAATGTTATTGTTGTTTTCCTCGGGATCAGTACTTTTTTTCGGGATGAAAGGTACCCTATAACCGTTTCTGTACACCTGAACATGTATATGCCAAATTTCAGGAAGATCGGTTAAGTGGTTTAGGCGTGAAGAGGTAACAAACAAACAAACTTACTTTCGCATTTAAAACATTGGTTAGGATTTAATTTAAAATCTGATGGACGCTACTGAAGGCGCCTAACTCCTACCCAAGTTCTGCGCCGACTCAATTTTGATTGCCGTCAACCTGAAATTGCCGACAACTAAGAAGACGAATCTAAAATCGAAGACATCGTGGATCTTTTTACTTTTTCCTCCGTCAAACAATTTCAGAGTTTTGCATACTGATTACTGACCCATCTCAATATTTTACCCGATAGACGGCCGAATAGATGGGGCTGTCAATTGGTTTCTACGTGCCAATGAACAGACAGATTAATGTCTTTGAGCTAGGACAAATTATCAGTCTTTAAATTATTAGCATTGTAGGAATCCGCGCAATTTTAATGAGTCATGCACCGATGCTATGTTAAGCCGTTGTAATCACGGCAACGAAATTTGCCAGACGAATCATCGTCGTATCGTTAGTTTTTAGGGTTCGTTACCTCGAAAGGAAAAAGCGGAACCCTTATAGGATCAGTTTGTTGTCCGTCCGTCCGTCTGTCTGTCTGTCTGTCTGTCTGCCAAGACCCCTTTTTCTCAGGAACGCGTGGAGGTATCAAGCTAGAATTTATATCAAATTCTCAGGTCTACTGTCCCTTGGAGCTGTGAAAAAAACTCAAACTTCTAAGCCAACGCAATCAAAAGATACAGCCGTTTATGCCGCAAAGAAGGCTGGCGAAAATGGACCCAAAGAATCTGAAAATTAACTAAACTCCGTTCCAGTGTAAATATAAAATAATTATAACTACAATTTTATGAGATATTTATTTTTTAAATATTGATTTTTTAGGACTCGGGAATCAAAAGTTATAAATAATTTTCAATTTACTAATCGTGCACTTACAAAACGCAACATTTTTCCGATTACGTTCCAATCCAATGACATGTGTTTTTGTTCATGGGTTTATTACCACAAATGGATCTTTCTCTTAGTTTTTATACATTCAATTATGTAAAAAATTCATAAAAAATAACATGCAAACCTGATATTAAACCGCCAATTAACAATGCAAAAGCATCTAATAAAAATGGTACTGTGGCGATTTTATAGTATTTCTAATAAAGGAACGTTATCAATGATGATCCATTGAGTCCCGTCACTACTGTCACTGTCAGATCTGTGATGATCTAGTCCATCGTTATGTTTGAATTTTTGTCTGGGATTTTATGTTTATCCTTGCGATTTTGTAGATTCTCGTCGACTTGGCCTTTACATCTTGAAATGTAGATAATGCACCCTGTCTTAGACTACCGCATTCTTCTCTGGACATTGGACAATTAGTTGCTTTTGATTTGGACTTTGATTTTAACCACAAACATGCGTTGCGTTAATTTCTTCTTCTCTTACGACTTGCGCTCTTACGGAGGCGTCGTCTCTCTGATGAAGGTGCTCAGAGCTTTGAAAAAGTTCAGAGATGGGTGTGACCACGTGATGTAAGTATATTCGTAAAAGAACATGTATTTATATCATGAGTAAAGAACTTATTTAGGATATCTATCTGAACAACAAACTAAGATTCGTTTAGCTTTTATATGCATAAATACATACTGTTGTAATCTTATATTAGGCTCATTCTTACTGTTGCCCAATACTTTATCGGACTAAAACAGTATACAGTAAAAGACTAGCCGAGGTAGCAGTAGAAGTAGTGTATTTAACTGAGATGTTTCAGTCATCAAAATGGAAGATGGGTGGCTGTTGCATTTTGTCTTGAAATATTTATATACCGCTCCACAGGTATCAGAGGTCATATTATCTTTCATATCAAACAACATTTCTGTTTTTCTTTTCGTGGGACCTGGATACACTCTGCGAGTCAGGCACTTTTGTTACTTATACATGGAACTCTTTATGTTTATTACACTAAAGGTGAATTTATTTATTTTAACATAATTAATTAATTCCAGATAACAGGAGAAAACTACCTTTGTCACTCATGTTGGGGGCTGATAAGCTGCGACCCTGAAAATGAAACACGACAGCAACTTGGCCATCGTAACGTCTGTGTTGCATAAAATAAAAACTATGTAAAAATACCAAAAAATAAGATTTATTACTCATCGTTTTTTTATTCAACAAACCCTGCTTTTCAATAGCTGTGCATAGCTAGTCAGCTCTGGCTGTTATAATTTATGTAAAACAATATTATCTACTCTCAGCGTAATAAGAATCGTTTTACTTGACTATAATTCGCTTATGGATCAAAATCGTAACGACATAGTTTTAATAGTGATTGAACTAATTACAGGGTTGGTAATCAGTTTAGTCGCTAGCTTCAGTCTAGCAGTTTTATGATTCATCAATTAGGTACAGGCAATGAAGTAAAAATTCTGGTTTTGGCTTATGACGAGAAGCAAAACACGTAAAGTCAGAAATAAAACTGCGAGGGAAATACAGTAGTTTATTCGAATCTTCTTTTATGAGTCGTCTTAAATATTATTATATTTTGATTCATCTTAATTACGGAGTCATTCCACTGTTAAAAACCTTAATCGTAAGATTTTTAGGTTATCTTGTGAATAGACGTATATCTCTTTTCTCCCAACTTTTCCGTCTTACTTTCCATTTACTTTTCTGATAGTCTTTAGTCGTTTTACAACTACGTATAAGTTGTTATGATGAACGCTACCTCTAAGAGTGGGTCCCAAAATACATGTAGTCTCGCCAGTCTCCTTTCCGCAAATTTTCGACACTCGCAAGGGAATCAAACTCTCACTTCCGGTGAACTCAGAATCTTGAAATTTGGGACGAAGCAACGTCTTATATATAGCACAGATAAAGGAATAATTCCGAAAACCTTAAATTTTTAATTACATCACAAATTTTTATTTATTCTCTTCAGTAATTTTTGTTTGTAGGACCCCTCTGTGCGCTAGTCCGACTCTGCTTGGCCGGTTTTTTTCGTTTCGTTTCGATTGGGCGAATTCGAAGTCGACCGACCACTCGACAGTCGACCAACGAGGCAGTCTAACCACTCGACCAATGAACTTGTATAGTTACTTTCAATCTACATATAGTTTCCTTTCCCCAGTTGTGACTTCAACAAGTACACGATACGCTGCATCAAGACAGTCGGAGACATGACTCCGAAGATGGAAGTGGATGAGCCAATGGACAGCGACAACGAGTCCAGTGGAAGAGGAACGGGTTCTGACTCCGATTGATAATGAATAAAATGGTGATCCTGTATTTAGATGTGTTTTATTTTGAATTTTCGTCGAACCTAGAAACTTTTACCATTAGGCGATAGGGGATAATCCAATTTTTTTTTCTTTGTCCGTCGGATAGTTTATTGAAAAGTATTGGACACGTATTTTTTCTTTTTTCACGTGGTCATAAAATTACGGAGATATATTGAGTTGAAATGGCGCATAACGTCACATGTAAGTAAGTTTTATACCTACTTGTGACGTAGTAAGCCCCCACTCTCCAACTTTAATGAGTTTTAACTAAGTAATTTTTTGATATTTTGATAAAACAAAAAATACGTGTCTAATATTTTTGTATTACCTGTCTGACGGACAAAATAGAATGTCGTTTTCTTTACCCAGTCCGATCCCCTATTGATGACCTCGTTATTCACCATTACCGTATCCGTTATTACCATTTTTTTATGTGTCCTGTGTGAGTCGGATAAATTCTTTTTATTTCCTTCTTTCTTTATTAGTATGAAATATCTTTAAGGATGTGCTATCTAATCTAATACTAATAAAGCTGAAGAGTTTGTTTGTTTGCTTGAACGCGCTAATCTCAGGAACTACTGATCCGATTTGAAAATTTCTTTCAGTGTTAGATAGCCCATTTATCGAGCAAGGCTATAGGCCATATCATCACGATACGACCAATAGGAGCGGAGCAGCAGTGACAAATGTTGCGAAAACGGGGAAAATGTGACGCAGACGAAGTTGCGCGGGACAGCTAGTAAGTTATAACAACCGAAGTGCTCTTATAGATTATTAATTGTTATTTTATACGAGATTAGGTTTTGCTCGTGGCTGCGCTACTGTTATGTTCGATAATTAATCCACGGGGACGTTTTAATGTGGCACTTGGGGATAATGTAGCTTCGTCAGTGAAAGAATTTTCAGAATCGGATCACAACTTCCGAATATTACCCGCCATATCGTCTTAACTTACGAACAAATTTTACCTCTTTAAAGTATTAGTATATATTTATTGATTCATTTAATTTTGTTTATAACAAAGTCTTATTTCAACAATGTTTTTTTTTAACTAACTTTTTGAAATAAAGAAAAAGTCCAGGTTTTTTATTTAATTTCGTGTAAAGAATAAAATACGTGAAGATAGAATAAAAAGTACATTCTATCAATCAATCAAAATATTTTATTTTACATAGGCGCCACATGGGCTCTTAAAAAACGTCGACAAAAGATACACGGTTCGGGTTGGTCATTTCCTATGAAGAAGAACCGGCTAGAAACTCCATGGTTACTCTTTTATAAAATCATTTGGTTTAACAATGAAGGAAGGACAGCGTAGGCCCGAAAATAAGTCGTTTCAAACTGAACATGAGAACTAAAAGGCAGTCCAATACACAGAACAAATAAAACACAATCTTCCCATCAATTTCCTTTATTAACCATAGTAACACTGGGTCCCGATATAAAGCTAACAGAGTTACTGTTGCGTGGCCACGAGAGCAGCGCGTTTGCTCTGGCGACCGCTACCGCTGACGCTATGACCGCAATGATAGCGATTGTGAGCAGGAGCCATCGAGCCACTTCCACGTAGCCTAGGAGTTTGTGCGAGTCGTGGAGTTCCTGTTGTATTGATGGCGGAATTGTTGCTCCCTGAAAAAGTTGAAATATATTTGTAAGATTTTTTTTTATCAGTTGTGAAGTTTTAATGCTGTTTCTACACAACTGATATACCGACCATATGGTAGACCAATGTAACGAGCAGCTGATTTAAAAAAAAAACCGATGCTCACTGAATACGTGCAAACAGTTTTCATTCGTTAAAACTTCTTTATAAATATTATAGTTACACAATTTGATACCAACCCGCAGTGGCCCCGCGTGCTGGATTACAGCACAGTCCTTCTCATAAAGAAGAGGCCTGTGTCCCAGCAGTGGGAAAATTACAGGCTGATAATGCTATACAATTTAATAACGTAACTAGTTAAACCACGTACGAGTATTAATATTTAGGATCTAATTTATTTTTATCTTTTGCTAACTTTTGTTTACCTCTGTGTCCTAATTTCAAGAAATATTTACTCAATCTTGTAATAGCTACCTATTGTAGATTAAGAGCGTTTATGCCTTAATGCATTTCATACAAACTTTCAAGTACTTTTTACAAAATGTCTGAACCGATTTTAATGAAACTTCATACGCATAAGCAGGATACGTAAGTCAAAAAAGTTACTACAACATTTTAGAAAAATAGTGTTACAGCTAAATTAGACCGATTATAAATTATCCATAGAAACAGAAATTTCCAATAGGGGATCGGACTGGGTAAAGAAAACGACATTCTATTTTGTACGTCAGACAGGTAATACAAAAATATTAGACACGTATTTTTTGTTTTATCAAAATATCAAAAAATTACTTAGTTAAAACTCATTAAAGTTGGAGAGTGGGGGCTTACTACGTCACAAGTAGGTATAAAACTTACCTACATGTGACGTCATGCGCCATTTCAACTCAATATATCTCCGTAATTTTAAGACCACGAGAAAAAATACGTGTCCAATACTTTTCAATAAACTACCCGACGGACAAAGAAAAAAAAATGGATTATCCCCTATTATCTTTTTTTTTTTTTAAAGACTTTTCGAAAATGTTTTTTTAGTAACTTTTTAGACTTATGTATCCTGCTTATTCGTTTAAAGTTTCATTAAAATCGGTTCAGTCGTTTCGGAAAATAATAACTTGAAAGTTTGTATGAAACGTCGTAAGGTGTAAACGCTCTTAAGATTCCACTTAAAACAAGTATTGCCCAAAAATAAAAAAAATATGAAAAATATTGCTAAAAATCTTTATTTAGCAGGTTAAATTAAATTATATGGAACATCTCTCTCATAACTCCGGATTTTCCCAACGAACTCTCCATCATCTCTTATAAATGAATTTCAGCAATATTTTTTACTTTTAAAACATCTGGTTTCCCTCCAATTTACTCTATGAACCGACTTTTTTTCACCCGGCGTTATGCCAAGAACTAAGATCGTAAGTACCTAATAAATAAAAGTTTAAGATGGAAATATTCCTAAATGTTTTACGCGAAACGGTATGGGACATTGATTAGATACGGTAAGGACATAGTTAAGATTATTTATAACAAAGATAACAACTGTCAGTGACTGAATGTAACTTACCAAACGTAGCTAGTTACTAAGAATACCTACCTAGGAAAAAGATCAGCTGATCCAAACATTTGGACACATTATGTGCAATTAGTTTTTGA
This sequence comes from Cerastis leucographa, assembly GCA_963082945.1. Classification (NCBI taxonomy): domain Eukaryota; kingdom Metazoa; phylum Arthropoda; class Insecta; order Lepidoptera; family Noctuidae; genus Cerastis; species Cerastis leucographa. Next base: position 20,450,290 of record OY720381.1, on the reverse strand, counting down.
CGGGTTCGCACAAATTTTTGTGATTCGTTTCTCAAAAGACCAGCTCAGACGCTTATCTCATATAGATTAGTGTCTGAGCTGGTCCTCACATGTCTAGAATTAATATGAGACTGTGACCTCCGAGTTTGTTTCAGGGTGTCCACTCGAGATAATTACTTATCTACAAAATCTGGTTTAGAAACAATTTTGACGAGTCAAAATTATTGCCTACAACCCTATATACAGGAATAGGTATAATCATTAACTTTCTGAAATGACTGCCTCTTAGGTCCAGTGGTCGCAAGCGCGACTGCTGAGCATGAGGTCCTAGGTTTGATTCCCGGGTCAAGCAGTGTTATTGAGTTTTTCCATCAGGCATATCTCAATAGTAGGTACCCAGGGAGTCTGGATTTGTGCCCGGTTGATGGCAATCAGCTCGCCCCCTATTACATGGGATTTAAACATAACTGGACAATACGGTTGGCGCAGTGGTTGAGCTATCGACTGCTGCGCTGCGTGTCGCGAGTTCGATCCCCGCACGGAACAAATATTTGTATGGCCTACAGATAGTTGTTCCGGGTCTGGCTGTTTGTGTATGTGAGTTTAAATGTTTAACGCACCCACGATACAGGACAAATTCCTAGTGTGAGGCAATGTTTAAAAAAAAAAAAAAACTGGCGAATTGTGACTTGGACTAAGTTAAGTTCACCTCTGCCTAACCCTCCTGGGACTACAGGCTTGATATTGTCTGAAATGGAATAATGGAGCTACAAGCAAATTTGCTCTAAACACTTGGATGTTTTTTTCTGTTTATTATGTCTGGATAAGTTGTCAGCAGAAGGTCCAAGCAATTGGGTGTATGGGCGTCAATATCCGGTACCCGCGTTGTCACATTCACCAACTGGGTTAGATCTAGCGTTACAAAAATCGCGTTCCTAACAGAAACGTCGAATCAGGTTAAGAAACCTACGACTAAGGACCTTTGCTTGTCAAAAAAATCTGGAAACAATGCACAGTATCTACCTATTGTAGTACCTACTGGAATGTTTAGTGCCATTCATGATACCTACTTGGCCTTTATACCAGCCAGCCTCTGATTTGCTATTCTAGTTCTAACATAATTATGTACAATTAGGTGAATTAGGGATTAATAGGTGATGATCACAATTTTTTTTTCTTTGTCGGGTAGTATTGAAAAGTATTGGACACGTATTTTTTCTTTTTTCACGTGGTCATAAAATTACGGAGATATATTGAGTTGAAATGGCGCATGACGTCACGTGTAGGTAATTTTTATACCTACTTGTGACGTAGTGAACCCCCACTCTCCAACTTTAATGAGTTTTAGCTAAGTATTTTTTTTCATATTTTGATAAAACAAATAATACGTGTCTAATATTTTTGTATTACCTGTCTGACGGACAAAATACAATTTCGTTTTCTTTACCCAGTCTTCACCCCTATTGTACATAATAAACACAGCAACACCCCAAGCTATACATGTCCAGTATAACATGGCTTCGCTTTGTATATGTTTCCTGTCCAATGGGAGATCCGCATAAACTGGTTTTGTATAACTTGATTGGTCGTCGTGCGTACATAAGGTCTAAAGGACATGAACGCGCAAACTGTTGCTATAAAAAATCTGCTAGTTCATACAAAAACGATTTTTTTTTAATAACCGGTGAATTTCTATACTCGTATACGCTCCATAGTTCACGCAAAAGCCTATATCAAAGATATATAGAAACCCGACAATCACCAACGGCGAGTACCCCACCAGACACAACACGCGTCTGGCCGAGCGTTCCCTTTTCATTGAGGAGAAACTTTAGACCTTATGCCTGATATGTCTTAAGTAGTTCGTCGTGCGTAGCTTATCCGTGGTTCACTGTGACCTGTTATCATACGTACCTCTTCAACCCATAGCATAGGAAACAAGCCAGTGGGTACGTTCTTCAGCTGCGGGATGTTGTCAATCTTGCGCAGTTCTATATTGAATTGTAGCCGCTTATAACCGCTGAGAACTACGCCGGACGTCTGCAAAAATATTTTTATATTTTTTTAAATTTGATTTTTCTTTATCGTCGTGAAGTCGGTGGGACGAGCTGGGCAAGACCAGCGACCAGTGGTCCACATTGGACATGGATCGAAAAAACTGGTCATGGGGAGAGACCTTTGCCCAGCATTGGGATCTTACAGTATCAGTATCGAATATTAGGTACCTACCTAATATTCGATACTGATGCTACTAGATTACGGTTAATCGACGTCAACTGCAGTCGGTCGATAGGTAATACTCTGGTGTAGATTGCCGGTGTTGAGACACAGGGCTCCTCTTTATCACAGGCCGACTGTATAATAATAAACCTCGCGGGGCTATTGTTGATCGGTGGATTTATAATTTTTGTTTGTAGGATCTGCCGCCTTCTGTGCTATGACTATGATGATGAAAGTAAAGACACATAGCGGTTAATACTAGAGCACTACCACAGCTGTGTACCCCCACATTTCGATAATTAGGTATGCTAAGTTCCATTTTATTGGGGGGCCTACCACCATAACAAGTATTGTTAACAATGTGAAATAGATGAATAGAGAATATAGAATATTACAACTAAAAATGGGAAAATAAAAATATTTTTATGCAACAACATATGTTATTTTCCTATTTTTAGTTGTAATTGCCAGACATTTCGTCCACCTTCTCGCCCCTTCATTTTTAACCATATATGATAACAACTCCATATTTTGTATTATCTTTCCTCTGTTCCAACAGCTGTGTTATTGTGTAGCTGTTTATTGTCACTGAATAAATAAAATAAAACTCACAGGATCAATATAAACATAAGAGTTATGCTTCTCCTTATCGGGCTGGACTCCTGACGTGAAGAACTCAAGCAGTTCTTCTGAGCCGAGGTAGAAGTGCGGCAGGGAGGCGATGGCGGGCGCGCCCTGGCACGGCATGAGGTTCAGGAGCCCCATCAATAGGCAGCCGTCGTGGTTCGCGCTCCAGTTCCTGAAAGGACACACAGGCAGGGGTCAATAAGGGAGTGACACAAAACCACCGATGCTGAGGCTCGAGGAATATGTTTGTAACATCATAACAACACGCCTTGTAATCCCCGACGGGTTTCGCTGAGGTGTACCTTATAGTATACCTACCCACATTTCGCCAGTTAAGTTTTAAGTCCCATGTGTTAGGGGGCGAGCCTATTGCCATCAACCGGGCCCAAATCCAGACTCTGTGGCTGCTACTGAGAAATTTCTGATGGAAGAACCCAATAACACTGCCCGACCCGGGAATGGAATCTTTGACCTTATGCTCAGCAGTCGAACATTAAATCCAGCGAGGCAGTTTTGTATTCGCTTTTATTGGACAGCAAAAGCTCGTTTTGACTCCCTGAAGCTTAACCCTGGCGACATTTGAAAGCTCATAGCGCTGTAGATGCTTGTTCCGGGTGGCAACTGGTACATGCAGTACAAACTTACCCGCACGCAGTGTCACACGTGTTTATTGCAGCCATTAAAATAAAGAGATAGTAGCAGTTGTGTTGATTTAACTGCGGGAAGCTGGAGTACGCTGCGTCTAAGTAATAAGTACAATAAAATATCTTGTGACAAGACTTGGATCAGTCGTTTATACTTATTTTGCCATAAGCATTATGCTTCGCAAGCTTGCTGGTGATACAGGGTACAGAGCGCTAGTTCGCTAGCTAAATAATGCGATTAAGTAATTCCTTGAGTAGCCAGAAACATCAAAGACCAAAAGTCTTAAAGAACGTATTGCGCTCAGGTTGTCATTCAAGGCGATCGATCGATTCATGGATACTGAATCTGGTTTAAAATAAAAATAATTATACTAACTTTTTACAAAAACATCTGTTGTCATGGTTCGCGCTCTTCGCTGCTAACGCCGACTCAGAGATCTCATAGTAATACGAGCTGATGTTGAACAATTCCTTCTTGCCGACTAGATCCACGTAAAGGGACCTGTAAACCAAAGTTATAGACAATTTTATTGCCATCGTTTAGCGTCGGGCGCGGACATGGCATGTGCGGCTTCCTATTCTATTCAAATTTCATACAAAATGTATGGAAATAAAGCACCATTTATATGTGGCCTGCGCCTAAGGGTTGTGTTTGCAGTGATCACTTTGGGAGTTATAAAAGGACAGGAATTGGGTAATAGGGTTGTAATGCACCGTCTAAGGCTTTTTCTGCTGACGGGTTGTGTCGTTTGGGACCATTGGAACCATAGATCTCAATCTTTGTTCGGGACTGTACCTAACCGAACCGAACCCGTTGAAGATTGTTAGGAATTCCTTTACAAATGCAAACAATGGCTATGTTGCAACATGGATATTACAATTATGCAAACCATTGTTTAAAAAGCTACTTAACTTACAACTCCGTTTATGATTTTTGTCTTGTATTTTCGTCAAAACACATCAGTACCTCTATACAAATAATAATAAATTCTTCTCGCAAGGGTTTAGTTTGCAGAGGAGGGAGGACTTATTTCCATTTGTTCTTCATTCGTCAGGGACTGTAGGTCCCTTGCCTCCTCGTAAAAGTTTCCCAAGTTTCACACCATGTTTCCCATCCTATAGGCCCCCGCATACTTAAGCGGAGACGAGTTACATTATGCTCATAATCGGCAATACTAAAGTTTGTGCTAAATCGTTAGTACCCACCACAACTCACGGTAGAAGTTTTGATCATTACCTGCAGATTTCCGGTTCAAAAGTATAAAGCTTCTTGGGCACGTTTCCCTCTTTTATGGGAGGGAAAATAGAGGAGTCGGAACCGTTGATCTGGCCGCAATACTTGTCGCCCCACATGGGCATGCCCTTCTGACCCTTATAGGTGACGATGTTACCGAGTTCGTACACGTTCTCCCGACCCCTGATCATCTCGTAGGGACCAGTTTCTGAACGGTTCATCTGGAATTTGTTTAAAAGCATACTTTCAAAGATAATGAGATGAGTAAGAAGTCTATAATACGAACTGTTTGAAACCTAATGGAGTCTGTAGCGTGAAAAATAATCAGCTGAGTCATATTTATTTGGGTCGAAGAGGTATTAACATTTGGTATGGATGATTTTTCGCGATTACGGTTTTGATCCCATGATCCCATGGATTTCATTGAAACCGTAATCGCAAAAAGCAATCATTGTTCAATTTAAAGTTTGTAAGTACAACACCCTTAAATATGACTACAATTTTCTTATACATGACGTCTAAAACGGACTTGTCAGTTAGGACAGGATATACATTATTTCATATTGCAAATTTTTATGCCGCTTTTGGAAGTGGCATGTCTTGACACTGTCCCTGTGTTTATACAAGGTATTGTTTTGCATCCTCGTCAAATTCAGGGAGGTAACTATGCTAATGATTCTCGACCCGAATCAATAATAAAATGGGTACTTAGGTATTTTTTTTTCTTATTTACGGAAATTGGTATGTGTGAACCACCTGTATTTTAAACGCGGCCCGTCTGATCCTCGCCTTATAACCTCGCTTACACACATACAAAAAATCTCAAACGTTTATTCCATAATTTCTATAATAAGATTTATTCTGAAATACTGACAAGTTTAAACAACAAAAAATTGCAGTGTTTTTCAATAATTAACTAGGTGTTGTAATTTACATTGATTACTTATATCTTTTGCGCAACCCGAATTTCGACGAGGATGCAAAACAACACCTTGTATGAGAGCAGCGTTAATGAACTGATTAATAAACACCAGCAAAATAGAAAACGTGGAACTGTTTTCGTTAATCTTGTGGTCGCAAGTGGGACTGATAAGCATGAAGTCGGCATTACGAGATTGGGCAGCGTTTTTGGGTTTTTCCATCAGAGTTTTCTCAAACGGATCTGTGCCCGGTTGATAGAAACAGGCTCGCCCCCTACCTACATAAAAATGCACACCTAACTGCGAAATTGGGGTGTACTATTAGGTACACCTCTGCCTAACCTTTCGGAGCGTTACAGGCGTGATGTTAAGGAACTGGTGGCGTACCATGACGTCTTAAAACATTATTGTTCCATTCCTATTCCAGAGTGAAAAAGAGACGGAGCTATACAGGTCGTCTAGCTCCATCTCTTTCCCACTCTAGAATAGGAATGGAACAATAATGTTTTAAGCGTCATAGTAACCCCCCTGATCACATATCTAGGTTAATACGTACATGAGAAAACATAGAGAAATAAAACCCATTTGCTCCATCCGCTGGTCGCATCGTCGGCGGCATCTCGCTTTTTATTTTACCGCAAACAAGTCCTGTAATAAAAGGAATGGAAACTTTCAATAATGTATAGAAGTCCCAATAGTTTTGTAGGGTACACCGACCTAGGGTCAACCTCTCCGAAGCTTTCAATTTGGACGACCCAAAAGGGTCACGCAAAACGTGCTGTGGGTAATTCTTACCCGAAGTTTTATTCATTTCAGTTGTTCCTTTGGGGTTTTTTGAAGTAGTGCCTACTTGAATGTTAATATGTGTTCAAACAAGTATCTTTTTGTACAGTTTTTCAAGACAGGCGCTGAAATCCATTTTCCCTTCAGTTTTTGTTTGAAGAATATGAATAAGGTCTGTGGAATACGGAAAAAGACTGGATCCAGACTTGTTTAATAGTCTACAGTGTCCCGCGAAATTCAAATTTTCTTATGTGTTTGATTTGCAGCCATAAAATACGGCTGTACAGAGTCATTATAGTTCATTTATCACATTGAATGACTTTTTCATCAAATAGTCATTCTCCGGTTATTTGGCTTGCGTCTTGTGAAATAAAAAAATTAACGTAGTGTACAACCATCTCCTGAGTGTACCGCTGACTAAAGTCAAGCGTTTTGTATCGGCGTTTTAACGCTCCACAGAACCAAAAGTGTTCATAAACTGGATGTAGCATATAAGGCTACAATATCATGAAGTCTCACCCAAAGCAGCATTATCACCATCACAGCTCAAGTAGATCCCGTCGAAGAACAGGTCCCTTACTTTGACCCTCAGGAAGGCATCCTCCAGATTTGGGAAGAACTGCTCCAGTGCTTTGTTGATCACTGCCACCAAACTGGGCATCATGTCGTGAACTGTTAATACGGCGGCCTGAAAAAAAAATTATAAATTAATTTTCAAATTAGAATTTCATTCTATTAATTTATTCATAAACAGTTTTCATTGTGTTAAATATACAGGTATATATTCAATTAACAAACAAATACAACAATAAATTAGCCTCTCCCAATAATCGAGACATCGACTGGCATGCTAAAGTCGTATATTTTAAAAAGTTCTGATTTTATATTATGTTGACAACAACAAACGAAAAACTACATAAACTCTACAAAAGAAGAAAAAATCATCCTAAAGTATAATGCGATTTAATTTTCAAATCCCACAAGTAACTAATGAACTAACTTGCGAAATCAAAAAGGTTAATTCCCAAACAAAGAAAGTTCAAACCAACTCCAAATTAATCCTAACTACTTTTAGCAAATCTACCTTTTGAATCTCACCTTTGTGTATAGTCATCAGATAGGGGGAGACGACAAAGATTTGTCACCCGATTCTATCAGGAAGACGAACATTGACCTGGGTATCAAACCGCACCGGCCGAAAGGAACCCGGTTATTGCCCTTCCTCAAAATTGCGTCCCGATCTAAGGTTCGAACTCAATTGGTTATTGGTTGCCCTTAGGGTAACAGGCTTTGTATACAGCTTGGCAGTACGGACAAGTCATGTAAAGTCTCCGCCAGATGAAATAAAGAAATGGGTGCACACTGTACCTGTTTATTTAAAAACCTGCCAAGCGCGAGTCGGACTCGCGCACGAAGGGTTCAATACCATTATTTACAAAAAAAAAAAAAAAAACACTTTTTTGTATGGGAGCCCTCTTAAATATTTATTTTATTCTGTATTTAGTATTTGTTGTTATAGCGGCAACAGAAATATGAGATACAGCCTGGTGACAGACGGACGGACGGATAGCGAAGTCTCAGTAATACCGTCCCGGTCCCATTTGACTCTTTGGGTACGGAACCCTAAAAATGGTATTCGCTCCTCGTGAAATAATGATATTCAGCTGCATCGGGTTAGACTGGAAGCCGAAACCAACATACTTGGGAAAAGGCTAGGCAGACGATGACTGTACTGGGTATTTATGTGCGACCGCATACTTGGTATGGGATTATTTACCCCACATCGGTCGGTACCGATCCGTTTCGACATGTAACTTTATGCAAACACTATAAAAGTGTGTCTGTGCCCAACGGATTTATTTTTTTGTACAGTAAGTTTACTCCAGTTCAACTTTCAAAAATCGGAAAGAAAACTCGTTAAAAAAAAAGTTCCGAGCATACTCGTATTGGAAAGCCTGAACGTTTTTATGTGGCAAAAAGTTTCGCATTTATGAAATGCCTGTTGTTTTTCCTTGCGATGTTTAAATTATTTATCTGCTACGCAGCCGTGTATCAGGTTCAACTTCTTCAGGAAAAGTAATATTTTGCTTGAATCTCTTGTGTTGTTAATAAATATATCCTAAATTATGAAAAGTTAGACTACAATTGATAAATGTGCCACTAAAAACATTTCCTACTTTTCACACAGGGATCTCTCTCAAAAACGGTGAAGGAAAACATCGTGATGAAACCGGCATGTCTTAGAACTAAAAATTCGAAGACATGTGACATCCACCAACCCGCACTGGGCCCGCGTGGTGGATTACAGCCCATTCCCTCTCAAGAGAGGAGGCCTGTGTCCCAGCAGTGAAAACATTGTAGACACAGGGATCGGGCGCGGGTCGGGCGCGGGAGAAGTGCTGGAGTACGGCATCTGTATTTAATGTACTTATATGGACGACAATACACAGAGAGCGCGCCGTGCTCCCGCGTCTGTCTCGCGAACGACCCGCACCCTCTGCCTGTGTGTTATAGTATCTGCCTACTACAGACACTCTATACTCACACTTATCATCCATATTCATACTTTTATTGGTTTTACATTAGCATATTACCAATCATTTCGTTTTTATAAATATTTTCTTTATATCCTTTGTTGTGACATGTTTACTTCAAATTTGTCAGATGTCATTTACTTTTATTTTTGATTCTTACCAGCCAAACTCTCTATGAAGGTTTCATTTAGATTATATATTACTAAAAATTATTATCATCAATTCGTTAGTTCAATTGTTGTATTTTATAATTAATTGCGAATATTTGCTGTGTAAAGATATTCTGAGTTATATTTATAAAAATATTATGCGCAAGGTTTTTGACCAATTGCTACTGGCTGCTTTGAATACTGGCAGGTTGCGTCTTACTAGAGCGCAGCAGTTTTGAATCTGAAAAAGAAAATTGGAAGAAAAGAAACGGAAGATCAGGGTATAAAAGGGATTTCTGACGGATGCCCTGGTTCTAGTCTGGAGTTAAGAGTCGGTTCAGTCTGGACACGAGAAATCAGTATAGTCTAAAATCAAGAAAACAGCTAAGTCTAGTTTGGAGTCAAGATCTGTCATATCTTGAGTTTTGAGCACAGCCTGGTGGAGTCAAAGAGCGGCCTTCGTTTAGTGCTGCCGTGGCTGTTGCTAACTGTCTGCTGGAAGCTGCTTTGCGAACTGACGAGCCTGGCACTGGGGCTCATTACCTGTCTGCTGGAAGCTGCTCTTCGAGCTGACGAGCCTGGCATTGGGCGGTACGTGTCTGCTGGTGGGTCCTACCAAATCGCCCTGCATCAAGTTCGTCGTGGTCAAGCTCATCTTAATCAAGCCAGCTTTCTACGACTGCAAGTTTGTCTTCAGTTACTATCACGCTCAGAGATTTGCGGAGATATTTAAAACGTTCTCGGTTAACCTGCCCTTCACTTTTGTACTAATTTATTGTATTTTTCATTTCATCATTTATTAAATTCATTTTCCCCTAATTACTTTTTTAATGTATAAATCTGTTTACTCCTTTCATCAAGGAATAAGCAAGTTTGTTACATTTTGGCGCCTAACGCAAAATCAAGTCTTGATCTTAAACATATTCCCTAAATTCTAAAACAACTTCCACAAGAGATTATATTTGGTAACTATTTTCATCATATTTTCATCATATTACATCACTAAATCTCTACTTATACTCTTAAACACTTAATTCATATATTTATCTATATCTTCTATGAATCTCATCAAAATAGGTTTAGTGTCGTGGGCTCGAACTATTATCTGCGCTGGTTCTGCGCAAAAGTATAGACTACTACACATGACAGTCCTTCAACGCTCTTGAATATTTCAAGTAGGCTATTTTAGAATCCTTCTTAATAATAACTCAGACTCTCTTGACTCTCTCTCCCTTTTAATTTTATACACTTTATTTTTAACTTTTTAATCTTATACTTACTCATGACTCATCTTCCTCTTCCCTTCTAACTGTAGAGTTTTATTCGGTCTATTTTAACTCTATAGTTTTTATTTCCTAACTATGTTCTTTCATTGGTTCTTAAACCAGTAAAAGATTATTTTTTAATCTTCTTCTATATCTGTTCTTATCAGATAACTTTATGAAGTGCTTTTAGGTACAAGTTATCTAACCTTCTATTATACCTAACTATACTATAAGTTGGTATAACTATTTTTTTAAATCTTCAACTCTAAATGTTGATTGAAGCGGGTTGCGACTTCCTTAAAATAAGCCTTCGCTAATCTTCAACTCTAAAGGTTGATTGAAGCGGGTTGCGACTTCCTTAAAATAAGCCTTCGCTAATCTTCAACTCTAAAAGTTGATTGAAGCGGGTTGCGACTTCCTTAAAATAAGCCTTCGCTAAACTTCAACTCTAAAAGTTGATTGAAGCGGGTTGCGACTTCCTTAAAATAAGCCTTCGCTATTCTTCAACTCTAAAAGTTGATTGGGGTGGATCCCTTATTCAAATCTTTATATTTCATTTTATTATGGGTTTTAGACGCGAGCGGATTACAACTCCAAAAATAAGCCTACTGTTATTGATTTATCAGGTGGAGTAGTGATCATTGAATGTGAATCCTACCTGGCCTAACTTCGTAAGATGTCGGTGTGTTTGAATGAGTTATGAAAGTTTTGTGAATGCTGTAATACTTTAACCTTACCAAAATTTTTGTTCTAGGCCAAAAATTTTCTCGGGGTCGTTGGGGAAATATAGTATCTGCCTACTACAGACACTCTATACTCACACTTATCATCCATATTCATACTTTTATTGGTTTTACATTAGCATATTACCAATCATTTCGTTTTTATAAATATTTTCTTTATATCCTTTGTTGTGACATGTTTACTTCAAATTTGTCAGATGTCATTTACTTTTATTTTTGATTCTTACCAGCCAAACTCTCTATGAAGGTTTCATTTAGATTATATATTACTAAAAATTATTATCATCAATTCGTTAGTTCAATTGTTGTATTTTATAATTAATTGCGAATATTTGCTGTGTAAAGATATTCTGAGTTATATTTATAAAAATATTATGCGCAAGGTTTTTGACCAATTGCTACTGGCTGCTTTGAATACTGGCAGGTTGCGTCTTACTAGAGCGCAGCAGTTTTGAATCTGAAAAAGAAAATTGGAAGAAAAGAAACGGAAGATCAGGGTATAAAAGGGATTTCTGACGGATGCCCTGGTTCTAGTCTGGAGTTAAGAGTCGGTTCAGTCTGGACACGAGAAATCAGTATAGTCTAAAATCAAGAAAACAGCTAAGTCTAGTTTGGAGTCAAGATCTGTCATATCTTGAGTTTTGAGCACAGCCTGGTGGAGTCAAAGAGCGGCCTTCGTTTAGTGCTGCCGTGGCTGTTGCTAACTGTCTGCTGGAAGCTGCTTTGCGAACTGACGAGCCTGGCACTGGGGCTCATTACCTGTCTGCTGGAAGCTGCTCTTCGAGCTGACGAGCCTGGCATTGGGCGGTACGTGTCTGCTGGTGGGTCCTACCAAATCGCCCTGCATCAAGTTCGTCGTGGTCAAGCTCATCTTAATCAAGCCAGCTTTCTACGACTGCAAGTTTGTCTTCAGTTACTATCACGCTCAGAGATTTGCGGAGATATTTAAAACGTTCTCGGTTAACCTGCCCTTCACTTTTGTACTAATTTATTGTATTTTTCATTTCATCATTTATTAAATTCATTTTCCCCTAATTACTTTTTTAATGTATAAATCTGTTTACTCCTTTCATCAAGGAATAAGCAAGTTTGTTACAGTGTGTTGCGCTGACGTATGCCTTTTTCATCCAAACCGTATTTTTACGAAAACAACGTTTATTTTTAAATTAAATGCAAGACGTTAAATAAACCTCTTTCTTACCAAGTACGAGAAGTGTATGACAGTGACTTCGTCGTCCTCTGAGAGACCGCCGGATGCCTCGGCATCGAACTCGAAGTGCTTGCGCAGCATGTACTTGATAGTGTCGTTGTCGCCGTAGCCCAGGATCGTTCTCTCACGGTATTCTCTGAAAGAAGAGAAAGTATTTTTTAAATGACTTCATTTAAATTTTTGCTTTTATTTTGTGAATTGGCTGTACTTAGGTCAAATAATAACAATTACATTTTTAGAGCTCATCATCATATGCCTAGCCTTTTCCCAAGTATCAAAACACCAACCAAAAAACTATCCAAACAGATTTTCAGAGCTATCCTAACTATAATATTATAAATGCGAAAGTAAGTTTGTTTGTTACCTTTTCACAACTATACGGCTGATCGGATCTTAATGAAAGGCAAGAAGATAGATTTCAACCTGAGGAAGGACATAGGCTATTATCATCACGCTACGACCAATAGGAATGGGGCAGCAATGAAAAATGTTACGAAAACGGAAAATGTGACGCAGACGAAGTTGCGCGGGACAGTTAGTACTGTTAGTAGCATCATAAATGCAAGAATTCTGGAAGCTATGGGTGACCATACTTTATAATCCATGAAAAATAAATGTAGAAACATTAATTCACAATGGACGAAGATCGTGCCGTGCAAACATTAACTTCAGATAAAAAACGTCATCTTTAACCTTAGTACATAAAAGTTCAGTCTTTTTAAGTCCATTTTCTCAACACGGAAGTCAGATTATCCTGAAGATATAACAAAGAACTAAATAATATTTTTAACAAGTACTTTGTTGCTGGTAATGGAGCAAAAGATCAAGTTTGTAAGTCAAGGTTTTGAGTGAGAAGTTCATTAGTCTAATTGTTTCAACTCTGAGACGGTAAACAACGTGTTTTTCAAATAATCCCCGATTTTAGATACTTCCTTGTTTATGAAGCGGTTGGTTCTTAAATAAGGTGGTCGGTTATTTCAAGAAGGGCTTTATAAACAAATTTCGTTCTCAATTCCTGTACATAAATTAGGAACAGGACAAGATTGGCCCACACAGTGCGAGTTGTTAGAAGTCACATGTCTTCGAATTTTTAGTTCTAGGACATGCCGGTTTCCACACGATGTTTTCCTTCTCCGTTTTTGAGAGCAGCGGTGATGAAATAAATTACAAAAAGTAATACGCCTGCCTGGGTTCGAACCCGCGGCTTACTGCTCGTAAGTCACCGCGCCGCATCTCCTTAAGGCGACAATAAGTGCCCGCGACCTTGAGCGAGTAAAAGTGCATGCGTAACGCTTCAACGCGCACCAAGATTATTCGAAAAAGCAACCCACCTTGATTTATCAAACACAATAAAAATAAAAGCCGTATACTAAATTATGGGTTGTTAAATTGTCTTTCAGATGGTCAAAGTTTCATGCAAATACGTCCGATAGTTTTTGCGTTATTATCGTTTTTTTGTCCGCATTAGACATGAATTTACAAATTAATTACACCATGTTATAAAAATATAATTTCACATTTTCACATATCAATTTATAAAGAAAATTGTCTAGTATAACATATATTTTTTTCAAAGAAATAAAACTAGAAGTTTAGGCGTGATGTTCAATTTAAAATAATTAAAAGTCGTATATCTGCGCCTTAAACGGCAAATACGACATACGCGCCGCCCGACGCGTCGCGGCACCGTGAATGAGCACTTACGTATTCCTTTTGCTTAGTGTACGTTCAATCGTTCATACACATTGACATTATACACGTATGACGGTTGAGAGTACTACCTACGCACCAGACCTTTCCGAAGAATATCACCGAAAGAGAAGAATGATGAAAATAGATCTATGCCGCAAATAAAAAAGGCTGTGTTATTCTTATTACCGTATATATCTATGGTTATATCATACCATATTGTGCCGCTAGCCGCAAAATATTACAAGTATATCTAATCTTTCAAAGCAAAAAGAATGACCTTAAAAATATAGTTCAAATTCAGGTTAATAACCTGTCTGCCTTTGACACACAAAAGACCTTTTGAATTGACGTACGTAATGTTTTTTTTATGGACTCAGCTTGAATTCTATGGAAGTCGAGACTTTTGTGCTGTGTCAATAGGTATTCATATAATGATAATGCAGCATAACATCACGCCTAGTACACCAACATTTCGCCAGTTATGTTTAAATCCCAGGTAATAGGGGGCGAGCCTATTGCCATCCACCGGGCACAAATCCGGACTCCGTGGCTGTTACTGAGAAAATCCTGGGAAAACCCAATAACATTTTGCCCGACCTAGGAATCGATACTCGAAAACGAGACTTTTCTTTTCTTTGAAATGTGCTGTAAAATTTTTCTTTTAAAACGTTTTAATGTAAAAACTTCTTTAGCGGCGTTGTGCACTTTTGTGATGGGTAAAAAATGTTAAAGTCGCGTCAGAACACGTGACCCTCAGATTGATTAGGTTACGAAGGAATTTGAACTTTATGACATCTGTCATTTGTGTTTGGGTTTCCAAAACTGGATAATTATCTTATGCACAAACAAAACCTTCGGTTTCTCCAAAGAGGTAAAATTTGTAAGACGGATTGTAATAGTTCTGAAGTGTAACATTTTTAATCTATACTAATATTAATAAGCTGAAGTGTTTGTTTGTACATTTGCTTGAAAGCGCTAATCTCAGGACTGCTGATCCGATTCGAAAAAAATCTTTCAGTGTTAAATAGCCCAATTATCGAGGAAGGCTATAGGCTATATATCATCACGCTACGACCAATAGGAGCGGAGCAGCAATAAAAAATTTTGCAAAAAGGGTAAAATGTGACGCAGACGAAGTTGTGTGGGACAGCTAGTGTAATATAAACTGTCGTGTTCGTGTACGATAGCGCAATAAATGAATTTTGTATTTTACCACATAAATGACAGTACTTTTATACTGATAATTAAAGCAATTCGTGCAAAATTATTCCCTAACCATTCCAAAATATCAAAAATGCACAACGTTATATATTCAACTGTTCACTTCAGTGTTCACTTCTGCCACAAAGAGGTATTGTATTGATTACCCAGTACTTATTGGGTTGTGGAGTTCAGATAGGCAGTCGCTCCATGTAAAATACTGGTATTCAGCTGCATCCGGTGAGACTGGAAGCCGACCCCAAAATAGTTGGGAAAAGGCTCGGCAGATGATAATGGGCTCGATCCTATGGCTTAATTCGCGGCCGTGTCCACTAGCTCACCACAGCGCCCCTTTTTTTTTTTGTTTTTTTGTGGGAATGGGAAATCATCACATGACTTCTCCCGCTCTGGGCGGAGAGGGAGGGAGTGTCAGACTCGTACTGACTAAAACCCATCCATGTTCCTTCTTCGCCCTTTGTGTTCCAGGGCCACGGTATCTCTTTCGAACAGTCCCGCAACCCTGGCAGGCATCGGCCCTCTCGGACCCCTTCCGGTTTGCTGACATCTCCTTGAGGCGCGCGTGGAACACGTACGCGCCGTCGACACGGCCTGCCGTCACCACAGCTCCCCTTGCTTGCTTTTATAATATCGTCTTCTTAATATATGTTATTAAGAAGACAAATGCGTCTTCGAGATTGATGCCTACTTAAGTCCAGTTATCCAGTAAGTCTGTACGATAGGAGACGTTGATTGATTGGCGGTAATTAACTTAGCATTTGGCTGAGTTTCTTATTCTTCGCAATTGTAAAAAATCGTCTATTTGGCTTTCTTTTCAATGAGCGCTATGTTACCTTATACCTTTACCTACACCTTTTCACTGGTTTTTTAATGTATTGCGATTGCAATGAGATTCTTTTCATGTTGTATTTTATTACTATTTAATTTTTCTCAAGTCCGTTGTGTATTTCATGTATTTTGATACAAATTAAACTCCAAGCTCAAAGTCTGGACGTGATAGGATACTTTGTACGCATTTAAGACAAATTGCTGCCTAATTTTGATGCATAATTTTTCATTTTGGAAATGTTTTTTAGGTAGTAGAGTGCGTATCTACTTCTTAATCTGTACTTCCTGCGTGAAAATTATTTTATGTTTGTAGGTAAAGGAGTGTTTGGACTAAGGCGCATCAGCGAACGTGAATTTGAAAAATGTTTAATGGTCAAATTATTGATCAGGAGATGGCGAATGCTCACTCTAAAGGCAAGCACCGATGATTGAAACCCACGGTCAAGAACTGTTAGCTATGGAATATTTAAACTGACAGCACTTGAACTTTGTTTAGTTCTGCTGTCTCTTTGGTGAAATCCACAGAAAAAATATTTGCATGCGAATTAATTTTATGGTATATGCAGGATTATTTTACAATACAAATTCGTGTTATGTAAATGATCTGCCTTATTAATGTTACTCAATAACGAGATAATGTTATAATACTGATTAGCCGATAATTGCTGCTTGCACTGTAATTTTAACATTAATCATGACGTAATAACATCAATTAAGCTTTAGCAATCCCAATTGGGCCAATACTGATTACTAGCCGGAACCAAACTACATTTTCATTCCCAGAAATGGATTGAGGGGCTGATTTAACTCGGGATTAACTTGATGATTAAAATTAAAAAGGTCAGATGCGTAGTAGCGTGTATGACTAGATGTATGAATGTGGACGGCAAAAGGAGTATGAAAGGATCGATTCAGGTGGCGTTCTGTGGTTTCTGCCTACCCCCAAGGAAATAACGCGTGAGTTTACGTGGGCATGTATTAAAATTAATTCGTACATAACCTCAAGCCGTTTTTTTACAGACGTGAAATCATCAAATGGCGGAGCGGAAGGGAGTGTCAGACTTGTACTACCTAAAACTCATCCATGTTCCTTCTTAGCCCGTTGTGTTCCAGGGCCACGGTATCTCTTTCGAACAGTCTCGCAGCCCTGGCAGGCATCGGCCCTCTCGGACCCCTTCCGATTTGCTGACATCTACTTGAGGCTCACGTGGACCACGAATGCGCCGTCGACACGGCCTGTCGTCGTGAGACGGACGGACGGTGAGCTAGCCCATTACTCACCGTCCACAGGCCCGCGCCTCCGGTGGCCGGGGGCCAGTGGGTGGCCCCCGACGCCCGGGACAAACTCATGCCTAAGGTTACGTTACCGGCACTGTAATTGAGACTCATTCATTAATTATCCTGCTCTTATCCCAATTTATTTGTGGTCGGCGCAGCATGTCTTCTTCTTCCATATTTCCCTATTAATTGGCATCTCATGAGACACCTCCTTTCTTGCTATATCATCCTTAACAAATCCATCCATCGTTTCTTTGGTCTTCCTCTACTCTTATACTCATCCACATTCATACTCAAAACTTTCCTCAGGATATTTTCCTCATTCCTCCGCACCACGTGCCCTATGAGTATACTTGAGTTGGAAGAACTTGATTGTTAAGACACATTATTGTGATATCAGACGGATAGGTTACCGTTCAATAAGTTTGTTTCATAAGACTTACTTGTAAACATAAGGTCCAATTTCCTGCAGCATAGGTTTCTGCCCTCGGTTCACCTCATCCACGTTAGTGACGTTGAAGACATACACCTTGAAGTCGAGCGGCATGGGTAACTTCAGCCATTTGTCGAACATCATTGAATTGTTCTCTAGTTGGACATTCTGTAACAAATGATAGGTTCAAAGAATGGCATAACATAATCAACCTAGGAGGTACCCACTGTTGTGATTAAGGTCTCCTCTCTATGAGAGGGAGTGCGCTGTAATCCATCACCCAAGCAATGATGAGATGGCACAAGTCTTTGATTTTTTTTATTTTAGGACAAGCTGGCTTCCTCAAATCCTCATGATGGAGACTATTGGAGAGCAGTAGCGATGAAATACATTACACAAAGTGGTGTGGCTGTCTGCGATCGAATCTACGACGTACACAGGGCGACACATCAAGCTGATATATCCAGTATAATCTGACCTTACTTTGTAGGAGCTTCCCGTACAACGAGAGATTAGCTTAATTTGGTTTTCAGAGCTAGATTGGTCCTCGTGCGTACAATTCGTAAGTAGACTCGTTACCAGTGGCCCAAATCTGATACGTTTTCTGGAAGACTTGAGGTATATTAGAATAGATCATGGCGAGGTTCTAAGCAAGACGGTGGCGAGGTTGACTGTCCAAGTTACATTGAGGTAACATTTCAATGTTCAAGTGGCGGTAGGACAAGAAGGGCGAGCATTACCTTGTTCGATTCTAAAGAGTGCTCTTGGGAAACGGTCCTACCAAGCAGTATCAATCTTATTACTCTTTCTACTTATTGTTAACGAGGGTTCATCATCCTGGGTTCGATTTCTGGGGCGAATAAAATGTTATTGGGATTTTTCATCACGAATTTCTCAGTCTTGATTTGGGCCTGGTTGCTGGCTATAGGCTCACCCCCTATTGCATGGAACTTAAATAAAACTGGCGTAATGTGGTGAGAGAGGAGTACCTAATAAGTAGTACTTATTAGGTACTCCTCTGGCTAACCCTTCAGGGATTTCAGGGGTGGTGTTATGTACGTCTTTCTCATTATAAATGCCAAGGTTTGTGAGGATTTATGGATGAATGGATGGATCAATGTTTCTTAGTCGTTCACGCAAAAACTATCGACAAAGAAGGCTGGCGAAAATGGACCCAAAGAATCTAAAAATTAACTAAACTCCGTTCCAGTGTAAATATAAAATAATTATAACTACAGTTTTATGAGATATTTATTTTTAAAATATTGAATTTTTAGGACTCGGGAATCAAAAGTTATAAATATTTTCAATTTACTAAAATTAAGTAATCGTGCAATTACAAAACGCAACTTTTTTCCGACTACGTTCCAATCCAATGACATGTGTTTTTGCTCAAGGTTTTTCTTACTACAAATGGCTCTTTCTCTTAGTTTTTATACATTCTATTATGTCAAAAATTCATAAAAAATAACATGCAAACCTGATATTAAAACGCCAATTAACAATGCAAAAGCATTTATTAAATGCTTTTGCAATGGGACAATGGCGATTTTATAGTATTTCTTATAAAGGAACGGTATCAATGATGATCGATTGAGTCCCGTCACTACTGTCATTGTCAGATCTGTGATGATCTAGTCCATCGTTATGTTTGTATTTTTGTCTGGGATTTTATTTTTATCATTGCGATTTTGTAGATTCTCGACGACTTGGCCTTTACATCTTGAACTGAAGATAATGCACCCTGTCATAGACTACCTACCGCATTCTTCTCTGGATATTGGACAATGAGTTGTTTTTGATTTGGACTTTGATTTTAACCACAAACATGCGTTGCGTTAATTTCTTCTTCTCTTACGACTTAAGCTCTTACGGAGGTGTCGTCTCTTTGATGGAGGTGCTCAGGGCTTTGAAAAAGTTCAGAGATGGGTGTATCCACGTGATGTAAGTATATTTGTAAAAAAACATGTATTTATATCATAAGTTAAGAACTTATTTAAGATAAGGTACATCAAATCAATTTTTTTTCGTAAATGTACCTAGGTTTCATTACAATGAGATGTTATATAGAAATGGTTAGTTCGCTACATTTTACTGGAGAGCATACAAATCATAATAAAGTTAGGTATGTCAAAACAATAGACACAAATTTTAAATTAAATAACACAGTTACATACTAACACGCAATTCCTTACGTACCTACTAATATATAATAATTAAAAAAGAAAAAAAAAAAACGTCAAGCACACAGATAGTTTATAACCTGAAACACATCACTTTTTTTCCTTTTCGTTCAAATGGTACGAACTCGTGGGACAATTACCGAACTCCTCGCGGGCGAAGCCGCGGACATAAGCTATCATCATCTTATTAGCCCGGAATTACCCACTGCTGGGTATAGGCCTCCCCTTTCTTGTGCCACACTTCCCGGTTCTGTGCTTCCCTTATCCAGGTGTTTCCCGTGACCGACGATATCGTCCACCCAAAGAGCTGTAGGATGACCCATCTTTGACCTGATCTTGGCCACCACTCGGTCAAAGCCTTGCTTCATCGGCTTTTAACGCGTCCAGCCAAATGTCCTACCCATGTCTGCTTGAGCCGCAACGCCCGACATACGCTAGTATAACGTTACAGTTATCCTCCAGAAATTGAGTTGGAGTCCGTCCAGGTTTATACATAGCGGACAGGACTCCGCTCACGATGTGACGATGTCTGATGATGGCTGTAATGTCCACTGTGGAAGTCCAATATACGCAGTCAGTTCGCTGTCAGCCCACACCTTTCTTTCATTTTTGATGTGAAAACTTCTTTAGTGGCGTTGTTGCACTTTTGTGATGGATAAAAAAAAAACTCGCGCAGGACACGTGACCGTCAGATCACGTGTCCTGATCGAAAATTCGTAAAACGGATTAATATTAGGTTACGAAGGAATTTGAACTTCATGACATCTGTCATTGAGTTTGGGTTTCCAAAACTGGAAAATTCGTAAGACGGATTGACTTAAGGTTACGAAGGAATTTGTGCAACTCGTTTTTCTTTTTTTGTTCTCTCCGCATTCGCTGTTTACAACAAGAGTTTCGCTTCAGCTTGTACCTCGTCGCCAAGTTGTAAGGCGAAGGTCAGAAGTGCAGTGCACTGACTAGAGTAATAATACTTACTGTTTTATCGAGGTCTGGGTGAATTGACTTTGATTAGAGCAAATAATGTGTTTACAGAATGGCGAATAATTACATCGTAGAAAATTGTATGCGAGTGTGAATGTGAATGTTAAGCAAATATCATGCTCGTGTTTTGATAAATGATGTTTATTGTTTGAAAATATTTTCAAACAATAAATATCATTTTAACAACCCCTGGCCGGCGATTCGTACCCAACTACTCTGAGAAGACATAGACGAAAAAAAAACAGAGGGAATCTCTGTCTCTCTCTCTTTTAAGGTATTACCACACCAATCGATCGATCATCGATCGACGCCATCGATCGATGGTAGAATGGATTTGTCGACAATCGATCGATGACTAATCCATTCTTCCATTGATCGACGATCGATCGATTGGTGTGGTCCTATAATATCCAGACATAATCAAACACTATTCAGATTAGTGTCGGTTATAGTCTTTTCAAGAAAGAACCACACAGATTTGAGTGGATCTGTCCAAGTGTCCAGCCAGTGCAGGCATTTTTCAGTAATCATGTAGCTCGATTTATTAAAAGCAGCCATCGATCGATGGTAGAATGGATTAGTAGACGTCGATCGATAGTTTCTACTAGGTAAACCTATCGATCGATTGTCCTCTTGTTTTTCGGATTCATGAGCGTTTTGTACAAGGTATTGTTTTTCATCCTCGTCATATTCAAGGAGGTAACTATGCTAACGATTATCGACCCGAATCAATAATAAAATAGGTAGGTTTTTTTTTCTTATTTACGTTAGGTATTTGGTAAGTGTGAGTTCTATAACCGGGCTTTCACACATACAAACAATTTTTATTTATTTCGTTTATGACAACCTCCTGAATTTTGACGAGGATGCAAAACAACACCTTTTATACTTATCATTTGCTTCAGTAAATAATAGCATGGCGAGGAAACCAAACCAGCATGCCTGAGTGATATTTCTCGACGGCATGTAAAGCCAAGTCAGAGGCCCAAGGACGGCATAAAACTCTGAGACCAGATAACACCAATAAAGACGACGATGGTTTACCAATTTCGTTCACAGATAGGGGTCAATCGATTCAATCAAAACTAGTCTTTCAAACCAACCAAATCCAAATCCTGAAAATGTATTTGTACGCCGGAAACGACAGAATATTATGAACTTTTATAACTATGTAACAACCCTGTAACAATATTCTGACAAACAAATGTACACAGTTTACTATTAATATAGTCAATAGTAGTATTTTATAACCCATTTATGATACAAAGACCTCAAAATGACATTATAATACAATAAAAGTTAAGCAAAATAAAGGTAGCAATTTATTTTATATGTGACTACCTACAATTTTCCTTTGTTGACAATTGGTCTCATACGTTGTGGTTTTATTTTTACTTATTCTACATCTGCATGCTCCGTCATTAAACGAAGATTTATTATTTTAAATCTCATGTAAGTGAACTGTATCATGTTCTTATGAGAAATAAAGGTTCTTTAAACCTAAGGTAAAATAAAATAAAGTAATTTATCCATATTCTGTTGAAAACTTGTATGTTGGCTGTCTATAATGATGCTTTAAACAAAAGGAATATTGATTCTTGTCAATAACATGTTAAGTTTCTAAGGTGGGGTCGCATCAGGTTGTCAACCTTTAGTTAATAAGGATAAAGCAGTTCAAAGAAGATATTAGTTTTACGCCATTGTCACATATACGTGACAAGCAAGCGCGAGCTCTGTACGCCAACGACACAAATATGTGACAAAAAATGTGGTGCACTATAACACGAAATAAGCAAAACATCAATCATTACTTTTGTGTGTTTTTACTTAGTACATTTAAAATGTGATCTATATATCTTAAATATTAAATGTCTTATCAAGAAAAAAGTTAATAATACTTTTGAAATCCCATTTTTTAACTTGTATGTTGTTGCGGTGAATGTGTGGCTTGGCGTGGAGGGCACGCGCGTGAGTTTATGCTCTGGCGTTCAAAAGGTTAAAAACAAAGAAGTTAAAGTGTTTGTTTTTGCATTTAACGGCCTAATGGATATGCACTGTTTTCTTGATGTGACTTCTGGACTAGCTATTTATCAGGCAGTCAATCCAATTTGGATAAAAGACATTTTCGCTCTTTTATTAGGACTTCGGTTTAAGACACAGTCAACGCAATCATCAACAGAGTTTGAGAAGAGCTAGGCCGACCTTTTTTGCTGTTTTTTTTTGGGGTCGACTTTAAAGTGGATTCCAATATTTCATAAGGACAGACTAACTGCTGTCTGACCTCCACAACCCTGTTACTGGGTAATAAGATCGATGCCGTAACAAAACAGTCAACGTAATAAAGATGATGCCATTTGTTGGAACTATTTACTTAAACTTTTTACCAGCGAGCCAGTCATAATACAGGAATAATATTCCTGTATACAGTCTGTAACAAAAAGGGTATAAACATACTTAAGGGTGTACTACAGACCATCAAACTGAACATGTTTCTCCATCGGACAAACATCGTAATAGCGAAAAAATTATCAGCTGCGCCATACAAAATTTCAATATCTATTCGACCCAAATGTATGGGGCAGTTGATATTTTTTCGCTATTATGATGTTTGTCCGATGGAGAAACATATACAGGGTGTAACGGAAAGGGTATATACATACTTAAGGGTGTGCTACAGACTATCAAACTGAACATGTATCTCATCATAAAACATGTTTTTCAGCAAAAAAAATATCTGCTGCCCCATAGAAAATTACCATACCTATTCGACCCAAATGTATAGGCAGGTGATATTTTTTTTTGCTGCAAATTTTTTTTTATGATGAGAAACTAAGGATGTATATACCCTTTCCGTTACACCCTGTATATAAATATCGCACAACTTTCAAGCTACAACTTCATGATATAAAGCACAATGCATCTATGTTAGGTTTATTAATATCACTGTCCTATATTTTCTTCTTAATACTAGTGTTGTTAAAAAAATCGCCCACTACACAAAATTCCACGAAATTTCCCACACACTTGTACATTTTTCCCCCATAAATATTACGACAGGCGGGCGAGCAGCAATAATCTTAAAAATGTGAATAGCGCTGTCACATTGTTCTATTCTTTGTTTGGCTATCGGCAGAGATAGCCTAGTAAGAAATAGGTCTCCAAGACACGCACCTCTGGTTTTGTATAATTATCATGATGCATGTGCGTAATTGTATAATTATCACTTTCGTCGGTGAAGGAAAACGTCGTGAGAAAACAAAATAAGCATGACTGCGAGGCAATTCTTTCGGGCTTCTGTCCACTCGTATTAACGACTGTCAAAGATCTACAAGTGAAAATCGGGAACAGCTTACTGTGCTTTCCGAGGCACGGAGGAAAATCGGTTTCCAATGATGTTCACACATCCACGGACCAACTGGAAGATCGACCCGTGTGGATGTTATTATTTAGCCACCAGTTTCACCATTCGCTTTGATTGTATGTGCACTCTCAACTCTTTCTCATCAGCTCAAACGATTTCATGACATTAAGTGTGGTAAAGACTCATTTTAAACAATGCAACTCGGAGTGAGTTGCATTGTTCCCCCTCTGTCTTATTTCAGAAATTAACATTAGAATATCTTGACTAATAAAAACATGCACACAATGTCACAACCATTTACTATTAATCGCATATTATTGATAGTTTCTCGATAGTAATCTAAATGTCGCTGGTCGTTGGAAAACCATTATTCATGTATGTAAGTTATGTTTAATTAATATGCTGCTGATAAAGTTGGTAAGGTTTCGACAAAATGAGAATTGACCGAGAGTTGGGTTTAGACAGTGATGTGGGAGAAGGAGGCCCTAACTTTGACAAAAAAATATTAAAATCAATCACATAAATGGTTGGTAGAGCTTTGAAAACTTGGGCACTGGTACGTTTATTTTAGCTGTGGGTGCATCTATAGATGCACGACTCGAGCTTGAAAATGTTGGCACTCTACCTCCGATAAGTTAACGGCATTGTTGCCGTAGTGGGTGCGTTGCGTGTCGCGGGTCAATCGCGGGTTAGATTTCCGCACAGAACAAAATATTTGTATTGCTTACAGGTAGTTATTGTTAATTTAATCACTTTAATTTATCCCGTGCAAGAAAAATAAATACGTTTTCTTTTTTTTTTAAGCAATTTAATGAACCTCCAATCGGAATTCCCAAATATTATTATTACTTTTAGATTTGCTACATAGTTCTATATTAGTTCAAACTTTAACCGTAACAAGAGTACTTAAGTTATCCTAGAATGAGATTTATGATATAAAATAATATTATAATTTATTTGGTACGCTTTGTTGTTCTATAGTTTTTATTGTATTAATGGATTTAGACTCGACTCAATATGATAATCGTGTGAGGAAAATAAATTATATTGTTAAGATATTTAAGCTAGAACCTAATGAAGAGCTTTAGCCATTCTTCATTCATTCATTCTTCCATTCAAAAGACATACAATAAATTAATAAATTGTATGGATAAAAGTCTTTGAAGCAAGCTTCAAGCGTCTTCTTTTCGAATAAATCTTTTAAAGTAGATTTGTTTCTTTTTAAAAATAAAGGAATGTTTCCTTTGAATAAAATTTTCTATCTCCAGTATCACACATTACTCTATATGGCAGGCTTTATACCAGCAAGGATTAGACCACGACTACATAGAACTTATCAAAGCGATCTACTTGAGAAGCTCTACAAGAGTACGACTGGAAACCAGAGGACCAACATTTCAAGTCGAGAGGGGGGTAAAGCAAGGGGACCCGCTTTCCCCCAAGCTTTTTATCGCAGTCTTAGAATCCATTTTCCAAAATCTTGATTGGAGTAATAAGGGAATAAATATTAATGGCAAGTACCTCTCACACCTCAGGTTTGCAGACGACATAGTACTACTGTCGGAGGACCCGTACAAACTGAACCACATGATGGATTCCCTTAGTCATCATAGTGAGACCGTTGGGCTACAAATCAATTGGGACAAAACAAAAATTATGACAAACCGTGAACAAATACCTATATCTGTACGGACTGTACCTATAGAATATGTCGTGGACTATATTTACCTTGGACACCTAATCTCAACTAAATCTTGTACAGAAAAAGAGATCGACCGCAGAGTGAAAAGTACTTGGAATAGGTACTGGAGTATGAAGGAAATTTTCAAAGGTCCCATACCAATAAAACTAAAAACTAAAGCGATGAATATTTGCCTAACACCGGTTCTTACTTACGCATGTCAAACCTGGCCTCTCAAATAATCCTTTTTAAGTAAAATAAGAAGCTGTCAACGAGGAATAGAACGAAGTTACATGGATATCAGATTGAAGGACAAAGTCAAAAGTTCACTGATAAGGAAAAAAACAAAGGCAAGAGATGTGGTCAAACAGGTCCTGACACTGAAATGGAAATGGTCAGGACATATTCAGAGAGTTACGGATGAAAGATGGTCACAAATTATTACAAATTGGTATCCAATGAGCAAAAAAAGAAGGAAGGGTAGACCATGTAAAAGATGGAGTGACGACATCGTACAAACAGCTGGAAACTTATGGCCCAGACTGGCAAAAGACAGAGTCAGCTGGAACAGTTTGGAGGAGGCTTTCACCGCAAAAGGCGGCCCTTACACTTAACAATACTAATCTTATCTTAAGTATAAACACTAACATCACTAACAAATAAATAAATAAGTACACAACACATTAGATATTAGATACAAACTAAATGTAAGGGATAAATAAAGCTAAATAAATAAATAAAAAATCTCCAGTATTTAGTTACGGGGGAGATCGATCTAGCAGGTCCTCATATCTGTGAAAATTCGTTTTTTCTAATTACACCTGAGCAGAGCTCAGTCGCCCTGGTACTTACTTATTATTTGTTAAATGAGCTTTTCTTAAGTCTTGTCTATTACATACAACTTACTAAAAGAACGCGTTTCTTTAGTTATTTATCAAAGTGCAGAATTGCATTTTATACGTAAAACTGTAAACATTTATCACTATCACTCCGAGTTACTTTTAAAACATAATTGTAATGGACGTATAACTTTTAAAACTTAAATTCGTGTTTCAGTTTTAGTTTTGAACTTAATAAAACTTTGGAAAATGTGTTAAATATTTTTTTATGATCCAATTTCAAATTATGTTTTTTTTTTACCAGTTCGCAAACATAACTATACTATACCTCTTCATTTGTTAAACTGTATTTGTTATATCAATTGTTTTTTTTTTTTTTTTGTTGAAAAAAAAAACACAATCTTCCAAAACAATAGACTGTTCCCAAAGGATCTCGGGTTCAAATCCGTCGATAGATGAGGTTGTTTCGAACAACGGTAAACAATGTTCACTCATTGTTCAAAAGGACAATATATCTTTTCCAGTGACAGATTCACAGTTACAGGTAAAAAATATACGTACTTATTTCTTTTACAGGCACATTTTCTTACCTATGTGTATTATCGATTTACGAGTTCATTGCCGTTCCATTGTATTTATTTTGGAGTGACAGATGACTGTTTTAAAATCTGCAAAATATAAAAGAACCACTAAGCGCAGCATAAAATCAGCGTCAGGTGGTATACCTTTTGTTACCATTTGGCATTATGATAAGCTGAGGCCCTTTTGGCATTCATATTTTTGATTATTTATTTTGTTTATTTTTTTAGCTGTTTTAGATTTTTGTAATTCTAATAACCACACTTTCTTGCCGTAATGGCAAAATAGTTGAAAAAATCTTATGCAAGTTTTTGTAATTTAATTAAAAATTGTTTTTTAGGTAGTTGTATTATACAAGGTGTTGTTATGCATCCTCGTGAAAATTCAGGAGGCTGTCACAAAAGTCATAAATAATCAATTTAAATTACGGTACCTAGTTAATTAATAAAAAACGCTGATTTTTTTGGTTGTTTAAGTTTGTATATCAGAATAAAGTGGTTTAGGGAATAAGAAACTATCGAATAACCGTTTGAGATTGTTTGTATGTGTGAAAGCGCGATTATAGGACGAGGATCAGACGGGCCACGTATAAGACACGGGTGGTTCATATTTACCGATTTTTGCAAATAATACATTTAAAAAAAATGTACCGATTTTATTATTGATTGGGGTCGAGAATCATTTACACATACATACATAGTTACCTCTTCGAATTTGACGAGGATGCAAAACCACCTTATGTAGTAGCATAAAACTTTAATAAGAAAATGCTATGTCAGAAAGGATGTACTTTAATTAACTTTTTATAGCATAAAGCATTAATTCAGCCAATTGCAAAATCTTGGGAGCTGTCTTATTCAGAGGTACTCGTATACGTCAAAAAAATAATAAAGGTATTACAGTATTTTCTTTGATCTGTACTGTTTTGTATAAAATATTTCCTTCTTAAGGATAAAGTAAAAACAACCAGTAACCTTTAAACTTGTTAAACCTTAAGATAACTTGTAGTATAAGGAAAATATCTACAAGTGATACACATTTATGTTTTAACATCGCATTGACTGTGAAGGTGCGTTCACATTGTCTAGTCTTAAAATATGTCTGGGTCTATACCAGTTGCGTTCCTAAAGGCAAGTACATAAGACAAGCGGACTCCTAAGACACAGACATACACCTAGAATAGTAGTCAGAGTATTAACATTATTGTGACCTAGTTGAAAGCCTTATAATAAGCTCTCTGTGGATTATTACTGTGTGGCTTTTGGTGAAATAAATAATTGTTTTTAGGGTTTCGTACCAAAGGGTCAAACGGGACCCTATTACTGAGACTTCGCTGTCCGTCCGTCCGTCTGCCACTAGGCTGTACAAACATCGTAATAGCGAAAAAAATATTAGCTGCCCCATACATTGTGGTCGAATAGGTATTGAAATTTTGTACGGGCAGCAAATAATTTTTAGCTA
This sequence comes from Cerastis leucographa, assembly GCA_963082945.1. Classification (NCBI taxonomy): domain Eukaryota; kingdom Metazoa; phylum Arthropoda; class Insecta; order Lepidoptera; family Noctuidae; genus Cerastis; species Cerastis leucographa. The sequence continues at coordinate 20,421,448 of OY720381.1, read as the reverse complement.
TTATGATGTTTATCCGATGGAGAAACATGTTCAGTTTGATGGTCTGTAGCACACCCTAAAGTATGTAAATACCGTTTCCGTTACACCGTCCTGTATAAGCATTGCATTCGAGCCCACTCACTGCTCCGATGTAAACTCACCCTTATGACACGATCGCTGGTTCCGCAAGGATGCTAGGAGTTCAAGGATATCAAGTAGGTAAGTATAGTAAATCGATTGAAGTAAGTAGCTATAATTCTCAGTACCAATAATTCCTACCCATTCCAGCGAATTAATGTCCTCATAATTATACCTACTTATAAAATAATGAGATTTCATGTAGGTATTTATTTATTTAACCATTTATGTACATACTTAATGAAGGAACAGAAAAATAGTATAAAAATGATGCTTATTCTGAAGAAATCATCTCATAATCTCTTCCAGCATACTTGCGAAAGGAGATACTAAAAAAAGAGATATAGACATAGTGTAAAATTAAGAAGAAAGGAAAATTGAATACATGAAACATAAAGGAGATAAATATTTTATATACACCATAAAAATATACCTACATACGTACAAATACAAAGACAAAACATCTAACAATACTATAAAACACGTGACACGTGACAACGTGACGGCACAGTTGGCGCAGTGGTTGAGCGATCGAATGCTGCGCTGCGTGTCGTGGGTTCGATCCCCGCACGGAACAATTATTTGTATGGCCTACAGATAGCAATTCCGGGTCTGGCTGTTTGTGTATGTTACTTTAAATGTTTGTAAACGCACCCACGATACAGGAGAAATTCCTAGTGTGGTGCAACGCTTTAAAAATAATAAATATATATACTTATGCAACTGTGAAGAATTGGATAGTTAATGTTCTTTCACTCTTCTTAGATAATGTTCTTGAAAACTGCAATAGTTTAGCACAGTTTAGTGTGTAGCACAGAGTGTACAGTGAAGGAGTAGGAGTAGAAGTTTGTAGAATGTAGAGAAGATTAGAGATGTGGTATTCTAATTAACGTAGCGTTTGCTTTGAGGTAACGTCTCAACCAGTCAACAATTAATTGTTAACGTAACGTGCTCTCGCTACCCGGGTTAACCCGGGTAGCGAGAGCACGTTCCCCCAAAGTCATTCATCTACTTACTGATAATTTGGTGGTTTTATTCTAAACCTTAACTAGTGTAACTAGTGAACACAACATTGGAGGTTCCTAAGATACCACCTGCAAGGTGCATCAGAAGATCGGGAGTAGGAAAAGCTTTCCCGCAGATAGAATGGCGTTTTAGGGTTATGAAGGATGTTAAATAGCAGATAATACAATCCAAGTTCCTGCGAAGTCGAATTGGGAGCCACTCGAGTATGTGTATTTTCCGCACCCAAGACAGGTTGAAAAAGAAATGTCCTGTTTCATAATTTTAAATGCCATTGCTGTAATTTATCATTGATGGTAGTTTTAGTAGGAATAAGATAAGAAAGAAAAGCTGTACAAAAAACTGTTAACTTAATTCCTGCCTTTCTTTAATTATTCTCGAGGAAAGTAGTTTTAAAGATAATGAAACTACTAAGTAAAACCTGTAGTTTTGTTTATTCAAAACTATTTATTATATAAGTTGTTCCATGTAAGTAAGCATTGTTATTGAACTTTGCACCTTAATCTTGACCATTGAACTTGATATAAAAAGACGGGTTTTTCAACTGAGACCTATTACAACGATTCTACGAATTTGAAAATATGTAGCGGATTTCAATTTTTTTTTTTTTACATGTCTTACACTTCCTGTTGTCGGCGACTTAGTCTTGGGTTTATTTTTACCCGACTGCTGCGGAAACCAAAAGGAGGGTTATGTATTTCATAATTTGCATGCATACTGACATACATAACATCACGCCTGAAGGGTTTGGCAGAAGTGAACATCCCACCAAAAACATTTCATGTAAAATGTTGCCAAGACGACCACATAAGGTTTGCCCTGTGAAAAAGATATCAGATCTCATGTAGAGCCAAGCTTCTGAATCTACACGGCCTAGCTCTACCGACCCTAACTTCACAAATTCTACATATCAGTAAAAATGTATGGCTTCGCCGTTTCGCTACCGTCGTGGAGGTGATGCGAATATTTAGTTTCTGAAGTAAGTAACTTGTTTAGTTAGCCAAGCCATACATTTTTCTAGAATAGCCATTCATCAAGCCATACATTTTCATAGAGACTTCGCTGTCCGTCCGTCCGGTCAAACGGGACCCTATTACTGAGACTTCGCTGTCCGTCCGTTCGTATGTCACCAGGCTGTATCTCATGAACCGTGATAGGTAGCCAGTTGAAATTGCTACAGATTATGTATTTCTGTTGATGCTATAACAACAAATACTAAAAACTGCTCTCGACTGCGACTCGCACTTGGCCGGTTTTTTCTATGTCCCAAGCTACTGACCTATCGGTAATAACGAACAGGTCAGTTCAATTGTGACTTGAAAAGATGACAAACGGAGTTACTTCGACATTTATATTGTTAGTACTTAGGATGGAAGTATGTATTATGTGTTGCACATTTCTAGTATAGCCGTTAACTTTTTCATGTTTCTGCTATAACTAGGAGGTTTACGTCAATTGTGTAACTGTTTGGCAACTCGATTGCCTTTGGATTATTGTGTTAGTGATTTAAATATCTAATTGATTGTACAGATACCTGTACATAAAAATTACGGAGTAAAGTTGATTTAGGTGACTATACTCATCCGCAAAATATTTCATCCGCGGATGTAACGTTGTAAGTTCGGATGAGTTGTTGCATAGTTAATATTGATGTGGTCATATCGGCCAACTGGACAAACAAACATTTATGTATAGAAACATTGTCTGTTTCTTTAGTTTCACCGGTTCGCTAGCGCCTCTGTATAATAATATCGTGGTTAAATCGAACAAAAATATTTCCATGTATAAGAATCGTTTATGAAGAATATATTTTTTTATAGTGGTAAATCAGAATAATAAGCAATTTACCTAAATAAATGACAATGTTTTACCGTGAAAACTGAGTTTTCTTATAAATATGAGTACATTTAAATATATTGTTATTAAGAATTATACACTTTTATACATTTGTGAGAAAATATTAATTAATAAAGAAAAACCCGATAATTTATCAAAAAACTCTCGCAAACAGCTATTTTTTTTTCTTAAAGTCTGCTTTCCGCCGTGCTCTTTGAAACAAATCCTTGATTTTTCCACAGATTAGAATAGTATTTGGTATCTTTTTTAAGAGTATTCAATAAAACGGCTACGTTAGGTTTGCTCTTTATTGTCCTATACAGTCTCGAGTTCAACAAATCTATAGCGTTATTAGTTTTGTGCCGGATATTATAAAAACAATATTTATCAGACAAGATGGATTTCTTTTCTATCCAAGTATTTTGAAAATAATGGTTTAATAAAATTGCGCTATTTTATTATCCTTTTGTATACACTCACTCAAAACATAAAGCATCTGAAAGTTCAGTATTTGGGAGATATGCCAACGCCATACAACGCCTCACGTGAGCCCTTGACATGTTTGATTTTTTTGTAGTTCCAATCAGTTTAGTCATCATCAGCCTATAATGTTCCCACTGCTGGGACACAGGCCTCCTCTCTATGTGAAGGAATGGGCTGTAATCCACCACGCGGGCCCAGTGCGGGTTGGTAGATGTCACATGTCTTCAAATTTTTAGTTCTAGAACATGCCGGTTTCCTCACGATGTTTTCCTTCACCATTTTTGAGAGCAGCGGTGATATAATAAATTACACAAAGTAATGCGCCTGCCTGGGTTCGAATTCGAACCCACGGCTTACTGCTCGTAAGTCGGGGCTGCCACCACTAGGCCACCGCTGCTCTCATCAGTTTAGTATTTTTGGACAACTTTTTAAAATGAAAATTACACCGTCGAGTAGTTACTTTATCAAATGCAGCTTTTGATACTGTCATCGCACTGGTTTCAAAATCAGTAGTGATTGACAGTTGGATCAAATTCGGGAATTTGGATTTGTATAAGAGAGTAGGATAAAATATTTTGCAGATGAGTTGTCACCTAAGTCGTAAAGTTTAGATAAGATCGTTTAAAGATGTAATATCTATCAGCGCGTAGAAAGCTAAAACATTCAAACGTTTCTAAATCTTGCTTTCTTTATCGTACTTATGTGTTATTTATTTATTTATTTATTTAACACTTCAAGTACAATGTACAAAGGCGGACTTAATGCCATAGGCATTTTCCAACAGTCAACCTTTGGGTGATGCAGAGACAAACAGTGGTAGGTGTCTAACTGCAAAAAAATATAATTTAATAAGACATACTAAAAAGATATATAAAATACTATAAATTTATATAAAAATACTATAAATATATATCAATGTATAAATTATGAAATAAAGGGACAAACAATGAGGAAAATATCAACGTTGTGACGATACTGCTAGCTTCTTCCGAATGTGCTCGCGAACTTTTATTTTAAAAGATAGACGATTTGTTACCATCCTGATTTCTTGGGGAAGCGCGTTCCACAGAGTAATAGACTGGACGAAGAATGATCGGTGAATGAGTGTTATGGTTATTGCCTAGCTTGATGTCAGAGTTTTTATGCCGCCCATGGGCCTCTGACCCTGCTTTACAAGCCGTCGAGAAATATCTCTCAGGCTGGTTTGGTTTCCTCACATTTTTCCTTTACCGAAACAAGTGATAACTATACAATAAGCACATGAGTCCGAAAATCAGAGATGACCTCACTTGTCATGGGTTCGAATTCCAGACCTATGACTTGGCAGACCGACGGACACAGCACTAGACTATCACTGCTATCACAAATACCTACCTGTTTTTACTAACAAGAAGCGACATCCAAATGGATGCCTATCACTATGCTAATTTCAAGCCTCTACGCTAAGACGAACGGTTTGAAATCCAGTAGCACGCTTCTGTTTAGATATTTCTTTAAGTCTCACCTAGCGAAAATATGCCATTTCTTTTGCGAATCATTGTGTTTCCTCAAAGTTAGGTCATGGTCTTGTAATCCGAGGTAAACAATAACGCGGACTTCATTGTTGCTAGTGTAAGCAGTGCTATTGTTCTCCACACTTAAGCAATCTTCAATTCAAGTTTAATTTGTACCTATTGGTGTTTAGAATACACTTGTATAACATCACGCCTGTTATCCGCGAAGGGTTAGGCAGAGGTGTACCATACAAGCACACCCACATTTCGTTTTGCCTTATGTTTAAGTCTGGGCCCAAATCCAGACTCCGTAACTGCTACTGAGAAATTCTTGATGGAAAAACCTAGTGACACCAGGGAATCAAACCTAGGATGTTATATATCCTCAGCATTAGCGCTACGTGACTACTTAGACCAATACTGACAAACCAGCCATTTTTGAAGTGAAAACTTCTTTAGCGGCGTTGTGCACTTTGCTGATGGGTAAAAAATGTTAAACTCGCGTCAGGTCTCGCGTCAGGACACGTGACCGTCAGGTCATATAGGTTGCGAAGGAATTTGAACTTTATGACATCTGTCTTTTTGAGTTTAGGTTTCCAAAACTGGATAATTATCTTATGCACAAACAAAACCTTCGGTTTCTCCAAAGAGGTAAAATTCGTGAGACGGATTGTAATGGTTCTGAAGTGTTACATTTTTAATGTAATATAAATTTTCATGTTTGTGTACGATAGCGCAATAAATGAATATTGTATTTTACCACATAAATTTTAGTAGTTTTATACTGATAATTAAAGCGATTCGTGCAAAATTATCCCATAACCATTTCAAAATATCAAAAATGCACAACGTTAATATTTAAGTTTTCACTTCTGCCGTCACTCCCGGAGTGCAACCCTTTTTTTATACAGTCAACTAGAGTGTTGTGACAGTTGTGAGTGAGATTGAAGAGACTAATCAGCACCTTGTTTAGTCATTTCTTTTACATCTTAAGGAGCGGGGTATTCCGAAGCGCTAAGGCAGCACGAGCAACGGTACAGGGAGCAGCGGTGGCTCAGTGAGCAGCGGTGGCTCAGTGGTAGCAGCCCCGACTTACGAGCAGTAAGTCGTAGGTTCGAATCCAGGCAGGTGCATTACTTTGTGTAATTTTATTTCATCACCGCTGCTCTCAAAACAGTGAAGGAAAACTTCGTGAGGAAACCGGCATGTCCTAGAACTAAAAATTCGAAGACATGTGACATCTACTAACCCGCACTGGGCCCGCGTGGTAGATTACAGCCCATTCCCTCTCATAGAGAGGAGGCCTGCGTCCCAGCAGTGGGAACAATATAGGCTTATGATGATGATGATGATGAAGGCAGCACGCGAAATTCAAATTTACTTACGTTTTTTGCAATTTGCAGGTCAGTATAAGGTCTGTATGTTGATTAAAATATGATTCGCGACCTTAACAAATATTATTACTTTACAAAGGTAATAAAAACATTAAAACTCATAAAAACAACCCTCTAAGATTGTTAATCTCATCGACTGAATTGATTTCCGCGGGCTTAGTATCAGTATTTTACATGGAGCGAACGCCTATCTGATCTTTAAACCCCAGTTACTGGATAACACGGTAGACTCTTTGGTAAGACTGGATATCAGATTTATTCGGGCATACGACGAAGTAGTACACACCGATACAACTAAAATCACTAGTGAAATAGTAAATGGTATAATGGCGAAAATATTCATTTTCATGAATATATATATCGACGTTCCCGGGGAATAAACCGGTAACCGCAAAAATCAAATTTTACAGGAAAAATGATTTAGTGTTTTTCGGGTATATCTCTTCAACAAAACGTAATTATGACAACATTGTTATGTTATGGAAAAGCTAATTTTTACCCGAAAAGTTTATAGTATTAAGTGTAACTATTAAATATACATAGAATTAGTTATTCACCAAAATACACATTACCGAAAATAGTTTCATAAATTTTTTAGGGTATTTGTATCTTAGGATCGTGACTTATCAATATTATACCTGTAATGTTTACTTACCGAATTATTCTTGTAAATTTCTTAAAAATCATAGGCATAATATTGCTTTACTGGATTATTATTTGTGTTTTTTCGTTACAGAGAAAGATTGTAATGTTCAGTTACCGACTTATTATGGTAAAATTTTTAATAACCTTAGAAGGGTAAAGTAGTGTAACCCGTATTTTATAGAAAATTTTTGGTAGTCATATTATCGTAATCATTGAAAACCGATAATGTAAAATAAATTTGTCATCGGTATCTGCGAGGGAATAATTAAAGAAAACTCACAAAATTTATTACAATTACAACGTTTCTATTGAAAACAAAGTTTTCATAGAGATCAAAAATCAGTCAATCACAAAAATCAAAAACACACACAAATCAAACAAGAAAATCAGTAAAAGTATAAAAAAGTAGCCAAGTAAAAACATTAAAAACTAATCGGTATTATCATTGGCATCATCATTATCATCGCGATCATCACTATTTTCTTCTACAGAAGTTAAGGATTCATAAAATGCGTGGTAATACCGTGGAATCGCTCCACTATTGCACAAAGACAGTGAATATGTATGCAACGCCTTGCTTATAAGAAGAGGCTGATGATAAGCACGTGCCAATACAGTATCTTCTATCAAAGCGTCTGTCTTAGGTTTTCGCCCACGTCGTTTGGTTTTTATTGAACCATGTTCCAACTTTCTATGCAGCCACGATGTAAAAATGAAATAACTTAAAGTATTGATTAAAGAATCTTTATTTTTTTAATAACTTTATTATAATTTAGTTTAAACAATTTCTCTAAAATAACATAGATTTGGGCGAAATATTTACCATTTTTACAATGATGAAAATGAAAAATAATGCCTGAATAGCTGGCTGGCCACAGAAAAAAAAACAAAATAGGCGGAAAACGTTGTTGATTTATGTAAAATAAAATTTACTATTTTTTCTTTGGCTAATTCATGTTTTTATTTTTATTTTCCTTGTTTTCGTAATGAAAAGCACTGTGTTTACCTCGGGTTAAAGACTTATTTAGACTTAATAAGTTACTTTCACCCCTAGGGTAACAATGTACTATATTTCTCATGTTCCTTTCAATACAGGCATGCATCGAGTCTCCCTCGTCCTGGCTATGTCCAGTCTCGAAAAATCTGTGCGTTATAGATAAATTTAAAGATTTAGCTGCATACGCATATCATGCAAAAATGAACCTGTTCTTATTTGGGCCGTAACAACCATCCGAATAAAAATATATCTTGTTAACACCTCGCTCCTGTTCACTCTTTAAGAATTGCAACAAACAACTCCCAATTTCTATGCAGCCTCGTTTTGCGATTTGGTAATGCCACACGTAGCAATACCCTTTTTTACGTAGGGCGTCAAAAATAGTAAAATTGTACACAGGGTACTTGCGTTTATAGTGGAAAATGCAGCAGATTGTGGAATACTTAACACTTTTTGCAGGTCAAAGATAGCAATCGTGCTATCGTTTTTGTCAATTGTTATTTTTTCTTCATTTTTAATTTGCCGAATTCTCTCTTTTCTATTTAAATGACGTCTATAGCTTTCTTCTAAAGACTCTTTCTCTGATGGACTTGCTTGCTCATATACAAAACATGTAGAACATTGATCTTTTTAGGCTTAAAAAATGAGTAGTTAAATTTTATGTTAAAAATGGATTCATATTGACGTTTTGTCGCCATCGTAACTTCAACATAATTTTGCTGTGGAAACCACTCAGTGTAGAAACGATGCATTTTTGATATGTTGAGGTCTTGTGACAAATGAGGAGCTGGGGAACAAAAGCGGACTTGTCCAATTAATCAAATTTTACACTAGAGCAAAAAGACTGAAATAGGTATATGCATATGGGCTGTAATTTTGTGCATTTCAGTATAATTAGTATTTAATACAACATAACTAATAGCCTGCTTGTTGGTCATAAAACTATGCGTTTTCAATTTTTTTTTTTTTTTTTTGTAATGGACAAGTCCGGTTTTGATTACAAAAGGTGGACAACTCCGGTTATGATTGAAAGAGTTATGGACATGTCCGGTTATGAAAGAAAACTAGATTCTATTATTGTATTTTTTTATTTAAAAATTATATGAACTCTCCCACATCTGGTTCGCAACAGTCACAATCGTCACTGTGGTCGTCGTCTTCGTCATTTATTTGACTTGTTTCAGCAATTGCCACTGGTGAGGTATGGAATATATTGTTTTTAAACCAATCAAGCTCTTGATTATCCATCCAATTATCTCCGAATTGTTTCTTTAAGAGTGTTTCAACATCTTTTTTCTTGTTTGGTTTTAGTTCATTAACCATTGAAAATCTTTGTAGTAAACTCGGATGGTTTTTTGTCATTTTTAACAATGATACAGCATTTTCTGATGATTCATCTCCATAATAGGTGTTTAAGACTTTCACACCAAAGTTTACGTGATTTAAACGTGCAGTAGGATCTCTTCGTATGTTTGCAGTGCCTCGGCCACGTGCTCTGCCACGACTACGGCCCTTTTAGCAGTGTTGCCACAACTGATTTAGGGATATCATAACAAAAAAACAATGATTTTTTTTAGACTTGTCCGGTTTTGTTTGACATTTTTCGTACTAACGGCAATTCTCCTTACGTTTTTGTCCGGTTTTGATTGGAGAAAAAATCCCTTAGAATTTTAATAAATTTCTAACAGGACAAGTCCGCTTTTGAACGAAATCATCATTTTTAACAATTTTTTTCTCTAAGATCGGACCGCTTTTGATACACAATACTCCGGGGTTCGATAGATATGAGCTTAAAGAGTGCAAAAAAATAAAAATAAAAAATTCGAGTACAGTGGACAAGTCCGCTTTTGTTCCCCAGCTCCTCAAATATTCTCGAGTTGAGCTTTTTCTTGTGTAATGAGACTCTACTTTAGGAAATAATGAAATATGCTTCTCAACACTCGATTCCGTGCTGGAGCTCATTTTTCGAGGTCTATTGGTGTGCTTACCTCTTAAGTATGTAATACCTTCGTCTAATTTAAATAGGTAGGTATAAATTTATGTCCCGGATGATAACTGTAATAGTGCATTACCGAAAATGTCTACCACAAAATTTACGATAATAAACCTGTAATCGCGTTAACCAGAAATTTTGCTGAAATATTTTACAGTAATATTACTTTACCGAAATGTAGCCATAGAATTTCATTTGTCATAATGTATTCCGTTATTTTTACAGTAAATAAAAAATAGAAAATTTCCAAAGAACAAAAGTGTTATAAGGAAAACCGTTGGAAATTACCGCAGAAAAAAATTGAAAAAAATTGCGTTGGTGTATCCCGACCCATAGATACCGAAAATGAAATAACAGTAAAAAGTCAGTAATAGTATAATACAGGTTTATTCCTTGGGGGCGTCGATATATATATGTATATATATATATATATATATATATATATTGTATTGTATATATATATTCATGAAAATGAATATTTTATAATAATATAATATTTTATAGATTTTTTTATATATATACTATATGTTACTAGTTCACGTCATGTATTGTTTACGATTTTAATGTTTATTTAACAATGCTATTCAGACCACAAGTGTTCAATTGGAACACCATTAAATATGTAGGTAACATGTGTGGACCGTTTAGCAGTAAGATAACAAAAAAAAAATGTTTTCGACTGACAGAAATATACCAGCTGTATCGATGAAAATTTTCATGACAAGCAACGCCCTTGGAACTGCAAACTTCAAGTGGTTCGTTATACTATAATTCCTTGAATGATACTAACAAAAGGGTGCTATTTGGACATTTGCGAATGCTATTTGGAAATGTTTTCCATCTTCAATATTTAAAGTCTCTTTATAGGTGTTAGAGTTAATGCAGTTTTAGAGCTAACATTAGTTCGTACTTATGAACTTGACATTGACAGTTTTGTATTTCTTCATGACAATGTTTAAGTACCTAGCCGGACTATTTGGAGAAGGGTAAACGCGGTTTCTTCAACTGAACTTGTATGTACATACACGATGTAAATCACCTCATCACGAAGCCGTCAACCAAGTATTCTGTACATGAAACTAAGTAACTTTACGCAAAAATTATTGCTGGGAAACGACTTTTTTTTGGGGGTTGTAAAATCATGTTTTGTGGTAGAACTCAATGTAATGCACTCAAAACATTGTGCTGATGGACGGATTGAATAGTACGGGGGTCGTGGAGGTGTTTAAAGTAAAAATCTTACATTAAAAACTTGTATTTAAAAAAATACTTGTCAAAAAGTTGGAACTTTGAACCCTAATATCTCCGTAACTAGAAGGTTCCCAGGTATGGAGTAAAACAAAAAAAATATCGCAATGACAGGGAGAACCAGTGCCTTTCGGCTTCGTTAAGAGGTGTTTTACACCCTTTATAATACTTATGTGTTCATGCACTTTCAATTTGAATAAAATAATAATGTCGATCATAACAATCGAAACTGCAATTGTTTCTGGTATTTTATGATGTTGGATACGTAGGTAATTTTAGTGTTAATTTCGTGATTATTCAAAGTAAAATGGTACGAGCACGGTGTATAGATTTGTGTTAAAATGATGTAAAATTGTGAACACGAATCTCTTGTTATGATGATGATTATTATCTTGATTATGATATTCAATGGTGTGTACTACAGAACTATACACTAAACTACAATATATATATATATATTTACACAATATGTATATACTAAAGAACTTCTTACTTACAAATTTAATTTCCATGCTTCATTTTGTTTCCCAGTAAGTGAAACAAAACTGCGATGTAAATACCAAACCACCAAAAAAAAAACACCAGCTATATATAACATGCGAAGACAAGTTGAAGTAAACTCACTTTTTGTATCTGTCTGTCTACAATTTTCTGGAATCCCCACGAAGCCAGAATAATGGCGATCACCAAAAATCCCAAAGACACAGTAAAAATCAGTTTTGAATGTTTTCCGAACATGTTTAACACTTTTGTTCTTTTTTTAGTTTAACACTTTTTAATTTTTGTAATTTTAATTTTAGTTTGAACAGCCTTTTGTATTTTTTTTTTAATTGTATTTTTTTTTTTAATTGTAATTTTTTTAGCAGCGCGGCATCAGTCCGTCTGCTTCACCACCTGAACTATAATTGTTAAAGGATTTATATTCTCACACAGTTTTCCTTGCGACGAGTTTTTTTTTTTTCGTAATCAAATGACTGAGATCTCTAGAGATAAGTTCTATATGCAAATGAGGTTATATTTTTTGTGGTTTTGTTTTCCTGACATTTTTTTGCATTCTAGTATGCTTTTTTTTGTATTTCGTTTTGTAAACATTTTTGGTCGTTTTATTTTTAACAGGAGTTAGTTTTATTTTATTTTAAATAAATAAGTTAATAGACATTTTGTTTTAACTTTTTCAATAAAAACGATTTGAACTGTATCATGAAATAAATATAACGTGAGTTATGTGTGATTTTATGGTGAGTATTCTGTAGATTTTGCACCAAGTTTTCAACGTATTCAGCTTGTCGCAGTCCACCACCGAACAAACGCATTAGGCATTTCCTAAACAACACCTCAACACAGCTCAGTCCATAGTGCACTGAGCGACCAGTATGTTTTATTGGTACCTATTCTAAAATTACGACCGTATTATTAATTAAATAATCCTGTTTTTATTTTTATCTAGAAACGTGCTAATGCGTTTTTGCTAAATATGGCATAAACCAGTTTCTTAGTAGAAAAAATACTAGTTTATTAATAATAACTAAAAGGTTGTTATCTTCGTAGTCATCGGAATCATTAGAATTGAAATAAGATGTTTCGTCCTTGTCACCATCATAATCTGTCTAGCTTTTTTTCCTACTGCGTCGGGGTCGGCTTCCAGTCTAACCAGATGAAGCTAAGATAGAGCGAGTGCTTATCCGACTTCCTCCTCCTCAGCTGTTTCCTTCCTTCCTTGTCTTTTATATAATTCTTAAAAGTATTTAGTTTTTAAGAATCCAATGACGTATCTATCTAGTAGATATACCTATACCTGTACGGTATACGCCATTCATTGGAATTCCTAATAATAAATTAATGAAGAAAATAATAGGGGATAATCCTATTTTTTTTTCTTTGACCGTCGGGTTTAGTTTAGTTTATTGAAAAGTATTGGACACGTATTTTTTCTTTTTTCACGTGGTCATAAAATTACGGAGATATATTGAGTTGAAATGTCGCATGACGTCACATTTAGGTAAGTTTTATACCTACTTGTGACGTAGTAAGCCCCCACTCTCCAACTTTAATGAGTTCTAACTAAGTAATTTTTTGATATTTTGATAAAACAAAAAATACGTGTCTAATATTTTTGTATTACCTGTCTGACGGACAAAATAGAATGTCGTTTTCTTTACCCAGTCCGATCCCCTATTGCAGGCGCCGTCAAATAATTAAAATAAAAGTAACTTGTTGCTTGTAGTAAAATTTAGAAGGACAATCCGCCACTCTAAAGCTACTCCCTAGATTGAGGTTTTGTAGGCTTGTCTCAGCCAGATCCAACCTAGTGGTTCAGCCGTTCCACGGCTACCACTAACCACTAGGTTAGATCTGCCTGAAGGCCTTGGAAATAAGGGATCGTATTGTATTTTATTTTTATTGTTTTTATCCGCAAGATGGCTTGGTTTAGCCCACAACCTTCTAGGCCAGGGATGGCGAACAATTGGCACACGACACAATGTTATGGGCACGCTACGTATTGCTATTAACCATATTTTCATCTACGAGTACCTATGGCCTGCGCTCATTATTTTCAGAGATAACTAACATTATAGATTCACTTAGCTACCATGCATTCTACTAAAAGTAACCTCTTATAACCCTAATTCAAGTTATTAGTCAGCTAATCTGCAACACAGAAGTCATACTTATGTTACTTTCATTTAAGTAACATATTATACGTGTTACTTAAATGAAAGTAAGAAACCTTTAATACTATACAGTGCCAAAAGTTATTTTATGGTAGTAAATAAAGAGTTTTGAGAATAAAGATTTTAGTTTTCCTAACAATCACTAAGTCAAAATTATTTGGCTGCACATCTATGGCCTCATCAAACATTTCTTTAAAAAATGGCACGTTGATCCCTAAAGGTTCGCCACCCCTGTTCTAGGCTGACCGGCGAGATGCTATTTGGAAAAAAAAGCTATACACCAAGCAATCCTTCATCATCATCTGCCTAGCCTTTTTCCCAAACTTTGTTGGGGTCGGCTTCCAGTCTAACCGGATACAGCTGAGTATCAGTATTTTACATGAAGCGACCACCTATCTGACCTCCACAACCCAGTAACTGGCCAATACGATACCCCTTGGTAGGTCTGGATGCCAGACTTTCGGCTTCTGACTACTCGTAACGACTGTCAAAGATCTATAAATGAGAGCTGGGACTAACGGCTTAACGCGTTTTCCGGGTCCCGGAGGAAACTCGGTACCTATGTAAAGATGGTCACCCATCGACTGATCAACCTCGGCAACCACGGCTTAAGCTTGAAGATCGACCTGTGCGGCTGTTATTATTTAGCCACGAGCTTCTCACTAAGCACCAAGCAGTCCATGGCAATATGTTTTAGTTTTTCTTTTTTTATTCTTTTCGTACCGATACTTATTGTACTTCGCAACACTATTTTTCTATTACTAAAGCATAGCGGTAAGTGGTTGGCAATAGCCCAACTAGTAGGTACTAGTTGCACTTGTAAGCAGGTGCTTAAAAGATTGAAGTATGTCATAATTCCCGCCTCATCTAATCTTTAAAATATATTTTAACATGTAAAAATATTTTTAATGAAATTGATTTGTACCTATTATTAAACATCATTAATCATGATCATATAGCATAAAGGTTTTTGCTATGACTACTATGGATGTCATGTTAAAAAACAAACCTAAAAACTAAAAACATCAGGTGGTACTAGCACGAACGCTAGATAGACACGTGATGTACGCGTAACGTTACTTAGAACGATTTTAAAATTCTCTTTTTGCGCTAAATATTATGTACTTAAAGGTCAGTCAAACTTTGGGTCAAATAGGACAGCATTGTGGTAGAGTACAAAAAATAATATTATTAGTAATACTGCCAAATGTCAAGACAAAACTACTACATCTCGTAAAAATCATTATCATCATAAAATCACGCCTGCGATCCGAGAAGCGTTAGGCAGTGGTGTACCTAATAGAACACCCACTTTCGGCAGTTATGTTTAAGTCCCATGTAATAATGGGCGAGCCTATTGCCATCAAACGTGCACAAATCGTGTGCGAGAGAAATTCCTGTTGGAAAAACCCAATAACACTTTACCCGACCCGGGAGTCGAACCCAAGACCTAATGATCAACAGTCACACTTGCAACCACTAGACTAACGAGACAGTCTAAAGGTAAAAAGAAGAAAGAAGGACAAGAAAGGAAGTCGCAAAAATGTAAGCGTGCGCAGTGGCTGAGCGATCGACTGCTACGCTGCGTGTCGCGGGTTCGAGCCCCGCTCGAAACAAATATTTGTATGGCCTACAGATAGTTGTTCCGGGTCTGGCTGTTTGTGTATGTGAGTTTAAATCTTTGTAAACGCACCCACGGTACAGGAGAAATTCCTAGTGTGGGGCAAAGTATTTAAAAAAAAAGTATTGTGTGGTTTTATGAAACCACGGTAAAAGTGAAACTTTTTTTCACACTATAGACATTTAACTTAGAATTTTTGGAATAATATTCTATTAGCGGAATAAAACGTATAAAACGCGGAGTAGGGATAAAGTGAAAGGCGTTCTGACGAGCGCCTTTCACTCTATCCCTACTCCGCGGCCGAGCGTCACGCGACATGCAACACACAGACGAAAAAGTTTGAGACTATGTAATAAAAGTTTCACTTTAAAAAACCAAGTTCCATAAAATAATACCTAATTCGTTTTCTCGATTTACGTTACGTTTACGTCGCGCGTTTGTGCTCAGGAAGGTTAATTAAATGATTTAAAATGACAGTCCGCAAAAAGCCCTACAATGTTATTTGCATTATCATTAATAGTCATGGATTTCTCACGCCATTGTTTGCAAAACAGAAGTAATTGTACGTGCGGATCTTAGAATACAAGTCTCTGTTATCTTTCTAGTATTAACTATTGAAAAATGTGATGGGGAAGGGAGGAATCGAATGTGACCAACAAAGTCATCATCTGCCTTGTCTTTTCCCAAACTATCTTGGAGTCGTCTTCCAGTGTGACCGGATGCAGCTGAGTACCAGTATTTTACATGGGGCGACTGCCTATCTGACCTCCAGAATCCAGTAACTGGGTAATGCGATACCCCTTGGTAAGACTAGATGTCAGGTTTTTTGGCTTCTGACTACTCGTAGTGACTGTCAAAGATCTACAAATGACAGCTGGGACCAACAGCTTAACGTGCTTTCCGAGGCATGGAGGAATCTCAGTACTCGTATGTAATTATGGGACCAACGGATTTGATTCTTCAGTTTTTTTTTTTTTGATTAATGACAGCCGCACGGGTCGATCTTCACGGTTAAGCCGTGCTTGCCGAGGTCTGTCTGTGGATGGGTGACCATTATTACATACCGAGTTTCCTCCGTGTCTCGGAAAGCACGTTAAACCGTTGGTCCCGGATGTTATTTGTAGATCTTTGACAGTAGTCACGACTAGTCAGAAGCCGAAAGTCTGATATCCATTCTTAACAAGGTATCGTATTACCCAGTTTCTGGGTTGTGAAGGTCAGATAGGCAGTTGCATCATGTAAAATACTGATACTCAGCTGCGTCCGGTTAGACTGGAAGCCGACCCCAAAATAGTTGGGAAAAGGCTCGGCAGATGATAATGGGCTCAGATAATGCTACTACAGCTGAAATACATCCTTATATTTTTTTGTTAGCATTGCCGTTGTAATTATTCTAGCAGTTTTGAGACGTGACGTTAAAATAATTTTAATTAAGTAATATAAGTTTACGGAACTGTCCATTGTCTCTTCCAAAATCTCATAAACACCATTAATTATTATGATAATTATTTACGACTAGAAATAGATTTAATTGAAAAAAATAATTGAATACAATTTAAGTGATTATAATTTTAAAGCCGTTTGGAAAAAACGCATTTTTGTAATTTTATATCAAGGAAATAATATGTATGTGAGAAGATTTGTGACTTAAATTTAACGCAATTTAACATCTTTTGCAATTATTTTCAAACTGTTTTTTTAACTTTGTTTTTTCTTGATCAATTTTGAATTTTCCTATTTTTAACACAAGCACAACACTCGTACCAAAAGACCACGATTTTCAAAGACGTTAGAACCAAACACTAGATCGTATGAATACTGAGCTGAACGACACCAGTCACGCTATTGTCACACGTAATTGCAAACACACACTGCCATGTCCGAAGCTTTAATAGTGTTGTACTTGTAATAGATATTAGTCGCATATTATTCGACTCATCAGGGATATTTTACGAACTTTTTTGTTCTATCATGCTATTATATCTGGCTGGTGACTGCTATGTGACCTCCCGAATTAGATTGGTTTTATCGCTCAAAAGTACAGACACCAGTCGAAA
Organism: Cerastis leucographa; assembly: GCA_963082945.1. Lineage (NCBI taxonomy): Eukaryota > Metazoa > Arthropoda > Insecta > Lepidoptera > Noctuidae > Cerastis > Cerastis leucographa. The sequence goes on along the minus strand of OY720381.1, from coordinate 20,403,869 downwards.
CTGTCAAATTTTCCCAGAATCAGAATCAGAATGCTTTATTTGTAAACCAGTCAACCTTGAACCTAATTCTTTAACGATAAAGTTGAAAATCTATTAAAGAAATTTGACAGACTGTTGTAACTTGATGTGCTGGCGTTGTCTAGGTACGTTACTGTTAGACTGCGTCATCCCACCGCTGGGCAATAGCCTGTCGCCTTCCGATTTACTCGATCTGGGGCTAATGTTGTCTCACATATTTGTAATTCTTAAAATGAATTATTTGCAATTCTTAAAATGAATGATTTGTAATTCTTAAAATGAATGATGTAACCAAGATTTTGTAAAACATTTTGATTAAAAAAGAGTGTCCATGGAGTTTCTTGCCCATTTTTCTCCATAGAGATCTAGCTTTGGAATTGGCAACTACGGTACTTTCACTAGTTATTATGCCTTGTGACTGTGACTGTAGCTTCGCGTTTTGTTTGTATTTTGTTTTTCAAAAGTGCCTGTAATGGTCTCATTGAAATAAATGTTTGAGTTTGTTATTGAATGGTCGTCCCGCCATCTCCTAAGAGTCTGTTTCCACCAAGCGGAAAATCCTTTTGCACTTTTTTGATGTCACTGAATAAAGGACTGTATCAGTATTAGCTTTGAGTATAAAACTCGACGCAGACAGTAAGTCTCCTCGCGCGTGCTCCAAAATGCGCGAGCGCCCAATTTTATACTCAAAGGTAATACTGCAACCGTCCTTTATTCACTGTCATCAAAAGGTCTAAAGTGTAAAGGTCCTTCTGGCTGCGTTAGGGCTTAAAATGGTAGAAACAAATTATTGCCCCAATCATACGCAGTGTTATTGGGTAAATATTAAAGTGTATTTTGAAAATCTGCTCGATTTTATTGCTTTGACTTTTTTTTACTTTTGTTTGTTTTACGCTACATATGATAAGATAAATTAAAAAAAAATGGAGAATGCATGAATGGAGGCTGGAGAATGAAGAGAATATTTTTTTTTGAATTGCGTTTTTTGGAGTAATTCACAGTGGGTAAATAGGTACCGCAATATCCGGAAAATATAAGAGAAAAAAATTAGGAAAGTTTATATCTTCCTCAGTTTTCTAATATGTCTAATTGATGATTCTCCATAACATCACGCCTGGAATCCTGTAAGGGTTAGGTAGAGGTGTATCTAAATAGTACGCCGACAGTTCGCCAGTTTTGTATAAGTCCTATATAATAAGGGGCGAGCCTATTTCCTATTTTCTAACTTTAGTACATCCCTAATCATAACGATCTTAGACACGCTAAATATGCCTCAAGGAGTAGGAAGGTTACAAATACAACAAATTAAAATTAACCTTTAAAAATCCAAAAATACCCATGGGCATATTTTGTCATTTAGATAAGAAAATAATGTGATACATACAAAGTAGTTATAAACTATCGTAATTTTGATATGAACGAAAGCGTTCTTGTAATGTACTGAAATAATGTGAATAAATAATGTTGTAGCTTTTACCTTGATTGAATTATGTGGCACAATGGTAGGTACATGACTTAGTGATTGTCTGAGCTCCGGGTTTTTTTATCATCATAGCACCACGCCTTGTAATCTCGAAAGGGTTCGACAGAGGTGTACCTAAAAGCACACCCACATTTCGCCAGTTACGTTAAAGTCTCATGAAATGGGGGCGAGCCTATTCCCATCAAACGGGCACATCTCCTCCTCGCCGTGGTACTGAGAAATTCCTGATGGAAAATTACAGTGACGCTTTGACTGAGCCGGGAATCGAATCCAAGACCTCATGCTCAGGCGCACCTGATTGTTTTGAAGAACATCGCCAATAAGGTCAGTACCTATATGACTGTACGTATTAACCTTTAGCTTGGGCGTCCCAACTAATTATCGTATTTTAACACAGGTTATGAAGTCTGTAACAGCTCCCTTATTATTTTGAAAAATAAACAAGATAATTGATCTAAGTTTTTAAACTGACATGGTCACTAAAACTATCAATAACACTTGTAAATATCCCGTGATATTTACCATGTTTATTATTAATAATAAATCAAATAAACTATTTATCACCAGACTGTATCTCATGAACCGTGATAGTTAGCCAGTTGAAATTTCTAAAGATTATGTATTTCTGTTGATGCTACAACATACTATACACAAAAAGGTGATTTTTGTTCATTTTTATAAATATTGGTACGGAAACCTTCATGTGCGAGTCCGACTGGCACTTGGCCGGTTTTCTACAAACGGTTTCAGGAAAGTAGCAAATGGTTCAGTGAATACACTCAACTTCCTGCATGTTTTTTTAACTCAAATAAGAATATTAAAAAAAAAATGCTCAAGATTAGGATGATAAATAATAAAATATCTACTAGGTTGGAAGAATATTTCTTTTTTCTATGTGTGTACTTGACGACTACAATAGCTTATAAAGCAAAGGAGTGGAATTCTCTGCCTGCGTCTGTGTGTGTTCTGTACGTCTACCATGAGTTTTAACAATCTATACTCGCTAGCGTCCGTAGTTAAAAAAATGTAGGAAAACTGTTACAGCGCCTCTAGCGGATAGTTGGGTACTAAAATGCGCAGTATGAGTCACTATAGTTATCTATCCAACGTCACCGTGTGGTAAACTATACTACAGCGACTGCAAGTTTGGGCTTCTTTTGCTTAGAATTTGGTAGTAAGCACCAACACAGCTCATGGTACATGGTACCATTGAAAAAGCTAACTGTAGTATTTGCGTATTGACGGAACTATTGCAGTTACGTCAAGCGATCTAACTTTGACAACTCATGGTAGACGTACTGAACGCTTACAAACCTAAGTAATCTCTTCAAAGTTAGAGTGAACAGGCTTCTTCTGGGTAAGCTCGTACCATCGTCGACTTTGTCTCTGTTGTCTCTGACTTAGACTAGAGTCAAGAACAAACCCACCGCAAATAAAAAACTTACTATTCTCTTCTATTAAATATTCTACATGAAGTGACTGACTATTTTACCTCCTGAACTGGGTAATACCTACCGTGCCATATTAAATATTTCTCTTACATTATAATAAAATTAACATTGACAATACATGAAACAAATTATAAATGTTACGTCCAAAATAGACATAAGTATTGTCATTAAAGTACCAAATATTACCCAAATGACAAAATTGCCCAATCAGCCACGGATCAAATGACAACGAGATTACTTCCTGTAATATTTATTTTATGACAAAAAATATTAGCATATTACACTTATATATGATTTTAAATGAACATGGAAGTATATATAAACCAGCAATACCGTATCGATAAATCATCAACCCTTCAATCAGGGTTCGTAATTGTACCGTAGCTTTAAACCACTGAAAGATCTTTTAAAAAAATGGAAGGCAACTAAAGATAAATATGAACAATTCCAGAAGGTTTAGGCAGCGGTTTACCTATAGTAAATACAGATAATATCCACATGTCGGCAGTTGTTTATATCCCATGTAATAGAGGCGAGCCTATTGCAATCAATAGGGCACAACATCTGACTGCGGGCTTCTACTGAAAAAAACTTCTAGAAACACCCAGCCTAGCATCGAGCCTGGGACTATATGCTCAGCTCTTGCGCCACAAGACCAAAATGATTGAATTTATGAATGTTAATGAATGTAGAGGGAAAGGAAGACCAAAGAAAAGATAATAATAATAGAACATTATGGTACTAGTGTGTAATGTTGGTGATTACCGCTGAGGCGCCATTGAGACCCGAGCCGTTAGGTGAGGGTCTTAAGAGAGCCGAGGACGGTAATCACCAATACACACGTGTATCATACGACTTTATTCAACACACTTGTGAATAAAATAACAATAAAAAGTCATTTTATTTAGTAGATAATAGATATTTTTCATTGGAGTTTTCAGGTAGTCCATAACGTTAAGGGCTTCACATATTATTATCGGGTTTATATCGGGCGGTGTACAACATAAATCATTTTCTTCGTAACTAGTACCTACTTGTAGACATTTTAATTAATAAATAACTATGATTTCAACAGTGAAAACGAGTTGTGAAAAATGTTTCGCTATGGCGGGAAAAATTAATCAGTTTTCCTATGCGCGCGCATTGCGATAAGCCACAGACTAAAAGGGATGAGGTTTTTTTTATTTTCCACGCATAGGGTTTGCGCTTATTCTGCCACGTACAAAATGGGGAATTTAATGTTTTCTTTTATTACAGAGAAAACAAAAGTTGAGTGTTGAGTGAAAGTTTTTTTTATTAAACACGTACGAGTTAAAATATCTATTTAAAGAAGTTGTATGAAATGAGCAAGCAATAGGAACATTAATTTATTTGTTCTATTGAACACGATCTTATATTTGAATAACAACTTTTTTAAGAACAAAACACCTCAACCAATAAAATTAAAAAAAAAAATACTATGAAAAAGTCCGAGTTTGATTATGGGTGTCATTCTGTGCCTAATTGCGGTGACCATAGAGCCACTTTATGAGCAAGTGTGTTGAAATAGTATATTGTGTATTAAGGGCGGTAAGTAAGGAATTACGATCGAGGCTCTAGTAGAAGCCCGAAGTCGAAGACTGAGGGCTTTCTGAGTCGAGGTTCGTAATTCCCGTACCGCCCTTGAAACATACAATGTTTTTCATCACATTTGCGAGTTAATAGTTATGAATATACACATACAAGTCAGCACATATTATTACGAAATACGTGAACTGATTTGCGGATGGCGGGCTGTTTGCCCACACCACAGATTATACAAATGTTTTGTTCAGAAACGTTAAAGGCAAATACTTACCTAGGTATACAGCCATGACGGAGTATAAAAAAAAAAAACGACGTTTTGATACAAAAAACTATCGATCATTTAGATTTTAGAACATTAGTTGAGTAATTAAATAACATGTAGCGAGATTAAATGAAATTCCTGTTCAAATAACATTTTAAGTCAATTTTTCAATTGCGTTTCACTGTTTACGTGCATGTGTGATGAAAAATTTATTTTCATCACACTTGCTCGTAAACAGTGTCATAACATACAGGTTAACTTGGCTGCAATGCCCCATATAAAACCCTAGGGCGGTAAGTATTTTTTTTTTTTTAATTTTCATCACACTTGCACGTAAACAGTGTCATAACATACAGGTGAACTTGGCTGTAATGCCCCATATAAAACCCTAGGGCGGTAAGTAATTTTTTTTTAATTTACAGCACCGCTTGACAGCACACAGGTCATGCAAGTTCATCAAGCAAGGAGTTTACACGCAATTGAAAAATTGTCTTACTAAACAGGAATTTCATTCAATCTCGCTACATGTTATTTAACTACTCAACTAATGTTCTAAAATCTAAATAATCGATAGTTTTTTGTATCCAAACGTCGAAATTTTTATTTTTTTACACTCCGTCATGGCTGTATATACCTAGGTAAGTATTTTGCCTTTAAATTTTCAGAACAAAACATTTGTATAATCTGTGGTGTGGGCAAACAGCCCGCCATCCGCAAATCAGTTCACGTATTTCGTAATAATATGTGTGCTGACTTGCGTATATTCATAATTATTAACTCGCAAGTGTGATGAAAAACATTGTATGTTTCACGGGCGGTACGGGAATTACGAACCTCGACTCAGAAAGCCCTCAGTCTTCGACTTCGGGCTTCTACTAGAGCCTCGATCGTAATTCCTTACTTACCGCCCTTAATACACAATATACTATTTCATCCCATCTATTCGAAAAGGACGACTTGGTTCGCCTTTAAGTGCACCCAAATGTAGTGTTTTCTATAAGGAACTTTTAGCGGGCAGTAATGAGTTTTTATTCCTCTTTATTTCAAAAAGTGCGCCGCAAAGATAATTGCGGCGCACTTTTTGAATTTGGGACATCTTAGTGTTCAGCGCCAAAGAAATCGAACGCAAATGTTGTTTGAATAAAGACTGGCTGGTACGACGGCCCATAGCCGCGCCAGCTGAATAACAATTCATAATTGCGAAAATGTCTCAAATTAATGTTAATATAAGTTTTTAATTGTTTTATTATTAGATACCATTTAATTTCAATTTAGTTGTATCTATGTTTTATTTAATAATAATATTACAATAGAATGCGAAGCGCCTGTTTTCTCATAGTGGGTGATGAAAAGCAGAGCGTATCACTCGGGCGAAAATATATTTTTGGCTCGGGCAACGTACTTTGAATCCCTCGCTATGTTCAGGATTCTACTCTAGAATCCCTCACTTCGCTCTGGATTCAAAAAAGTGCCCCCACCGTAAAAATATTATTTACTCCCTTATGATACAATCTACTATTTCTCATGACAAACATTACAGGAATTATTGGATCTAAGACACAGGTAAACATTTGTGAGAGACTGGTGTCCGAAATAGGCATACAATACCTGTGTTACGGGTCACCAGGCCCCCCAAGACTTACAGGTTTAAAACAAAAATAGATTAATAGATAAACAACTACTCAAAAGTGGTGAATTTAACTTAAAAACAAAAAAAACTGAATGTTGTAAACAACAAGAAATAAAATAAAATAATAAAAATACTAATTAAAAATAGTTACACTGGACGACATATATTATGTGTGATTTGTGCATGAGATAGTGAGTATTTGTGTATGAGATAGTTTATGTTTGTGTACGTGTAGTATCTAATAGATGTTTATCGGATTGGAATCCAAAGACTCTCAGTTGCCTGATAAAGTTTTCAACCATTTACAGACTGTTAATTTACAAACTGGTCTCCGCAGTGGGTAAATTGCAAGTGTAGTGTTGATTTTGTTATACAAATATCCCCCAAGAAAACAGAAAAATCTTTGGGAGAGGACAGTACGGCAAAAACTTGAAGGACAGACATAACCCTTCCTACGTTTATCTTTCTTAAGATTGGGGTCGAGATTAAGATAGATGGATTTTTTAAGGAATAATATGAAAGAAAAAGGAGTAAATGTTGCCGTGACGTAACAGGGGAGAATAGAAGAAAAACATGTGTTGCGCGAACCGCAGAATGGGACAAGAGCAGGAAGCTGATGATGATTTGCGCCACTGCTGCACCAATTCAGTATGGCAGAAAAATGCATTCCGTTGTGTGAAAAGGAATACTTTTAATCATGTTAGCATGTTTCTAGCATGCCATTTTCAATGCCAACCGATCGATAGTTTACCGTGCAGTGGGTAAGTAATTAAAACACTACCTAGCTACGTGTTTAATTATTCTAACGGTAGTTCTGCTGTAATTTAAATATGAAAACTCATCGTATCGTCATTAAATTAGCAATGGCTGAATTATTGAATGTAATTTAAAATCATGCTTGTAATCTCCGATGCGTTAGGCAGAGGTGTAGAGTATTATCATCCACCATTTTGCTACAGTCCATATTAAATATTATAAATGCGAAAGTCACTCTGTTTGTTTGTTACCTTTTCACGACTAAACGGCTGATCGGATCTTAATGAAATTTGGCTAGAAGATAGATTTCAACCAGGGGAAGGACATAGGCTATATATCATCACGCTACGACTGCAGTCGCTTCATGTAAATTACTGGTACTCAGCTGCATCCGGTTAGACTGGAAGCCGACCCCAAGATAGTTTGGGAAAAGGCTAGGTAAATGATTTACGTCTTTTGTGATAACCTCCTGAATTTTGACGAGGATGCAAAACAACACCTTGTATAACCGGGGATATAAATCCGTACCGCGGGCTGCTACAAAGAAAATCCGCTACAACCAGGAATCGATCACAGGACTTTATATTCAGCTGTAGCATTTGTGACCACAATTCCAACGAAGCAGCCAGTTTACTTTATTATTTCATGTTTTTAATAGCGTGAGTTTAATAATTTAACGTATTCGTGATTGACATAGTTTTTCAAGCTACGCTCACCATGAAATTGCATTTCAATCAGATTACTACCTTAATTGCCTTAATATATTGATTAGAACTGTAATGTCAAGGTAATGTCCATCATTGTTTCAGAGCCATTTATTGCTTTGGTTCGAAGCTTTATTATTTTTGGTCCTAAGGGACGCATTTGGTCGCAATAATTTTTGGTGCTATGAGGCGATTAAGGTTGAATAAAAGAATTGGCTCAGGGTTGTGAATTAGGAAAATCCCTGTGGAAGTTTAATGGTTGCATTCACAGAACACGGAGACATATCGGCTGCGTCTGCTAGAAGCGGCATTGTTAACACTTTCACATAACGTACCATCATTTATTTCAGGCAACAATGGCCCATAGAGGAGCTCGTGGCTAAATAATAACAGCCGCCCGGGTCGATCTTTAAGGTTAAGCCGTGCTTGCCGAGGTTGGTCCGTGGATGGGTGACCATAATTACATACCGAGTTTCCTCCGTGCCTCGGAAAGCACGTTAAGCCGTTGGTCCCGGCTGTCGTTTGTAGATCTTTGACAGTCGTTACGAGTAGTCAGAAGCCAAAAAGTCTGACATCCAGTCTTATCAAGGGGTATTGTTTTACCCAGTTACTGGGTTGTGGAGGTCAGATAGTTTTTTTTTTTTTTTTTGAATGGCTTCTCGCAGTTCAACCTATGAGGTTGTCGTCTGCTTAACCGGACTATCCTGTGGGTGCCTTTAGAGTAAGGCCTCCAGCCAGGGCATAAAAACTTACAAACTAAGCGACTGCACGCTAAGGGCACCCCCTGTGGGGTACGAACCTCGGCTTAGGGCGTCGCTGGGGGAGGACTGCATGGGGACAGGCTGGATCTGAATGGTATCATTATTTAGGGGCTGATTTAAAACTACTGGCACAGCATCGTGGGCTGGCTCGAGCGAGGGTCGGGGAGGGCATGGACCGAGACGTCGCGACGGACCTCGACGGCGAGGTCGGAAAGACGGCGGTTTGAGTCGGAACTTTTTAAGAGTGCTAGTCTCTTTGCTACTCTCCTGGAGGAGGGTGATAGCATCATCTGGAGTGACAAGGGTATGCCTAGGACGGCGTACTGTACTAATGCGCGAGGGTTCGTAACTGGCGGCCGCTGCGATCAGGGGATTACGGTGTTTAATGGCGTTATCGAAGAAACGCTTCGAAAGACGTTTCATAAACTGAAGGACGGTGGGCATTCTAAGGTCTATGTGTAGACGGTCATTACGGACATAAAAAGGGGCTCCCGTGACTCTACGTAAGAACCGGTTCTGCAAAATTTGCATCCTATGGATGTACTTAGGCTTGGTGTGAGCGTACACGACGCAAGCGTACGTCATAATGGGGCGGATCACCGCGGTATAAAGGCGCAACTTGCACTTGAGTGACAACTTGCTTTTTGCCGAAATCATGAAATGAAGCCTACCCATAGCAAACGCAGCTCGGTCGCGAGCTGCTTTGATGTGCGCCGCGAAAGACAAGTGGTTGTCAAGTATGACTCCTAAGTACTTGGCTTGCTTCTCCCAAGGGATAGGCTTACCGTACATAGTTAACGGGCTAAGCGCGGGTGGCTTAATTTTACGCTGTTTAGAGAAAAGAACTGCCTGGCTCTTGTCGGGGTTCACCTCGATTCTCCATTTCCGGAACCAAGCGCCTAAGACGTTGGCTGAGGTTTGGAGGGTGCTATAGATAGCGTCGTGACTGCGGCCAGTGTAATAAATGACCGTGTCGTCCGCGAACAGGGCTAGGAGGTCAGATAGGCAGTCGCTTCATGTAAAATACTGGTACTCAGCTGCATCCGGTTAGACTGGAAGCCGACCCGAAGATAGTTTGGGAAAAGGCTAGGCAGATGATGAATGGCCCATAGATATTATACAGGCTGACTTTGAATAAATGCGACAAAAAGAAATGGGAGCTTCAGTTACAGTAACATAGTAATTATAAACTGTTTTTTCTACAATCTAAATTGTTAAAAAAAAATACGTGATTATCGCTTTAAAATGGTCCATTGATGTTATTATCTTTATTTAAGTACGAATTATCGGTACTCCAGCAAAATAAATTAATATGCAAAATAAATAAGAAAAAATATTATTAATAATCGTGCCCACTACGCGAAAACGGTAGTACGCGAAATTCTTTGATACTTTAATTATTTTAACGTTTTTCGTAACACTGTTAGATTCTTTTTTAATTTTACATTTGATATGTTCTAAATTTTGTTGACAACACGTATTATTGTATATTTAAATTTGTCGCATCTGTTCAATTTCACCCTGTATACAATATGTAAAACAAACTCTGTCCGATCTGAAAGGGACATTTAGGTATACCTATGACATTACCAAGTAAAATAAGCAATAAAAATTATTTATGAAAGTGAACATATTAATGAATTTAAAAACTTATGTTTGTGCCCAAATTACATAAAATTGCATTTCCCTAAAATCTAACAAACTTTTAAAACGTGACCTCTGAAGTGACGGAACACCACGTCCTGAGGCCAAAAGTCACTTTACATGTGAACCAAGCATGTCACCATTTACTTGCGACAAATGAGGAGAAAAGAAACTGATGGCTTTGAAGGCGTTCGGTGACGAATGTTATGCGTTTAAAGCACTTTCGAAGCCACAAATTTTACTAGAACTGCGTATTCTATCATTAAAATATTCTTACTGTCATGTCATGAAGTAACTTCATCGCTGTGCTGTAGTAATAAAAAGCACTAGTATGAAGATTAAGATCCCATCTATAACAATATACTTAATGTTGGAAATTAGGCTCCGTAAGACTTAGGAGGAATTAACAAACTTCCAAAATACAGGTATTCCTTGTCTATTTGTGGTTCTAAGGTCTCAACTAAATATACATTTTACCTAAACACAATAATTTTGTTCACAGATTTACCATGTATATATACCTATCTATAATTCCAGTCTCTCTTGGGTATAATTTGAAATTATTGGATCGATAAACATTTATTGATTATAAATTAATTTATATTTTAGAAATTGCCGGTGATTTGTTGCTGTGATGATTATTTTCATGAAATAAATCAGATTTCTGATAATGTTGATTCGATAGTCAAAAAACATAATTCTTATACCTACATTTATTTTTGTTTGATAATATTATTGTAATTTGACTCTAGACAAGAACTTTAAGATTTTTTAGGTACACTTAGATTATAATAAATAATTTTAATTGCATATCAAATGGAAGGACTTTGATTTGATTACATCGCTCAAGCAAGTTTCTTAAGCAAATTATTTCCATTCCTTAGATCATTAATATCTTACTTTATCACACATAAAAGGTGCTAATTGAATAAATTACCGTTCGACACAATCATTGGAAGACGTCAGAAAATAACATAATGTTAATCTAAAGGAAAATTACATGGTTTATGAAGGTCAGTGATGAAGGATTGTAATTGTTATGGTTAAAGGAATAAGTCGTTTAACGGTGACATTAATTCTAAAAATAGATCATCGTCGTCATTCTCCTGCCCAGGGGGGTTACTATGACGCTTAAAACATTATTGTTCCATTCTTATTCCAGAGTGAAAAAGAGACGGAGCTATAAAGGTCGTCTGGCTCCATCTCTTTCCCAAACGTCATGGTACGCCACCTCAACCAAATTTAATTGTGGTTGGCGCAGCATGTCTTCTTCTTCCATACTTCTCTATTACTCTTCATCTTTTCAGTCACCTCCTTTCTTGCATATCATTCTTCACATACTCTATTCGTAATAGTAAAAGGAAGTACGTACAGTAATACTATAGGTTATAATCGTAAAATATACGTTGTAATATGAACAGTAGCAATTAGCCGTTCCCACTGTTGGCACACAGGCATCCTGCCTGCGAGAGGGAGTGGGCTTTAATCTACCAGGTGGGCCCAGTGTGGGTATGTTACAATAATTGCTTGTTCTAGGATATTCCTGGCCGGTATTCTCACGATCTTTAATATAAAAGTCAAACTCGAAATACATTAGAAAACGTATATCTTTGGCCTAACCTTTTCCCAGCTTTACTGGAGTCTTCTAGACTACGGAAGACGACAACTCACTCATACTTGGTAAGACTGGTTGTCAGATTTCAGGCTACTCTCAACGACTGTCAAAGATTTACGAATAGCAAAAGGAAAATTCCGGGAAATTGGAAACGCTTTTCCAATAGAAAAAAAACCGGCCATGTGCGAGTCGGACTCGCGCACCGAGGGTTCCGTATATAACAAAATTACTGAAGAGAATAAATAAAATTAAGTATGTGATGTAACTAAAAATTTAAGGTTTTCGGAATTTTTCCTTTACATGTGCTATAAAACATTGCTTCATGCCAAATTTCAAGATTCTAGGTCGACTGGAAGTACCCTTTAGGTTTTGATTCCCTTGCGAGTTTGAAATATGCGGTTTAAATTGATGTTTCTTTGTATTGCGTTGACATATAATTGGTTTTGTTACACCCTAAAGGTATTATAGACCTGAGCATTTGATATGAATTTCAATTTAATACCTCTTCGTGTTCATGAGGAAAGGGGTAGTAAGTTTAAAATTATTAAAAATATTTTTATTAAATGATGTAACTAAAAATTTACGGTTTTCGCAATTTTTACTTCATCTGTGCTATAAGACGTTGCTTTGTACCAAATTTCAAGATTCTGAGTTCACGGGAAGTACCCTGTAGGTTTTGGTTCCCTTGCGTGTGTCGAAAATTTGCCGCATAAACGGCTATCTTTTGATTGCGTTGGCTTAGAAGTTTGATTTTTTCACAGCTCCAGTAGATTTGTGTATTTGATATAAATTCCAGCTTGATACCTTTACGCGTTCCTGAGAAAGGGTCTTGACAGACAGACAGACGGACGGACAACAAAGTGATCCTATAAGGGTTCCGTTTTTTCCTTTCGAGGTCCGGAACCCTAAAAATGACACATTTATATCAAAATATTCTATGGCTAAAACGGAACCCTTATAAATTCGTTTTTTTTTTCTATGGATTGGAAATCCTCCCGCTCTGGGCGGAGCAGAAGAGAGTGTCAGACTTGTACTGACTAAAACCCATCCATGTTCCTTCTTAGCCCTTTGTGTTCTAGGGCCACGGTATCTCTTTCGAACAGTCTCGTAGCCCTGGCAGGCATGATGCCCTCTCGGACCTTCAAAATGTTTCGGAATATTATTGGAAACTGTGTAATGCAATTGGGGAGCTGAATATAAATAAGCGTCGTGGATTTCTTTTTTGAAAAAGTACGACTTCTTTGTATAGAGCGGGCAATAGCGAAGATTTTTTTCCATCTAAATAATCAAATCACGCCTAATACATTAGATTAAAACCACCGTTTAACATAAATCACAATTTATGAAGCATATAGAATTACAAAATTGATATTGAGACACGTGTACAAAGTACAGTTATAGCATAGCAATTCTGCATAATATTGTATCGCGTATAGAAGGACCAGTTAAGCTAGACCTGTGCTGGTATGAGACTTGGAGGACCAGGTAGGTTTGTAGATGTTGGGCGATCGACGAAGATTATTAACTCGGTCTTGTATAATACGAGCGTACAAAAAAGGGCTATTAATCTTCTAGAGTGTAACAGCTGTTTTGGCATGATACAGAGGCTGTCACCAAGTGTGTTGCAAGGCCGTTATTATTATTAGAATAGCCAATGTTGATGAATTTGTAAACAACGAGTCCAACATGTAACCTACCTATTAAATAGTTAAAGATTAGAAAAAACCGGCCAAGTGCGAGTCCGACTCGCGCACGAAGGGTTCCGTACCATTAAAAAAAACAGAATAAAATAAATATTTAAGGGGGACTCCCCTTAAATTGTGTTTTTTTTCTGTTTTTAGTGTTTTTTGTTATTGCGGCAACAGAAATACATAATCTGTAGAAATTTCAACTGGCACTATCACGGTACATGAGATACAGCCTGGTGACAGACGGACAGCGAAGTCACAGTAATATGGTCCCGTTTGACCATTTGGCTACGGCCCCAGCATTTAAGTTTTAACACATAATATAATCTAGCCATTCTCTACACTAGAGCAATCTCCAAAGAACATTAATAATATTATGAGCCTACCCATCATCGATACAAAGCCAGTAGCTCCCTCTATCTGCAGTCCAAAAAATCACGTGCTTTCGAAAATTCGAACCACAAAGGAAAGTATTATGATTACAATGACGCCATCACAAGGAAAAGTGTATTACCATAGAAATTTCTCTCAACCGGATTTAGGATGCGCGGTCACGGTCGTATATCACTTGCAACGAGTTAGTCATGGTGAAGTAAGATTGAGCGCACACTTGCGATTTGTGGGCAAAAAGACTACGACTTTAAACTCCATTAAACTAAATTAAGCACAATAGTCTCAGACTAGTACCCCGGCCCCAGGGACGGGAAACGAAAAAGACGTCGCCAACAAAAGGGCTTTATATCTTTTATTTATTAAAGTGAAACTTTTATTACATCGTCTCAAGCTTTTTCGTCTGTGTGTTGCATGTCGCGTGACGGTCGGCCGCAGAGTAGGGATAAAGTGAAAGGCGCTCGTCAGAGTGCCTTTCACTTTATTCCTACTCCGTGCTATAGTGTGAAAAAAGGTTCCACTTTTACCGTGTTTTTTTTCTTACATATTAACTACATTTTTACAAAATCGTATTAAAAAAACATTTAAAAATATTACTATCAACCCAGTATACCCCTTAGTAAGACTGGATGTCAGACTTTTTGACTTCTGACTACTCGTAACGACTAGCGTACTCGTAGCGAGGAGCTCGTGGCTAAATATTAATAGCCGCCCGGGTCGATCTTTAAGGTTAAGCCGTGCTTGCCGAGGTTGGCCCGTGGATAGGTGACCATAATTACATACCGAGTTTCCTCCGTGCCTCGGAAAGCACGTTAAGCCGTTGGTCCCGGCTGTCATTTGTAGATCTTTGACAGTCGTTACGAGTAGTCAGAAGCCAAAAAATCTGACATCCAGTCTTACCAAGGGGTATCGTATTACCCAGTTACTGGGTTGTGGAGGTCAGATAGGCAGTCGCTTCATGTAAAATACTGGTACTCAGCTGCATCCGGTTAGACTGGAAGCCGACCCCAAGATAGTTTGGGAAAAGGCTAGGCAGATGATGACTACTCGTAACGACTGTCAAAGATCTACAAATGACAGCCGGGACCAACGTCTTAACGTGCTTTCCAAGGCACGGAGGAAACTCGTTATGTAATTATGGTCACCCATCCACGGACCAACTTCGGCAAGCACGGCTTAACCTTAAAGATCGACCCGTGCGGCGTTAATATTTAGCCACGAGCTCCTCCTAAAGTTGATACCTACATTTAGTCATTAATTAGTTATATATGTGGCTACACAAAAACAAAAGCAATTCACACGCAGAAAAAGTAAAGTACAAAGGTTACGCGGGTAAACATTAAGAAACAAAAAACTCATTCTTAAAATAACAAGTAATTAAATATTATTCTTAAAGGCGATTAGCAGACAGGCAAAGGTTGATGAAAAGACGTGAGACGATAAAATGTATCCTATTTAGGGTTCCGTACCCAAAGGGTCAAACGGGACCCTATAAAAAAAAAAAAAAAACCTCCGTTCGTCTGTCCATCTGTCATCAGGCAGTATCTCATGAACCGTGATAGATAGCCAGTTGATTGCCAGTTCTTTTGGCGCTATAGCAACTAAAAACAGAATAAAATAAATATTAGAGGCGGCTCCTATACAAAAAGTGATTTTTTTTGCTCGTTTTTATAAACAATGGTACGGAACCCTTCGTGCGCGAGTCCGACTCGCACTTGGCCGGTTTTTTTATCAAAAATGCCAAATGATTTTGTATTCTCCAATCAATCTTTAATATCAAACGACACATCGCTATTCTTTATTGAAATACAGATCGGATACAAAAAATAGCCATGGATTTGTATTTTAATTAATCACAGAAGAACTAGTTAGGTTAGGTTAGGAACCACCCACTTTCCAGCGGGCGATAGATCGGGGAGTCTATCGCTGTGGCATTGCACGGCCCTCGCGAGCGTTGGCGATGTCTCAGGTGAGCCCGGACATCGCCAAAGGAGTTGGTGGGCGGAGGCGGGCTGCGCTGGATGGGTCGCGAATGTCATGCGTAGCAGTTCTCGTGGCCCATCCACTAAGGCGACAGTAGGCTCACGGTGGTGTTTTTTAGTGGGTGCAAGCCCCACATAACCAAACCGTCTCCCCGGACGGCGCGGTATGCGTTAGGCATTTTACACCAATTAATAAAAAAAAAAGGACCCACCCACTTTAAATAGAAAAATATACTTGCTGCTTGAGTATATAGCCTCTTTTACTTGGTCGGACCATCGTGTTGGCGACCGGCCTCGTGCTCTCTTAACTTTGGTATTGCCAACAATGACCAGCTTTTCAAGGATGCTATCTCCCCTTCGTATTATGAGGCCGAAATATGTCAAGATACGCTGTAGGCAAACTGTAGACACTCGAGCCTTGATATCGAGTTGTGAAAGGAAAGACACATTTGTTTGGCTGTCCAGGGAATTCGGAGCATCCGCTTCCAGCACCACATTTCCAACGCGTCTATCCTCTGTCTTAATCTTGCTCGGATTGTCCACGTCTCAACTCCATAGAGGAAAATTTGGAAAACTAGTGCTCTGACCAAACGGGCCATCGTTTTGTAGCTTATACCACGATTTTTCCAGATGTTCTGGAGGCGAATACCCATGGCTAAAGATGCGATGAGACATCGCATATTTAGCCATGGCTATTCGCTGTTTTATTCCTAGTACGCAGCTACCTTCATTGTTGATATTAGAGCCCAGATAAACAAAACTGTCCACAGTATCGATGCCTTGGATGTGATTGGCCCCCGATAGGTTTCCCGCACGATCTATCACCATAAGTTTGGTTTTCTGCCTATTTACTGTAAGCCCCAATTTGCCACTTTCCACCTCCAATCTGCGTAGTACCTCCGTCATGTCGCCAAATGTTGTAGCAATGAGAACGATGTCGTCAGCGTACTTCAGATTGGAAATGCGCTTTTCCTTTGACAAGGTACTTTGAATGAGATTTAGGTTAAGCCATATGTAATTCTAATTTCAAAGGCACTATATACAGGTTGGAAGGGATATCGACGTGGAATTGGTTACCACGTGTTTATTAGGTACAGTCAATAAAATAGTTAGGTATACTCCGTGTAAATCACCTCATCACGAAGCGGTCAACCAAGCATTCTGTACATGAAACTAAGTAACTCTACGCAAAAATTATTGCTGGGAAACGACTTTTTTTTGGGGGCTGTAAAATCATGTTTTGGTGTAGAACTCAATGTAACGCACTCAAAATATTGTGCTAATGGACGGATTGAATAGTACGGGGGTCGTGGAGGTGTTTAAAGTAAAAATCCTACATTAAAAACTTAAAGTATTTAAAAAAATACTTGTCAAAAAGTTGGAACTTTGACCCCTAATATATCTCCGTAACTAGAAGGTTCCCAGGTATGGTGTAGAACAAAAAAAAAATGATCGCAATGACAGCAAGAACCAGTGCCTTTCGGCTTCGTTAAGAGGTGTTTTACACCCTTTATAGTCAAAAAAATCTGTCCACTACTATTACAATATTCATTAATATTTCGTCTTTAATAACATTTAAAACATAAGACTAGGACACCAGTCTTATAAAATCGATATTTAGTTTTCGAAATATAAGCGAATATTTTAATAGTAGTGGATGGATTTTTTTGCCTGCATATCTAACTATTTTGTTGATTGTACATTATTCTGTACCACCCCAAATGGGCAAACCCAATAACATTGCTCGTCCGCGTCCTGAGAATTGAACCCAGGGCCTCACTTTTAGCAGCGCTTACGAGTTGCGAATAATAGACCAACTAGGCAATTTGAACATAACATAACATCACGCCTGTAATCCCCGAGGGTTAGGCAGAGGTGTACCTAATAGTACACCCACATTTTGCCAGTTAAGTCCCATGTAGCAGGGGACGAGCCTATTGCCATCAACAGCGCACAAATACAGACTCCGTGGCTACTAAGAAATTCCTGATGAATAAAACCAATAACGCATTGCCCGACACACACTCGACCAGCGAGCAGTTTGAATTGTCTACAATGTGCGCCTAAAGTAACATAGGTTTAGCTACTCATTAGATATTCAAGGCACAGCACAGTATTCCTCGATCAGCAAATGTTTCCATTATTTATTAGTGTAACGGTGTGCTTGTCTTACGTTCGTGCACACTTGCGACTAATGTGTCGCCTATTAGCTCGCGTTTAATAAATACATCAAACATAAAATCATGCCTTTTTCCCTTGAACCCTCATCGTACTAACATACTCCTTTTGCCCCGTCCACGTTTACCTGGTCATACACGCATGACAGTTGCGAGTATTACACACCTGACCTTTGTGAATAACCTCACTAATAAGTTGCATGTCCTTCTAGGGCGTTCCCTCGCGCGTTTAATCTATGTTTTTTTTGATTGAATGACTCTTGAAGTACCCTGATATCTAAATACTTAATACTACTAAACAGATTTTTGGCACCACTTGTAGTAAGCAAGGTAATAGGTATTGTTAACATTTTGTACTTAGGTTTGCTGTTCAAATTAAATAGCATTAAAAGCTCTTCTTAGATCATTACACACGCGCCCTGCAGTTTTGAGTATAGAAACTTGACACATAATGAACTCTGATATTTTAAATAAATCTTATTTGGGTTGGATAAGTTGGAGGAGCTCGTGGCTAAATGGTGAAAACCCAAAACGTTTTTTTTGTGCCTCGGAAAGTACGTTAAGCCGTTGGTCCCGATTGTCATTAATATATCTTTGAAAGTCGTAACAGGTAGTCAGTGGCCCGAAAGTCTGACAAACAGTCTTACTTACCACGTCCATGTATCATTATCATGTTGATTCTGAGGAAGTCTCCACTTTCACCTACAACGTTTTTTCTAATTACAAAATGTGACTAATCGTAGACATGACCAGTCGGGCAGTCGCAAGTCTGCCCCGAAACCATTACACCAGTACATTAGGCCGAGCACATACATAAGCTAAAGCCCCGAAGGCTATCCCTATCAGGTGTTATGACAGTAAAAATCAATTATACTATATGTGGGTGATTTGTATACAGTTGTAATGAGTAGATAAAAGTGTCCTATAAAACCGAGAGTGAACAGTGCGCCTTGTTTTGTGAAAAAATTACGAAGCACTAACGATGTTTAGTTTGCAAATCGTTTTAGTTTTTGCGCTCAGTTTTTTGAGTTCAGGTGAGTGAGTTTTATAATATTGTTCGTGTAATCTAGGTTTTATATAGTGGCTCGGTCATACATAGTTTTAGGTAACATGATTATTAATTAATATAATTCCATTACAATAAGCTATACCTCGGTATTGCAGAAAGCACGTTTAGCCGTTGGCTGTATAGCTTCCATTCGTATATCTTTGGCGTAATAGGTACTGAGAAGCCCCAGAATCTTATAACCATTATTTCCAAGAGGCAACGGGTTACCCAGTAGTAACTGGATTATGTAGGTCAGATACGCAGTGGCTCCATGAAAAGCCCATTAATCATCTGCATTCATAAATGGTCGAAAAACGCTAGGTTAGGTTACGATCGTCATTGACATTGTAAAAACATTCATCCTGTGCGTTATTTTCTACTTTTCTTTGTCTTCTGAAATGTAATACACAACGGATTCTTCCTATTTCAGTGTCACCATTCGGCTTCAACTTCGACTTCCCCCATGTTCCCACAGTGGAAGACCTCCTGTACGGTCCAACGCCATTCGATGACAGGATCGTAGGAGGCAAACCCGCGAACATAGAGGACCATCCGTACCAGGTGTCCTTTGTCGTGAACAACTCCTTTTTTTGCGGAGGGTTCATTGTCAGCGAGAATTATATACTGACGGCGGCACATTGTGCGCAGAAGTAAGTAACTATCATAATTATAAATAAAATTTATTTTCTCATTACAAACAGTGAACAGGAATTATTTAAGCTAAGACACAGGTAAACATTTGTGAGCGACTGGTACCCGAAATAGCCATACAATACCTGTGTTACGGGTCACCAGGCCCCCCAAGACATACAGATTTAAAACTAAATTAAATGAATAGATAAACAACTACTTAAAACTGATGAATTAACTTAAAAACCAGGTACAGAATGTTGTGAACAACAAAATATTACAAATTAAATAAAAATATTAATTAAAATAAATTAAAAATAATTACTCATCAGTCTCAAGTATGGACGACATGCATGTGTGATTTGTGTATGAGATAGTGTGTGTTTGGGTATGTGCAGTATAGATGTGATCATATTATCACAATTACTGAAAAACGTTCGCTGCTAGTAATCGGTAGATCCTGAGTTTCCAGCGGATTTGTAAGTTCTTCAGTACATCATCATCCAAACATCATTACTGATCTTATCCTGTATCTCGGTTGTTACTAGTAGATTTTTGATAGTCATTACAATTAGTCAGAAGCTGTAACTCTGACATAAAGTCTTATCCAGGTGTATCGTATTTCCCAGTTACTGGGTTGTGGAGGTCAGAACGACAGTCGCTTCATGTAAAATACTGATACTCAGCTGCATCCGGTTAGACTGAAAGCCGACCCCAAAAAAAGTTTGGGAAAAGGCTAGGCAGGTGATGATGTTATTATTCCTGTGTTTTAGCCTGTAATCCCCGAAGGGTTAGGCAGAGCTGTTCCTTATAGTACACCCACATTTCAACAGTTATTTTTAAGTCTCATGTAATAGGAGGCGTGGCAAGATGTTTTAGTAACTTTTTAGACCTATGTATCCTGCTTATGAGTTTGAAGTTTCATTAAAATCGGTTCAGTTATTACAGAAAATAAGGACTTGAAAGTTTTCGCTCAAATGCTTTGAGCGTTCAATTTAAATATTTTTATTTTTGTATGAAAATCTGATGAACTAAAATATGACGATTTTTTAAAAGTCATAGAACAAAAGTTGTTAATTATTTTTTATTTTATTTTTTTTTAGTTCAAAAAAACGTTGCCCCACACTAGGAATTTCTCCTGTGTCGTGGGTGCCTTTACAAACATTTAATCTCACATACACAAATAGCCAGACCCGGAACAACTATCTGTAGGCCATACAAATATTTGTTCCGTGCGGGGATCGAACCCGCGACACGCAGCGCAGCAGTCGATCGCTCAACCACTGCGCCAACCGTGCCGTCATTATGATGTTAGTAACATAGTCCTGAGAGTTTGCAGGTGTTTTACAAATAACCCTGTATAGTATCTATTAAAATAATGTTTATGCGTTGATGTTCCATCCTGTATTGTCAGCACGCATTATTATCTATCAAATCAAAATCTGGGTAAAGCAAAGACAAAAGTTGATGACAGCAATTTACAATACAATGAAGACCTTGCCTTTGTATTCAGTCAAAATTTTATTGTATGCTGGGGATAATTATAGCGAACTAAACGATGTAAACTTGTTCGTAAATATATACTATGTATTCACGCATCCAATTATATCTTTATTCTTGTTTTGTTGACAACTTGTTATAATTTATTAATTATATTATATCATTAATCTTCAGCGAGTCAACGATCGCACATACTGAATTATCAATAGCTGAAACTGAAAGGCAATCAATTACTTCGGGCGTTGTGTTTTGTTTTTTGCCGCCCTGTTACTTAATGATCGCCAATGTCAACTGGATGTTTTGTTAGTTTGGAATTTCTAGCTCGTTTTTGGAGTGAAACTTCTTATGCGACTTTCAACAAATTTAAAGTTTAACGCTACCATGGAGGGGGAATAGAAAGAGACAGAGCGAGAGTGAATGCGTGACACTCGAACGCATGCGTGTAGTATTACGAAGTTTCACTTCTTCCGCGCTCTCCACGGAACAGGCAACTAGCATCAAGTTGCTGACTTACTGACCGTCTGTATCTCCGTTTGGCAAGTCTAAAAGTGCATGTCAGTTGTGTATGATGTTTAGCCTTTACCGTTCATAATCGTTTATAAACTGTGCTGTTTAATTAATTTGTCTTGTTAAGGTGTAGTGTAACGTAGTACATGTTTTTTTTTTTTTTTGCAGTTTGCAAATCGCTGTCGAGTTGTATGTTGATAAAAATATGATTCGCGACCGGAACAAAAATGGTTTTACAGAGTTATAATAATAAAAATCCACAATGCAACCCTTGAAAGTTCATTTGTGCCCAGAAAAATACTTTTTCATGAAATAGTCATTAAGTGGGATTAAATTAAGTTGACGGCACGTTTGGCGCAGTGATTGAGGGATCGACTGCTGCGCTGCGTGGAACAAATATTTGTATGAACTACAGGCAGTTGTTCCAGGTCTGGCTGTTTGTGTATGTGAGTTTAAATGTTTGTAAACGCACACACGATAAATTTCTAGAATGGGGCAAAGTTTAAAAAAAAAAACTTAGTCGCCAAACTTTGAATTTCTCTCTAAGCGTGGGTGCGTTTAAAAACATTTAAACTCATTTACAAAACTTACTGTAGGCCATACACATAATGTCGCCACGTAATACTTGTTTACCAACAGTGCTACACAGATCTTTTGGCATTTGAATGACATTGGCTAAGGTCTACAGTGTCACCAGAAGATACTTGCAAAACATTACATAGTATATTTTTTTTCAAACCTTACAGCGTAGACCCATCAACAGTGGTCCTTCGAGCCGGCAGCACCTGGCGGAAGAACGGCACCATAATACCGATAGCAGAAGTGATCCCGCACCCGGAGTACGACAATCCCAGGTTCGACAAGGATGTGGCTGTGATGAAGACGGTCGAACCTATTGAGTTCACTGATGTTATCCAGCCGGTTAAGCTACCGGCTAAGGGAAGGACTCTAAAGGATAATTCTATTATCATGGTCAGCGGGTGGGGAAGGACTGAGGTAAGGAAAACACATAACGGGGTGTTAAAAGATCCTTAACGAAACCGAAAGGCACTTGTTTTCCCCGTCGTTGCAATTAGCTTTTTGTTCTGGACCATACCTTGGAACCTTTTATTTACGGAGATATTGGGAATCAAAGTTCCAACTTCTTTACAAATTTTTAATGTTGTAATTTTACCTTAACAACTTCCACGATTTCCGCATTATTCAATGCACAATGTTTTCAGTGTGTTTCATTGTGTTCGTGAATTTACACCCCAAAAAAAAACTCGTTACCCAGCAATAGCTTTTGCGTAGAGTTACTTAGTTTGACGGCTTTGTGAAGAGTCCGTTTAAAAATTAATAATCCCTGAAGACGTAGACAAATATGTACCCAAAAAGATACCTTTATCACACCCACCTTTCACTGGACATATAAAAAACGGTGATCGCATTGCGGGTACAAATTCTGACTCCAGGCTGCTTAAGCTGCTGAAAAATACATGACGGCCAAACACAATAAACTCTTTGCTATTCCGCGCCTTCTAAATTTGAAGCTAGTATTTTTTTATTTGTGTTTTCGTATTTGTAGTGCCTCATTCTGATCAATTTTGCATTCTTCAGTCTTTCAACAATAGTGCTAGCTTACACTAAAAGCCTGCTAAAGATTCTGACTTCAACTTGAGAAGTCAGTTAATCAGAAAAAAATAGTGCGTGGAGTCCCTCCGCGCGTAAGAAGTGAAACTTCGTAATACTACACGCATGCGTTGGAGTGCGACGCATTCACTCTCGTTCTGTCTCTTTCTATTCCCCCTCCCCAGGTACCCCCTCCATGGTAGCGTTAAACGTTTAACGCAACCTTGTTGGAAGTCGCATAAGAAGTTTCCCTTCAATAACATTAACATAAGAAAACACAACAGAGTGTGTAGCCAACAATAACTCAAATGTATTGTATACATTTGAGTTATTGTTGGCTACACACTCTATATTGAACCGACTAACAATATACTATTGAGTATACCTACGACAAATGAACCTGCTAGTTTCTTAAGTACATCTTCCTTGAAAACATAATATTGCGTACATGAAGTAATACTCGGTAGATATGTTACAGTCAAAACTGTTCATCAGACAAAACCACTTTTGGCCGGTGTTAGTCAAAACTTTTATTAGGTTAAATGAAGTTTTCTCAATTTTTCAGAACGCCTCAGTTATTTTTACCTAGAATGACTACAACACGTCAATGTGTAATTTATTTCATCACCGCTGCTCTCAAAATGGTGAAGGAAAACATCGTGAGGAAACCGGCATGTCCTAGAACTAAAAATTCGAAGACATGTGACATCTACCACTCAGCAATGGGCCCGCGTGGTGGATTACAGCCCACTCTCTTTCATAGAGAGGAGACCTGTGTCCCAGCAGTGGGAACATTATAGGCTGATGATGATGACTACAACACGATGTTTATTAAAGGGTCACAAAAAATCCTAACAACCCAATGAGTTTCTAAGTAAATGTTAGTAGTTATTGTTAAAATAGTTTTAATCGGCCAAAAGTAGTTTTGACTTATTACCAGTTTTGACTGTGACAGATAAATAGATATTGTTTTGGCAAGCTCGTCATGTCGAGAGGACTATTACTGTCGCACGTGTCGGCTATAGTTACGAGTACATCAATATAATGTCGAATATATGACATAACTTTACTACAGAACATGGGTAGGTAATATGATACGTTTTGTGAGAGACTCAAGAAGATTTGGTCCGTAGTAGTCGCACTTGTGTATACAGGATGTAACGGAAAGGGTATACACATACTTAAGGGTGTGCTACAGACCATCTAACTGAACAAGTTTCTCCATCGGACTAACATCGAAATAGCGAAAAAAAAATCTGCTGCTCCATACATTTCAGTCGAATAGGTATTGAAATTTTAATGGGGCAGAAACATGTTCAGTTTGATGGTCTGTAGCACACCCTTAAGTATGTCTATACCCTTTCCTTTACATCCTGTATACATCTGACAGTAGTTAGTGTTTTGTGGCGTCACAAAAATGGAAATAAAACCTATGTTTGCGAGTAAGATTTTTGTTTGCAGGACGTCGAATTGACTCAATAATAGATATTTATATACTGTATCTATCTAGTCAGTGCATAATGGTTCAGAATCATTAATAAGCGGGGTTCTACCAACACATGGAAAAAATATAAAACACTAGCTGTCCCGCGCAACTTCGTCTGCGTCACATTTTCCCCGTTTTCGCAACATTTGTCATTGCTGCTCCGCTCCTATTAGTCGTAGCGTAATGATATATAGCCTATGTTATTTCTAATACCTCCAAGAATATGTGTACAAAGATTCATGATGATCGGTTGAGTAGTTTTCGCGTGAAAGCGTAACAAACAAACTTACTTTCGCATTTATAATATTAAGTTAGGATTACATGAAAATACAAAAATTCGTTCATCACACTGATTTAATAAAAGCGATACTTTGCGCTTTTGTATAAAATATTCACAAACACGTGCCTCCCTGTTTCAGGGCCAAAGCTTTATTCAATCCCTGAAGTTAATAATGATGCTTAAAAGCATCATTGAATTTTTATTAGCCTCGGGGTTATATTTAACATGGCTTTAAAATTAATAACTTCTCTGGTATAAAATTTTATAACTTCATTTGGACAAAATTGTAGGAACTACTTACCTTGTGAAATAATTTTAAAACAACTTTTGCTACTGTTGAACAAGCCTGCGACATTCGAACCAATTAAAATTAATTGTATGAACCTGTTCTGCTTTATTGCATTTTGTTCCCAGTTCGACTCATTTATTTGATTTCAAAAAACATTGTTCACAAGAAAATTTGCGAGGACCATGATGTTGGACCGAGTGATCATATAAAAAAAAATTGAGTTTGACCGCAATTTATAGTTTCTTGCTCCTTGTTTAAATTCATACGACCTTATAATTTAAAGCTCGTTTGTAAGTAATTAAAAGAGTAGCCCTATTAATTAAAAAATACGCTATTGGATCCCATTAAGCACTGTTAAACATCACGGCAGATGAAGACGGAGATTTCGGAGGACGGGGCAAAAGATAGAAAAGTGCGAATTTGGACAGTAGTGTTCCACTGCAGGGAAGCTTCCCTTTCTCATGTTATATTATGGTACACACGGAGATACATTAAGCTATACAGGGTGTTACGGAAAGGGCATAAAAATACTTAAGGGTGTGGCTACAAACCGTCAAACTGAACATGTTTCTCCATCGGACAAACATCGTAAAAATTATCAGGTACCCATATGTTTGGATCGAATAGGTATTGAATTTTATCGGACAAATATCGTAATAGCCAAAATTTTTTTTCGCTATTACGATTTTTGTCCGATGGAGAAACATGTTCAGTTTGATGGTCTGTAGCACACCCATAAGTATGTATACAGGGTGTAACGAAAAGGGTATAAACATCCTTAAGGGTGTGCTACAGACCACCAAACTGAACATGTTTCTCATCATAATTTTTTTTTTGCAGCAAAAAAAAATATCAGCTGCCTATACATTTGGGTCGAATAGGTATTGCAATTTTCTATGGGGCAGCAAATATTTTTTTTTGCTGAAAAACATGTTTTATGATGAGAAACATGTTCAGTTTGATAGTCTGGAGCACACCCTTAAGTATGTATATACCCTTTCCGTTACACCCTGTATACCCTTTCCGTAACACACAGTATATTTATTTTTTGTATGGTTTGATTGGTCATTATGCGTACGTTGTATACAGTCTGAGATTGTTTAGCCTAACTAGAGGGTAAATTAAGGTCTGTTTACTAAACTAAAATTGTTTAGATTCTTTTTTATTTACCTATTCTTTTGTAAATGGTTGGAAATTTTAGGCGTTGTAAATTCCATTTTTTTTTTACTTTTTCTTCTTCTACCTTTTGTTGTAAGCAACGACTTATTGTCGGGCCTATGCAGTCCTCGTACTAACGCTGTTACATTCAAATATTGTAAAACCAAATGATTTTAAAAGAGCAACCAGGAAGATTCTTGCCGGTTCTTCTTCACGGCCAACCCGAACCGTGCACCTTTTGTCGACATTTTATAAGTGCCCATGTGGACTTAGTGGATTTTGAAACGTCAAAATGTCTTCACAACAAAAAGGCTATCATCATTTCCCTGCCTTTATTCTTCTTCCACTCTACTCCATTACTCATAATTTCACAAGTCACTCCCTTTCTAGTCATATCATCCATCATATCTTCTACAGAAACGTATGAAATATTATTCCAGCAAGGAGCCAGCTCGATACCCGAAAATCTGATGGAGGTCGAGATCCCAGTGGTGCCGTACTGGCAGTGCATGGCTGTCTACTTCACAGTTATGACGAGGAACATGTGGTGTGGAGGCAACTTCGTGCTTGGTGGGCAAGGGACTTGTCAGGTACTCGTATGAGACAGAGATTTTGAAACTAGTTTTTTTTTGGTTGTCCTTATTCATGGCTTTTTCCATTTGAGTCTTACTAAAGGGTATTACCCAGTACTAACTGGGTTGTGGAGGTCAGTAAGGCTGTCGCCCCATGTGAAATACTGGTATTCAGCTGCATCCGGTTAGACTGGAAACCGTCCCCAACTTTGTTGAGAAAGGCTGGGCAGATGATGATTCATGAATAGCACCTGATTGATCACACAAATCTTTGTTTTGCGGTTTGTCGGGTGTGTTGATATTTTTCTTCAGGATTTAAGAATCTATTTCAGGCATGTAGAAATAGATCTCGAACGTTTGTAATATTAGGTATTTAGGTTAACTGATCTGTAAAATATCTCAATCTGACTGGTCTGTCTTCTTGTCGATAGATAACGACGAGGGCCATGTGAGGCAATAAGTTCTGTGTTTGATCCGACTACTCTAAGTAGCATTTCCTTTGTAATATAAGGAAACAAGATTTCCTCAATAGGGTGACTGGTATTTAGTGACAGATACTTAAACATGTGATTATACTCATGATAACAATCAGCTTTCCCAAAGAATTTTTTTTTATACTTGTCGGATCTGGTCATTAGTACGGACAGAAAATATCAATGTTAAAAAAAAAATTGCAGCAAAAAAAAAAATCTGGTGCCCATACATTTGGGTCGAATAGGTATTGTAATTTTCTATGGGGCAGCAGATATTCTTTTTGCTGAAAAACATGTTCTATGATGAGAAACATGTTCAGTTTGATGGTCTGTAGCACCCTTAAGGATGTATATACCCTTTCCGTTACAACCTGTATATTATTACTAGCTGTCCCGCTCAACTTCGTCTGCGTCACATTTTACCCGTTTTCGCAACATTTTTCATTGCTGCTCCGCTCCTATTGGTCGCAGCGTAATGATAAATAGCCTATGTCCTTTCTCAGGTTGAAATCTATCTTACTGCCAAATTTCATTAAGATCCGATCAGCCGTTTAGTCGTGAAAAGGTAACAAACAAACTTACTTTCGCATTTATAATATTAGTTAGGAAGTTAGGATTCATGGGTTCGATTACCACTAGAAATTTCTCTTTTGCAGCCACGGAGTCTGAATTAGTGCCCGGTTGATAGCAATAAGCTCGTTCCCTATTACATAAGACTTAAACATAACTGGCGAAATGTGGGTCTACTTTTAGGTACAGCTCTGCCTAACCTTTCGGGGATTACAGGCGTGATGTTATTAATTTTTTTCTTAGAATTGAATATTTTTTTTATTATACAGGGTGACTCCGGCGGGACGGCATTCCAAGACGGTCAAGCTGTAGGCATCGTCTCCTTCGGCCGCGGTTGTGGCCAATCGTTCTCACCGAGCGTCTTCGCTGATATGGCGTCACCCTCCCTAAGGGACTTCATAACGAAACATACAGGCTTGTGAGAACCGCAGTAACAGATTGCAAGACAAATGGATGATTAGTTTTAAGTTTATTTATGTTTATTTTTAAGAAAAAACGTGCTTATCTTACATAATCATCAGCATCTCTTGCCCTTATCCCAACTTATTTGGGGTCGGCGTAGCAACGAAACCCTAAACCTAACTCTTCTTTGTGCATTTTCTTATATGGGTAAAATTAATTTAACAATGTACGAAAATAAATCATATAAAGCATTTCAATTTTCGTTATAATTTACTAGCTGTCCCGCGCAACTTTCGTCTGCTTCACATTTTCCCCGATTTCGCAACACTTTTCATTCCTGCTCCGCTCTTATTGGTCGTAGCGTGGTCGGGCTATCTCACACTGAAAGAATTTTACAAATCGGATTAGTAGTTCCTGAGATTAGCGTGTTCAAGCAAATAAACAAACAAACTCTTCAGCTTTATATTATTAAGTATAGATTTTCGGAAAATTACACAGGCCTTACAACAAGAAACAAAGAGTATAAAAAGACCCTTGACAAAAGTTTTCAGTCACTTGTTCTCCCCGTCTTTTCAATCATGTTTTTGTTCTGGACTTTCTAGTTACGGAGATATTGGAGGTGAAAGTTCCAAATTTAAAAAAAAGTTTTTAATTTTATACCTTTACTTTAAATTTCTCCGTCGCTCCAGCACGCATAGCATGACCACTGTAGAAACGAGTTTTGTCTACGGAAGAATCGACATAATGACAGATAGACAATGACAATGGGTCAGTTTGTCGATTCTTCCGTCGACATAGCCCGTTTCTGCAGCTGTCATGGTACGCGTGCTGTACAAACTGTCAATGCATCAGCACAATGTTTTGACTGCGTCACAATGTGTCCTACCGTATACCGTAAACCGTGATTTTCACCTCAAAAAGAAAAGTTGATACCTCGTTACCCAACAATCTTAATGTACGGAATGTACCATATACTCAGAAATAAATATTATTCTATTCTATTCAATATTTTCTGCATAAAATTACTTAGTTTGATGTACAGAATGCTTGTATGACGGTTTCGTGAAGGGTAGTAATTTAATGACTAAAGCTTTTAGGATGCTCTTGAGACTGGGGGCCTACTCTTTAAGTCCGTCAACGAAAGTACGGGTCCGTCCGTAACTAGCTTTATGCTTTGAAATGAACCCTACTCTCTAATATTTTCAGATACATGAGTTTTGAAAACACTTCGGAAGTAAGGAAAACTGTCCAATCGTATTGTCATTTCTTTTTAGTTCGGGACCCTTACGAATCTAATGTCCGTAAGTGATAAGGAGTAGGAAACGACCGTAACTTCAGCCAAGAGTACGGATTTCGTGCTTAGAGAGTAGACCCCCTGCCCCGGTTCTGTAGCGCGTCAGAAATGTTTACATTGAACCGTACTGTCGGCTTCCACGCAATCGTGCGGAAGAAAATAGCATCGCTGGCAGCTAAAACCCGGGCCAGTGGTAACAGCATGGCAGCAACCTAAAAACAGTGGCCGCGAGTGTGTTTTCCCTTTTTATGAGGCATTTTGTGGAGAAGATGACCGAGTAATAACTTGTTCATCTTCTGTGCAGAATGCTTCTCAAACTCATTGTTATTGTGTACTAACACTAGGTATACGGTATGTTGCTAACACTAAGGATTTCGGTTATCCGAATATTGAAAATAAATAATAATAAAGTCACAATAAATATTTGGAACTACAACCTCAAATTGCTGATTTTCAAACGAAACAAAACATTTGTCAAAATTGAGTAATATTAATTAAATAATGATTACTCTCCAATAAACATTTTAAAGCATTTCGTTATAATTATTTACCTATTTCTATTACAACAGCCCCCCTAGCATGACCGTTCTATCTCTATTCTACCAAGAAACGACAAGAAATATTTTCTATACAACTTGTCATTTCTTCTGGCCGAGCATGGCGCGCACCGTCGACTCGCGTTTCTACGAAGATATAGACAGAGATTCTTTCCATAGCAACGGGGACGTATCACGTGATGTTTATATTCCCTGAATATTATTACGTTTAGTTGCCAAAAAAAAGATGCCAATTGCACGAGTTTTTCATTTTTCGTGGGCGGGATGGTGTTGCTACATCCTGGATCCAGGCCTAGATCTTTTTCGCGAAATTAAACCTAAATATTTTACATAACATTTCAACCTTTTGAACGTAACTCAACGCAACCACGAAACGTATTTCTCGTATTCAGTGTTTATTAAGACTAGTTTGACATTTGTCAGAAGTAAAGTTATTTCCAGCCCCAAATGTCAAAAGAAGAGAAAATATGGTCGTCATGCTCGACGTTGTAGACTTGTGTCGACTGAAGAAAAGAAACATTTCTTTTCTACATTCTTAATATCGCCATGCTCGGGACGATAGAAATATCTGTCAAATTGTCGATTCTTCCGTAGACATAGCCCGTTTCTACGGCGGTCATGCTAGGCCGGCTGGTAAAAAAGTTTTCACAAAAAAATAAACGACCTCCAAAAAAAAAATGACATCTAGAAAATAACGTTACTTGCGGAAGTCGTCGACTTTTGTTTGTCAAGTCAAGTCTTCGAAAGTAAAAGGTTATGTAAACCTCCTTCTTTTTTCGACGTCGGTTAAAAAGTAATTCACACAGGCGCTTCCGTTATCAAGTACACGGTAGCAATTTGTA
The DNA here is from genome assembly GCA_963082945.1 of Cerastis leucographa. Classification (NCBI taxonomy): domain Eukaryota; kingdom Metazoa; phylum Arthropoda; class Insecta; order Lepidoptera; family Noctuidae; genus Cerastis; species Cerastis leucographa. The sequence continues at coordinate 20,372,523 of OY720381.1, read as the reverse complement.
CTGAAGAATAAAGACAGTATTTACAGCCCTGAAACATCTAGGAAATGCAAAAATCTTCAGTCATCGTCACATGCAAAGAGACCAATCGGATAATCATCAAATCATTTTTAATCATACTTGAGGCAGGATGTTTTGACTCTTCAAGGTCAAAGGTAAATGCTGGTCATCATGACTTTAAATACTTGTAATTGCTAGATCATGTGTGTAGTATGAAATTGAATTAGGGATCCTTATTTCGTGTGTCAATTGTTTTTGGTGACGAAACGTTTGGAATGGTAAAAATATCTGATTATTTTAATTTCTACAGTTGAAGTTACCGTCAAGTTACTTAGGTACCTGTATTTCATGTTGGAGCAGTAGAGTAATTCAGTAAAGACGTTGTTATGACAGAAGCATAGTGGGAATTGGGAGAAGTTAAGAGCGTTTACGCATATTCGATATTTCATACAAACTTTGAAGTCCTTATTTTCCGAAATGACTAAACCGATTTTAAAGAAACTTCATACTGATAAGCAGGATACACAGGTCTAAAAAGTTACTAAAAATTAACTACGAAAAATAGTGTTACAGCTAAATTAGACAGATTATAAATTATCTATAGAAACCTTAAAAAAAAAAAAATTAAAGACATTTTACTTTATTTAATTTTTTTATTTTTTTATCCTGCTTATGCGTAGTAAGTTTTTCAGTCGGTTCAAAAATAAGGACTTGAAAGTTTGTATGAAATAACGTAAGGTGTAAACGCTTTTAACCCCAACTTATTTGGGAAAAGGCTAGGCAGATGATGATGATTCTCGATACTTAAACCTAAGACCGAGACCTACCAGTTCAATTACTTAAACTTACAAATACTACCTATACAGTATGTTAGGTTAAACGAGGGACATATTGAGGGAGGGTATTCAGTACTCGATTCTCGTCCCAAATATGTAAAAAACCTATAACGTATATAGAAGAATTTTTAATGTTTTGTTTAGTGCCTAGATATTTTGGACTGTCCTAAGCCAGGTAAGTTTAAAGTATGAAGGGAAAATGGATTATACCTAAGAGTCATTGACCCGCTCACATGTTCTGCGATAGTATTAAGTCGCTAGCGCAAGGGTGTATACACGTTGCGTGACATTTGCATTTTAGTATCATGTTAGCATGTACTATTATGGGTTTGAATATGTCCCTCGTTTAAACTAACATACTGAATAAGACGGGATTATATAGGTAGTATTTATAAGTTTATACTGGTCTTGTGATTTGACAGTTGTGTGACCTTTCCTAAAGTAACACTTAAAATAAGTGCACGCAAATTAACAGTCATAGATCTCGTCGAAGCTAGACTATACTACAGTTTATACTATACTATCCTATACTATACTATACTATAGTATATACTATACTATAGTCTTCATACAGTAAAATTATTAGACATGTTCCCCACGTAAAATGTCGCTATAATCTATAGTCATGTAATTGCAGTATATTACTACAATTATGTCCACGGTCCAGTGAACTTCGGTATAAACGTTTCTGACATATCATTAGATAAGACCTTGATGGAAATAGCTGAGGATCATCACATGTGATCAAGGTGGTCGTGATTATGAGGTCTCAACGATACATTATTAGTAATCTTAGAAAACCGTGGTTTACGATGTTTTTGAGTTAAGGTTCGCACCCACACTCACTGTCTCGGTGATCTAGCGGTTGCCATCGCGATTGCTGAACACGAGCTCCTGGGTTCGAATCTCACATTGGGTATATCCATCAGGAATTTCTGGCCACCTGGTCTGGATTTAGGCCCGGTTTATGGCAATAGGCTCGCCCATTATTACATGGAACTTAAACAAAACTGGCCAAAGGTGGGTCTAATATAAGGTACAGCTCTATCATCAAACATACAAACAAAATGTCTATCAAACATAAAACAAAATCACGCGTATAAACCCAGAAATTAGTGTTTATGTGGATTACCAGATCATTGTTCCTTATTGGATTGGACTTTGTTCATAAATCGCTTTATAGAACTCAGATATTCTTGGGTAGGATATCAAGCAAGGCACGGTTATGACAAGTGGAGTAAAGCTGTGACGAAGTGCTGGTTGCCAGGCGGTGAGATGGGGCGGCGAAAGTGTTACCAAACTTGCAAGGAAAGGAACGTGGGGATCAGTAGCGTGCCAGGGGCCAACAATACAGCAAGCCTATTAGGCAAGCAGATTGTCCAGACACCCCAACATCATGAAGTAGGTAATAAGGCCAAGCGGAGTTTGTGAGCTTATATGAAAGTATCGCCACTAGTGGGGAATGGCCCACGTCCAGCTGGTTGAAGTCGGGCTGTGGTGGATGACGATAATTGGTCTGTACAGTCACGTCTAATAATATGTATACACTAAGCAAATCTGAAAAGTGATTTGCTCGTGAAATTACATTTTCTACGTTGAGATAAGACCTATTTCGTAATAGTATGGCTTCCAAAATTCCATGTTCGTAAAACCTTAATCAATACAGTAGGAGAAAATCACTTTTAAAAGTTGCTGCGTGTATACATATTATTAGACGTGACTGTACATCGTAATCTTTGTATCGTGGGTGCGTTTACAAACATTTAAAATCACGTACAAACAGCTAGTCCCGGAACTACTACTATAGGTAGTAGTTCCGGGACTAGCTGTTTGTTTGATTCCCGCACTGAAAGAAATCTGTATATCCATACAGATTTCTTTCAGTGCGGGAATCGAATCCACGACTCGCAGCGCAGTAGTCGATCACTCTGGCACTACGCCAACGGTGCTGTCGAATACCGGTTCCTTTGTTTAATAACTTTTTGAATTAGGATACTGTAATCAATACATACAACCCGATCTTTTAATACGCCCTCATCATCTGCCTAGCCTTTTCCAAACTATGTTGCGGCGGCTTCCAGTCCTAACCAGATGCACCTGAATACCAGTTTTTTCATACAGCGACTGTCTATCTGACCTCCACAACACACTTAGTACTGGGTAATACGATACCCCTTGGTAAGACTGGTTGTCAGGTTTTCGGTATTGACTACACTGTAACGACTGTCAAAGATCTACAATTGACAGCCGGGACCAACGGCTTAACGTACTTTCCGAGGCACGGAGGGAACTCGGTATGTAATTATGATCACCTATCCACGGACCAACCTCGGCAAGCAAGGCTTATCCTGAATATCCATCCGAGCAGGTGTTATTATTTACCCAGGAGCTCTTCTAGATCACAATATGTCTATTGTCATAAGGAAACCAGAACCAGAGCACTCTTTAATGTTTAGCATCAAATACAAAGTGCTGTTTTGCATTCTCGTCAAATTCAAGGAGGTAACTATGTTAATGATTCTCGTTCCGAATCAATTATAAAATGGGTAGGTAATATTTTTTTTTTATTTATTTACGGAAATCGGTAAGTGGGAACCACCCGTGTTTTAAATGCGGCCCGTCTGATTCCCGCCATATAACCGCGCTTCCACTCATACAAACAATCTCAAAAATCAGCGTTTATTAATAATTAACTAGGTACAGTAATTTAAATTGATTATTTATGTATTTTGTGACAACATCCTGAATTTTGTGAAGGAAACCGAGGTTTAGTATAATTTAGAACACAGGGAAGTGGGTAAATATGCTATAAGACATTATTAACAAAGATTGTAATTAAGTAATACACCCACATCTCAACCTCCTAGTATTTATTGCCTGGTAGACTTCACAAACATGTTATAATTAACTGAAAACACCGTTAACATTAATTAAAGGCTATGTACTGATGTATACAGTACTACGTTGTGAACATGCGGGTACTATGATTGCGTAACTTGCTTTGTTAATTATTGCCATAGGAACGTTCTTAATTTTGCTGGAATATTAAGTGTGTCGTACTCTATCTGTAATAATTACAACTGTGTACTGTATTACTACTCAGTTTAATTTTAATTAAGGTTTTGGTAATTCAGTCATGTATTTTTGGTATTGCTAATTAAGGTTTGATACTGAAGCCTTTCTTTCAAATTTCAGTTTAGGGGCGCTTTAGTTATTAATATAAAAAAACCGGCCAAGTGCGAGTCGGACTCGCACATGAAGGGTTCCGTACCATTATTTATAAAAACGAGCAAAAAAATCACTTTTTTGTGTGGAAGCCCCCTTAAATATTTATTTTATTCTGTTTTTAGTATTTATTGTTATAGCATCAACAGAAATACACAATCTGTAGAAATTTCAACTGGCTAACTATTACGGTTCATGAGATACAGCCTGGTTTCAGACGGACGGACGGACAGCGAAGTCTCAGTAATAGGGTCCCGTTTGACCCTTTGGGTACGGTAACTAATAGTACAATCACGTTTCGTCAGTTATATTTTTTAAGTACCATGCAATAGGGGCGATCCTATAGCCATGAACTGGGCATACATTCAGATTCCGTGGCTGTAAAAAAAAACCAATAACACGTTGCCCGAGCCGGGAATTAAACCCAGGATCACAAGATCAGATTAAAGAAAAAAGTCAAATCACTTACTTAACTTTATTAAATTATTTACAACGGAGCACAATAAAATTATAATCATCACATTTTACATTAAATAATAAGTCAAGTCATTTTTATCACAAATTACAGTTCCTTTACAATCGCCATGATTGCGTAGGTCACTCCTGAGAACATGGCAATTAGGGCGAATATTCCAATGACCACATTCTTCCATACAACGAAAGAGCATGGGGTAATGTCTTTGTTCCACCTGAAGACGGTTTCCGTGATGGCTGGTAGCAGGAGCCCCATGACAGACAAACAGATTGCCCCGACTAACTCCATGAAGAGCTCCAGTCTTGGTACAGCACTGGCGATGCCGACTGTGAACGAACAAAACATGAGTGAGATTTCGTATGTCATTTTTTTCAGTATCAGGCGTAGGGACATCTTACCGATTGATCTCGTGGGGTTAATCTTGTGTCCTTACCCAAGCGAGCGTTAATATGACACTCATTTTTATGGAGAATCGCGTTCTCGTACGCTGTAGTTAGGAGACAGCCTTAAGCTGCGCATAGCACAGTAAATAAGTATGTATTTGGTTAGTGATTTCCTAATATTTATGTTCACTGTTGGGACTGTACCTAGGTAACTACATTTGTCTTAAATTCAGCAATAAACAATACACTAAACCCATTAACAACTAAGAAATTAATTCGACTCATAATTAAAGTGCTCTGAAACGCCTGATATAGTCCTAGAGCAGCCTGCAGCGTTCCAATGTCAGTCAGGCGTTTAATGCACTAGTTACGTTGTCGTAAGAGCGATAACACACTGACGAATTGCCTGCGCGTTTTTAGCGAGTAATTTGTGAAAGGGCTCTCCGTGGGTGAGAAGCCAGATAGTTGCGACTACGCAACGAGTTCTGCACGATTTTAAAATATTATTGTACAATCGCTTATCTCACTGTCTCTAGTAGACTCACTTCAATCGCTCTCGTCACGCAAACCTGGCCATGCTCGCTACGCTTACGCAGTGAGAGCGTCTAACAATCGCCTCGTCGGTAACCCGCTTGTAAATCGCCAGTGTAACAAGGCCCTAAGTTCTACGTTTTACGTTTAGCGAGAATGTGGTCGACCTCAAGTCGACTAGTAAATCTAAGTAAAATATTGCGTGAAAGGAGGCTACTTTGTGAATGTCTACTGCTCTTAAACTACGTATATTGTGTTTGCTTAAGTGGTTGTTGATTTAGAGAAAGTTGATGAAACTCGTAGGAAAGGAGACTCGTGTTTGGTGTTTACCCAGTGAAATGATTTCTTCTTTCTGGCTTTTGGTATTTAAAATAGTTATAAAAATACAATTAGGTAGAGAAAAGTCGATTTAGCTTGCATTAATTAAGTATCACCCACGTATTGCTGTACACATTATTGCAGGCGGTACACAATTATAATGAAGCTGGTGGTATTTTAATACTGTTGTATATTTATTTTTTATTATATTTGCGAATTACCCTTTAGTATTTGTATTTTAAAATTAATCTATGTTATGAGATTCTAAGAGACTAATTTAAAAAAAAAAAACATACTTGGTTGATTGATCATCTTAGTATTTTACTAAGAGAGACAGGGAGTAAAGATCCCCATCTTCTGGGGAAAAGGGAGCGTACTGCGACCATACGAGTTATCTATCTCACTTTGGTCTTCTGTTTAACGGTTTTCGGGATATTATTGCAAACATATTTTTACCCCGCTGATAATTATATTGGGGTTTTTATTGCTGTCAGGTTGTGTAATAGAAATTAATAATGAATGCTGTAAGGAGGAATACGCTAAAAGCTTTGACTAGATTTTACAGCAAAGGTGCTGGGGGCTCTCAGGGTACGCCCCCACCACCTGCACAGGCCAGTCAGACAGTCCCCGACGTTACTGGACTGAGTACAAAATAATCCAACCAGTGGCTCAACCCGTGGGTCCAGGTGTTGACCCTAAAAAGACCGGAGCCTACAAAGTCCCTGAATACTTCCAATACGATAATATAAGTTTCTTCGAAACTGAAGTAGAGATGCAAAGGTTTAGATGCCCTCAACCATCTGCTCTCAAAAAGCAATATTTTGCTGAATACTGTCTGTTGTTATAATTACTATGCTTGTGTGTGGTATAGAATTTCACGTGATATTCGAATGTGGCTTTATAGATACCTCTACAAGCTATTCAATTTTTTCAAACCATGGCGAGAGAAGACGGACGTATTCAAATGGTTCTGTCTTTAGCTTACCTAACAGCAAGGTCCCAAGGAACCGGACTCCAGCGAGTGCCCAGGGGTGTCCCCTGGCCGGTATCCTGTCCTGCAGCCGCCGCCACACCACGTCAACTGGCACGTAGTAGACTAGGGTGAAGGACAGCAGCATCACGCAGGCTACTAGCAGCTTTGCAGTTTGGGCGAGACTGGAAGATAAGGTTGTGGTTTTTAAGGTTTATTGTTTAAAGCTTCATAATGCGGGGTGTGTACCGGGTGGTACCGCGTACCTACTCAGTCCATCATTCTGAAACCCCACACATAAAAAAAAACTCGGTACTTAAAAAAAAAAACAGCAGTTCCGTACATTTTGTCCGTGTAGGCATAGCACTTTTGGTAGGTACGAGTTTTCGCGTCGCTGCCCTCAGACCCCATACAGTCTCAAAGTATGGAGTTCAAAGTTTGAAGCGTAATAAAAGTCTCGAATGGTTGTCAGGTGGCAAGTAGCGTTAAATGAAAGCTCTAAGGCCAAGATCGATTAACTTTACTTAGTGCTAAAATCTACGAGCATTCTTCTTCTTTCTTCTTTATGGGGTTTAGGTTTCCGCACTTAGTCCTTTAAGTGGACCATTGTGCGTGAGCCATGGTGGCCGTTACTCCACTACGAGCATTATTTCCAATCACAACAGCTCTATCAATCTACAGGTGCTGGACAAAACCAGGAATTACTACGATCAACATCGTGTTTTGTATCCTAAGAAATAAAAGTTAAAGTTTTTTCAATAAGAAATCCTTTGATAATTAGAAACAGCTTTTGAAAATAACAGGAATAAAGCTTAGGTCCATATTATCTAACTTACATTTCCTCCTGCGGTAAGTTAAGAGTCAAGCTCCCTCTGACCTCATCACCATACTTCAGATAACCGATGAACCCGACAAATCCGTACATCACAGCTATAGCCGACATGGCCGCGTTGAGCACCCCTGGACAGCCGAGGAAGTCCTGGGGCTTCTTCATCTCGTTCTCAATCGGCATCACCACGCCGATGCCTTCCATCGCGAACAGACTTGTGCTAGAAAAGGAGAAGAGGGCAAATTAGCGATTGGGGGACTGAGGTGTGTTGTCGATTTGTATCTTAGAGGTATGGTCAACCCAAAAGTGAGATAAAACAAAAACCATGATGAGCAAATCGAGAACGAAGACTCATTGTTGCATCGAGTTCAGTTGTGGACTGTGATAAGCAGAGTTGATTGATATTGGGTTGGATTGAAATTGGTAAACATTCTGGTGATGCCTCATTTTGGTGTAAATAGCTAATGGTAGAAATCTAGATGAATTGTGTGAAGAATGATATGAAGGACAAATGAGTAAATGGTGTCGTGACGTCTGACTGGGTAGAATGGAAGAAGTAAACAAATTGTGGCGACCCCAAATAGAATGCGACAAGGGCAAAAAGATGATGAGAAAAACCCGTGCGTGGTCAATAGTTTTGCGTCTATTCTATTCAAGTCTTATGCTTCTTTTCACATACAAGGTGTAAATCACCTCATCACGAAGCCGTCAACCAAGCATTCCGTACATGAAACTAAGTAACTTTACGCAAAAATTATTGCTGGGAAACGACTTTTTTTGGGGGGTGTAAAATCATGTTTTGTGGTAGAACTAAATGTAACGCACGCAAAACATTGTTCTGATGTACGGGGGTCGTGGAGGTGTTTAAAGTAAAAATCTTACATTAAAAACTTGTATTTAAAAAAATACTTGTTAAAAAGTTGGAACTTTGACTCCTAATATCTCCGTAACTAGAAGGTAGGTGTAGAACAAAAACATGATCGCAATGACAGGGAGAACCAGTGCCTTTTTTTTTTTTTTTTTTTTCGGGATGGGAAATCATCAAATGACTTCTCCCGCTCTGGGCGGAGCGGGAGGGAGTGTCAGACTTGTACTGACTAAAACCCACCCATGTTCCTTCTTCGCCCTTTTTGTTCCAGGGCCGCGGTATCTCTTTCGAACAACCCGCAGCCCTGGCAGGCATCGGCCCTCTCGGGCCCCTTCCGGTTTGCTGACATCTCCTTGAGGCGCGCGTGGAACACGTACGCGCCGTCGACACGGCCTGTCGTCATGAGACGGACGGACGGTGAGCTAGCCCATTACTCACCGTCCACAGGCTCGCGCCTACGGTGGCCGGGGGCCACTGGTTGCCCCCCGACGCCCGGGGCGTCTCCCGCGGCGGCTGGGACGTGAGGTTCTCTCCCTCTCACGTTCCGCCACCTCCTTCGCTAGCATGACTGCTTCGCAGAAGGAGGCGACGGCTTCCCATTCCCTCTCGCTCCGGACCATGGATTGAACCAGGGCCGGACGCGAGAGGTCACCGCCGCCAATCGCCGCTACGAGGACACGGCGGTGCTCAGCCCAAGCGGGGCAGAGCTCCACGGTGTGCTCCACCGTGTCCTCCGGCCGATCCTCGCAATGGTAACACCCGGGCGTTTCCTCCCGCCCGATTCGGTGCAGGAACCTCCCGAAACAACCGTGTCCGGTGAGGTGACCTGCGTCAGGCGGAAGGTGAGGGCGCCGTGCCGCCTCTCTAGCCACTCCTCAAAGAGGGGACTTATCGCCACTATTGTGGCGTGCCCTGCACGTGGTTGCGATAGTCGCTGTCTCCATGCCACCATGAGATCGCGCCGGAGGTCTGTCCGCTGAGCGACAATTTGCCGCGGCAGCGGAGTTTCCCCCCGGCGTAGTGCCTCCGCGCGCCATTCATGCAGGCGCGCGAGGACCATCGCCTCCAGATCCCATGGTGGCAATCCGGCCAAGAGGCTCGCCGCCTCGCCGGAGATCGTGCGGTACCCCCGGATCAGCCTTACGGCTACCACCCTCTGGGGCGCGTTCAGGTAATGGGCGGCTCGCCGCCTCAAAGAACGCGCCCACACTGGGGCCCCATAAAGGGCCATGGACCGCACGACCCCCGCGTAGAGCCTCCGGCAGGAGGCGTTTGGACCCCCCAGGTTGGGCAAGAGCCGCTTGAATGCAGCTCCTGCCCGTTCCAGTTTTGGGGCTTTGGCCCCAAAACTGGAACGGGCAGGAGCTGAACGGGCAGGAGCGTCGGAAGTGCTCCACAAAGTTCCACCGGCTGTCGAGGACAAGCCCTAGGTACTTCAGCGTCGACTCGACGCCGATGGGAACTCCTCCTACCGTCAGTATGGATCCCGACGGTGGCGCATTCCGAGGCCCATGAAAGCACATGGCCTCGGACTTGTGCAATGCCACCTCGAGACCCAGTTGCCGGATTCTCTCCACGACTATCGCAACCCCGCGTGTCATTAATTCGGCCGCCGCCTCGTGCGACCTCCCCTGTGCCAGCACCAGCGTGTCGTCAGCGTAGCAAACTACGCTGACACCACTAGGGAGGTCAGCGCGCAGCACCCAGTCGTAGCCGATGTTCCACAAGGGCGGCCCCAGAACCGATCCCTGTGGAACACCGCACGACACCTCTCGCCGATTCCATTCTCCGGTGCGACCGGGGTAGATGACGGCCCTATCCGTCAGGTAGTCCCCGACCACACGACGAAGGTAGGTCGGCACCCGATGATACCGAAGTGCCTCCCTTATGCAGCTCCAGGGCATGGTGTTGAAGGCGTTGGCGATGTCAAGAGTCACCGCCAAGACGACCCCACCCCGAGACACTGCATCCCCCGTCGTGAGAGCCCTCACGCGCATGATGGCGTCCACCGTCGAGCGCCCCCTGCGGAAACCAAATTGGTGTTCCGCAAGGTCCGGCCCCATCCCCACAAGGTGCCCGGCGAGGCGGTTCGCAATGACTCTTTCAAAGAGCTTGCCCACCTCGTCGAGCAACACAATGGGCCGGTATGCGGACGGAGAGTCCGCAGGGCGCCCCGGCTTCCGGATGAGGACCAGCTTCCCCGTCTTCCAACGAAGCGGGAACTGGCCTCTCTCCAAGCATGCGCTTAAGAGCCCTTCCAGTCGGGGCCCGAGAGCCTCCGAGGCCAGGACCCAGGCTTTGCCAGGCAAGCCATCTGGTCCCGGGGCGGTATTTTTGGCTTTAAACCTGCCTACCGCCACTCTCAGGTCTACCCCGGTCACTTCCGGAATGTCGTCATCGTCCTCGATGTGGTCCACATCTGGCACCGCAAGCGGCGGAGCCATAGGCGGGGGAGGATGTTCCCCTCGCAGAGGGAACAGAGCGCTCACCACGTCCTCCACGAGCTGAGGGCGGAGACTCTGCGTCAGCGGGGGGGCCCAGGTGCGGAGTTTGTCCCGCACCATCTTGTAAGGGCGCCCCCACGGATCTCTGTCGAGAGTCCCCAGCATCTCCTCGCGGCCCAGGTCCCTGGCCCGCTGGACAGCCTCTTGGAGGGCGGTCTTCGCTGCTCTGTATCCCTCGTACAGCTCCGCCTCAATGGCTGCCGCATCCGTAGGGCGGATGCGGAGCCTGCGATGCCTGGCGTACAGGTGCCGCGCGGCGACGCACGCCTCGCGCAGAGACTTCAGCTCTCGCGACCACCAGTACACCTGACGCCGGGCGCGTCCTGGCCGAACTCGGGGCATTGCCACGTCGCATATGTCGGACATGGCCTCCTGGAACCACCCTGCCTCGTTGTTGATGTCGGCAGGCCTGTTCGGTGATGTCACCCAGGCCTGCACTATCGAGGCTTCCAGGAGGAGCTCCCGGTCCAGCTGCTTCAGCGCCCAACGCGGACCACTCGGGGCCTGTGAGACCGGCGCGCTTGAGTCCTGGGCGGAGACATCGAACCGGATGTACCGGTGGTCGGAATAGGTCTCCACCCCCTCCATAACGCGCCAGTCAACGACACGCGGTGACAGAGCGGGGCTAGCGAACGAGATGTCCACCACCGACTCGCCCCGCATCCGCACACACGTGGGGACAGAACCCCGATTTAGGACGACCAGGCCCACCTCCAGAGCCCAGTCCTCCACCATCCTACCCCGCACATCTGTGCAACGAGAACCCCAAGCCAAGTTTTTGGCATTGAAGTCCCCGAGCACAAGCACTGGGAGGGAATAGCTTCGGATGACGACACTCAACTCCATGAGGGAGTTGTGGAACTCGGCGAGAGTTCGGCTCGGGGAGAAGTAGACTCCCGCTACGACGATCTCCCCGAACCGTGCTGCTACGCAACCCTGACCCTTCCTGACACTCTCAAGGGTCGGGGTACCGGCGGCGGCCGACGAAATTATGGCCACTGAGCCGCTCAGGTCCTCCACCCAGTCTTCCCTGGGTGGGACAAAGTACGGCTCAGCGACCACGGCGACGTTAATCAACCACTCCGCCATGCTCTGGAGCAACAGATCCTGAGCACAGCGGCAGTGGTTGATATTCGCCTGGAGGAGGCGTAATGGGGCCATTATTAGCACTCCATTTCAGCCCCCTCCCGGGCCCCCTGTGAGGGCCCCGCAGCAGTTGTTGCGGCGGCGATGCTGACGGCAGCAGTGGGCGCAACAGTGGCGGCGGCTGCGGCGGTGGCGACGGTGGAGGCGGTGGCTGAAGGCCTTCCCTTGCCCCTGGTCTTGGTGGGTGGTGCGCAGGCCCTGCCCCCTGCCCGGTGATCGGCCGGTATGCCCGCTGCCGCACATGCAGTGCAGTGCGGTGGGGCAGAGCAGGCCGCGGCCATATGACCGGGAAGACCGCAACGGAAGCAGACGTCGCTGCGGTCCACCTCCGAGGTGCACTGACAACTCACGTGGTGCCCCACGAGGCACCGGTAACACCTCAGAGGTCGGGGCTCCAGCAGCTTAACCTGCGCTGACACCCAGCCTACCAGGAGCCTTCCAGCCTCCACGATCGTTCTTGCCGCCGTCACAGGGCAGCTTACCATTACAGTTCGCATGCCCGAGTGGTCCGGACGTAGGGTGCCTGCCCTGACCTGCTCAGCAGGGCACCCACCGGTCCTGGTGACGGCGGCGACCACCTCCTCTTGGGTCACTGAGTCATCCAGACCCAGGATGCGCATGTCTGCGCATCTGACAGGCCTGGACACTCGGACCTCATCCGCATCTAGGGACGCTCTGAGCTTTTCAGCCAGAGCGTCAACGGAGAGAACCAGTGCCTTTCGGCTTCGTTAAGAGGTGTTTTACACCCTTTATCTAAGGCGATATTTTATAGGTATTATTTTATATGAATGCCTAATTAAAAGCGCCCTGTAACACTTTAATTTAGGCATTTATGTAGGTTGGGTAGTATCCAATTCATTAACAATAATTTCCTTAGGCGACTTATAAGTGGAAATTTGCCTTTAGACGATCCTCATCGTTTTTTAGGTACTAAAAGAAGGTACCGTTCAAAATATAAGGTGTTGTTTTGCATCCTCGTCAAAATTCAGGAGGTGGTTACAAAAGACATAAATAATCAACGGTATCTAGTTATTTATTAATAAACATGGATTTTTTTGGTTGTTTAAGTTTGTCAGTATTTTAGAATAACCCCTTTAACGTGGTTTAGGGAATAAGAAATCATCGAATAAACGTTTGAGATAGTTTGTATGTGTGCCACGTTTAAAACACGGGTGTTTCACACTTACCGATTTTCGTAAATAAAAAAAAATTACCTTCCCATTTTATTATTGATTCGGGACGAGAATCATTAGCATAGTTAACTCCTTGAATTTGACGAGGATGCAAAACAACACTTTGTATAGATATGATGAAATTCCATGTACGAACGAAAGTAAAGTATCTGCAGGAAAATGAAATAAATAACTTGTATTATTTGGTGGAAAATAGGGAGTTTGAAAATAAAACAAAAGAAAAAGTAGTTTTTTTTATTTAGTTAGGAAATAAACATGCCTATTTTAACACGCTTTTATTAGCTTGGTATGTATGTATGTAACGGAATCTTCGAACGTGATTTTGACTCACTTTAAAACGTCGGATTAAATTGAAACTTTGCACAGATATCAAGGACCGATGACAAATGCAATAATCTAAATAGTTTGTCCCATTATCCTGATAAGGACCTTCAGGATTACGAATTTTCCAAATCCGATACCAATGATCAGATCCGATCCGATGGTCAGGGAGTTGTTTTACGATATATAACTACTGTTCTTAGCCGTGCGCAAAGACAATTATTCATTCATATCACAGAGAGCCGTGGTAAGTTCGAACCCAGGCAGGTGCATTACTTTGCATAATTTATTTCATCACCGCTGCCCTCGAAAAGGTGAAGGAAAACATCGTAAGGAAACCAGCATGTCCTAGAACTAAAAAATCGAAGACATGTGACTTCTACCAACCCGCACTGGGCCCGCGTGGTGGATTACAGCCCACTCCCTCTCATAGAGAAGGAGGCCTGTGTCCCAGCAGAAAGAACATTGTAGGCCGATGATGATGATCACAGAGTGCATTAGGAACCGAACACGAGAGTAAATTTTTGTTAGTGTTGGAGCAGGCACCGGGAAAAATTTCCTATTAAATTAAGGAGACGGTTATATTGAAAACAATGTTTGAGGTAAATTCGTTTTCTAAGGTATTGGACAAGAGTCTAGACTCTGAATCCTGGTAAACTTGAGTCTAGACCGGTAAGCTAAGGTATTTTGTAGGTTCCACTATCCTGCTCCTACTACCGTTGTCTATCTGTGTATTGTTCAGTTGCCGGAAAAGTGAGTTTGGTATCTGTTACGTGCTTTTAAACTCACACTGTCCACATAATTCTACTATACAGAGTGTAACGGAAAGGGTATATACATCTTTAAGGGTGTGCTACAGACCATCAAACTCAACATGTTTCTAATCATAAAAAAAAAATGCAGCAAAAAAAAAATATCAGCTGCCTATACATTTGGGTCGAATAGGTATTGCAATTTTCTAAGGGGCAGCAGATATTTTTTTTGCTGAAAAACATGTTTTGTGATGAGAAACATGTTCAGTTTGATGGTCTGTAGCACACCCTTAAGGATGTAATACCCTTTCTGTTACACCCTGTATATTGATCTTTCTTTAATACTATCGACGCAAAATCGTCTTGAGTCGATGACGTATCACCAAATTCGTACGAGTTGGCGCGGGGTCGAGTATTGTGAACCGAAATGAGGCGATTTTTACCGTATAGACATTAAATACTTTGTTCTAGTGGTCAGAAGCGCGACTGCTGAGCACGAAGTCGATTCCTAGGTCTGGCAAAGTGTTATTGGGCTTATCCTTCAGGAATAAGGTATTAGCGATGAGGTTTGGATTTGTTCTCGGTTGATGACAATAGGCGGTTGATGATAATATTATATGGGAACTAAACATAACTGGTGAAATGCGCGAAACCACATGGGTACACATCTATCTAAGCCCTTTGGGGATTACAGGCGTGATTTTATATTACTAACATAAAGTTTTTTTTTACCTTTATTCTCTTATAATTGGGACAGACCTTAAATTAAATTTTGAAACTGCTTACTTTTTTTTGCCCGACTTTTTAGAAAAAAAGTGAGAACCAATAGTAACCGTAGTAATAAAAAAGATGTCAGAACAATTTGTATTGAAGGTATATTAAATTAATGTCTTGCAATTTTAAGTTTTACCGACTTAAGTTGCCACCTTCATAAATGTACCTGTAGTCTATCTAATAAGCGCTACATTTCAAAGGTTTTGTCTAGAAGTTTGGAGACTAGTGTAACTGACGGCAACATGAGTTGTTTAACACAACCAAAGTTTCAAGACACCGCTGCACTGAAGTTTCGCAGTAAATAACTTCTTAAAGTTATTGCTTCACAACTAGCAAAATTAAAATCAAATTTTGAATATTTTATTTCACATAGGCCTACATGGGCACTTATAAAACTTCGACAAAAAGGTGCTCGGTTCCGGTGGGTCGGTTCCTATGGAGAAGAACCGGCAAGAGACTCCATGGTCACTCTTTTAAAATCATTTGGTTTTACAATATTTCTATGTTACAGCGTTATTACTTAAGTAAGGGAGGACAACGTAGGCCCAACAACAAGTCGATGCTTACTACAAAACGTAAAACACGATAGCACAAACATTAAAGAGAACAGTAGAGTGAGCAAATGTTCAGAAATTGCTATAAAAGCGCCAACAACATCGTTATATTTGAAAAAATAAACAGTTGGATCCATTTATATTCCAGACCGGCCGAATATTGGTTGAGCGGCTTGTTTCAAGAGACGATAGCCAATTATGCAGGAGTTAATAATGTGTGCAAATGGATGGCAGGAGGCAGAAGGAGCTCCTGGCTAAAAAATAACAGTCGCTCGGGTCGATCGAGCGCTTGCCTAGGTTAGTCCGTAGCTTAGAGTTTTCTCCAAGCCTCGGAAAGTGCTTTAAGCCGTTGGTCCCGGCTGTCATTTGCAGATCTTTGACAGTCGTTACAGGTAGTCAGTGGCCCGAAAGTCTGACAACTAGTCTTACCAAGGTGTATCACCCAGTACTAACTGGGTTGTGGAGGTTCGATAGGCATTCGGTCCATGTAAAATACTCGTATACTCAGTTACATCTGGTTAGAATGGAAGCCTACCCCTACGTAGTTGAAAAAAGCAAGCAAATGATGACAAGTAAACAAAAAGCAAAGTGAATGGCAGTATAACACGACCGAAAAGAGTTCAGCCGCAGCAGCTAAGATTTAGTGACCTGGAATGTCATATCATTCCCTTCCAAACTATAAGCTGTTACAGAGTAAATACTGACGGAAACTCGCAATAAAAATTTGCCAAGATCAGCAGTCGTTCTTGAGACCATGAGACCAACGGGGGTAGAGGACGTAAACTACAAAGGTTTTTTTTTTACGGATGGGAAATCATCAAATGGGGTTTATTTGGTGATTTCCCATCCGTAAAAAAAAAACTCCCGCTCTGGGCGGAGCGGAAGGGAGTGTCAGACTTGTACTGACTAAAACCCATCCATGGTCCTTCTTAGCCCTTTGTGTTCCAGGGTCACGGTATCTCTTTCGAACAGCCCGCAGCCCTGGCAGGCATTGGCCCTCTCAGACCCCTTCCAATTTGCTGACATCTCCTTGAGGCGCGCGTGGAACATGAACGCGCCGTCGACACGGTCTGTCGTCATAAGACGGACGGACGGTGAGCTAGCCCATTACTCACCGTCCACAGGCCCGAACCTACTAGAATTGATGATAGGATTATTTTATGCTTTATAAGGCAAAACTTAAAAACGTTCCACCATTTTGAAAAACTTATTTATATTCTCAACTGTACAAAAGCTAGCGCAAATCAGCATTCACTACAACCCTTTTCTATGTATTTGCAAACAGATAAAAACAAGAAACCGCAGTCACATTTTCTTGTTTCTTTACCCCTTTGGCGTCCCTACAAAACATTCCAGTATTAACTACAGAGATTGGAATTTTCAGACCAAGTGTCCGGGTCTTTGCCCCTTGTATTCTCTATTAGGTCCTGTTCACAGCATCGGTCGATGTGACGCTTGCTTAGGGTTCCCATAACCATAGTTATAACATCATAATGTTTTACCGGTGAAAATTCCGGACTTTTGAAGAAAATTTCAGACATTTTTTTCTTTAAATTGTGCAGTTCAACTTGACCGAATTTAATTTATTTTATAAAAAATCATTTAATTTCATAATCAAGGCGTTTGCTACTACGTTTTAGAATCCGTCCCGCATTCTGGACAATGAGGTAAAATTCCAGTCATATGGCAAACCGATCCTAGACTCACTTATTTTCTTCGACTGAGCACAGCATCGCCGTTACTTGCGGCATGCAACTCCTTTAATTTGTTTCCTCAACAGTAACTGTCACAACACGCTTGTCGCTCGACCGTGTTGGTCGTGGCCAAGCCTTTACATTCTCTATTATGAAAATTAGCATGTCTACAGAATATTATACTAACGTTTTATCTTAAAATCCTTATAAAAGAGATCTACGTGAAAACGATGAATATTTATGATGGATAAGCAACGCAGATGGATGTAATGATAAGTAAGCCATTTTGTTTTAAAAGCATTTTTGAAGGATTTTGTGGTACAAAAATGAGGCAGTGCTAAGCCGAAAGTTATAAAGGTTAATCTTGAATAAAATAGAACCTATTCTTTTTTTCTTATCCTTTTGTTACTTCAGAGATAATTTTATGTACCAATCAACATCTTCTTCCTGTCTTTATCCCTTGTTACTTTGTGACGCCGCAAAACGTTTTTGTGTGTCTTATTTTTTATTTTATGTTCCTACATTATCATGACGTGTGTTTGATCAAAAATAATGTTTTATAAAAGTAAGATTGCTTCGTTTAAAACAAGGTTTATTTTTTGTTTTCTCGATTTTATTATATAAGACGTTGTGTTGTATAATCTTTTAACACAAGAACTTTATTTTGGGACTTCAAAGGTCGAACCTTTCATTATTTTACGGTCTAGAGATCAATACTTAAGTGACTATTCCATAGAAAACTCTTTGACACACAAAGAACAATTTAGACATATTTGTAAATACTTGTAATTTAAATGACTGCTGTCACTTTATGTCTGTCTTCTTGCGTGGGTATTAAGTTCGAGCTAAAATTAGTATTTTCATTGTAAAATTGGCAGCCAAAGAACAATTAATGTTTTTCTGCTTACAAACTGAATATTTTCACACAGCTCAGGCCGTGTCCTTTCGACTGGCATAATCAGCTTTTAATGATGTAGCTGTAATATCACACTGCTGGACAAAGGCCTCCCCAAAATCGCCTAATTCCCTCCATGACCTCTTATCCCGTGTCTCCTCAAACCAGCCCTTGCGCTACTATTTGTGGGACATAAAAATTGTCTCTGTGTTATATAATGGTACTTGGATGTCACTTGGCTTAATTTTTTAATTTTTCTTACGAAAAACCATTAAGTAAAGCTGGCAAGTTGGTGGGTTCGAACCTTCAACCTACAATTCGTAACTTCTGTTCTGTTACATGTGGGTGACCACTGCCATGAGACAAAAGAAAGTATTTTATTACAAAAAGTACTACAGAAACATAATTCAAGAAGTCCTACAGCACCAACTCTGCCACCAAAGAAGGGCTATCAACAAAAATCTGATTCGCGCTATTAAAGTTATCCGCGTTTGAAAAACCCGACAGCAAATATCGGGCAGTAGTCCACTATCCGTTGGACGATCCTCCCGTTTCTGAGGGGTATAGAGAACTTTACACCCCACTCTTCACATCCCTATGCGTGACTCCCAAATGGAAATCAGCTACTGTACTATATTACTTTTTGTACTGTCCTCTACACACTAACCTTATAAATGTAGGCAGCCCACTGATAGACGTCACCAGACTCTTATCCGAGAAGTTGGGAGTCTCCCTCAAGCAGTAGTACAGGCAGATGCATATGGAACCGAGCCAGACGAAGTTCGCGAGTGCCGAGAATGGTACCAGGTACTTCAGTGTCGTGATCTGCGTTAGTGGCAGGAGCACTACTAGTGTCAGACCACAAAAGACCGTCACTGACCAGTCAGGACCGCCGTATACGATTGATACCTGGAAAAGAGGGTTAGATGTTGGTTATTTTTAAGTTGTTATTAGGAGAGATATGTCACGGTTTTTTGCTCTGTCCCACTCCTGGGCAAAGGTCCTCTACTCCTTCCATTTCTCGCGAAGCAACGACGTGTCCTCCTTGTCCCTTTTCTATTTACGGATGGCAAATCATCAAATGACTTCTCCCCCTCTGGGCGGAGCGGAAGGGAGTGTCAGAATTATACTGACGAAAACACATCCATGTTCCTTCTTAGCCCTTTCTGTTCCAGGGCCACGGTATCTCTTTCGAACAGTCCCGCAGTCCACGCAGGCATCGGCCCCCTCGGACCCCTTCCGATTTGCTGTCATCTCCTTGTGGCGCGCGTGGAACACGAACGCGCCGTCGACACGACCTGTCGTCATGAGACGGACGGACGGTGAGCTAGCCTATGAATCACCGTCCACAGGCCCGAACCTACTAGTCTTAATGACAGGATTATTTTGTGCTTTGTAAGGCAAAACTTCCTCCTTGTCCCTGTGTCCTAAGTTTTAACTACATAACTGTTGTACATCTATACAAAATACTCACTTGTCTAAAAGATTCTGCTATTACTACAACGTACACGCAGCAAGCACCCATGTGTGTTAGTGCTAACGCCCAGTCTGCTAGCTCTCTGAAAATGAAAAAGTTTTAATTTTATGCAATGAATTGCTTCGTTTCACTACCAACGTGTGGAGATTTCGAGTTTTTTTTCTTAGTGTAAGGAAAATGTTTTAAACTAACCGTGTCAGGAATGATGGAGAAAGGATATTATTATACGATTTTCGTGTACACTTCTTTAATCTTGTATTTTAACTAATTATTGCCGTCGTGGAAATTCATAATTCTGAAGTAGACAGAATTTTATCATTTTAATCTCAGTTAAAAATTGTTAGTAATTTAGTTAGTTGCCTGCTAATCGGTCTTCTACAGGCTGTTCTTCGGTGAGTGTACCCAAGAACTCCACAATCTCATCCCACTGGCCCCCTTCAATCATCGGACATCTGGACGCACTGCAAGCTGCCATCCCTACCTTATTGCTCTTCCACTAATTTGCACTTAGCGTTTTCAAATATTTGTATGACTTACAGGTAGTTGTTCCGGGTCTAGCTGTTTGTGTATGTGAATTTAAATGTTTGTAAACGCAGCCACGATACAGGAGAAATTCCTAGAATGGGGCAACGTTTTTTGAAAACGCTTGCGACACTAGACCAACGAGGCATTCACCTCTTATGGCTGTACTATACAAGGACATTTACTGCCTATTCTCGCAACTAACCTGGAAAAGGGTGCAAATTTTCTGACAGGTTTAGGTCCATGTTGGAACACGAGGTCGCATGTGTCTGCATATCCTAGGCTCGGCTTTTTGAGATCTACGCACAGCTGTTGTGATGTTTTTACCTGAAAAGACAAGCAATGGAATTGTTAATTTATATAAGCTATTATAGTAACATCGTAAAAAAGGATCATCATCATCTGCCATTTCCCAAACTTTGTTGGGGTCGCCTTTCAGTCTAACCGGATATAGCTGAATATCAGTATTTAACATGGAGCGATTGCCTATCTGACTAAGACTGGATGTCAGACTTTCGGCTTCTGACTACTCGTAACAACTGTCAAAGATCTACAAATGATAACAGGGACCAACGGCGTAAAGTGGTTTCTGAGACACTGAGTTAACTCGGTATGTAATGATGGTCACCCATCCACGGACCAACCTTGGCAAGCACGGTGTAACCTTGTAGATCGACCCGTGCGGCAGGTATTATTTAGCCACGAGCTTCTCCAACATCGTAAAAAAGGATGCCAGCATAAAATTCCAGATTATACTCGTTATTGATCCATGCCGATTGAATGTACTGAAAACCTGATCTTTATGCATGACTTAAACCAGCATATCCTACAGCCCAAAGTTCGAAGACGTGACTTTTGGCTTTCTCCAACCCACACTGTGTCACCGTGGTGGATCCTCCTGGCCAACTGGCTCTCGCAGGCCAGTGTCCAAATAGAGAGAACACTTAATGTTGGTTTTGTACGAGTATGTGTGTATAGGGGCTATGGAAAACAAGATGTAAAGTTCCTTTACTCCATAAAAAAGGGAGAATCCTCCGACCAGACGAGTCTTGTGTCTGCTAGGCTACACTGCTTGACAATTGTTGTCGGGTTTTTCTATATCTTAAGTCACGGATAACTGGAATAGCGCGATTAAAAATTTTGTTGTTAGTCCATTTGTGACATTTATGGCGGCGGTGGTACCTTTTGTAATGTTGCCGTAGTACTTTTTGTAACGCCGATGTAGGTTTAAGAACAGCAGAGGACTGCAATAGTCTTAAATAATGACAAGGCTCAAAGACTGGAATAAAGGGCTTGCATAAAGTCTTTAAGGGTCGCGTACTGCCAAGTTGCGGCTGTTGGGCCACCGCTGCCTCATCTAAATTGACCCTTTTGGCTAATTGGCTTAATACCCCTTCTACTTGGAATTAAAAAAGCCACAGGTTTGTTTACACTCATCATCTGCTTAGCCTTTTCCCAAACTATCTTGGGGTCGGCTTCCAGTGTAACCGGATGTAGCTGAGAACCAGTATTTTACATGAAGCGACTGCCTATCTGACCTCCGATACCCAGTAACTGGATAATACGATACACCTTGGTACGACTGGATGTCAGACTTTTGGCTTCTGACTACTCGTAACGACTGTCAAAGATCTACAAATGACAGCCGGGACCAACGGCTTAACGTGCTTTCTGAGGCACGGAGGACACTCGGTATGTAATTATGGTCACCCATCTACGGACCAACCTCGACAAGTGCGGCTTAACCTTGAAAATTGACTCGTGCGGCTGTTATTGTTTAGTCACGAGCTTGAGGTTTGTTTACACTTTTTGTTATTACATAATACACAATTCCTTTCTCCATTACTTGGAAGTTGGCCACAGAGACCATAATAACGTTATGTGGGTCATGGTGTTCTAAATTACTAGATGCTTACATAAGTTAGGTAATTATTTTGTCGACGCCTTATAGAGGTTCACTGACTTTCATATAATTGATGCTTATGAACAGAGCTTCTATTAGAAGTTAACTCTTATATTTGCCGTCAAATAAAATATAAGGAAATGGTAATCTGCTATCATTTATATGAAACACTTTCGGCGCTTGCAAACATTAGTTCAATTTGGTCTCCTCAAAGCAGCATCTTGCGCGATTTTGCAGAATAATTCTATTTTGTTCACGAGCATTTTATTAGAAGCCTGAAACGCTGTCAGCAATCTCAACCAGTCTTCTCAAGGGGTATCTTATTACTCAGTAACTGAGTTATGGAGGTCAGATAGACAGTCACTCCATGTAAGTACCGGTCAACTACATACGGTAAGACTAGGAGCCGACCCTAACATACGTGGGAGAAGGCTAGGCAGATGATGATGATGATAACTTATTCTCTTCAAAAAACAATTCGTTGTTTAAAGGGACACGGTAACAAAAGAAATGTCTTGGAGTTACATAAGAATTTGAAGAAGTAATAACTTTTGACAACGTTATGCGACAACATCCAATGCAATCATTAGAAAGTGTCATGGGATTCAATTACCCAAAACGCCGTGGATAATGGGAACCACAAAGTTGGCGTTACGTAACGTAATGGTTTTATCTAACGCGTAATACCGCGTTTACGTTCGCGGTTACCGTTTGTCGAGATTGCGTTGAACCCCAAGAATGTTTTTGAATGCAACATAAAACCGTTTCTAATGAGACAAAACAAAGAAATAACTCTATGCAACTTTTGAATTGTTTGTGCAATTTTGGTTGAAAGTTTTGAAAGCTTAAGTTTAGAAATACTAACAAAGTTATCTATGTAGCAGTTTTTAAACCTGTTATTCGATCAAAAGTAGTTTTACCTAAGGAGTGGGGAGAAACAACAAAACAGAACGCCAGTGCCACCTGCGTTTTCCAACCAACCTATAAGTTTCTAAGGAAATATTCGTAATTGTTCAAATAGTTGTAACCGGTCTAAAGTAGTTATGACAGATTTATAGTTTTCACTGTAACATACTGCCAAGGCTCTTTCTGAAGTTCATTTCGGTTCTTTGTAATGGACTTCATAGCGTTGTCATGTATATCAGAGAAACGAATACCATTGCACTTCGCCAGATTGTTTTTGTTTTCTATTTATGATGGCTCTTATGAACACTACATGTGACTGAACTCAAGTTTATGTCAAAGCATGTTCTTAGTACACAAAACAAAAAGGCAACCCGATTGCTAAACCTTAGTTGAAATAGTCTTGGTTGACATTGAACTGAAAAACTTTTCTCTAAAGGGTGTAAAACACCTCTTAACGAAGCCGAAAGGCACTGGTTCTCTCTGTCATGGCGATCATTTTTTTGTTCTACACCATACCTGGGAACCTTCTAGTTACGGAGATATTAGGGGTCAAAGTTCCAACTTTTTGACAAGTATTTTTTTAAATACAAGTTTTTAATGCAAGATTTTTGAACACCTCCACGACCCCCGTACTATTCAATCCGTCCATCAGCACAATGTTTTGAGTGCGTTACATTGAGTTCTACCACAAAACATGATTTTACACCCCCCAAAAAAAAGTCGTTTCCCAGCAATAATTTTTGCGTAAAGTTACTTAGTTTCATGTACAGAATGCTTGGTTGACGGCTTCTTGATGAGGTGATTTACACGGTGTATAAAGTGAACAGATTTGTTTAGCTGACGGCTTTGCAAATATAGACAAAAGGTTACTCAAGGTTGTTTTGTTTGTATGATGGGTGTGTAATGTAGGGCTATCAACTTGGTGGATGATCAACCTATAAAGATCCCTGCTGGGACACGGTCATCCCTCTGTTTTCTCTGGTCTGAGGGGCTATGATCCACCAAGCTGAGCCAGTGTGTGAGTTGGTGGACCGGTGGACGTCACATGTCTTCCAATGATTGGTTCTTGGATAGGTTTCCGGGAAGATGTTTTTCTTAACCGTTTTAAAGAAAAGATGTCACGAGACGTGACGATCAATATTTTTTTTTATTATACGGGATGGAATGAAACCGACGCTAAAACGTAAAAAAAATATAGAAAATTTACGTTGGTTATTAAAAAAAAAAGCAATCCAATACCTACACGTTCAAAATCTATTGAACTAAAAAAAATTTTTTTTGTACCTATTGTCCCTTCTACCTTTTTTTTTTACGGATGGGAAGTCATCAAAATTTAATGACCCCTCCTGCTCTGGGCTGTGCGGAAGGGAGTCAGACTTGACTGGCTAAATCCCATCCATGTTCCTTCTTAGACCTTTGTGTTCCAGGACCACTGCATCTCTTTCGAACAGTACCGCAGCCCTGGCAGGCATCGGCCCACTCGGACCCCTGCCGATTTGCTGACATCTCCTAGAGACAAGCGTGGCACACGAACGCGCCGTCGATACGACCTGTCGTCATAAGACGGACGGACGGTGAGCTAGCCCATTACTAACCGTCCACAGGCCCGCGCCTACGTTGGCCGGGGGCCACTAGGTGCCCTCGACGGCTGGGACGTGAGGCTCTCTCCCTTTCACATTCCGCCAACACCTTCGCTAGCATGACTGCTTTGCAGAAGGAGGCGACGGCTTCCCATTCCCTCTCGCTCCGGACCATGTAGTGAGGACTGGAGTGTCCCTTCTAACTTGTATTGAATTTTTATTACACGGTAAGAAGATTTATTGTTGAAATAAATCTTCTTACCGTGTCGATGACAATTTAAATTGAGTCAGCTCAAAATTTGGCGAAGAGTTTGTATATACAGTAGTGTCCATCAGCTCCTGTGAAGTGCAAGCAACTGGACAAGTAGGACACGATGTCAAGTATACCAGTGAACGCTCATCGCGCTGTCACCCAAAGCACGGTAATACAGTGTTTGTTGCTCCCAGCGTAAGCATACTATCCACCAAGTGCTCAAACGAAAATGAAATAAATTACACACAGTAAGATGCTTGCTTGGGTTCCAATTCCAACCCATGATCTACAATGTAGGTCGGGGCCATTACTACCGGACCTTGAACTTGATAACTGGGTTGTAAAATTGTTAAACAAGAAACTTCCACGAAAAGTATGAAATCCAGAATTTCAGTTCCAAAGTGTGAAATTTATTCGCGCACCGAGTTTCGCATAAGTTTTGTTAGATGTTATCTCCAAATAATTCTATTTGCGTAGTTTTTCCACGAATTTATTCAATTTTCCAGGGTATTTGGACAAATTCTCGGGAAACTCCGACTTGTCGCAGCCCTATGCAAATGTAACATTGTCGCGAGTACCCCTTTAGCTGTGACATACTTTTACGTTTTCGACGACGAAAACGAGCTGCTGTGTCGTAAACTTTATCTTTTGCAATAAAAAGAATACACTCATAAAGTGTCGGAAGAAAATCTGCTGTGAGGATTTGCCTTTTTCCGTAAGCGGGATTACGTAGAGTCAGTGAGAATTTTATGAGTTTATTGTACGCAGATAACATTGCACAGGCACGTTATGCCGTTTATTGTGGCTGTCATTTGTAGATCTATGTCAGTCGTTACAGGTAGTCAGTGGCCAGAAACTCTGACAACCAATATTATCATGGGTATCGTATAACTCGTTACTAATTGTGTTGTGTAGGTCAGATAGACAGTCGCTCCAGGCATATAAATACGTTTACTTAGTTGGGAAAAGGCTTGGGAAAAGGCTAGGCAGATGATGTACGCAGTTAAATTACGCTGGTTAAGTTTTCTCTAGCTTTTCAGTAGTTTTTAAAGTGTCATTGAAAATAACCTTCAACAATGGTTGCGATTCTTGACACAAATGTATTCCCCTTTTTTCTCCCTGAATTCTGCTTCTAGATCAATATTTTTTTTTATAAATAAAATCAAGGTTTGTTGTAGACACTTCCATATTTCGACCATTTTAAGTTGTATACAGGATGTAACGGAAAGGGTATATACATACTTAAGGGTGTGTTACAGACTATTAAACTGAACATGTTTCTCATCATAAAACATGTTTTTCAGCAAATAAAATATCTGCTGCCCCATAGAAAATCGCAATACCTATTCGACCCAAATGTATCGGCAGCTGATATTTTTTTTTGCTGCAAATTTTTTTTTATGATGAGAAACATATTCAGTTTGATGGTCTGTAGCACACCCTTAAGGATGTATACCCTTTCCTTTACACCCTGAATAATTCGGTCTCAACAAATTGACAGTGACTTACCAGCACATGTATAGTATGACAGCAGACGAACCCGATGAGTAATGTACCGAGGCTTCCTATCACCAGACCGGCAGAACTAAACGCGAGGGGCATCGCCAGCACTCCTGAACCCAGTGATGCCTTTAGAAGATGAGCTAGTGCGCCGAAACTCCTGGAAATTAAAGAAAAGTGTTCGTTTTAATAAAGTTGAATATAAAAGAGTTAGTGTCTGAAAGTGGCGCATGTGACTGAAAAATTGTAGTTGTAATTGGTTATCGTGTTATGTGATGCAGAGGAATGAAGTAAATGTAGCGAGAAAAATGTCAAGTATGAATTTAGATGGCTATAAGTGTAGAAGAAGACCAAAGAAGCGATGGATGGAATATGAGAACGATGATATGGCAAGAAAGCTGGTGACTGTTGAGATGACGAGTAATAGAGGAGTATGGAAGAAGAAGACATGAGGCACCTACCAGAAATAGATAGGGATAAGGGCAAGAGAATGATGAATGATGATGATAAAAGTGGAAGAGTGTAATAGGCGTGAAGACTGGGTAAAGAAAACGACATTCTATTTTGTCCGTCAGACAGGTAAAACAAAAATATTAAACACGTATTTTTTGTTTTATCAAAATATCAAAAAATTACGTAGTTAAAACTCATTAAAGTTGGAGAGTGGGGGCTCACTACGTCACAAGTAGGTATAAAAATTACCTACAAGTGACGTCATGCGCCATTTCAACTTAATATATCTCCGTAATTTTGTGACTACGTGAAAAAAGAAAAAAATACGTGTCCAATACTTTTCAATAATCTTTATATATTATTATTAGGTACTTACACATATACAGGGTTATTTATAAAACACCGACAACCTCTCAGGACTATGTTATTAACATCTTAATCAACAACTTTTGAGCATGATTATTAAAAATTCCTCAGATTTTCATACAAAAATGAACATATTTAAATCGAACGCTCTAAATGTTACGAAGTCTCTGCGAAGCAAAAGAAAGCGATGATAAAATAGCGAGGGGAGCATAATCGTATGATGAACTAAAATATTACGAAGTTTTAAAAGTCATAGAACAAAAGTTGTTGATTATGATGTTAGTAACATAGTCCTGAGAGGTTGTCGGTGTTTTACAAATAACCCTATATAGTGCCAGTTATAATGGAGGTGTTCTGATTATACCAGGCAGAAAACAAGACTGTGCATCTCCTAATTACTACTCGTCCTTGATCTCGAAGCCAGAGGCGACTGTTAAAAATTGCTGCAACAAGTTGCCTCATTAGCTTCATGTTTTGGCCTCTTTAATTTAAGTTCATCAGTCCCTTGTAACTGCAACTTATTAAAAGTAACTTGGTACAAACTATTAGGTACCACCGATGAGCAGCAAGAAAGCCCTAACAATAGTTTTATTTAATGGCGACATGGCCCGACATTGTTGTTTAAGTTTCTACTCGTGGGCCTTGGGGAGTCTGTTGTCAAATCTCGACTGAAGTTTCTATTGCCTTAGGAATCAATCAATCAATGAAAACAGCGTACATGACATTCCACAATAGATCTATTGATAAGAGTTGATAATATCTTGATATGCACCTGTATCGTCAACAAGAAATCAAAATCCTTACTTGAAATGTGATTTAATTCCCTGTGACAAACAACTTGGTCCAACCGCTTTGTCCGATCAATCGGACCACGTGAACTTTTTATTCCTTTTGGTCCGATTCATCGGATTTCGCGATTCATCGGACCAAGTGGTTCCACAAATTTTAATATTATTGATTTCCGTAAAGTAAAGCCTAATTCCATAACTTATCAAATATCCTTACTGTTAGTAAGTAAATAAAATAAATTCTAAAACTTGATTTCTTTAAGTGTTCAAAGTTTCACTTTTTATATAAATGTCTCAAAATTAATTGGCACCGGTACTAGTATAAATACAGTTATATAAATGAACATAATACCTATACTAATCTTACATAACACTGTAAGTCCCACGGTCTAGATTTTGTTATCAGCGTAAAATCACCAAATGCCACAGGTCATTAACATTTGATGTCGCTTTTCTAATGAAACAATAGTTCTCTGACAAAACTATTACGTCATTATTTCTCTCCACTGGTATCTTAATATTATGTAACTAGTTTTGATGTGTAGATAATTATACACAGGAATAATGCATAGTTCCTGCCGCGCTTCCTTGTTGGTCTGTGGATTGGTGATCACCTATTACATACCGAGTTTCCTCCGTGTCTCAGAAAGCACGTTAAGCCGTTAATCCCAGCTGTAATTTGTAGATCATCGACAGTCGGTAGTCATTGGCCTGAAAGTCTGACAACCGGTCTTTCCAAGGGGTATCGTATAACCCAGTACTTACTTGCTTTTAGAGTAGGAATGTTAACTCTTATTAGTTTAGGGGATTACGTAGGAGGCATTCCTATCTATCATTTTCTATCTTAGGGTCTTTTGCACGTTAAAGGCAACTACAGAAGGTCTATAATCACACATCGTCAAGATACGATACGATACGATGGATGGTCTGTGTGAAGGATGATTATGGCTGGAAAAGACATGACTGCTGTGATGACGAGTGATAGAAAAGTGTACGTGTAACGTTGATCACAAATCATTTGGGATAAGTGCAGGATAAGTAAGAAAAAACCGGACAAGTGGGAGTCGGACTCGCCCATCTAGGGTTACGTACAAATTCACTTTTGTTATGCGCGTTAATTAAATCATAAAAAATAACATTTTAAAAGTATTATTTAATTTATTTTTTACTAATATATGTATAGTTTTCAGATTTATCCCTATACTTGTAGTATAATACGATATTACATGCTAAATTTATAGTTGTAGGACAACGGGAAGTGCCCATTTTGATTCCTTGACAGTGTCGAAATATTTTTTTTAGGTTAACTTAGAAGTTTGATTTGAGCTTGAAGGGACTGTAGATCTATATACATGCTTTTAATTTAAATTCGATACCTTTTCGCGTTCCTGATATAAAGGGTCTTGACAAACAGACAGACAAAAAAGGGTTCCTATAAGGGTTCCATTTTTCCTCTTGAGTTACGGAACCCTAAAAAGGGTAGATAAGAGTGTGTTTAGTATAAGAAAGAAACAAAACTAATCGGCTAAAATATCGAGATGTGACGGTTCATGGGTGGGTACTTATTACCGAATCAATGTTTGACCAAAAATCAATTTATTATCAGTCCAGACTAGCTGAGACCGACATAGTGGCGGTCTATCAAAAATTACGTATACTACTGCAAAAAACTGCCGAAGATCTCGTTGAATGTCGTAATAAAAATATGACAAGTTAAGCTTTTAATAACAATAGGGGATGATCACATTTTTTTTTTCTTTGTCTGTCGGGTAGATAATTGAAAAGTATTGGACACGTATTTTTTCTTTTTTCACGTGGTCATAAAATTATTACATAGAGATATAAATTGAGTTGAAATGGCGCATGACGTCACTTGTAGGTAATTTTTATACCTACTTGTGACGTAGTGAGCCCCCACTCTCCAACTTTAAGTAATTTTTTGATATTTTGATAAAACAAAAAATACGTGTCTAATATTTTTGTATTACCTGTGTGACGGACAAAATAGAATTTCGTTTTCTTTACCCTGTCTTCACCCCTATTGCCCTTTGTTTTCAGAATTTCGGTCAGAATCCATAATTTCTATAGTCTTTTGTTTAGATTCTGAATCGAATTTAGAAGTAGCATTTCTGCAGTTTTTCCTTGATTATATACGAGCTACCTACAATTTCTTGCTCCCGTAATCCCAGGCCGTCCCTTCTTTAATTAAACCGGATAGAAATATTGGTTCATCAAGATTGTTTGGTCAACTGAAAAAATCGTGCGTCAAAGCGTTTTTCAGATGAATTAACAATGTTAATAAGTTGGTAATAAGCCTTCCGGTAAAAATAAAATAATTATTGCTATGGGCAGAAATCTTCTAGATGCAAATTATAAAACGGACTGTTCTTTCTGATTTTATTTTACAGCTGGCCAACTACTTACTGCTTGCTTTTGGAGCATACTCCTGGTCTCGTCCCCTAAGACCGGTCGCCTTTTGAAAGATTCTCGAAGTAAATAAAAATAAAAATGGTGGCGATGTTTTCATTTTGTATTTTTTTATTAATGATGCGGTAGTTAAAACATCGCCACCTTTTTTGTACGAATTATCGACTAAATTAAAACGTACAAAATGATTAATTAAACAAAATATGACTTACGATGTATTTGATGCTATCGGTCTGTGTTGCGAAGGAATGTAGGGGTCCAAGTCTTCTCGAGATCCATTGTAAGCGAGCTCGATTCTGTAAAATAAATAATACATTAATGATAAATGTTGGTCATCCTGTAAATGGGTTTTCGCCAGCACTAAACTAGATGAGTTTCGATACTTCGAGAAGAAACACCGTAACTAAAAAAAAGAAAAGGGAGAGTACAATAAGGAAAGATCTCCAGATGAAGGAAGTGCCTCACCTGAACGTTTTGAAGTATAGCGCCCACCACAAGTCGTTAAAAATATTCAATAAACTGCCGAGAGAAATAAAAAGTCTACCGACAGAAATTTAAATACATAAGTGGGTTTCAGAGTAAGCTTAAGCGGTTCTTGTTAAACAAGTGTCTATATTCTTTTGGGAATTATAAATTAGTACAAAAGTCGAAATTAACATAATTTCATTGACCTGAAATGGAACTTTTATTGTATTCTATGAAGGGCCTTTTCATTGTCATGCGTGTTTGCGCCCGCGTGCGGGCTGCCCGCAACCTATCGTATCATACATGTTATTATTGTCCTGCGTGCCACACGCGCGCCGGCGCGGCGGCGTGGCGAAAATAATCTGCTCTGCGTGCGGCCCGCAACAAGCATGGCCGCCTGGCCCAGACGCGGGCGCAAACGCGCATGACAATGAAAGGGCCCTTAGACATTTTTTTTTATCTTTTGTATTATTCTGATTTAAATTTAATTTGGATTGGTTAATTTGTAATGATTTAAATATGGATTGCATGTGTTATGGTTCTTATATATTTAGTTATAAAAATTCAGTCACGGTGTGAAAGTCGTTGTTGAATACATGAAATAAATTGAACTGAACAATCACAGAGGTCACAGTATCTTTTAAAGTCCAGACATAATCTTGATCAAGTCATATCTTATTATAAAGATCATAGAGATTAGTGTCCGAGTTGTTCTTTGGACTGCCTCGTTGGTCTGGTGGTCGTAAGGGCGACTCCTGAGCATGAATACTGAGTTCCATCAGGAATTTCCCAGTAGCAGCCACGGAGTCTAAATTCGTGCCAGGCTGATGCCAATAGGCTCGCCCCCTATTACGTGGAACTTAAACATAAATGGCGGAATGTGGATTAACTATTAAGTACACCTCTGCCTAAACCCTACGGAGATTATAAGGCGTTATGTGGTGATTATGTTATATCTATTATATTATATATATAGTATGGTATGTTAGATGTGAGTAGACCCGTCACTCAGTCATCAGCATTTGTTAGTAATCTTGTAGCTCAAACCTAAACTCAAAAGTAAAATATAAATAAACGAATCGAAAGGTAGGACAAGGCTACATACTAAACGTTTGTAATCAAGCATTAAGATTATCTTTTTATACGGCAATTTAAATTCTATGTTAAGATTGAGTAAAGAGAATTTACTTACATGCGGCTTATTGTTAAGGAAAATTAAGGTTTATTTAGTAATACTAGGCACTTAATTTAATAACAGAGTAAAATATAAATAACTGAGGAAATGAAATTAAAACAGCGATGTCCTTTTACAGAACAATGTTTGGAAATAATCTGCAAACTACGGTTATTTTATTGATATGGATAGTCAAAACCCTGAGAGGGTTATGAACGAAGATGATCTACAAAAGAAAATGTAACAAGAAATAAAAAAAAAGCATGTACAATTTAAATAATAAACGTTTTCTTTTTGAAATTCTTCAGTTCTTCCCTTGTTTTGGGAAACCCAGGTCTGATGCGCGAACGAAATCAATACCAGACTTATACGGAATTTGACAATTAATTTGACATTACAGTAAATAAAATTGTTTAGCACTTAGAAGCATAAGGTCAGCCTGGGCAACCACGTGACTATGTTAAAAAAACCGGCTAATAATCAGGAAAAACACCCAACAAACACTGGGCATTAGCCTGGGCAAACACTGTCCTACGACGTTCAAAAACCAGGTGTTACCTGGGTAAACACCCAACCTTGGTCCAAAAAAAACTGGGTAAAAATATACGTACAATTTCCTTACCCAAGTCCACAAAAATTAGTAACTTGATCACAAAAATCTCCATACATTCTTAAAGCACGACTATACCACTTTGACATATCAGCTCGTTCTCGATTCCAAAGCATTGTCCATCGAATATAACCCGAACAATATATTAGGTACTTAGCAAATTGACAGGAATCACAATGTATTAACCCCAATGTTCAGGCGTCAATCGTTGTATTGATGAAATACTTATTTACTATTGCATCATGCAATGGAAGGAGTTTATTCGTTGATTTCATATTACTTTATTTTTGCGCGTGTGGTCTGCTTTCTTATTGACTTGGTAATGGGTTGGTTATTAAAAGTTTTCTTTGTTTGTATACTTAAAGACGTCTATGTAATAATAATAGGGTCGCCCCTATTACATGGGACTTCAGTGGACTGGCGAAATGTCAGTGCCAAACCCCTTCGGGGATTATAGGTGTGATCGTATGTTTATGTTATGTTAATAAGTTGCAAATCATATGTTGTTTAACAAACAGCCTGACACTTTCTGGCAAATTGCAAAAAACGCAAGAAAATTTGGATTTCGCGGTCTACCCTGTCACTTCCATCTTAAGTTTGATTTCAGAAACCTGGTTGTATACAAATTAATTATTGAAACATAGGACTTTTACCTTTTGACCGCCACATGCATACAACGTGTTCCAAAAAGAGTATA
This sequence comes from Cerastis leucographa, assembly GCA_963082945.1. NCBI lineage: Eukaryota > Metazoa > Arthropoda > Insecta > Lepidoptera > Noctuidae > Cerastis > Cerastis leucographa. The sequence goes on along the minus strand of OY720381.1, from coordinate 20,339,137 downwards.
TATTTATAGGGGCGTGCTACAGACCATCAAACTGAACATGTTTTTCCTTCGGACAAACATCGTAATAGCGAAAAAATTATCTGATGCCCCATACAAAATTTCAATACCTATTCGACCCAAATGTATGGGGTAACTGATATTTTTCTTACTATTACGATGTTTGTTCTACCTGTTACACGTTGTAGATGTCAAACCGAAATGTGCCCAGCACGCAACGGTCACGACTACATGATAGTGTTAAAGGAAAAATTCATAGCTTGGCACCGAGGTCACGTTTTTCCTTTTTTAACGTGGCTTTCATAAGGTTAATGTAATATGAGTCTAAATCCAAGTAAATTAAATACTCGAACGTACATTGTCCAGATTCTTGAGAATTCTATACCAAAATCTCTCCGTTTTAATCAAATATATATTGTGTATTGAAACTAATTGTGAACATTTCAATATCACAAAAGGAAAGGTCATTGTGGTTTACTTATAAAATAAAAATAAAAACTGAAAATATCACTAGCTTCGAAACCCTTATGCATCTTTCCCTCATCGTCTTCCCCGATCCCTTATCATCTTTAGGATCCCTTATGCAGTGGAGTCAAGTATCCTCGTCTTAGAATATAAATAAGAAGCAAGACATACATACAATAGCATCATACAGGTAAGCTTTCATGGCTACAGTAAAAATATTCAAATGAAGAGCAATTGTAAAAGATAAAAGTAAAGGTAAATTTTAGGGTCGACTATATCGTTTCGGGTCAAAGTCGCGGGAAACACCTTGATAAGGAACTTGCGGAACTAGGAAGTTTGGCAGATAACCAGGGGATATATTTGGGATTTTGGGCTGATATGATGATCATGAAAGGAAAATTTAATTATAATAGTATCTTGTGCATGCGTGGGGTGTGTAGTTGAGGTAAATACAAATATGTACAGACAGCGTCAGTATGTGCTAACCCCACAAGTTTTAAAATGTTAAATTGTTACAACATTGAATTCGTATCGAATAATATCAAGAATACTTTCAAAAATAACTCAATGTTACCACCCGGATTCGAACCATGTATCGCTTCACCGAGCTGCGTCTTATGTATACCGGCCGGTTTAACAATTGGCCAGCGAGCCTTAGAAAATTGTAATGACATTGGTATATACTATCAAATCCTTGTTCTGTAATGGTTATTTCTGTTCAAACGAATAAAAACTCTATTCTTTAAAACTAAACTCTGTTACACGCAAAGTAAAGTGTAGGACAGGTGGCAAAGTTCTTTTGTCTTGTTAATGGTTCACAAGTTCAACCATGTTCTACCACGTTCGACCATCGACGCATTGATTAAACAAAAAAAAAAGTTAAAATTATTTCAGTAATTAAAGTTTTCATTATCGATCCAAGAAAATCGCTTGATACTTTGAGTAGAAAATAATGTAAAACTAACAACATTCATAATGGAAATTATACGAGTATTCCATTGATTTGTTGTAGGTCATTAGGTATGTTGTCTTCTGTGTAATATGTCTATTTATGGGGGTAGAATTATGCGAGAGTTCGAGTTATGTATTGTTGATGGTAATTTATCGTGTATCGTGTGCGCCTTACATAACAAAGATAAGTAGAAAAGACCAATAAGCGAATTCGCGTTGTGGCTCATTTAAAAACGACCGATGTGGCAAACACAAAACGACCACAAAGCGAAATTCGGGTTGCGTTCTGACATTGAGGAAATGACCGGATGCATTCTGAGCCTTTTTCAGATAGCCACAACCCGATGTATTTCATTAGTAAGAAGCTAACCTATGTTGATGGGTAAGATGATTCCTAAATGAAAATCCGCCATCTAGGATTTTCATTTAGGCATCATCTTACCATGTGAAATTTTTTGACATGGCCGTCGTTTTCGTGGTTTTTGGTGGCTCTGATGCCGATAGTGAGGTTTTAACTAAAAGGTTCCCAGGTATGGTCCCAGCACGCTACATCTCTGCCGCATCCTACGAGGAATACAAGCTTAAAGTTATGTTATGTAAACGTTACGACGTATTTCTTCTTCAATACAATGTAGTGTCTTATTAGTCAAAGATCAACACATCAGCAGTTGATATGTCGTGCAAATTGTTCAAGTCAACTAAGATCAATATGTGTCAGTGACATACATTACGATGACCTTAGACTAGTAACCTGCTACACTTTATCATCATCTGTCTAGCCTTTACCCAACTATCTTGAGGTCGGCTTCCAGTCTAACCAGATGCAGCTGAATACCAGTATTGTACATGGAGCGACTGCCTATGTCACCTCCACAACTGAGTTGGTACTGGGTAGTACGATACCCCTTTGGTAATACTGGTTGTCAGGCTTTCAGGCCACTGACTACCTGTAATAACTGTCAAAGATCTACAATTGACAGCCGGGACCAACGGCTTAATGAATTAAGCTAAAGATCAACCCGAGCGGCTGTTATTAATTAGCCACGACCTTCTCCTACATTTTAACGAGGTATTCCACGAAGCACACCCAACAGAAGCACACCCAGACCAAGCACACCTAAAGTATTCCACTTAGCACACACGTAGGTGGGCTGCAAATAAATTTTTTAAATAATTAATTTCCTATTCCACGAAGCACACTTACGAATATCACTCGCATAGCGCGGAGACTAAGAAATACAAATATCGATAGAAGAAAATATATATTATTTAAAAGACTAACTTAAATATCTAACATCTTTCAGTTTCATTGTAATAATGTGATACAATACTTGTAATTTTCATAATGTTCATATATTAATCCCATAGATAAGACGTAAAACAGATAGCCATAAGAAAACTTCAACATCTCTATGGAAAACTATATTTACAATGTTTTTGATATTTTTCCAAGTTTTTATTGCAATTATGAAACAATCTGTGATTTTTTATGTTAAAGTAGAGTATTTTTGTTATTCACTAAACAGGTAGCTATAAGAAAACTTAAACATAGATTTCTATGTAAAACAATGTTTTTGATATTTGTCCAAGTTTTTATTGCAATTATGAAACAATCTGTGATTTTAAATAGTAAGATTACAAAAATGACAAATATTGTGACACATTATTATAATGAAACTGAATGATGTTAGAAATTTAAGTTAGTCTTTTAAATAATAAATATTTTCTTCTATCGACATTTTTACTTCTTAGTCCCCGCACTATGCGCGTTATATTCGTAGGTGTGCTTCGTGGAATAGGAAATTAATTATTTTAAATTTTTATTTGAAGCCCACCTACGGGTGTGCTAATTGGAATACTTTAGGCGTGCTTCGTCTGGGTGTGCTTCGTGGAATACCTCATTTTAACAGCCTACAACAATCCATCAAGGGTTTTATTAAACTTTCAGAATGTAGTGTATTTTTTTTGCAAAAAGATTTTTTAATAATACCTTACTTCTTAGTTGAATAAACTTGTTAACAATGATAGGATCCCCTTTGCATTAAAATCTTCCTCCCCCAGACGCTCATAAATCTATAGAAAATTATTGAAACTTTTTCTTCTTTCTTCCAAATCTGCCTGTGTACACATGGCATCCTATTAAAAACTTCCAGTTTCTCTCAAGTAAGCGTCAGTTAAATACTTTTTTAAATGTTTCTTACATGAAGATTTCTCAGAATAAAATATTAGACAAGGATTTATTGTTTTTTTTTCTTCTCATTAAGAAAAACTTAGAAAGTTAGAAACACATGCCAAAGATGTTTTATTTTTAAACTTGGATTTCTTTGTTTCTCTTGGGAGCAATGTGCTGATATTATTATTATTGGGGGTTTTACTTTATCCGATCCAATCATCGGAGGTTTTATTTTATTTTAATCATTTTCTTTCTCCTGTTCTTATCGCAATTTATTTGGGGTCGGCGCAGCATGTTCTTCTTATTCTTTATTGCACACCAAATTAAAAAGAAATATACATACAGATTGCAATTTAAAAACTTATGTACAACGGCGAGCTTAACCCAGAATTGGGTTTTCTTACAGCAAACCATTTTTCGATTGCGAGATTTGCAATAGAGGATAAACTTACGAGCATGTGCGAAAATTAAATTAACTACTACATACGTATACATACAATACATATATAAATACGTACATATAAAATACTACATACATACTATTAACATATTGACAGGAAATGTTCTCTTATTCCTTTCCTGCACACGTCTAACGACGGGCTATCCCATGTCTTCTTCTTCCATACTTCTCTATTACTTGTCATTTCATGAGACACCTGATTTCTTGTCATATCTTCCTTCACACAGTCCATTCATCGTTTCTTTAGTCTTCCTCTACTCTTGTACCATCCACATTCATACTCAAAACTTTCCCCACGACATTTTCCTCATTCCTCCGCATCACATTCCCAATATGGGCCATACCAAGTCAACCCATTGCCAAAAAACTTTTCAGTCACCGCTACTTTAAGACGCCTCTTAAGTACTTATTTATTATTTTATCCATTCGTGTAACACCACACAAGGACCTCAGCGTTCTCATCTCAGACACAAGCCACTTGAAATCTTAATCAGTTGCAACAATCTGTCATCCCATTACTTCATACCGCACATAAATATAATTGTGATGGGTAGATTGTCAGGACTAGGATTATTCATAATTTGACAACAATACATTTTTCTTCATAACGTCATTGTTTTTTTTTTTTAAATTTGGGTGTACTATTAGGTTCCTTACACCCCTTATCCTATGGGGAATAAAAGCGTGATATTATTTTATTTAAAAAAAAGTTTTTTTTTTGGGTCAACAGAAAGACAGTAAACAGGAGGTTGATTGAGTTGAAGGTGAGAATTTGACTTAGTAGCTCAAGGCTAATCTGATAGATTTTCCTATGTTTTCCGATTTTATTCCGATACATTGTTACAAATAGAGAAAGGATCCGTGTCTCCCCGACAAGTGAAGTGTCGGTAATATTGGCACATGTCTAGACGTTGTGACATCAAGGACGTTTGTATATATGTCAGTACACCTGGTGTCCAATACAACAATAGAGGATTTCCATTCAGTGTGATCTTATTTCACGTTTGTATCACTTGAAGGGGAAATGATGTACTACATCCTTTTTTCTTCACACATAACATACGAGGGGTTAGGCAGACGAGTACAATAGTACACCCACATTTTACAAGTTATATTTAAGTCCTGTGTAATAGAGGGAAGGAGAAAAGGGGTTTCTTGAGTTACGTTATAATTCTCTTGTAATTCAAATCCAGTGTCACTGGTAGAGATACATTAATGAATATGCCATTTTTTTTTACTTTTACTGTCCATGACTCTGCCCTGGAGTGTAAATGACGTGCTGTCCCACAAACGATGCGGCACTTAATATCGTGTCCTGCGTGTCCTGCTGTTTGGTAATTACAGGAACTCATGGACGGTACAGAGGGCGCCAAACTAGTGGCTCAGTTCTGGGCGGACACAATTTAGAGTGCCATCGAGACGCTAAGTAGAAGATTGTCAATAAGCGGGCACACAACAAACAAAAGGCAAAGAAGGCTGGCGAAAATGGACCCAAAGAATCTGAAAATTAACTAAACTCCGTTCCAGTGTAAATATAAAATAATTATAACTACAATTTTATGACATATTTATTTATTAAATATTGATTTTTTAGGACTCGGGAATCAAAAGTTATAAATAATTTTCAATTTACTAAAATTAAGTAATCGTGCACTTACAAAACGCAACATTTTTCCGATTACGTTCCAATCCAATGACATGTGTTTTAGTTCATGGGTTTATTACCACAAATGGATATTTCTCTTAGTTTTTATACATTCAATTATGTCAAAAATTCATAAAAAATAACATGCAAACCTGATATTAAAACGCCAATTAACAATGCAAAAGCATCTAATAATAAAAATGGTACTGTGGCGATTTTATAGTATTTCTAATAAAGGAACGTTATCAATAATGATCCATTGAGTCCCGTCACTACTGTCACTGTCAGATCTGTGATGATCTAGTTCATCGTTATGTTTGTATTTTTGTCTGGGATTTTATGTTTATCATTGCGATTTTGTAGATTCTCGACGACTTGGCCTTTACATCTTGAAATGTAGATAATGCACCCTGTCTTAGATTACCGCATTCTTCTCTGGACATTGGACAATTAGTTGCTTTTGATTTGGACTTTGATTTTAACCACAAACATGCGTTGCGTTAATTTCCTCTTCTCTTACGACTTGCGCTCTTACGGAGGCGTCGTCTCTCTGATGAAGGTGCTCAGAGCTTTGAAAAAGTTTAGAGATGGGTGTATCCACGTGATGTGAGTATATTCGTAAAAGAACATGTATTTATATCATAAGTAAAGAACTTATTTAGGATATCTATCTGAACAACAAACTAAGATTCGTTTAGCTTTTATATGCATAAATACATACTGTTGTAATCTTATATTAGGCTCATTCTTACTGTTGCCCAATACTTTATCGGACTAAAACAGTATACAGTAAAAGACTAGCCGAGGTAGCAGTAGAAGTAGTGTATTTTACTGAGATGTTTCAGTCATCAAAATGGAAGATGGGTGGCTGTTGCATTTTGTCTTGAAATATTTATATATCGCTCCACAGGTATCAGAGGTCATATTATCTTTCATATCAAACTACATTTCTGTTTTTCTTTTCGTGGGGACCTGGATACAATCTGCGAGTCAGGCACTTTTGTTACTTATACATGGAACTCTTTATGTTTATTACAATAAAGGTGAATTTATTTATTTAAACATAATTAATTAATTCCAGATAACAGGAGACAACTACCTTTGTCACTCATGTTGGGGGCTGATAAGCTGCGACCCTGAAAATGAAACCCGACAGCAACTTGGCCATCATAACATCTGTGTTGCATAAAATAAAAACTATCTAAAAATACCAAAAAATAAGATTTATTACTCATCGTTTTTTTATTCAACAAACCCTGCTTTTCAATAGCTGTGCATAGCTAGTCAGCTCTGGCTGTTATAATTTATGTAAAACAATATTATCTACTCTCAGTGTAATAAGAATCGTTTTACTTGCCTATAATTCGCTTATGGATCAAAATCGTAACAACATAGTTTTTATAGTGATTGAACTAATTACAGGGTTGGTAATCAGTTTAGTCTCTAGCTGCAGTCTAGCAGTTTTATGATTCATCAATTAGGTACAGGCAATGAAGTAAAAATTCTGGTTTTGGCTTATGACGAGAAGCAAAACACGTAAAGTCAGAACTAAAACTGCGAGGGAAATACAGTATTTATTCGAATCTTCTCTTATGAGTCGTCTTAAATATTATTATATTTTGGTTCATCTTAATTACCGAGTCATTCCACTGTTAAAAACCTTAATCGTAAGATTTTTAGGTTATCTTGTGAATAGACGTATATCTCTTTTCTCCCAACTTTTCCGTCTTACTTTCCATTTACTTTTCTGATAGTCTTTCGTCGTTTTACAACTACGTATAAGTTGTTATGATGAATGCTACCTCTAAGAGTGGGTCCCAAAATACATGTAGTCTCGCCCGTCTCCTTTCGAAGTTATGCGAAATTAAAAGGAGAAGAGGCCTTTTTCCCCGCACTGGGAACAATATAGAGTGTTTATGGCTATTTTAAACACACCTAGACTAACCAACCAAAAAAATCCTTATGGAAAATCCTAAAATACAGCTTCAGAATATCTATCTATCTTTTATTTCTGAGATTTTCATGGCTTACTTTCCAACCACTATTTTTCAGCAATATGTTACTGTTAAATCGTAATTTAATAAAAACTTTTTCTGAACAGACTTTTTCTCAGGCGATCGATTGAACTCGAGAGATTTGAACTGGCAACTCCTTGATCTTTATTTATGGTTACGAAATTTATTTATGAGTAGAGCTGTTTCTTTTGCGAGAATAGAATTTATAGTTTTTTTTTTTCATTACATTATTATATAAAAAAATGGGAAAGTTCCAAGCATTGTCTGTTTATTACCTATTTCCAGCTTGACGGCTGTTCTGGTTTGATAAAATGTATACCAGGGGGGGTAACATTGACGTCATAAAGCAATATTGTTTTATTCTTATTCCAGAGTGCGAAAGAGATGGAGCTAGACGACCTGTACAGCTCCGTCTCTATCCCACTCTGGAATAAGAACAAAACAATACTGCTTTAAGCCGTCTTGGTAGGCCACCAGGCCATGACAAAGACAAGGAATTTTATTCGTAGAATACGGTAGGCACAAAGTTGTTATAATAGCATAGTTCTGGACATATCCGCCGCTAGATAGACCTGGGTGAGTATGTTTTTATCTCCGTTGTATGTGAAGATACAACGGGGGTATACGGGGTCCTACCTTTGTCACCACTGGACGCAGATGTCACTTGAATTATTGGCATTCTTTGATCTATTTATCGTACTTTACGATTATATTTACAGCATTTGGCCTCAAGCCTTATAAACCGTTCCCCATTATGAATAAAGTAACTTACTTTGAACTATAGTTGTCGGAAACCGTGTGAATGGGGGGCGCCGAAGGTTTTGTTTTCTCCATGTTGCCGGTCCAATTTGTGTCGTATTTCCCAAAAGCGAAGGTTTAAATTCTTGTGTCGTGTGCAGGTTCTGGTCGCTGAATCACAAATCCATTGCCAAATGTTATCTGTGAAAAGGAAATAGGTGATTAATTGTGTTAATTAAGGCTGTAGGGAATTAATGAAACAGTTAATTGATACCAACTTTTGAAAATTGATGATTTTGTTCAGTTTATATGAAAGCAAGTAAGGACCTCAACTTTAAAGCAGTTATAGCATTTTTAATTCATAACGTAACCGTGCAATTTTAAAGCACACATACAATATTAAAGGAGTAGTGAAATCCTGTTTTATTCAAAGGGGTATTATACTAGCTGAGGATTTTTGAATTTCTCAATGTACGCAAGTGTTTCAAGACGTCAATTACTCATTAAATCACCGTGTAATGAGTAAATAACTTCTCCTTATTTTTACTCATTTAAATTATATTTAATTGAAATAAATATAATTTTCTCACTTTTCAATTATAATGATTGCTTTATTGTCCATTGCACCTTATTACTATCATTATCTTATACTACAATGGCATTCTCCATGTTGTAGGTACTTATTATAAAACCACACAATAACATCTAATGTAGATTGAAAAAAAAAGCTTGTAAAAAAAGGTTATTAAGTCAGCGGAATTCATTCATTAGTTTCGATGTTGCAAAAAATCTGATAACTTTTTTCTATAATCAAAAGTGCCTGTGAGCAGAAGAACTTTAAGAAACATACCACATCTTAAAGACGATGGGCGCTTTGTCGTAACTATGCCACTGATGAAAGATCGTTCAGTCTTTGGCGATTCCTTTTCAAAGGCAAAGTATCGGTTCATGTCACTTGAGCGTAAGTTTTTTAGAGACCCTGTCTTCAAAATCAGGTACGTTGAGTTCATGCAAGAGTATGAACGCCTGGGTCACATCACTGACGATTGACAGTACAGAGCCGCACTTGTAGATCCTCTGGGTTAACCTTGCCGAAGGTCGGTCTTAGGATGAGTGACCACGCATAAGATATCAAGTTTTCTCTGTGTCTCGAAAAGGACATACAGATCTTTCATAGTCGTTACAGGTAGGCAATGTCAAGAGGTCGTACATGGTACACATCGTATTGTTTCCCAGTACTAACTGGGTTATGGAGCTCTGGAGGTCAGTTAAGCTGCTGCTTCATGTAAAAAAATACTGGTATCCAGCAGCATCCGGTTACACGGCCGAAGTCGACCCAAGCTTATATTTTTTTTAAGTGTTATTTTTTCATTTATGTTTTGGTAGTCATGTTCTAAATCAACATTAGTCATCATCTTCATAGCCTTTTCCCAAATTATCTTGGGGTCGGCTTCCAAAATAATCGGTGCAAAATACCTAGTATTTTACATGAAGTGACTTCCTATCTGACCTCCACAACACAGTAACTGGGCAATACGATACCCCTTGGTAAGACTGTATGTCAGACTTTTGGCTTCAGACTACTCGTAATATAACGACTGTCAAAGATCTACAAATGACAGCCGGGACCAAAGCCTTAACGTGCTTTCCGAGTACCACCGTCAAATATTAACTATTTTGCTTTTCTACGTGTAGATGGCGTGCATTTTCTGCGTAGTCATGCAATCACTTGAAATCTTATCAGTCAACGTTTTGACAAACACGAACGAACATACAACAATAGGTTTATCAAAAATAGATATCTACACGATGCCATCATTATGACATATTTTTAACCGTCGACCAAAAAAGAGGGGTGTTATAAGTTTGACGTGTGTATCTGTGTCTGTCTGTGGCATCGAAGGTCCTTAGCGGATGAACCGATTTTGATAAAATTGGTTTGAAGGGTATTTTAATCGATAGTGTTCTTAGCTATGTTTCCAGAAAATTTGCTCTGCCATTTAAAGATCATCACCTCTTTTTCTAGTTTCGAAGGGATATAAACCACTTTCACAGGTCTGGTCGATTCGAAAGTGGACCCCCGACCAATTTATTTTTTGTTTTTTTAGAGGTTTTTTGTGTCGGGGTTTTTATGTTTTAACCAAGGAATCTATTTTAATGTTACAAAGCTAAAGGGTTTGTTTGTTTAAACGCTTTAATCTCAGAAACTACTGGTTCAAATTATTCATCAAGGAAGGCTATACAATATCACGCTACAACCAATAGAAGAGGAGAATCAATGAAGAATGTTGCAGAAATGGGGAAAACCCCCGCTTGGCTTATGTGACGCGGACGCAGTTACGCGGGTCAGCTGGTCTGGAATTACAAGGCCCAACCGTTCTTCAATGTTTCGTCGATTATTAAAACAATAATCAGCTGCAATACCTGAACGGCTACTAATAAACCGGAAACGAAATCCGGTTTATTTCCGGAAGTCAGTGACTTTTATTTGTTCTTCACCGACATCCGAGAGTAAAGTTATTTTATTAGTATTTTTTTTGTATTTTAGCCTTTTTAGTTGTGGTTTGCTGGTATCTCATACAAATTATTTACGAGTATTCATTTTCCATTGTTACTAAAATATATTAGCAGATCATCCACATAGACATAGAAGAAAAATAAGTAGTATAATTTTATGTGTACAAGATTTTTTTATATTACTTACGTACATTATTTACAAACTACAAATAGATATACTTAAAATAAAAATAAAACATGTACAAGTATCAAAATTACAGGGCGTCAAAAAATTCGTCGAAATCGCTGTCCACAGTAAAAGTGCCCAGAAGGCTGGCTGCATTGCCACGTTGGATAGCAATGTCAGCATTGCTATCCAACGTGGCAATGCAGCCAGCCTTGGCCAAATAATTGGCCAAAGAATCAGTTCTTTTGCCAAAAAAACCCTGCCCTCAGGTCACGTGTAGAGTCGACCAATCGCTTGGCGATATCCCGAAACACAAGAGATGTCATATGTCTTCGAATTTTTAGTTCTAGGACATGCCGGTTTCCTCACGATGTTTTCCTTCACCGTTTTGAGAGCAGCAGTGATGAAATAAATTACACAAAGTAATGCGCCTGCCTGGGTTCGAACCTACGACTTACTGCTCGTAAGTCGGGGCTGCTACCACTTGGCCACCGCTGCTCTCTGGCCACCGCTGCTCTCAACTACATTATTACCAATTAAATTATTGTCTTTGCGCCGTTTAAGGTTTCATAGAAGATAATTCATAAACTACCCAAGTAATGTGAATAAAATATATCTGTTCCATCATAACTTCTGAACTAATTATCATAATTTAACAAAAGATGTATCATTGGCATTCACGTCACATTTAAACATTGCTATTGTCCTTGTAACTGTGTGGTGTGTATTTATTTGTCTCCGATATTTGAAATATTAACATTATTTTTAAGTGTGCCTACTAACAAAATTATGGATTATAGTGTCTGACAATAAAAAAAAATTGAATTAAATTCGATATGGCGGGTTTTAGTTTGGTCTTCTCTAGTAGGCAGAGTCTTATAATTTTCAATACAATAATTATAGGTTTTAACCGCGTATGATGACCGTTCTTAACCCGTTATAGACGTGTATGGTAAGCTGTTGATAAGTTTAGTGAGTATGGTGTCATGTTTCTTTCCCTGGCTCATACGTTCATAGCACGGTCATAGTATGGTACGCTGTAGTGGGCAGACTTCTTAATTCGTAACTGTTTTTTTTCGTCTAACTGACAAAATCCTACTAATATTATAAATGTGAAAGTTTGTGAGGATCGATGAATGGATGTTTGTTTATTACTCTTTCGCGCAAAAACCACTGAACGGATTTGGATACCTTGTTTACCCGGATTATATTTTTTTATTTTTGTAAATGGCATCTCGCAGTTCAAGCATAGTCCGGTTAAGCACACGACAACTAGGAGGTGGTCGTCTGGACTATCCGTTGTGTGCCTGAGTGTAAAGCCTCCAGCCAGGGCATAAAAACTACTTACAAACTAAACCACTACGCGCTAAGGGCATCCCCTGTGGGTTACGAGCCTCGGTTCAGGGCGTCGCTGGGGGAGGACAGCATGGGGACAGGCTGGATCTGAACGATATCATTATTTAGGGGCTGATTTAAAACTACTGGCACAGCATCGCGGGCTGGCTTGAGCGAAGGTCGGAGAGGTTACCCGGATTACCACATAGGATACTTTTATCCTGGTAGTATAATACCGTGGGACAAGTACCGAACTCTTCGCATGCGAAGCCGTGGGCACAAGCCAGTGTTCAATGAGAGCAATATAAACACTTACCTACAAAACAAATGGTTGAGGTAGTTGACCTTATGAGCAGGTTAATTATACCATGGTAAGTTTCGCTGAACCATTTTGCTCACTAACCAATTATTTTGTAGCAATGACATGCGACACTGACACACAAACAGCCAAATGGCAGTTTTAGTTTGTAATTTAAATAGACCTTGGAACTTTCAACTCGTTATTAAAATTCTTTGTTACTGGTGTTGGTGATACTCAGAGGTGGTAGAAATAAAATAGCGGACTGTAAATATAGGTAGGTGTATTAGATTATAAGAACGCGTGCCACTGGTCCGTGTCGTATGAGTGCAGTGACGAGTAGGTTTTGTTAGCGGCGGCGGCGACGGCTCTCGGAACCTCGTCCCCCGCTCCCCGCAAGCCGCTGTCGCCCTCCGGTCGTCTCAGTAGCTAACGGTGCTACATTTTGTCGCCAACATACTCCCCGGGTTGAAGTAGGCAGGAAGGCTGCTGGTTCAACAATCAGGTTCTGGAAGGGGACAAATGTTATTAAACGCCCTTCGAATAATGGTTCCTCCTTTGATCCTTATATCGGCGACTCGAGCGACTTGATCCTGAGCTCCTGGGAAAACGGCCACACAGCGACCCAGGGCCCAACGTAGGGGAGGAAGCGCTTTGTCCTTTATAAGGACTAAGGAACCCAATTTGAGTTCGCTTGATGCAGTAGGCCACTTCGTCTTTTGCTGCAGAGTGGTGACATACTCGTTGGAGAATCGTTTCCAGAAATGTTGTTTGACGAACTCGATTCGTTTGTACCGCTCAAGGCTTGTTATCCTTTCTGTCAGCTGTGGATGTGGAACTGACACAAGTGATCGTCCTATTAGGAAGTGAGCGGGTGTTAAAGGTGTGAAGTCTGTAGGATCAGAGTTTAAGGCAGTTATAGGACGTGAATTAAGAATGGCTTCCACTTGAGTCAGACAAGTGTGCATTTCTTCATACGTGAAATGCGTAAGTTGGAGAAGCCTACGAAGATGGTATTTAGTAGAACGGACTGCAGATTCAGCCATACCATTGAAATGGGGTGTGTAGCTCGGAATGAAGAGGAAGTCTATACCCTCTTGGGCAACTGCGGAACTAATTTGGGAACTTGAGTCCTGTAAGAAACGATGTAACTCGTTACATGTACCTACAAAATTAGTCCCATTATCTGAGGTTATACTTTGAGGCTTCCCTCGACGAGCCACAAACCGATTCAGAGCGGCCATGTATCCCTCTTTAGTAAGATCTGTGACGAGTTCTAGGTGCACGGCTTTTGTAGCTAAACAGACAAAAATGGACAAGTAAGATTTTATTAGTTGGCAACCTCGACCTTTACGGTTAGCTATCTTAACTGGGCCGGCATAATCCACCGAACAATGTAAAAAAGGAAATTCCAGTGTAGTTCTGGATTCAGGTAACTGCCCCATAATGGGCTGGACATTGCTGGCTTTAAATCTGAAACATTTTATGCAAGCTTTCGTTATAGATTTAGACAGATTCCTTCCTCCTAAAGGCCAAAAAGTTTGACGAATACTGGACAACAATAACTGAGGTCCAGCATGTAGAAGTTTCAAGTGATGCATGTGAAATATGATTTTCGTTAAATGATGTTTCCCACATAATAAAATAGGATGCTTTGTGTCATAGCTATAAGGTGAATTATCAAGTCTACCGCCTACTCTCAAGATATCATTTGAATCTAAGAATGGGGTCAATGATATTAATTTATTTTTCTTCGGTAATGCCTGACCTGATTTTAAGATAAGATATTCATTTGGGAACATTTCTAATTGTGCAATGTGTATAATAAAATTAAATGACCGTTGTAATTCTTGACAAGAAAGCTGATCGCGGAATCTGTTTGTTTTGGTTTTACAGTTATGAATAAATCTGTATATATAGGCTATAACTCTTTGTAAACGTGTAAATTGTGAATATTTAAGTATAAGATTTGTAAATAGTTTATCGTCATCGTTTTTGTTAACGTCACACAGTGGAACGAATGTATGGGAGCGGTTGGACGTAGACATGTCCGAAAAATAAGAGTAAAATTATGACAAACTAATGATGCCATCTTATTCGATTACTTAATGCCTTCATAAATTGTGGTGATGAATTTCTTCATAACTCCCATATTTCGGGAGTAATTTGAGAAAATGTGAAATTTTACTATGAAAATGAGTGTATCGAGCTCTCTCCCTCCTGATTCCGGGCTTGTTTCAAGTAGCGGTCTCTAATATCATAATGCTATTACTAAGAGCTATATTTAATACTAAGACACATAGTGCGCCAAATGTGCACTTTCTGGGATAAAAGGAAATGAAAATTTAAAAAAAAAAAACGTTTTTTCCCCATTTGTATTTACTTTAAACCGCAGACAGACTTATTAAGAGGTCTATAAATATATTATATATATACAGAAATATATATTAACAAAAATATTCACAAGAACTGATGAGAGTATGACTTTTAAGTAAGTTGATAATAAATTACCTAGTTTCATTAAAAGTACAATAAATAATTAAGATGTAAGCTCTAATTTACTAAGTTACACATTTTAAAACAATAACATCATTTAATTATCTTCGTCATCATCATCATCATCAATTAATTCAAATTCAGAATCGATGTCCGCTAAATCATTTATGTTAACAAATTCGATATCACTTTTCTCAGAATCCGTAAGCTCATAAAATTCCTTAAAAGAAGATTTTTTTACAAACTTATTTCCTTTTGGACGGATACTTGTAACAAGTGGATCAGAAGACAGTAAAAGATTGTGCATAATATCTTCATTGCATGAGATACTGCTATGCTTTCGAGAATGCCCCTCTCTATATTTTCTAAAATCTTTATTTCTAGCCTCAGATGCCTCTTCGGATAGAAAACCAATGGGCACAATTGACATGTTCTGAACTATGTCTGGCCCATGCATTAAAATTTTATGAAGTGAAGAAGGCATATAATACCATGGGTATAACTCCACGTAAAGCTTAGCAGTATCAAAGCAGAACTCTCGGAATTTAGTTACGTTGATCTTCTCTCCTGATGAAATACACTGCAAGATCACACAGATTTTTCTTAAAAGCATAGCATCTATTCCGGTCAGTTCAGCAGATTTAGTGTAGTTTTCAAAAAATCTCCTTGCCGAGTTGCCATTGTTGGTGGATCCACTGCCTTGTTTCACAACATCGAGAAGTAAGCCCGTTTCTCTTCTTACAGCCTCTTGAACTCTTTTCTTCCTGTCATCAACTTGCCTTTTTGCTATATCACCCCTTACTTGCCATGATTTTATGTCTAATTTGTAGGAAATGTGTAATAAGCATTCCATTGAGCGAATCCAAGCGTGAAGGGTGCTTAAGCTATATTTATACATGTCCTCGTTTGCGTGTTTATCTTTGATTAACTCTAAATTATTCATTTCTTTAGGACAAGCCTTGCATATGTCACACACTGAAGCTGCTGTATTGGATATAATGGAATGAATTTTACCATCAATCATT
The DNA here is from genome assembly GCA_963082945.1 of Cerastis leucographa. Taxonomy (NCBI): domain Eukaryota; kingdom Metazoa; phylum Arthropoda; class Insecta; order Lepidoptera; family Noctuidae; genus Cerastis; species Cerastis leucographa. The sequence goes on along the minus strand of OY720381.1, from coordinate 20,322,856 downwards.
GTCAACAGCAGTTGGTGTTTGACACTAATTCCATCAGTGATGGTGGATGGAGTTAAGGCTTCAATCTCTGCTTCGATTTCAGCCATCTCTCTCTGCACATTTTCTTTGGTTTCCTTTATAAACTTAAACAATATTGGCCGGCAAAATGAAGTGGAAGATGGTCGCTCGTTTTCCCAAATTGTTACACCTTTTGAGACGAGCCGCAGTGGTACAAGACTAATCATAAAATTACTAGCAAGATCGATTTGCTCATCTTCACTCGTCCTTTGATGATAAATGCTTTGGCTAGATGATCCGTCAAAACCCCATTTGCTGGTCAATACGAGCTGTTGATTGGGATCAACAGGGGTTTCTAACGACCTAATAAGTCTTCTTGAGGTTAAATCCATCAAGGCTTGTAATTTGATTTTTGCAGAGCTCTCTGTAACTGTGAGATCTTCTTTGGCCGGATAGCACTTAATTTTTTCTTTAACCAACATGTAGTAACTCGGGTATTGAAGAGCTCCTTCTTGAGTGTTGAAATCCCGAAGAGTGTTATAGCGCCATTTCGATAAGTTCATCGATACATAAAGAGCCAATGCCTTCAAAGGGGATATTTCCCGTACCTGAATTGATTTACCTTCAATGAAGGCTTTGATTTTTGAGGCCTCTTCTGGATTCTCCGTCAAGTATTTCATAACATAAGCTGTATCGCTTTGTCCTGCCTTTTGAAGCGCCCTTTCGGCCGAAAACATAATTTCAGCGCTGCTACTGCTGCATGAAAGACTATCTTCAGTGCGTCTTCTTTTTTGCCGGTTACTAAGGTCCTCAAAAGATTTACGAGGACTAGGATGTGTACAAGTTGAAGCATTAGATTTAGCAGGAGAAATTATGGGCTCGATGACGTCACTTATATTTTCTGTAGAAGGTTCCATATTTTCATTCTGTAATTCCGGCCATTGAATTGCAGCCTGTAGCCAAATCTCATGTTTCTTCCGAAACTTATCTGTGCTTCTTCCAGACTGTGTCCATTTTGCATAAATGCGGTAGCAAAATCGACGACACCAGTCTTTTAAACTTGTTTCAGCACTTTCACATAACTGAACACAACTGTTATCTTTTAAAACACTGAACAAATAGTTAAAGTCGCGTAAATCTTTATGTGCGCGTGCGCATAAAGCAACGTGAATATCAAGATTTGTATTAAAATTTGGAAAATACATTGCGAGATTAGCTTGGATACAACGAGGTGTAAATCAACACTGATTTTAAAGTTACTAATAGTGACCTATTTATATAAAATCCAGGTATCCCAGGTATCCTTTGTTAAATATTGCAAGGTAATTAGTTATTGTGATAATTAGTAAATGATGCATGCTAAATTAGTGTATTAAGAGCCATTTAGTAATTAAATAATAGCAATGTTCTTATCAGTAATCATTAGTGCATCAGTTTTATATGTAAACCTTAAGTCCCTAATTATATATCCTAATTAGCTTATATCTTCTCTAATTGGCTGCTCAGAAATGTTATTGTAATAAGGTAAACCTTTAGAAAAACGGTTTTAATCAACAAAATAAACAAAAAATAAAAAAATTGTGTTATAAAATAAACATCACTCTTTATCCCAGAAAGTGCACATTTGGCGCACTATGTGTCTTTGTATTAAATATAGCTCTTAGTATTAGCATTATGATATTAGAGACCGCTACTTGAAACAAGCCCGGAATCAGGAGGGAGAGAGCTCGATACACTCATTTTCATAGTAAAATTTCACATTTTCTCAAATTACTCCCGAAATATGGGAGTTATGAAGAAATTCATCACCACAAGTTATGAAGGCATTAAGTAATCGAATAAGATGGCATCATTAGTTTGGCATAATTTTACTCTTTTTTTTCGGACATGTCTACGTCCAACCGCTCCCATACATTCGTTCCACTGTGCGTCATTATTTATAACAAGACAAGGTTGGAGATCCGGTAGGTCCCTTTTCTGGGTTTCATTAGGCATTTGTGGCCAACTATGCTCTGAATCGAGTAAAAACGATGGGCCCGACCACCACAACGAGGCGTCGCTGATAATATCAGCCTTCACCCCGCGAGAAACGAGATCTGCCGGGTTCTCCTTGGACGGCACGTAGCTCCACGTGTGACCGCTGGTGCTTTCCTTGATTTCATTAACACGATTACGTACGAATTGATTAAGCTGAATTGAAGGGGTGGACAACCACCCTAATACGATCGTGGAATCGCACCAAAAGCGACACATGTCAATTCTTAATGTAAGTGAATTTTGTACCTTAGTACACAGTCTTGCACCTAATAAGGCCCCACACAGCTCAAGACGTGGGATAGTTGTGGGTTTGATCGGCGCAACCTTGTTTTTCGAGACTAAGAGTTGAACACGCACAATCCCTGAGTTACACACAGACCTAATATAGACGCATGCTCCATACGCACTTTGAGAAGCATCTGTGAATATATGGATTTCAATCTTTACACAAAGATCACTAAGAACCCAACGAGGTATTTGTAACTTATTAAGACAGGGTAATGTTTTAGCGAATGAAGACCAGAGATGTAAAATCTCTGACGACACTTCTTCGTCCCAAGACCATTTATTGACCCATAATTTCTGCATAATCAACTTAGCTTCGACAACGCATGGACCGACAAGGCCTAATGGGTCGAATATTTGGCTTATAACGGAAAGAATATGGCGCTTTGTAACCTTCTCATGAAGTTCAATATTAATTGAAAAAGATAAGGTATCCTGCTGACAAAGCCAATATAAACCTAATGTTTTTGATGCTGTATTTATGTTGGTATCTGATAAATCTAAAACTGTATTTGAATCAATAACTTGACCTGAGAATAGTTCGTCAAGAATTAATGTGTTATTTGATTTCCATTTGCGAATATTAAATTTTGCTGAGTTTAAGGTGGCAGTAATTCCTTTACATAAATCTATAGCTTCGCTTACAGTACTAGCCCCGCTTAATAAATCGTCACAATAAAAGTCGTGAGCTATACTATATTTTACGCTATTATCGCTTACTGTGGATGCCAGACTACTCAGACATTTTGTCGCAAGGTATGGCGCTGATGCGGTTCCTTGACAAACCGTATTAAGTGTGTAGGTTTTTAAACGATGCGATGAATCATACCTAAATACAATTTGCTGTAATGAGCGTTGACTGGGTACAATGTCAATAGATCTAAACATTTTTTCAATGTCTGCTGATACTACGAATTTATGCTGGCGGAATCTGAGGAGAATTGTTAAGAGATCGTCTTGGACTGTAGGACCGACCATCTGAATTTCATTAAAGGAAATTCCTGAAGTGGTGACGGCAGAAGCGTCAAAGACTGTACGCAACTTTGTCGTTGTACTGGACTCCCGAAGTACGCCATGATGAGGAAGATAGTAGTTGGCATTGTCACTGTATGGAAAAAGAACTTTATTCTCAGTCATGTGACCTAATAGCTCGTATTCTTTCATGAAGTTTAAATATTTCTCCTTGAATATTGGTTCTCGTTCGAATTTGCGCTCAAGCGATAAAAAACGTCGCTTAGCCATCTCAAAGGAATCACCTAAGACCTGAGGATCTTGCTTGAGAGGAATGGTGATGACAAAGCGACCATCGTTATTTCGAGTTGTGTTGGTGGTGAAACTATTCTCACACGCACGTTCCTCCGCGGATTGAGAATGCTCAAGAGAAACACTATCTACTTCCCAAAAACGAGTGAGATCAATATCAAGTTGACCTTGAGTAAAAAGACATTGACTGAATGTACCTTTCGGACTCGAGATGTGACCAGTGACTATCCATCCGAACTCCGAACTACGTAACATAGGGAGATGCTTGCCTAGGCTAATCTTTTTGTTACCCAGAATATCCCAGAAGATGTCTGCCCCGATAAGAATATCGACCTTAGAAGGTATATTATAAGTGGGGTCAGATAAACATAAACCTGCTGGAATTTGAATATGTCGTGTGTCAATGTATGTGATCGGAACTGCTGTGGTGACGTTGGTAAATACATAACAATCAATGTTATTCCTATAGCTAGTATTCAATGACTCAATTGTGAGATTGCAAGACTGTGTACTATGAGATACATGATTATTAAAACCTGATACCGTGGAGCTCACGTTCCGCCTCGGCAAACCCAGCTTACTGCAGAAAGCTTCGGAAACGATATTTATTCCACTACCGTTGTCCAAGATCGCCCTGGCGGTGTGTTTGTTGCCCTTGCCATCAACCACCTTCACCAACGCTGTGGAAAGGAAAACACGCGTCGGAGTAGTAACCGGTAGGATATCAGTTGTCAATACAATGTCTTTTGAAGACGTAGATGACGAATCGCGAGAAGCAGATTGCTCAGATTTTTCCAAGTGCAAAAGAGTGTTATGCTTTTCATTGCAATATTTGCAGTGTGACAAAAAACATTTCTTTGCTACATGACCGAAGCGCAAACAGTTCAAGCAAACCTTAAACTCTTTTACTTTTGAAATCCGAGATTCTACAGGAAGACTTCTAAACGATTCGCAATTGAACAGCTGATGTGATTCATCGTCACACAATGGACATGATTTACGTTTGTAATTTTTATTTTTGCTATTAGTGCTATTATTATTATTATTTATTACTAAACTTTTTGCTTTTACGGGTTCTGATTTTAATTTATTATTTTTATTATTCTCTTCTAAAGTTTCTAAGATGTCGGCTCTTTTACTTAAAAATGTTATGAACTGTGATAGGGTTGGGGACGAAGTCAATGTATTTCTATGTTCTTCCCACTCTCGACCCGTCACACTATCAAGTTTAGTTGACATCATATAAATTATGATCGTGTCCCAGATCGGTTCTTTCAATGACGCGAGAGCCCTAATGTTCTTGTTAGTTATATCGATAAGATTTTGAATCGACTTACATGATTCTGATCGAATAGGATCTATGTTAAATAAAGCCTGTAAGTGATTATTAACAAGTAAGCGACTGTTATCAAATCGCTCGCACAATAACTCCCATGCAATTTTATAGTTGTCACCTTTAAAGTCAATATTTTTAATAATTAGAGCGGCATTTCCTTGAAGAGAAGCCCGTAAATAGTGGAATTTATTAATGTTATCTATGCAATCACTGTTGTGTATAAGAGAAAGGAATGTGTCTTTAAATTCGAGCCAGTCTTGATAGCCGCCGCTGAAATGTGGTAAATCAATTTTCGGTAGCCTAACCAAATTTCTCACTCGCCCACCTGATTCTGCATCGCTGAACTCCGCCACAGATCCGCTGCCCTTCCCCCCGGCAGTAAGCAGGCTCTTGGCCCTAGCCACCAGCGGGTAGTAGTCGTTGTCAAACTGCACACGCTCCGCGGGAACCTCATCGACTGTTGGCTCGTCAGATAAGATCTCGATTTCAGTCTGTAACGTATCGAATTCCTCGCATAAGGGCTCAAATTTTCGAAAGCGGCACTCTAAATCTATGATTTGTAACTCCGTTAAGGCTTTAGAAGTTTCAATTAATTTAATATGATTGCCAAAAATAGTGAGCTTTGATTTTATAGCTGAGCGTCTTTTAATTAAAGTTCTAAGTTCAGACATGATCTCAAAGCAAACCTCAGTTCGATGTAATGGCAACAGCTGATTTAAAGTAACAAGCTACTTGATGCACCGTTAGAAAAGATAATATTATATAAGCAAAAAATTATAACCAGGTAGCTAAGCTCAATGACTGTGCGTTTCGATTTGAAGTAAACAAGATGATTCATGCAATAGGCATTCAACGCTCGAGTTTTATGACCGCAATTAGCGCACAAAGGCCCGAATAAAGAAATTATTGTCAATGAAATAAAAAGCTAAAATATTATAGATAACAGCGTAGGTAATATTGAATGAATAGTAACGTATGAAGAATGCACAAAGCACTGACTCAAGTTTTAGCAAAATGGGTTTGAAATTGACAAGGGAGAATATGAATTTGAATAGCAAAGAGAAGATGGATTAAGAGGAATAAATAGGAACGAACTCACAAGATGTCTTATCCTTTGTCCACAGTGACTTGACGGTTTGTTCGTCCTTCAAATGTCCTTTCTTGACCTTCTCGAAAGTCGTCGCGTAATGGCCGGCGCGTACGACTCGTTAAAGCTTCTTGATTTCTTGACACGGAATATTCTCCAAATAGGCTTCAAGACGTTCTTAAAATCTTCTTCACGGTGAGAGGACCATATGTTGGTGATACTCAGAGGTGGTAGAAATAAAATAGCGGACTGTAAATATAGGTAGGTGTATTAGATTATAAGAACGCGTGCCACTGGTCCGTGTCGTATGAGTGCAGTGACGAGTAGGTTTTGTTAGCGGCGGCGGCGACGGCTCTCGGAACCTCGTCCCCCGCTCCCCGCAAGCCGCTGTCGCCCTCCGGTCGTCTCAGTAGCTAACGGTGCTACATTTTGTCGCCAACAACTGGTATTATTAGAGATATGTCATTAATAAAGACGTATGCTGTAAGTAGGTTTTAGTTTAATGTCGTTACGAATGAAAATTAATTGTTTTGATTTTGACATGACGGCGGTTGACTAAAAACTAAGAAAAAAAAGTTAGTTAAAATTTTAAAGTAATTTTTTTGTTGAACATGTTTAGGCGTTTTTTTAATCTATGATGTTGTGGAGAGTTATTTGTATGTAATTTAAAACAAGTCGATGTTTGAATAAAGTTTAAAATTAATTGATGTACAATTTTAAAATGAAAAGTTTACAACAGTTGCCAGTTGCAACTTATTAAAAATAATTTAAATATCTGAACATGAACGTTTTTCATTTAAATTTTGAAATAATATTAGTATATTATTACAATAATTTAATATTGTATACTAGTAGTTTTATCCCGTGCGTCATATTACTCATAGATATTATTTAAATCATGAATGAAAGAAAAAGTTATAAATATGCGATGTTTACAATGACAAGAAGCTAAGGGCGATGTGTGATGTTACGCGAATCGATAAAATAAGAAATGAGTACATACATAAGAGGAAGTCTGAAAGTGGCACCGGTGACTGTAAAAATGAGTGGCAATCGGTTGTCATGGTATGGGCATGTGATGCGGAGGAATGAGGAAAATGTTGTGAAGAAAGTTTTGAGTATGAATGTGGATGGGAAGACCAAAGAAACGATGAATTGACTCTGTGAAGGAAGATATGGCAGGAAAGGAGGTATCTGATAAGAAGACCATTAATAGATAAGTATGGAAGAAGACATGATGCGCCGACCCCAAATTAATTGGGATAAGGGCAAGAGAATAATGATATGCGGTGCATTTGTATGCACCGCATATCATTATTCTCACATTGTTGTGTTAAAAAAACCCATGACATTACCAAACCATTCCACTATTACCGTAATGTCATAGGTATACCAATGACATTACCAAATAAAATAAGAAACATAAAACAAACAAAAATATTCATGATATCGAACTTATTAATGAATTTTAAAAACCTGATTTTTGTGCCCAATTGACCACCAATTCCCTAAAATCTAACAAATTTTTAAAACGTGAGAACACCATCTTCGGCACCGTCACTATCTTAGTATGTTTGATTTTCAGTTGTTTGTTTATGCCGTCACTACCTGAGAAGCGCCCGGAGTGTTGTCCTGTGTTGCCATGTCAGTTTCCTCATTTTATTTAATTTTTGTATTTTTTTGTCTACATCAATAGATTATAATCTCGATACCCAATAACAGCCTCGCGGAAAAGTGTAGATTTTTTTTAAACTTGCACTTAACAATAATAAAACATCACGACTGTAATCGTAGAAGGCAGAGGTCTAAGCGTCTAATGTCACATCCATATTTCGCCAGTTGTGTTTAAGAGCGTTTACTCCTTATGGCATTTCATTTCAAATCCTTATTTCCCGAAATAACTGAACTGATTTTAATGAAACTTAATACGCATAAGCAGGATACATAGGTTTAAAAAGTTACTAAAAACATTTTAAAAATTTCTTAAAATAATTGATGATTGGAAATTTCTGTTTCTATAGATAATTTATAATGTGTCTAATTTAGCTGTAAAACTCATTTTCCGAAAATGTTTTTTAGCAAGTTTTTAGACCTATGTATCCTGTTTATGCGTATGAATTTGCATTAAAATCGATCCAGTCATTTCGGAAAATAAGAACTTAAACCTAACTTGAGCCTAAACGCTCTTAAGTCCCATGCAATAAGTAGTAAGTCTAGGACCAGCAACCGCGTAAAAATCCAAACTCAGCGCTGGTGCTGAAAATGTTCAGTTGAAAAACCCAATAATGCTTTGCACGACCTGGAAATAAAACCTAATACCTTACACTTAGCAGCAGCGTACCCACTGTTATCTTATTTAATTAGTGGTTTCGAAAGTTCCAACCGAAATTCGTAATAAATACAAAGCCTGTTTCAATTAGGTAATTTCTAAGATATAATATAACATGTAAGATCAAATAAGCTGCTTACATGTAGGATCTTTGTAGGGTAACGAAGGTTTCATTAGGAAATTCTTGTCTCGTCGTGACCTCATTTAATTATTAATAGGTAGCAGTAGAAATTATTCACAAAATAATGAATAATTTAAGCCAAGCCTTTTACGGAAACCCCGGAACGTAAATTAAGGACTAATTATACGAAATGAATGAAAACGACAAGTCTTTCAATTAATTAAATCAATAATGTTGATGAGCTAATTAATTTGATTGAAAATATTATATAGTATATAGGGTTTAGTAATTCTAGTAGCTTGGTTTTGGAATTAATATTAATTCTAACGATCCTAACTAATGTTCTATTTCTAACTTTTCTAATCTAACTAATATTATAATTGACGGCACGGTTGGCGCAGTGGTTGAGCGATCGACTGCTGCGCTGCGTGTCGCGGGTTCGATCCCCGCACGGAACAAATATTTGTATGGCCTACAGATAGTTGTTCCGGGTCTGGCTGTTTGTGTATGTGAGTTTAAATGTTTGTAAACGCACCCACGATACAGGAGAAATTCCGTGTGAAAAACAACGTTTAAAAAAAAAAAATGCGAAAGTAAGTTTGTTACCTTTTCACGCCTCAACCACTGAATCAATCATCCTGAAATTTTGCATATACGTTGCTAGGTGTGCAGAAACGGACATAGAGTACCTTTCACCCGAACAAAAATTTTGTTACCGAAGAAAACAACAATAACATTCATAAGATAATAGATGGCGCCACATATACGAGCCGGGCTAATTCTAAATTTACGAAAACAAAGCCGCGGGTAACAGTTAGTAGATCGATAAGTTTAGCCAGGCCACAACTTTTGGAAAGAAAATCGACGCACAAACGGTTGCCACGCATTGAGTATGAACAATTTCTATGTTATTTTTAAGAATCATCGGTCCAAACTAGGAATTTCTCCTGTATCGTAAGTGCGTTTACAAACATTTAAACTCATATACACAAACAGAACCCGGAACAACTACCTGTAGGTCATACAAATATTTGGTTCGTGCGGGGATCGCATCCGCGACACGCAGCGCAGCAGTCAATCGCTCAGCGACTGCGCCAACCGTACCGTATAGTTCAGTGTTTCAAAATTTGATGTACTGAATACATGGTAACCATATGATGTGTTTTTTTTTCCAGGATGTAAAGTATCTAACATTTTTCCTTTTATGGAGAACATTACCTTCTCCAAACTAAGTTTAAAATCAGATTTAATAATAACGTTTGACGTTAAGTTATTGCATTTCTATAAATAACAATACCGTGAAACCGATAGTAATTAACTAATACGTGTACACACGTACAGCGTTGCTGAAACACGTGGAGGACTCACATCATTCTAATCTTAATGAATGTCAACTGAGCATAAAAATTAAAGATTATTCTGTTACGAACAAACACACAGTAAATTTCCATGTGTTTTAAATTAGCCAATAAATAAATGTTTAGTCAAAAGAACAATCAAGTGATAAATCGTAATTACAATAAAAATTACATGACGGAATCAACAAACATATAAAAAAACTTGCAATGAGAAGCTGAGAAGTCGGCCAGTAATTAAGAAAAGTCGAATGCTACCTAATGTTCCAAATTCTCACCAGCATTTTACTATATTTTGGGCAGCCATGACCTTGCAGCTTGCAGCCTTACATACTTTTATCAAACACAACACGGCATTAGCCATTCTCATTTATCTCGTATCGATACGAGAAAAAAAAGACTAATTAAAAAAATGTTAGTAAATTATGAAAATTTTACCGCAAGAAAGCAATCCAAATTCCGCAAACAAAAATGTCACTGGCAACCACTGTTCACGTTCATCGAGATGGCAAAAAAGAAAGAAAAAACTGCCGAGTATGAATGATTATCACCTTCAATTGTTTTAGCACTATTTACACTCTTTTATCTCAAAAGATGTGCTTATCACAACGTGTACACTACTTCATAGCTACGAAACAAGTACTTTATTCGACAAGCAATCAACGTTCTGTGAAAACCGCGTCGGGGAAATAATATACAGCATGTATTATTAGATGAATCGTCCAAGCTCGCTGTATGGACATAATATATGCGTACTAAAAAAAAAAACTGCAAACATGCGTTTTAAATACCTGGATAAAAGTATCCTTTATTTTAATCAAGTATATAGTTTATCCGTATGCAAATTTTCATTAAAATACTTACAGTTTTTTTTACGTTAACGAGTTACAAACATCACCATAATCTTTCATGTGAACAACGTCAGTATAATGAAATACTAGATGTCCTCACTGGTTTGCGTACCTAGAACACTTTTTATAACGTAACATTTGTATACCTAATACTGGATAAATTACGTACTTTTCCACTAGTTACCATGCTTGCTGGTATTACAAAGAGTGGTAATACTGCAGCCAACTTTTTTTCTTTTCATTTGAAGATCTTCCTTACCATGACATATCGAATATTTAAGTTCACACATAATGAGCACCTTTTTGTCGACGTTTTAAAAGTGCCTATTTGAAATTAACATATTTTGATTTTTAATGTGTAAGGACGTGAAAAAAACTCATTCGACTATGGCGAGTCATAAAAATTCCAAAATAACACACTCAACAAATAGTGATAGATAGATACTAGGTATTACCAACTACACCAGAAATCATAACATTGAATATTGACATATGGTCGAAAAAACTGGAGAGCTGTCGGTTATGCGTCGTCTTCATATCGCGTTTTTTTAATAGTTCGAGAACGGTACTTCTTGACATGGTGCATATGCGTTATAAGGAACCATTTTTTAAAGCAATCGGTAAAAAGAAGCATCCTGTACCCCATAATAATCTAGGAAGATTAATTTTGAAGAGTTTGTTACAATAAAGAATATTAATTAAAATAATTTATGATTTTAACCTCAATTTAATTAAAGTTAATGGATGCACCTACAAAATTTCGTTGGTTGACCTACAAAAAGCAACTTACAACAAAATGTACTACAGCGCCGATCTATGACATGACGACAGAACTAACATCAATTACCTACAAGCAAAGTTTACATCGACTTATAAATATATAGAGAAACCCGACAATAACTGTCGGGCAGTTGCCCACAAGACATAACACCAGTCTGGGCGGAAAATCCCTTTTCTATGGAGTATCGAGGAACTTTATAACCTGTTCCTCGTACCCCTAAAAACTTTTAGAACTTTTCTGAATTAAAAATGGCTTCATCAAGTTTTATAAAATTGAAAACTTGATTTAAAAAGTTATAAAATTAAAAAAAAATATGTACAAATTTAAAACAACTACTTATACATTAATTTTGTATATTGGCTGTACCACAAACCTTAGCTTTTTGGAATCCTTTCCAAATGTTTAACAAATCTAGACATTTTTCTACTTCTTAAACTTTTTTACACTCTTTAAACTCCACTGTTTAAACTTTCATTCACTTTTAAACGAAAATTCGATTTGGCGACACATAACAACATAACTCAGATTTAAAACAAGTATTCTATTACTTTTATGCACCACGTTCTTCAGTCAAACGTCACTTTAACAATAACTAACGAGTAGACAATGAATGACATTTGTTATTTAACTTAGAAGAAAATTATGTTGTCTGTATTTTTTCCCGACACGAACAATAGTGATTGAAATTATTTTAGGTATTTTATAAAACAGTTTTTATGAAAATCTTAGGCAATTGGAATTGTGCTAGATGAATGACGTACAACTTGTTTGACATGTATATTAGCTTCACCGTTGGTTTTGTGGTTGTGGATCACGAGGTTCGAATTCCGGATCGGATAAAAATATTGATGAGTTGCATTTCCGACCTCAAAAAACCCAAGTTATTCATTGTACGATGACATAGAATAATTGAAGGCAAAGTTAAGTTAGTCACGATAATGATTTAGTCAATGGCGTCATTAGCAGGGCACAATTGAACAGGATGTACCTTTCGCAAACATTTTTTGTCCATTAAAATGTCAATTTATTTCATAAAGTACAAATACCCCACTTTTCAAGTCGCTGTTTTTTTATTAAGGGATGTACTAATTGAGGAGGTAATAACAAAGAAAAGGGGGTGAACTTTCGTGACGATTGACAGTAGAGAATAAAAGAAGAAAATCGGTTGCGTCGACCCCAGGTAACGCGGGACAAGCATGACCGTTCTATCTCTATTCTACCAAGAAACGACAAGAAATCTTTTCTATACAACTAGACATTTCTTCTGGCCGAGCATGGCGCGCCCCGTCGACTCGCGTTTCTACGAAGACATAGACATAGAAATTCTTTCCATAGCAACGGGAACGTGTCTAGTGGTGTTTATACTCGTATTCCCTGAATCTTATGATAATAACGTTTAGATAACAAAAAAAAGTTGTCAATTGCACGAGTTTTTAATTTTTCGCGAACGGGATGGTGTTGCTGCATCCAGGGGGTCTACTCTCTAAGCACGAAGTCCGTAGTTTCGGCCGAAGTAACGGTCGTTTCCTACTCCGTATCACTTACGGACATAAGATTCGTTAGGGGCCCGAACTAAAAATGAATGACAATACGATTGGACAGTTGTCCTTACTCCCGATGTGTTTTCAAAACTCATGAATCTGAAAATATTAGCGAGTAGGGCTCATTTCAAAGTATAGAACTAGCTACGGACGGACCCGTACTTTCGTTGACGGACTTAGAGAGTAGGCTCCCTGGATCCAGGCCTAGATCTTTTTTGAGAAATTAAACCTAAATATTTCACATAAAATTTCAACCTTTCGAACGTAACTCAACGCAACCACGAAACGTTTTTCTCGTATTTAGTTTTTAATCTGTGGCGGACTCAGATGACATGTTGGATTGTTTACAAACAAATTAGACTATATTTGATGTATGATTAAAATAATAGTGAAACATTGGCGACGGTAGGACGCCGACATGTTTTTTAAAATCACGAAAGCTCAAGAAACACAAATAATTGCTACAAAAAGAATTTTATCTAATCTAGGTCCGATGTGATGAAGACTATTTTGACATTTGTCAGAAGAAATGTTTCTACCCCCAAATGTCAAAAGTAGAGAAAATGTGGTCGTCATGCTCGACGTTGTAGACTTATGTCGACTGAAGAATAGAAACATTTCTTTTCATAACATCGCCGTTATTAGGACGATAGAAATATCTGTCATATTGTCGATTCTTCCTTAGACATAGCCCGTTTCTACGGTGGTAATGCTAGGCCGGCTGGTGTGACCGTCGGACTCATCACTCAAGTCAAAGGTTCGAACCCAAGACAACGCACCTCTGATTTTTCGAATTTATGTGCGTATTGTTTAATTATCTCATGCGTCCGTGAAGGAAAACATCGTAAGGATACCAGCTTACCTGAGAGATATTCCTCGGAAGCAGTTTAAGTCAGGCCCATGGACGGCACAAAAACTCTACCACCAGGATAAGTAGTCACCACGCGATAAAGAAAAAAGATGGGACAATAGGGAGAAGATGAGATTATGATAATGATGATTTTATTTATAAAAAAATACTTGTCCCTATTTAGTGTATGTAAATCGAAATAATTTATGTAAATGTCACAGAGAAACGGGTAATGAGACTGTCTGAGAAATCCCTAAGGATTTCTAGGAATCCCAATTAGGTACTGAACTTTACTTAAAGAATATCTAGGGAAATCATTTTTTATCTGATTTCTTTGGTTTATGTCTTGGTTTAAGGATTGCTTTTATTTCTTTGAGGTCTTAGTTGAGCTTGAGAGCTGATTTATTATGTCGATAGACACCGAAGACTTTTTATTTTAATGCGACTTTTTTTTTTATCGTGCTCCGACTTTTTGTCAGTCCACTTTATATTTTATACTATTTTGATCTGATTACGTCACTTTTTCCTAGTAATACAAAATAGTGCGTGGAGTCCCTCCGCGCGGAAGAAGTGAAACTTCGTAATACTACACGCATGCGTTCGAGTGCCACGCATTCACTCTCGCTCTGTCTCATTCTATTCCCGCTCCATGGTAGCGTTAAACGTTTAATACAAACTTGTTGGAAGTCGCATAAGAAGTCTCACTTCAAAAATAGATATTCTCCAGAAACTTCTGTCTAGCCTTTTCTTAACTAGGTCGGCTTTCAGTCTCACCCAATGCTGCTGAATACAAACATTTTGCATGGAGCGACTGCTTATCTGACCTCTATAACCGAGGAAGATATTGCAGGATGGCGTTGTTGGTTTTGCAGGTAAGGTTCAAAATAGACCATTGGAAATGTATGCCGAAACGTGGAAGAAGTTTGAATTGTTTCGTCAAACAACAACTGCAAATTCTACCAAAACTGCAAATTCTACCGAAACAATTCAAACTTCTCCTTAGAGTAAAAAAATATATTCTAGCTGCCTTATAGACAGTGTGTTCATAGTCTCCAAGTAAATATTGCTCTGCATTCCTATTGTTTAGGTGCACTCAGATTTCACCTTTAGTGCATTTGTCAAGAAAAAGATAATAGTTTTGTTGAATCACAAGAAAATTATTGATGATGATTACTTCCACTCCGCTACTGAATGTCGAAGTTTGAAATGTCGACGTATGTTAGTTCTAAAGTACAGGATCTCGATGTACGCCAGTTCGAAAGTTCACTGGAGCGAAGTATGCAAGGCCGACGTATCGTTAGTCAGAAAGCATAATTGTTAAAGAGCGAGCGAAGCGAGCTCTGGACTTGGGGCACCCCGACTCGGACAGGTTAGGTTCGAAGGGGATGGCGGGGTCTAGTGAGCGAGCGGATCGAGCGAACTAAGACCCCGACATCCCCTTCGTGTTAGGTTACTGTAAACCCTGCAGAAAGAAATAGGAGCCCCGCGTCGACTATGCTTTTAGGAAAATATAAGTAAATTAGGTGATGGTTTTCCTTAAAAAAGTTTTCATATGTTTGTTGAACTAACATCGCAATCGTATGCTTTTTGCGGAGCTTTCTAACTAACGATACGTCGGCCTTGCATACTTCGCTCCAGTGAACTTTCGAACTGGCGTACATCGAGATCCTGTACTTTAGAACTAACATACGTCGACATTTCAAACTTCGACATTCAGTAGCGGAGTCCATCATTATTATTGATGAATCCGTGTTGTAATGAGTTGAAATTGCATGTTTTGCATTTGATTGATTTCGTGACTAGTTTTAATGTTGTTTTATGTAAGCTGGCGACTACAGAAGGAGATCGAACTGTTCTGTATTTAAATTTTTACTAATCAAAATGTGTCTCGTTATATAATCGATCCCAAAGCCATTAATTTTGACTTTTAATCGAGTCATGACATTAAAATTTAATTGTTAATTTCACAAAAATTATCCAGGTTTGGCAAGATGAGTATATACTTTTGTTCCTAAATCCAAGCCTTGTTCTTTTGTGCAGAACTTACACAAACTAAGTACTACTACTACTACTACTTTACTACTACTACTACTACTACTTTGCATAAAATTAATTATTTACGTTTTTTTGTAAAGTAGACCAAAATGTAATACTATGATGTCAAATGTAATATTATAATGTCAAATCTAATTGAAATTTTTAAAACATATCAAATCGAAGGATTTCAAATTGTAGTCGAAAAATATTTAGCAAATCGAAGGATTTCATTTTTAACCGACGAAAAAAAAGGTGGAGGTTTCCAATTTGACATGTACATTATTTCAATATGAAGTGTGTTACGTTACTTGCGGATTTGTTTAGAGAGAAAGTACTCTTAAGATGTACAATGTTATTATCATAATTATTTTAAAACAGCCTGTAACTAAATAGTACCTACTCACGTATCTACAAAACGTGTCTATGTTAAACAACATTGTCTTGAAATCGTTCGAGATTAGCATTGAAAGGTCTTTACGTAAGAGAGATAATGCCCTGCACCATGCCTCACTTCAAATTGACGTATAATAAAGTCGCTGCAATTGCTATGTGCAGGTTTATTGTTGGTAAGCCTCATTTACACGATGTGCGAACTTGCTTGCGAGTTTCATTACATTGCAGACTATTGACGGGCAATGAATTCAGTTAATCAAACAAAAACAGCAATGTAGTGAAACTTGCATGCAAGTTCTTGCATTGTCTAAATCTGGCTTTAAGGTTCGGTTGACGAGTCTTGCGCCTAATAACAAAACACAGGATCAACAAAGAAGATGGGCTGCATAAAATACTAGCTGACCTGTCTGCGTCACATTTTCCCTGTTTTGCAACATTTTCCAATGAAAAAAAGCGGAGCATCAATATACTCCGCTCATTTTGGTCGTAGCGTGATGTTATATAGCCTGCCTCAATAAATGGGCTATCCAACACTAACATAATTTTTCAATTCAAACCAGTAGTTCCCGAGATAAGTACGTTCAACCAAACAAACAAACCCTTCAACTTTATTATATTGGTATAGATGTGAGTGCATATGGTGGAACTCGTGGCTAAACAATAACAGCCGCCAGGGTCGATCTTTAAGGCTAAGCCGTGCTTTTGCCGAGGGTGGTCTTTGGATGGGTGATAATTACATACCAACTTTCCCCCGTGCCTCGGTCCCGGCTGTCATTTGTAGATCTTTGACAGTCATTACGAGTAGTCAGAAGCCAAAAGTCTGACGTCCTGTCTTACCAAGGGTTATCGTATTACCCAGTTACTGGATTGTGAAGGTCAGAAAAGTAGTCACTCCATGTAAAAACTGCTATTAAGCTGCGTCCTGTTAGACTGGAAGCCGACCCCAAAATAGTTTGGGAAAAGGCTAGGCAGGTGGTGAGAAGTGAGTGCACGTGCGCTCTTTGAAAAATATCATCTCAAACATGTGAACTGGATTAAGTAAATTTCTTGGGATTATGAAGATGATCCTGATGAGATTAGTTTGTAATCTCAAGCTCGTGTCATTGTAATCATTTTATTATCAGCTGCAATGAGCTTGATTGATAAGGTGATGTGATGATATCTGTCACAAATTTAATATTATCAAACAGTTATTATGTTCGTGGGGGGTCTATAAGATAGGCAGAGTGGGTCAGTTGTAATAACCGCAACATATGAGTTGCTGGTCATGGATTCGACGTCCGGCTGGCAGTTTTTTTTCATCACCATTGCTTTCAAAACGGTGAAAAGCCAACCCGCGCTCGGCCTGCGCGGCTTGGTGGATTAAAGACCACTCCCATGATGGGATTTAAATATAACTGGCAAAATGTGGGTAACTATATAAATTATTTATACTATTTGGCACATCTCTGCTTAACCATTCGTGGATTTCAGGCGTGATGTGTTGTTATGTTTATGCTATATATGTTTCACATAGCAATTGCAATTGGAAAGCAATTTAGGTACACCGCAGTGGCATTATCTTTGCTACGTTATATACCTAGACATAAAAAGAGTTATTTACGTAAAGAAGATGAATGAGGAAGGGATTTTCTGGTAATTCATCCTCTTCAGGGGTCTGAAAGAAATAGATGATAGATTGACGATTGCCGGAGGAGAATGGATTAAAAAACCGGCCAAGTGCGAGTCGGGCTCGCGCATGAAGGTTTCCGTACCATTATTAATAAAAATCCCTTTTTTACATGTGAATGCCGAGGCTATTCAGCTCCTTGACACCACGGACATAGTAAGGAGATTGAAAAGGACTAAGCCTTTTGAATTAGTTTAGTGATTGTTACGGAGTGCAGTGAGTGCTACCTTTTAAGAACACAAAAACTAAGTGTTCTTCCGTCATAATAGAGACAATAAGAAAAGTGCCAATGGACACATTCTTTAGTATAAATTTACTAGCAAATTAAGTTAAATTTAAATTACTTATTAGCCTCAAGGCTAGATTGTAATTGTTATGAGGTAACCATTCGGTTACAACATAATGAAAAAAAAAAAAAAATGGGAGCCTCCTTACATAATTATTTTATTTTGTTTTTAGTATTTTTTGCCATAGCGGCAACAGAAACACATAATCTGTAGAAATTTCAACTGGCTAACTATCACGGTTCATGAGAGACAGCCTAGTGACAGACGGACGGACGGCGAAGTCTCAGTAATAGGGACGCATTTGACCCTTTGGGTACGGAACCCTAAAAACGTGTTGCGCCAACCCCAAGTAATACGGGATAAGGGCAGGAAGACGATGATTCTCTTCAGGGGTTGAATAGGGGATGGCAGTTCGTATCGCACTTCACCGGTGGATCATCTTGCTACGATGCCGGCATATCAAGATAAACTACAAAAAAAAAAAAACCACAGAATCAATGAAGTGATTTAATAAAAGTCATTGATGGTGGGTTTTTCCCGAATATTCATAGTGCAAGATCGTACTCAAAATATGAAAGTCATGTTTGCATTGTTGTCATAATTTATTGACCAGAGACCACAGACTGTGGCAATGTGTCAATCATTAGTCATGAGGGTCTCGTCATCATTCATTATGCGCATCGTTTACACACTTCGTTCCACCTCTTACCGTGTCCTCTGTGCATCAACACTTAGTGATAACTTAGTGATAAGGAACATAAGAATATGGAGAAGAATCACTTGTATCCTTAGTTGGGGGATTTTTTCAGCCGTGGACTTCTATTTGGCAATAACGGCTATTTTATTCAGTACTTTAACTTTACATTACATTGCTTTCAATAACGTTTTACTGAATAGTTTTAATACTTTTCAACGTTCGACCAAGATTGACTTTGTATCGTAGTTTCTTAGATTCTCGAATAAGTATTCACTTCCAGATAGCAGTCACGAATGCATTAATTAACACTTTAATTAAACTTTGAAAACGAGTTACAGAAGCAAGGAATAGTTCTTATTGAAATTGGTATCTGTAATTTGCATGGTACACGTACCTTTTTTTTTTTTTTTTTTTTTTATTTGGTCTTATCTTGCAATCAGTCATTTCAGACTATAAACAGATGAGGTGGGTGCTTTTTGTCGTTTAGGGCGCCGCTCCCATTGGAGCAAGCCCTTTCTTCCTCATTATTGGATCTCAAACCCTCCAATCGTCGAATATATCACGCCGCTTTTTAAGCCGACGTATGGTTTCAGGGATAGTGAGCTGCCCCGCTAGCTGGTTTGGGTGCTTTGACAGTCTTAATTTATAGTTTGCTCCATGAGTGTCTATTTCTTCTTTAATCATGGGCATGTTTAGAATTTCATGGACCTCAGTCATTCTCATAAACCATGGTGCATTTGATATTTGCTTTAGTATGTAGTTTTGAACTCTCTGTATAACCATTATGTTAGAGGCGCTAGCAGAGCCCCACAGCTGGATGCCATATGTCCAGATAGGTTTGAGGATCGTTTTATATATGAGCAATTTGTTATCCAAAGATAGTTTTGAGTTACGTCCCAGAAGCCAATAGAGACCCTTGTATTTCAGGTTAATTTCATCTCGTTTTGTTTGAACATGTTTCCTCCATGTAAGTCGACGGTCCAAGTGCATGCCCAGGTATCTTACTGTATGTTGATGTGGAAGTTGAACGCCATTCAAGCTGACTGGAGAACAATTTTCTTTCCGGAGTGTGAATGTTATGTGCACTGATTTGGATACACTGACGGCAATCCTCCATTTGGCTAACCATTTTTCAATCTCATTCAGACTGTTTTGCAAGATGCGAGATGCTTTATTTGGACATTTGTTCGAGGTGAGTAAAGCTGTGTCATCAGCGAAGGTTGCAACTGTAACTCCTGGACTTAGTGGTAAGTCATATGTGTACAGAGTGTACAGGACAGGACCCAGCACAGATCCCTGTGGCACTCCTGCTGATATTTCATAGAAGCTGGAGGTACAGTCGTTCTCGCACACTTGGAAAATTCTACCTGACAAATAGGATTTCAGGATTCCGTAGAATGTGTGTGGTAATATTGATTTTATTTTGTACAGTAGACCTTTGTGCCACACTCTGTCGAAGGCCTGTTGGATATCCAAAAAAACTGATGAGCAGTATTCTTTTTTCTCTAGTGACGTTCTAATTTCTCTGCACACTCTATGCACTTGTTCAACAGTCGCGTGTTCTTTCCTAAACCCAAATTGGTGTTCCGGGATGATTGAATTTTCTTTTATGACTTTTATCATTCTGTGAAGTAGTGACCTTTCAAGCAGCTTTGACATTATGGGCATTATGGTACACGTACCTAAAGAATATATTCTTTCTATCTTATTTACCCAGAACTTGTAATAATTTGATTTAATTAAAAATTAATTTAATTATTATCTTAGTTGTTTTAATCATTCATTTGTATTGATTTACATAAAAGACGAGATGATTTAAAAGTGTGTCCATCCATGAAGCCTTGGCTTGACTTAGAGTCGGCGCAATCCGTGTTTTAGGGTTCTGTACCCAAAGGGTCAAACAGGACCTTATTACTGAGATTTCGCTGTCCGTCCGTCCGTCCGTCCATCCGTCCGTCTGTCACCAGGCTGTATCTCAGGCTGAACCGTGATAGTTAGCCAGTTGAAATTTCTACAGATTATTTATTTCTGTTGCCGCTATAACAAAAAATACTAAAACCAGAATAAAATAAATATTGAAGGGTTTATTTCGTTATTTGTTGGTTATTCGTAATAATATGTATTTCGTTTGAATAAATAATGGTACGAAACCCTTCGTGCGCGAGTCAGACTCGCACTTGGCTGGTTTTTTTTCTTCCATTTTCCTCTGTCAACCGTCATGCTATCATTTACTCCTTTTTTTTCACAACATTCCTCACGCAATTAATCCCCTCAACATTTATATTCATCACTTTTTTAGTCATATGAGATTTGACCAGCTCACAATACGCTGAGATTAATATTCTCTTTACAAATTGTCAGTAATTTTTCTAACAAATACCTTGTTTCCGTGGCGTTTCAAATGGATTATTCGCATAAATACTTTTGTTAAAGTTATTATACTTCAGGTGTTGTATCTATATTTATGCTACGCCCACACCAAAGTGTTTAGTTACCTTTGTGGCGTTGTGAATTTTGATAAAATGTAAACTTTTGTTGTTATTTTTGGCTTTCCTGGTAGCTCCGATAAACATCAGACTGGTTTTCTCAAAGGATTTGGCTAAGGTTTTTCTTTATTACCTCTACTGCTTGTACGGTCAGCAGCAAAAGTCGCTGTACATATCCAAAATTATAAGACGTCTTAATTTTAGAACGATCCATATTAACAGACTGGAGTAAAAGACATAACAGTATATTCATCAATGGTTACACAAATTCGCAAAACAATATAACATCAGATCACACTGACCAGTACAAAACTTGGTGTAATATTTATAAGTGTTAACCGACTTTTGATGCTGACTGTACCTACTTTCTAAATAAATAAAGAACTATTATATTCTACATTTCTACTGTTATATTTAAGTCTTACGTATCTGTGCGCTCCCACACCCTCCCCGACCCTCGTTCGAGCCAGCCAGCGATGTTGTAGTTTCAAATCAGCCCCTAAATGATGATATCATTCAGATTCAGCCTGTTCCCTTGCTGTCCTCCCCCAGCGACGCCCGAAGCCGAGGCTTACCCCACAGGGGGTGCCCTTAGCGTGTAGTCGCTTAGTTTGTAAGTTTATTTATGCCCTGGCTGGAGGCCTTACTCTCAGAGTACCCACAGGATAGTCCGGTTAAGCAGACGATAACCTCATAGGTTGAACTGCGAGATAACATGACAAAAAAAAATTGCGCTCCCTCACCGGGAGTATCCGCCTGTAGATTTAACAATCTATGATTCGATTTCGTGCAGAAACTAGTGAATCTGAACTGTAACATAACAGACGAGCCTTTAGAAACCGACCATTTGAATTGAATAACTTTTAGCAGTCAACCACTTCTAACTATTATTTATTGTGTGTTTGAAAATACCCATGAACTGAAAATAAATAAATTCGCAACGGTCGACTAACGGCTTTTCGCAATAACATATTATTATTTTACATTGATTTACATTAGAATACATGGCAATGACTGAAAATTAGTTCAAGTTTAATAAATTACGTACGGAATGTTGAAAATGTTAATACAAGGTGTTGTTTTGCATCCTCGTCAAAATTCAGGAGGTTGTCACAAAATAAATAAATAATCAATTAAAATTACGGTACCTAGTTAATTATTAATAAACGCTGATTTTTTTGGATGTTAATGTGTGTCAGTATTTCAGAATAACCCTCTTAACGTGGTTTAGGGAATAAGAAATTATCAAATAAACGTTTGAGATTGTTTGTATGTGTGAAAGCGTGGTTATATGGCGAGAATCAGTTGGCCTTTTTTTTTGCTGTTGGGAAATCATCAAATGACTTCTCCCGCTCTGGGCGGAGCGGGAGGGAGTGTCAGACTTGGCTGACTAAAACCCACCCATGTTTCTTCTTAGCCCTTTATGTTCCAGGGCCGCGGTATCTCTTTCGAACAACCCGCAGCCCTGGCAGGCATCGGCCCTTTCGGACCCCTTCCGGTTTGCTGACATCTCCTTGAGGCGCGCGTGGAACACGTACGCGCCGTCGACACGGCCTGTCGTCATGAGACGGACGGACGGTGAGCTAGCCCATTACTCACCGTCCACAGGCTCGCGCCTACGGTGGCCGGGGGCCACTGGTTGCCCCCCGACGCCCGGGGCGTCTCCCGCGGCGGCTGGGACGTGAGGTTCTCTCCCTCTCACGTTCCGCCACCTCCTTCGCTAGCATGACTGCTTCGCAGAAGGAGGCGACGGCTTCCCATTCCCTCTCGCTCCGGACCATGGATTGAACCAGGGCCGGACGCGGAATCAGTTGGCCCGCGTTTAAAACACGGGTCGATTACACTTACCGATCTACATAAATAAGAAAAAAATATATACCTACCCTTTTCATAATTGATTCGGGAAGAGAATCATTAGCATAGTTACCTCATTGAATTTGACGAGAATGCAAAACAACACCTTGTAGTTTCGTACATAAGGCAACACATCAAGGTTTACATTTCCAGTATAACATGGCCTCGTTTTGTATAGATTTTCCATACAATGAGAGATCTGCATAAACTGGTTTGTATAGCTTGATTGGTCACCGAGCGTACTAGCTTTTGCCCGCGGCTTCGCGTGGAAGTCTGTACATTGTTTGATGGGAACATACCTACTACGGGGATTAACCTATGTCCTAATTAGGGCCATGATGTACTTCTGTTGCAAATTGCGAAAACCGACAATCGTGAAAAGGACAGACTTACCGACAAAAAGGCAGACAGATAGAGAGAGAGAATAACGTCGCATTTATAACATAAATATGGATTAAGTACTATTACGTCAGTGCTTGTGGAAAAGTTAATAAAGAAAATAGTTCCAAGAAAATTCACCTCTATGATTTCACAGCTGATACTTACTTACTTAAGTTGGAACTATAAATCAAATCTAATAGTTCTTAAGGATAATCTTGAACGTTTTGTAATCGTTCAAAGAACTATGTTTTTGTTACGTACGTATTGTGTATGTATACGTTGATGACATTGCAGATAACCTTTAGTGCAGAATTAAGTCAGTGGCTTGACGTGACACTTATATATTTTTAGTGTATACGATGTCAATAATTACTACCCATTTTTAAAAGCTTATTCAGAACCTGGCCCAAAAGCTTATACCTTCCAATTTATCAAGTAGATACCATTTTTCTCTTTTTTTTTTTTTTTTTTTTTTTTTTTTTTTGGGTTGGCCTTTCGCTGGTCAACCTGCTAAGGTTTTAACTGCTTAACCCGGACAATCCTGTGGTGACCTCAAATGAATTTAAGGCCCCCAGCCATTTTTCTCTTTAGCTCTGTTTTCACATATACTGATTAAATGAATGCTGTAAGTAATTTGTGGAATAACTGATTGACGATAGATCTGATTCAATCTACAAAGACTGAATAAAGATGGAAGCTAGTGGCTCATAACTTCTCTATGCATATTAATATTTATGATACACTGTAAAGATCTAAAGAATGGAACTTCAATATTCTCTTATCATTTAATAATTTACTACTGAGGCAAGTAATTGAAATTCCTAATCACTGGAGTTATAATCCAGGTGTTGAAGTTTTATTGTGATTCGAAGTGGTAGCAAACATTGTTGCAGTCCATCATTTTATGACGTAGGATGACGTGGCCGTAGGGCATCACAAACTAACAAAACCACGGCAAACTACAGTGAGATTAGAGTGTTCATACCACCAACCCTGACTGGTGCATTGGACGGCAAGTCCATAAGACAAGCAGATTTTTCAGAAACCTTTACATCAAGAAGAGTAGTAGGTTTAAAAGGCAAGCCTTGCTTTCAGACTTGTATGAAAGTACCGCCAGTAGGTAAAGTAGTGGAGACCAAATGGTAATGGCCTTGACTAATTATGTGTTTTGCTATGTATTAAAACCCAGAAAGCCACTTTGTGTAAATTTTTTCATCAAGGAAAACATGAAGTAACCAGCATGTACCAAAATACAGAACCAAAGATTCTTAGATATGTGGTGTTCGCCTTGGACCCATGTGGTGTCATCATCTGCCAAGCCTTTTCCCAACTATCAGTCGAACACCAGTATTTGACATGGAGCGACTGCCTATCTGACTTCCAAAACCCCGTTAGTACTTTTGGGTAATACGATATCAATTAGTAAGACTGGTTGTCAGACTTTCGGGCCACTGACTACTCGTAATGACTTTCAAAGATCTACAAATGACAGCCGGGACCAACGGCTTAACGTGCTTTCCGAGGCACTTAGGGCCCTCGCTCACGGCGGCTTGTTGTAAAAGTCGCCGTGAGCGAGGGCCCTTAGAATGTTGGTGTGCGTATTGTGGAATCGGTATGTTGATCCGAGCGGCTTTTATTATTTAGCCATGAGCTCCTGCTATGTAACACTAATTATGTGTGAATAATAAAGGGTTGACATTCCTATCAGAACCTAAATCTTTCCATTTACTTAACAAGCACTTTAAAAATGTTATACTTGACTTCTATCTAGAAGTCTTTCCACTTTCTTCATTAAGTAAAAGGAAAATCTGAATCATTATTATAAGTGGTAACATACGCGTTAGGATCTTCAGACGAGGAGTGACAAAGTCACTTGTCTAGTTATGACGTCAGACGGCGGTGGCTAAGCCTCCTTCGATTACGTTGTAAAACGGCTGCCAAGCTTATCAAACCTAGTGATAATGGTGTTCATTGCTGAAGGTCGTTCATTGGACTGTGTTTGAATATAGCCCGGAATTAAGAGATTTCTTTAGGGTGATAAATAATAGTAGATGTTCACAGTCATTGCTATTTGTTCTACAATGTTATTACACAGGGTGCTAGGCTAAATAATAACATACCAAATAACTATAGCACAACTTTAACTATTGGAACCTTTTTTTTTTTGTCAGCCTTTGGGCTTGCGATCGTGAGACCAATGAGGGTATATGACGTAACCAAGTAGGGTTTTTTTTTAACGAATGGGAAATCATCAAATGACTCCTCCCGCTCTGGGCGGAGCAGAAGGGAGTGTCAGACTTGTACTGACTAAAACCCATCCATGTTCCTTCTTAGCCCTTTGTGCTCCAGGGCCACGGTATCCCTTTCGAACAGTCCCGCAGTCCTGGCAGGCATCGGCCCTCTCGGACCCCTTCCGATTTGCTGACATCTCTTTGTGGCGCGCGTGGAACACGAACGCGCCGTCTACACGGCCTGTCGTCATGAGACAGACGGACAGTGAGATAGCCCATTACTCAACGTCCACAGGCCAGGGCCTACGGTGGCTGGGGGCCAGTGGGTGGTCCCCGACGCCCGGGGCGTCTCCCGCGGCGGCTGGGACGTGAGACTCTCTCCCTCTCACGTTCCGCCACCTCCACCAATAGCATGACTTTAAAACTTTAACCTTGCACTATGAATCAGTCAGTAATCAGCACATCTAAACTGGGTTTAAGAGCAGTTACCAGTGTCAAAATTTCTTAGCAGTTCCGGCGCTGATAGTTTTTGAACGCGGTTAAAATGAGCTGATCGAGTTTCGTTATGTTTTTAACTCAACAATTTACAGGTTTCACTTAATCACGCATAACATTGAATGGTGATTGGCTCCATGACCTTAGATATGACATCAGTACAAGAAATGACCCGGAACGGTAGCTACTGAACTAAATCGTGGTTTAATAACGGACGCTTGACTACACATCAGCATTGATTTGATGGATTATCCAATTGGGCCTTTGATAGTTTAAGATTTAGGTACAAATTGGCTTCTCCCTTTGAAACGATATCATTGCTTGTGAATTTAGCTCAGGGCGAATATTACCCAGTCAGTCAGGTTTGTAGTTAGGTTGATACTACATAAGGTGCTTTTGTAATACGATACTTAATAAAAAAGACAGGCTTTCTAGGGTGCGAGTTTCACTTGTTTTTAGAGGCTTTTTGGATGTTTTCAAAGCAATAGCGCATTAAACCCCTTCGTATGTAGGTACCTAAGCTGCACCAATTAAATATAAATTGTCGCATAAGTTTCGAAATAAAACGCATGTTCTGATTCAACCCGAAGTAGTTCTTACATCACTTATTTTACAGTCCACGTGTTTTCTCTATGCAAGGGATAATTGTTTTACAAATGAACTCTTTTGAATCACACCTACCTGTTTGTATAGCAGATACAAACAGGTAGCTGTGTGTGTGTGTAGGTAGATTGTGTAAAGGATCCTACCGAAAACAGATATGGTCCTTTACATAATTAGTCTAGAAACTTCCCACAGCTGGGATACAGGCCCACTATGTGATGGGAAGGGATAGGATTCGTTGATCAAATAATATTTTGCAGTTAGGTAGGTTAGGTTTTGACCATGCGCGTACGAAATAGTCTAAACAAAATAAAAGTGTAAAGGTCAATACTTCTTGATCTAAGGTAATTTTCTTATTAATAATACTGACCTACTGATATTTTTGCATAATATGTGTGTCAATAAAATTACGGGATTTTCAAAAATAAACTTCATTACCGTATGGCCTCAAAACTAATTGATTCCTTTTTGGTATTTATAGAACTGGTAAGTTCTTTATGAAGATTCTGAATTAATTTTAACTTTAATTTATTCTGCGTGGGTTCATTGTGTTTACATACGGTGATCAAAGAAAATGATGATTTTGACGTCATGATTTTAAAGCATGCTTAACTACTCCAATTGCGTGAAACACTTTCAATCACAATCCGAAGGAAGGTAATTTTTAATTTATTGATTCTTTTTGTTTAACGTTTCGTTTGCACAAAATCGTAAATTGCGCAAATAATGTTATTGAATTGATGAGATAGATGGCTCTGCCACTGCAAATATATTGCACCACTGCTACGTCTCTTACGACTTTCTGCGTTAATTATTGATCCTTTCCAAAACCCCATCTCTGTTACCCAATCATTATAATCTGGATCTCTTCAAAGTTCGAGTAAATCGGTTTCTTTTAGGCAAGCGTGCTCCACCCTAGACCGCATCATCGCCATCAGGTGAATTACGTTTTTTTTTTTTTTTATGAATGGCATCTCGCAGTTCAACCTATGAGGTTGTCGTCTGCTTAACCGGACTATCCTGTGGGTGCCTTAAGAGTAAGGCCTCCAGCCAGGGCATAAAAACTTACAAACTAAGCGACTGCACGCTAAGGGCACCCCCTGTGGGGTACGAACCTCGGCTTAGGGCGTCGCTGGGGGAGGACTGCATGGGGACAGGCTGGATCTGAATGGTATCATTATTTAGGGGCTGATTTAGGTGAATTAGGGCCAAACGCAACCCTATTTCATGTAAAAAAAAACAAAACATTACATTGATTGTTTTCTAAACACGTCAATACCATTTATCTTTGACCACGAATCATACGTTAACGTAACTTGACATAATGTAACAGTTTCAAAGTTTATCTTAATTTAAATTGCATTATCTGCTGCGGCTAAGTCTACACAACAGGTTTCCCCAAAATCTTCAAATTCAAAACGAGAATTTTGTAGTTTTGCATTCGAGTACATTATGATCTTTATTGCAATTAGAATAAGGTAGTATAACACGTTACGCAATGTATATTCAACCGAGTTTTTATTGTTAAAGCTATTATTATTTTATTCAAATTACAAACAAGGTGATTGGAAGATGCATTAATTTTTATATCTTCTATTTCAAAAATGGATTAAATCGGATCGGTCTACCATTAAATAGAAAGTTATTTAGATGTCAAAATGTGGAAGATTGGAGACTGTACCGGGAGATAAATGCCTATGAAAACCACAAAAACTGTCTTATATTTGCGATGACAGACATAAATAAAATATGAAGAAAAGGATTAAGTATTTTGTTACAAAATCCACTGTATTATGATAGCAAATATGTTACGCAATTCGTGTGCAGAAGTCCATAACCATCGTATGCAAAAAACTAATGAAAATAAGTAAGCAAAACATACATTCGTCTTTCACAAACGCGGACTTGGGTCCCTTAAAATGCCAATAAACTGTACGAAGCCTTAAAAGATTACATTAAGAAAAAGTACATGAGTTTCGTTTTTATTTAAAGTTCACTGAAGTGTGTGTTGGAACTCAAAACTGCATAATCAGAATCGCTAAATAAACATTACTTATATAAATTCCAAAATGGTAACGAACGGCCAAAAATAAACGTTTGTAACGCCGCGATAACATAAATATAAGAAAAAAAATGAACACACAGAAACCAATTAATAAAAAAAAGACAACGAATACAACAAAACTAAAACATAAATTAAACGAATTAATAGGTGCTTTATAAGACTAGAGGAAGTCCAAAGAAATGATGGATGGACTGTGTGAAGGATGATATGGCAAAAGGAGGTGTCTGATGAGATAAAGAGTAATAGAAAAGTATAAAAGAAGACATGCTGCACCGACCCCAAATTAATAAAGAGAATGATGATAATAGGTCATGTACAAGGAGCTGTATCCGTAACGCAAATAATGCAGTTGTGACTCCTAATAAGTAGCGATAATTTAAGGTAATACATAGGTCTATTGCACTACGCGTTCACTAAAGGTACTACGCGTTCACTAAAGGTGCCACGCGTTCACTAAAGGTGCTACGCGTTGAGTAAAGTTACGACTCAAATAAGTACCTAGTGCTTAGATAACTAATTGTAGTTTACCTGGCAATCAATTTCCAACAAAATTGACAGGTACCGAACTTGACTTAGGGATTTGCTGACGTAAGATAATTATTAAGAAGATGTGTTTCGATTAAATCCTTTAAATTAAACCAGTGAACCTTAAGCAAAGTATTGCTGCCTTGGCAATTTGAGAGCAGTATTTTATCAATGGGAATTTCAGGCCGATATGCCACGTTATGGTTCCTTAAGCCATAACTGACCGATAATAACTATTTGATACAAATATTTAATTCAATTACAAACAGACGACCCCCAACCTAAGCCCGTACTCCACAAAAACAAAGTCATGCCGGATTGAACCAATCAAAATCAAAAGTCATTTATTCAAATTGGGCTGATAATCAGCACTTTTTGAACGTCAAACGTCAATTACAAGAGACAGTTCTCCAAAACGTAATCATAGGGGAGACGAAAGGCACGATGTGGATTTCAACAAATGTGATTGGTTGATTCGCGTAGGTACGTCTTCTCTCCACTCTGCTCGTCTCTGCTTTTGTGGAAGTCTGGGCCAAAACCGCTTGATCAAAATACATGCAATTTTGCACAAGAGTTCATATATTTATACAGCTAGGCAATTCGAATATTAAAAAAAAATGATTCTATCAAATTACCATGTAAAACTTTCCTTATGTGACACACAAGAAAGTTCCTTCAGGTAAATACCCCATTTCATGTGACACACAAGAAAGTTCCTTCAGGTAAATACCCATAACCTGCGTCAATCCAATCCGTATGTACTACTGCGGTCACTGACGGTCGACCACTTTTCAATCTTATTACTTATGACATAAGGGCGAAAAGAGGCAGACTGTCCTCTCACACTTACCTTTTCCTAACCAAAGCATGACAATTTAATAGTCAAAATTTTTCCTTATACTCCTCTTTGTACTTAACGTCGTCTTCAAAGTCAGTGTCACCAGCCTAAAAGAAACAAAAACGACTAAAGCCTTGAGGCATATCTTAAGGAAAATGGTTTCCTTACAAGGAGTCCTCAAAATGCAAAGGTTAGAATAACATTATAGAGGTATTGTTTTGGCAAGATTTATGCGACAAGAATGAGGACAAAGATGTACGAAAAAGGAAGGATGATTTGGGAGCATGGTTACGCCTTAAGCTAGTAGGTAATGTATTGAATAAGGAAGGCTGTTCATAAAATATGTGTCAGGGAAAAGGAGACTTTATTTTGACACCTTGGGGACCTTTTTTCTTTCGTAGTTAAAAGGCGTGGTAGTGTTTTTATGATCCTTCGAAAAACGTTGCTAAGTTTACGGAGATAGTGTGTAAAATTATGATTTCTTATCAATAATTGTATCTGAGCTGAGTTTACCCATCTAAAGGCCTTTTATTTAAATAAAGTAGGGTAACAGCTCGTATTCAGTACCTTTGTCTTTTTCAGACAGGCGGATCGTCTTCTCTACTATCTTTTATATCAGTTTTCACACGAAACAAATATATCTTTGATCTGATAATGCAGCTAAAAATAAAAATCTTATCAATTTCAAATCACACCATTTTTTATCCAAGAATATACATAGTATTAGAGCAGTATACTATATTTATCGTAGTTTATACATAAGTACCTGTAGTAGTGATAATTTGCAATACTTCAAGTACAAAACAAATATTTGGATCGCCACTTTTTCCTCCACATTGACATTGTATCATTGAGCCTTGTTCTACTTTGATGAGGTCAGCAGAGTGATGCATTCAACGTCTATTTAAGTACTTATTGATGTAGAAGTGTGATATAAATAATAGTTTATCTTTTGTGGTGTGAAGAACTAATGATTGAATACTACTAGACTAGGCAATGACTTCTAATGATGAATTCACAGTAATGGTATAATTGAAATAAATGCTTTGAGTTTGTAGACTGATCGTTACCTGAATAAAAGATGGTGGCACAAAAATATTTTTTTTTTCAAGTACAAGTTTATATTTTTGGAACCTTATTTCAAACGCAGTTCAAAACACAGCTGCAGAAGAGTAGAAACATACAATATTAACTAGTGACGTCAGCGTTTTCTGTGTATAACAACACGTCCGTAATCTCTCTTGTATTTTTGTATCAAGAGCCATCAATTATTCACAGTTATCAAATACAGTACATGTCCGAAATTATATTTTTTTTAGCTCGCCATTCTCCATTTGCTCGTTACGAAATTGATGGATACGAGAATGACATTTTATGTGCAGAGGCTACGTACAGACCAGGACATCAAGCTACCTGAAACTGTCAACATTTGTCAATCAACCTTAAACCTAATTCTTTAACGATAAGGTTAAAAATCTATTTGATAGATGAAGAAATTTGACAGATACGTAGCTTGGTGTGGTAGCGTCTGTACAAGACAAATCTGATTATTACAGCAATTAGTTACTACCGAGTTCATGACTGACGGTCGATCTCTTTTCAA
The DNA here is from genome assembly GCA_963082945.1 of Cerastis leucographa. NCBI lineage: Eukaryota > Metazoa > Arthropoda > Insecta > Lepidoptera > Noctuidae > Cerastis > Cerastis leucographa. Next base: position 20,290,859 of record OY720381.1, on the reverse strand, counting down.
CCTTAATACTTAAGACATAAGAGTGAAAAGTGGCAGACCGTCAATGATCTCGGTAGTAAAAAGGCTATCTGCCTCAGTAGGTGCCTCTTGAGTTTGTCGCGTGTTCTTTTATCAGAGCAGTAGATGTCTGTCCATTGAAAAGAATACGTATCTCGAGTAGTTTGCGATAAACTTCTGATAGAGTTTGTGTGCATAAGATAGGTTTGTTTATGCCTCTCAGGTATATTCCCCAAAGAAATGTAATACATAATTTTGTATCTTTTGCAATGACTTGGTGTAAATTAAGAAGATCTGCAATAGAGCTGCAATCATGACATTTGATGGCACGGTTGGCGCAGTGGCTGAGCGATTAACTGTTGCGCTGCGTGTGATCCCCGCACGGAACAAATATTTGAATGGTATACAGATATTTGACCCGGGTCTGGTTGTTTGTGTATGTGAGTTTATATTTTTGTAAACGCAGCCACGCTACAGGAGAAATTGGTAAAAAAAAAAAAAAAAAAAACATGGGGCAACATTAAAAAAAAGATACTTAATTAAGCTAAAGAAAAACTAATAAAGCAGATTCTCTGCTTTTCCCCCCAGCTCGTGTCAAGCATGTTAATTCGAAACTATTTAGACAAATTTCTAGTAGTTGAAAACTAGCAGGAATTTGTCTAAATAGTTCTCTTAGTTTAGCGTCAGGCGTTGCAAACGGCGGTTTGACGGTAGTTTTAACCATAATCCTGCAATGAATCGAAGGACGAAACTTCAAACTTTGTGTTTTTTTTTAAACAAAAACAAAAATGTTGGTTAAAAACATAAACAGGCTAAATAAAACACAACAGTGGCAATCGCTTTAAACATTTTTCATTACTTCATGTCAATCGCGTCAATCCAATGCATTTTCGTCTTATTGCCGGTATCTTTGATATACTGTCATCTTGTAGACAGATTGCCTCGTTAGTCTAGTGGTTACAAGTGCGACTGCTAAGCATCAGGTCCCGGGTTCGATTACCGGGAAGGGAAAATAGTTTTTTTTTTTAAGAAACTTTGCCCCACACTCGGAATTTCTCCTGTAACGTGGGTGTGTTTACAAACATTTAAACTCACATACAACAAACCGCCAGACCCAGAACAACTATCTGTAGGCCATACAAATATTTGTTCCGTGGGGGGATCGAACCTGCAACACGCAGCGCAGCAATCGATCGCGCAACCACTGCACCAACCGTGCTGTCAATATTGGGTTTGTCCATCACAAATTTCTCATTAGCAACAGCGGAGTCTGGATTTGTTGTTGGCAATAGGCTCACCCCCTTTACATGGGACTTAAACATAATTGGCGAAATGTGGGTGTAATAGAAACCCTCTGTCAAACCCTTCGGGTATTACAGGCGTGATGTTCTGCATGTTTATAGACTAACTCCCTCAGGATTGAGACATTTTCTTCGAAACGGGAAGCGCTTATCAATACTGAGGGATGACTTGATTGAACATATTTTATACTCTTTATGGTCACATCCGTACTAAAAACCGGCCAAGTGCGAGTCGGACTCGCGCATGAAGGGTTCCGTACCATTACTTATAAAAACGAGCAAAAAATAATAGTGCGTGGAGTCCCTCTGCGCGGAACAAGTGCAACTTCGTAATACTACACGCATGCGTTCGAGTGCCACGTATTCACTCTCGCTCTGTCTCTTTCTATTCCCCCTCCATGGTAGCGTTAAACGTTAAACTTGTTGGAAGACGCATAAGAAGTTTCACTTCAAAAATCTTTTTTGTATGGGAGGCCCCTTAAATATTTATTTTATTCTGATTTTAGTATTTGTTGTTCTAGCGGCAACAGAAATATACATAATCAGTAGAAATTTAAATAGGCTAGCTATCACGGTTCATGAGATACAGCCTGTTGACAGACAGACGGACAGCGAAGTCTCAGTAATAGCGACCCGTTTGACCCTTTGGGTACGGAACCCTAAAAAGTCACGTCAAGCCTAGTACTTCATCACGTTAAGTTAAATATTTGTACACTTGTCCTTGAATAGTGTAATTCGAACACGAAGTACTATGTAAATGTTGTTCGTCCATTTTTATGCGTACTTGTGAAATCACAAGTGATTACCTGTTAGCAAATAACTAATTTGCATAAAATAATACTGAGGCTCGTAACTCAAGATCAATGAATATAGTTTTCGCAGAAAGATGATGAACAGGCTTTGGTACTTGAGAACCATTTTTTCTCAACCAGGAATCCTTGGAACCCGAGCCAGAAATATTACGCTTAAATTCTTTGAAAGGAAAGGCAGAAGTGTAGCTCTTGCTTACCAGATAATTATTTATGTAGATATAAGTATTAGGCGATCAAACTCGAAGTTAAACTGGGTCCTAAAATCGAGAATTCTACTTTGTGAGTTTGTCAAACTCTTCTTTAGCATTTTATAAGATTGCTTTTTATTTGAATCCGCGTTTTAAAGAAATGGAATTATTGATTATACATATCCCTTGATATATTACTTAACGCTGTTGGACACTGGGACAATTCTAACCATTTACCATTCTGACAATTTTCAATTTTGAATTTCAAACGTGAATTTGAAAAGTTAGCATTTCCCTCTAAATTGTGGGTAAAATTAAATATCTTTTTACGTATCCATTTACGTTTTAATTATAAAGGGTGTAAAACACCTCTTAACGAAGCCGAAAGGCACTGGTTCTCCCTGTCATTGCAATAATTTTTTTTGTTCTACACTATACCTGGGAACCTTCTAGTTACGGAGATATTAGGGGTCAAAGTTCCAAGTTTTTGACAAGTATTTTTTTTAAATACAAGTTTTAATGTAAGATTTTTACTTTAAACACCTCCACGACCTCCGTACTATTCAATCCGTCCATCAGCACAATGTTTTGAGTGCGTTACATTGAGTTCTACCACAAAACATGATTTTACACCCCAAAAAAAAAGTCGTTTCCCAGCAATAATTTTTGCGTAATTTTACTTAGTTTCATGTACAGAATGCTTGGTTGACGGCTTCGTGATGAGGTGATTTACACCCTGTATAAAAGGAAGTAAGCATTAGCTAACAACGAAAAACCTTAAACTATATTTTCCAGAACAACGAACTAAATAATTTGACGTCAATGAGTATTTTTTTTTCGTCTCATTTATATTCATTCATTAAAATTGCGTGAACTATATTTCTACCAAAGAGTATATTGTTTTACAGAAAAATATCGTTTGAATTATGTGTCAGGTTGCGGTTAACAATATTTAAATATTTTAGTTACTATTTAGTTGTTAATACCATGAAATTCTTTGTACGTATAGAGGATACATAAATACGAAGGGACAATTTTATTATATTTTGCTGTTGGTTTGGCTTTTAGCTCAATTTAAAAAAGTAAACGCTGTAAAATCTTTGGAATATGTCCACCCACTGTAAAAATGAGCAATCAAATACCTTAATGTTATGCAACAGTCACCTAGAACACTGTAGGAAGTAATCGACACGTCTACAACCAATTATTCTAAAGCATATTTATGACATCAATCAAGCTGTACAACAGCATGAGGAGCTCGTGGCTAAATAATAACAGCCGCAAGGGTGAATCTTTAAGGTTAAGACGTGCTTGACGAGATTGGTCCGTGGATGGGTGACCATAATTACATAGCGAGTTTCCTCCGTGCCTCGGAAAGTACGTTAAGCCGCTGGTACCGGCTGTCATTCGTAGATCTTAGACTGTCGTTACGAGTAGTCAGAAGCCAAAAGTCAAAGTGACACCCAGTCTTACCAAGGGGTATCGTATTACCCAGTTACTGGGCTGTGGAGGTCTGATAGGCTGTCGCTCCATGAAAGATACTGGTACTCAGCTGCATCCGGTTAGACTGGAAGCCGACCCCAAGATATTTTGGGAAAAGGCTAGTCAGATGATGAATCAAGCTGTACATTAAACTAAGTAAAATTTAGCTAAAAATATTATTGCTAAGAAATGATTTATTCTTTATGGTTAGAAAAAAAAACTGTTTTGCGGTAGCGCTCAATCTAACGCACTCAAACCATTGTGCTTATAATGGATGCATTGAATAGTGCAAGGATCATAGAGGTATTTAAACTTAAGTTATAACATTTAACGGCTTTGACGGCACGGTTGGCGCAGTGGTTGAGCGATCGACTGCTGCGCTGCGTGTCGCGGGTTCGATCCCCGCACGGAACAAATATTTGTATGGCCTACAGATAGTTGTTCCGGGTCTGGCTGTTTGTGGATGTGAGTTTAAATGTTTGTAAACGCACCCACGATACAGGAAAACATCCTAGTGTGTGGCAACGTTTAAAAAAAAAAAAACACTTGCTTTTTTACTTGTACAAAAGGTGGAACTTTGAACTCTAATATCTCCGCACCTCGTATATATGGTCCAGACCAAAAAAATAAATATTGCAATGGCGGTGAGGTCAAGTGCCTTTCGGCTGCGTCAGCGTTGTTTTTACGTACCCTATTTTAGCTAGAGAAATATTCTTAGTAGTAAATGTTACCATTCCTAAGATAATACTATTCTGATACAAGTAGATGCAAGTTTCATCGCTACTTTTGCAGCAACGTCTAGCCTTATAAAAGAGCTTAACAGTTCCTACGCTTTTAAAGTATACAAATGTTTAATAATAAGGGTTATCAAGGCGAAACGTGTCGTTTAAATCTTCAGCATTCCTTGCATTTCGCATAAAAAATGCAATAAAGGAAACCAGATTGTGTAGAACTCGTTTTATAAAGGACTAATTGTGAGCAATTTTCATTTAGTCGTTTTTCTCGTTCTAGAGGTGACTGGCTGGCGTTCGATTTCCAGGTAGTACAAAGGATTTTGGATTGCTTTACATTTTATTTATACATCTATACAAATAAATAAAATTGAAGTGTCTGTTTGTCATATTAAAATAACCTATTTTTACTACACGCATATGAATATATATACGGTACATATACCAAAATAACATTTTTTACAATTTTTGTCTGTGTGTCTGTTTGTTCCTGCTAATCTCTGGAACGGCTAGACCGATTTTGACGGGAATTTCACTGGCAGATGGCTAATGTAATAAGGAGTAACTTAGGCTTTTATTTTAGAAAATGCTAATTCCACGCGGACGAAGTCGTGGGCATAGCTAGTTTTCAATAAAAACACATCTGTCTACCACCACCCACTTGTACGTCTGCCTTATCCATCAAGGATCACAGGCGCGAAGTTACGTTGTATTATTTCAGCAGTAGCCAGGTTTCAGGAATTAAGCCTCGAAGAAGAAAAAAGCTTACATAACATAACTAGCATTTGAGTGTAAATACACACATCAAAAGTGTCTAGGGATCAACATATATTTTTGCAATAACTTTTCTCCTGATTGATATTAATTAAAATTTTCTTTAAGGATTCATCAAATAAAGTGTTTTCGTTTGTCACAGTAACGATAAACCAAGTCACCTTTGCATTAATAAAGAAATTTGCCATTTTCTAATAAAGGGATTTTTGACATTTGAACCACTAACATTAAAGTTCGAAAAAAAGACTGAAATAACAGTTTTCTTTAAAATTTTATCGGGTAACTTAAACAATTAATAATCCGTGTTTCTACCGCGAACACTAACAACACAAGAACATCGGTTTGGCATACTCAAAATGAGTTCATCCAAATCACGCTGTGGAATGGCCGCCCATGTTCGTTGCAACAACAAAAAAAGGTCTTCTTGCGACTGGATACCCTCCATATTCGGCAGAGCTCTTCTCTGTAGCATATCCCATGCATGCTCAATCGGGTTCAAGTCTGGCGACTGAGCAGGCCAGGGCAGGACATTGATGTTAGCTGCGGCGAGAGTCTGTCTTACAACTCTTGCGGTGTGCGGTCGTGCATTATCATGCATTAACTGAAATAAGGGACCGATTTGCACTTGTAGAGGAACGATGACGTCTGATACAATCGTCTCAGCATAAATTTGAGCGTTGAGGTTGCCTCTGATCCAAATCAACTCAGTTCTTCCGCCGATCCAAATACCCGCCCATACCATGATGGTTCCACCACTATAAGGATGGACTTCCTGGCAGGATTTTAATCGCTGATGGCGTCCAGGGGTTCTCCAGTGTCGTATACGTCTTGTATCCGGTCTCATACCAAAACGAGACTCATCAGAAAAGCACACGAACCGCCATTGTTCTTCTGCCCAATTTCTGTGTTCAAGAGCCCATTGATATCGAATCCTACGATTGTGCATTGCTATAGGTGGTACCCGTAGCGGTCTTCGGGAATGAAGGTTCACTTCATGCAAGCGGTTTCTGACTGTTTGGTCGCTAATTAAGTTCCCTGAAGAGTGATGAAGCCTCACGGCTAACATCATGGCGGTTATTGTTGGAGCTCTTCGAGTTAAGATTTGAATGTATCGGTCTTGTCTCCGTGTGGTGCAGCGATACCGTCCTCCATGGCGCTCAGCCACGGTACCAGTGCTTCGGTAACGTGTCCAAAGTCGACTGATAACACTCTGACTTGTATTCAGAGCTAAAGCCACAGTACGTTGCCGGGAACCAGCTTCTATCATTCCCACGGCTCTGAGCATTTCTTCCCTGCTTAAATGACGTCGCCGCTCCATAATAACGTTGGTTTTAATCAGTAGTAGGGAAACAGTAGCACTAATAATGTCTTCAATGCGTTGTATGTTTTTATAGGGAAAATATTGACAGCTGATTTTCATCTTTTACTCGAATTTGATTCACAGTTCCTGATTCAAATTATGAAATGCACCAAAAAGGATCCATATAAATTTATAAAATCATAAATTTATTACAAAGCCACATCTCAATCTCAAGAAATCCGCATAAAAATGCTTGATCCCTAGACACTTTTGATGTGTGTAAAACACACACCTGGAAGCCCCTTTAAAACACTACAAAATTAGCAGTACATTTTTTTTTTACAAGAACCACCGGCGAAAAAGAAACCGACTTCAAAAATCCCTAAAAGCACTAAAAAGTTAAAAATAATAAAATAACCTACCTATATTAATAAACCTAACCTAACCTACGATTTTAACCTGTACTAAAATTTATGCGAAAACGGCGTCGAACTGAAACTGAGATTGAAAAAGGAATAAAGTTTAGTACTTTTTTTTTTAATTCTTAGTTGTACAACTGGAAAGTGCAAAGAAAAAAGTCCAAACACAACTAAGATACATTGTCTTATTATGGAGTTCCGGTGCCTGTCTGATGGATTCATCATCAGATCTGACCGTAGAATGGTTCTTATCGAACGTAAATGCTTCACTTGTTGTAGAAAATACCAAAATTGCTATACGTTTTCCTATAAAATGTGAAGAGTTTCCTCGATTTCGCCAAGATCCCATCATCAGATCCCGACTTGGTGACTACTATTATTATTCATTTAGGAAGTATAACTTTGCAAATCGGTTGGCAAGCGGCGGAGTTATGCACGATCAAATATAAAAAATAATACAAACATCCGAATTGAGAACCTCCTCCTTTTTTAGAAGTCGGTTAAAAAATAAGGCAAATGCAGGGTTTTACGATTGACGTCATGATCCCAGTTTTAAGTGAAGATTACGCATGTACTGTTAGCTTATTCCGTATCGAATCTGACCACATTATTTGTCGTGATTTTGATCACGAAGATTATAGTTTGTGGTATGATTGCAGAATCCGATCACGTTTACTTTAAAACATTATGGCTCATGTTACTGAAAAGACGGTTTTACCTGGATAAATGATATAGGTTCTTCTTATGTACGAATATTTTCCTTAAAGTAATTTGATATAAATTAGTCTTTTAGAATTTCGACAGATATTTTTAATTCATTCATTTGTTCTAAAAGTGCGGTGGAACCGATCGGACCGGACTGGCTGCCGAAAATAAACTTTGACAGATATTTTAGGACGCAGGAAGTCAAATCAAGCTCTACAAAACCGGTTTATGCATTACTCTTATTATACGACAATCTGTGCAAGGCGGGGCCATATTATACTGGAAATTTATTGCATGATGTCTCGCCAGGTGTACATTAAGTATCTGTAAGAGTTTCGTGTCCTATGTGATAGGTTTTGATAGAAACAACAACGGATTGTAATAACAAATGTGGATATATTTAGTAAGCGAACACAACAGTTTTATAGAAAAGTCAAATAGTATGGAACCCAAGTAAGTACGCAACCTACGTACACATAAAAAGCATGGAAATATATAATACTAAATTACACTTCTTATATCGTTTGGTTTATACGTCATTTCTAACACTTTGGTATCGGAGTAAGGCGTATCAATGACAAGTAAATAGAAGCCACCCAGAATTTGTCTACAAGTTATGCGCCATCAGTAGTTTTACTCCTGACCTTACTGAATAGGTGATGTTTTCTCATGGCATGGGATTCGCACTTCCAAAAAGCCTTACAATAAGTCTTCATTCAAATCATCGTTGTTAATAGTTAAGAAGTCAAAGTAAGGTGTTTATTTTAAGGCAAAGGAAGACGTTATACTATTTTTCAGACGACAGTAACGTAGAATATTTTAGTACAATGCAGTAAACAATACCGTAAAATGTAACAATTATACATTTTGAAATGAAAATAGACAAGTACCTACGTGACAAATACTTTTTAACAGAAGTCAGTTATATGGTATCAAACAAAAATATTTAAAAGAATATATTTTTATGTGTTAGACTTCTTCTTCTTCTTAAAACTACAATAGATCTCTTTGTAATCAGCCAAACTAGTACGGACAAGTTGTAGATGCGGCTCTAGGCACATCCATACAAATACTAACGTAGGTATCTGTCAATGTCACAGTCCGGATTTTGTCGAAAAATATCGCCTAAAAAACACCTACAGGCAACATGCAGGCGGTAGAAATGGATGTTTTGTACTGTGTTTTGTTTTCTAGGATGAAGTCTGTGTGCAACCGTTTGACCCCATTATGACGTCACAGGAAATTTGAGATGGCCGACGTTAAACAACAAAATGTAATGTTTTGTACATATCCGACCATTTTTCCGTTGTTTTCTTTTCTCTCCCGTTAGTATTAACGTTACGCTATATTTATTTACATAGTATTGCTGAACAATGCGCAATGATTGATGGTTTATTACAGCGTGCAGCGTGACATTTGTTTAAAACGGCCTTGAGCAGCGGGGCATTGGACGAGAACGTAATCGTTTGCAGTGACACTTAGGGTTTACAGCTGTGCAGTTCATAATAATGACATGTGTTGTTTATTCATAATAATGTTTTGTTTATTCATAATAATGTTTTATTTATTTTTTCACCATTACTCATGACGTTTCACGCTTTATGGTCACTTTTAAATTAACAAGAACTGTCGGTGGTAGTGTTGTAGTCAAGTTCCAGTTCTATTTTTGAATGTTTTATACATTTTGAAAATTATCTCTTTTTTTTTGATAGCGTCTTCTGGCCCTTGTTCCTTGTTACTTGGGGTAAACATTCTCATCTCCACTACATGCAATCACGAAATATAAAATTTAGAAAAAAAAAACTTAACTGGAATAGTTTTATGAATTCGTTATCTGTATAACATATTCTTTATAAATACACAGCTGCTGTAGTATTATTTAATTTATTTTCATCGTAATATTGAAATAAATGTAAATATGAAATACTGAATTTAAATGAACTAACGCGAAGCAAGATAATAAATTAATCTCACTTACAGATGAAAAAAAATTGGTTGCCTGTAAAGTCGGTATACGGGCGAAAGTTTTACGTGACAACGACTTTGAGTGGTAAAATAATTTTAATGTGAATATTCATTCGTATAGTAGGAAGAAGGATGAAATAATAGTAACAATTTAAAACATTTATTTATACAAAGAATTATATTTAAAACATTAATTTATACAAAGAATCTCGCACTGAATTTCATATTAACAAAATTTTATTTTTACCTTTACACATACATACGTATTTATATACAAATATACATATATAGAGGCACGCGTCCCTTCCACTCGGGCATGGTTAGCCCGCCTAAGAGCGAGAGAGACAGACATAAAAAGTGAAAGGCACGCGTGCCTCTCACTCGCTCTCATTGTGAGCGCATAACGTGAGCGGAGCGTAACGCAGTTTCTTGAAGTGTCACCCGGCAAACCAATTTATAAGACGTTGTCACGTCAAAATGTATTACTATAAGAAATATTTTATTGTTCAGTTTTTATATTTTTAAGTTTAGTCACGAGAATTTTAAACAAGCTAGGATTCAAGGGTTACGTTACAATCAAAAGATTTATAAGGCTTTCCACAAGGTGTAATTATTTATATACGGTTTTCCATCCCGAAACACCATCGACCCCGACCTCCGTGTCTCGGTAGCACGTTGAGCACGTTAAAAATATGTTCAAAAGACAGCCGGGAAGGGTGGATCTCGTCTGTCATTGTAATTTTTTTTTAACAGTGTCAATGACAGGTGGTCAAATACATAGAAAGTATAAAAATCACTCTTACCAAGGGGTATTACCTGGTTCTTCACTTAGTGCTACTATTGGGGTAAGTAAATAACAACAAGGTGATTCTTATTAAAAGAAAAAGCTCTTACAGCATATCTCCGAAAGGAGATACTATAAAAAGAGATGTAGACATAATGTACAAAAGAAGAAGAGAAAATGGGATCCATAATCCAACTAACTATTTTAAAATAAAAATTAAATTAAAAATTTAAAAAACCCCCAACACTAAAATCAAGGTTTTTAGTGCCAAGGGTTTTTTAAATTTTAAATTTAATTTTTATTTCGCGCTTTTTAAACTTATAGTATTTTATCTTAGGTTTGACTGTCCCAATCGTGGGCGTAGGCCTCCCCCATTGCTTCCATTTTTCTCAGTGTTGCGCGTCTTCTCGACAATTAGCGAAAACAGCTAAATTTAAAAAAAAAAACCTTAGTTTTTGATAGGAGGGGGGGTGCAGACAACCCCCCCTGGCGATTCCCATGGTTACAAGTGATAAGATTTCAAATTTGGAATCGACTAGACCTGTGGAAATTGTTAATTTCCCTTCACCTAGAAAAGGGGTGATGACCTTCAAACGGCTCAGCAGATTTTCTCGAAACATAACTAAGAACAGTCTCGATTAAAACACCTTTCAAATGACACCAATTTTATCAAAATCGGTTCATTCGTTTAGGAGCTACGATGCCACAGACAGACATACATATACACAGATACACACGTCAAACTTATAACACCCCTCTTTTTTGGTCGGGGGTTAAAAATAGTAGGCATCGGCATTAGGAACAGCGTCCAGGCCAGGTGCCAGATGCCAGGAGGGGTGTGGATGACAGCTTTCATCCTTATTAGAGAGGTCTGTGTTGCGTGTGAGTGCGGGAACGTTAAAGGTTGTTTTAATTATAATGGATCTGGACTTTTTGTAAAAATAAGTTAAGAGTGTGTCTTGTCGAGCATAAATTTAAAACTCAAAATATTTTTTTTGTTGTTATACTTGGTGATGTATACCTGTTTAGGAGATATCACACCGGTTAACCGAAAACCGGCTTATATTAAAAAGGTTTGTCCCGTATATCCGAAAGAATTCTTTATCCCTTTTTTAATTCCAACCTTAAGCTACCTTGGCTTCGAGCTGCAAACAATGATCGACGAATCAGTAAACGATGAAATATTTTTTCCAATTATTACAGAGCGTGCCTCCAGCCATATAACCAAGATTTGAAGTTCTATTTATTGCTTTTGTTAGCTGAAGGATAAGCTTAAATTCGTTAGGATTGCTTTTGTCAAAAAAAAAACACCGGAAACCTGTTGAAAAGTCGGGATCAAGATTATGTTCAGAAAATCTGCTGTTAAATGTCACGTAAGCTTAAATTGTGATTGGTGGATTAAGGACTACGCCTGAAGATGAAATAATTTCAGTTAGTGACGAGTGTTAAGGTAGGGGAGGAATGGGGCACTTGTAACTGGACAATTTTATAAACAATTAAATTCAAACTTATGATTAGCATTTGTATATTATATTTTACATATAACATTCTCTCTGAGGAGCTCGTGGCTAAATATTAACAGCTGCACGGGTCGATCTTTAAGGTTAAGCCATGCTTGCCGAGGTTGCTCCTGGATGGGTGACCATAAAAACATACCGAGTTTCCTCCATACCTCGGCAAGCACGTGAAGCTGTTGGTCCCGGCTGTCATTTGTAGATCTTTGACAGTCGTTACGAGTAGTCGGAAGCCAAAAGTCTGACATGCAGTCTTATAAAAGGTATCGTATTACCCAGTTACTGGGTTGTGGAATTCAGATAGGCAGTCACTTTATGTGAAATACTGGTACTCAGTTGCGTCCTGTTCGACGGGAAGCCGACCCCAAGAAGGTTTGGGAAAAGGCTAGGCAGATGATGATTTTCTCTGATGGGACATAGGCGTCCTCTAAGGGAGTGGGTGAAAATCGACCACGTGGACCCACTTCGCAATATTTAAAAAAAAAAATTGAGTTACATCCTAACAATCCCAATAAATCAATACCCCAAATGTCAGTATTTCTTCCTACATAATTCCACCGTACGCAAGTCAATCCTGAAAAGCAAAAAAAAAAAAAACTGCAAGCCAAGGCAATTTACGAGTACTGACTTTGAGCTATCACTGACAGATGTCAGTCAGGGCACCAGAGCCCACGCGCAACGGTCTGTTATATCAATGCCACGATGCCTTTAGAATTGACAAGTCACCCGGTGCGACAGTTTAATCAGGTGTATTGACTGCAGCTGTTTTTAAACTTGGAACTGTTACTGAGTACACGCTTTTTTTTTTGTGAGTGAGTCGACTGCAACCTTTTTTAAAACTTGGAACCTTTTTTACTACTCTTTTTTTAGCGTACACAGCTATCTAACGGTCTGATCTTTTGACAGACTTTTACAACAGTTACCTTAACACGACTGAGCTGAAGTTTTATGCATTACTGTACCTAACTATATCTCTAATAAGCGCTGGAGCTTTTCAGTATCCAGGTCTAAGGAAGGACGCTGAAATTTCATAAATTTTAAATCTATTTTTTTTATTTTCCTACTCATCACCTACCTAGCGTTTTCTTAACTTTGTTGGAAACGGCTTCCAGTCCAACCGGATGCAGCAAATACCAGTATTTTACATAGACTAACCGCCTATCTGACCACCACAACTCAGGTAGTACTTGGATTACCCCGGTTGCCCCTTGATAAGACTGGTCGTCAGACTTGTGGGCCTCTGACTACCTGTAACGACTGTCAAAGATCTACAATTGACAGCCAGCACCAATCGCTTAAAGTGCTTTCAAAGGCACGGAGGAAACTCGTTATGTAACGGTTGGTCACCCATCTATGGACCAACCTTGGCAACCGCGGCTTTACTTGAAGGTCGACCTGAGCATCTGTTATTATTTAGCCACGACCTATTCCTTCCTTACTGATTTCTAATATTTAAAAAAAAAAACAGTATATTAAGTAATTACAATTAGTACGACCGCTAATCGCTCATTTATAAACTCGGTAATAGTTATAACTTTTTTATTTCAATGGACAATATAATAATTATTGTCATAGGAGCTGAAATTATGTCATATGATGAACTAATCAATTAATTAAAATGCTGTAGGCTGGCTGAATTGGCTGATAGATTCAATAACATTGAAATAACATTGCATAACATCACGCTTATAATCCCCGAAGGGTTTACAGAGGTGTACCTAATAGTACACACACATTTCGCCAGATATGTTTGAGTCAGATGTATTAGAGGGTGACCCTATCGCGGGCCTGTGTACGGTGAGTAATGGGCCAGCTCACCGTCCGTCCATCTTATGACGACAGGCCGTGTCGACGGCGCGTTTGTGTTCCACGCGCGCCTCAAGGAGATGTCAGCAAATCGGAAGGGGTCCGAGAGGGCCGATGCCTGCCAGGGCTGCGGGTTGTTCGAAAGAGATACCGTGGCCCTGGAACACAAAGGGCTAAGAAGGAACATGGATGGGTTTTAGTCAGTCAAGTCTGTGGGGGGGGGGGGGATTTGATGATTTCACATCCTTAAAAAAAAATGGGGGTGACCCTATTGCCATCAACCGAGCACAAATGGCCGTGGCTGCCACCCACACACTTTGCTCGACCAGGCAATTGATCCTAGGGCCTCACGCTCGACCAACGAGGCAGTCCTTAAAATTACTTGATCAAATTGAGAGCTGTCAGAATGTACAAAATTAAACCGATAATTTTATTAAGACTATTATTTTTTATAGTTTAATTTAATTGTTCCTAATGAAATACCCGTATTACATAAATACTGACTGCATAATATGCATAATATTAATGTGCATTTGTAATTATTTATTTCGATTTTTGTGTTGCGCTGCGGTTGTTACAAGAGTGTTTTTATTCGATAGATGACTTTCAAAAATGTCCCTGTAAATTTTATACATTAAAGCACAGATATATTTAACTAAATACTGGAGGATCTAACATAGTTACTAACTTAGTGTAAAACTTATAATTGCATACTATATATTGGCCAAATGTGTGTTACTAAATATACAAGGTGTTGTTTTGCATCCTCGTCAACTTCAAGGAGGTAACTATGCTAATGATTCTCGTCATCAATCATAAAATGGGTAGATAATTTTTATTTTTTTTCTTATTTACGAAAATCGCTAAGTGTGAACCACCCGTGTTTTAAACGCGGCCCGTCTGGTTCTCGCCCTATAACCTCGCTTACACACATACAAACAATCTCAAACGTTCATTCGATAATTTCTTATTTCCTAAGCCACGTTAAGGGGGTTATTCTGAAATATCGACATACTTAAACATCCAAAAAAATCAGCGTTTATTAATAATTAACTAGGTACCGTAATTTTAATTGATTATTTATGTCTTTTGTGAACACCTCCTGAAATTTGACGAGGATGCAAAACAACACCTTGTATTTTATAAGAACTTCATGTACCTACCATATTTGATGCAATAAATGAATGAATTGAATTGACCAAAGCGTCTAGTCCCTTTAGTTCAACAACTCACATTTTGATCAAGTTAGATTTTATGGACTGTAAGTACTGATGTTCGACTTAAATCAATAGGGTGCGTTGACCTTAGTTGACAAAAATATCAACAGAAATGAAACGCAACACCTCAAAGATCCCAATGATATGTTTTTTTGCCCACTTGTATGCACAATACCACATCCGTGACTTAATTTGGGTAAACTTTTTTTAATTACGTAAGAAACTAAGACCCATTTTGTAATAATTACCGACTTTTTTAATTAGTGAGTACGTACAAATTGTTTTTAAATTACTTACCTAATATAAACTGCAATGTTTTATTTTTCAACGGTACTGTTGTTATGTTACCTTGACTAACTGAATTTATTTTAATATTAATTTTAGTATGGATATAAAATGAAGTTATTAGAAATCAACAGAGATCGGAATGGGTAGGGAATATTTACTTATTTACTTCAAGGAATTAAGTTGGAAGCAAGGAAGGAAGTAACTTGTGGATAATACAATATCCTACCACTAACCTAACCTAACCCTGATTTAACAACTTTATTTCGACACTAGATGTCCCCGCGACTTTTTCTAAAATAGAAGTAGCCTAAGTTATAATATAAGTATATTATAAGTTATAATATTCCTTATTACATGAGCTATCTGCCAGTGAAAGTCCCGTCAAAATCGGTCCAGCCGTTCCAGAGATTAACAGGAACAAACAGACAGACAGACAAAAAATATTATTTGGTATATGTACCGCGTACACATTCATATGCATCTAGTAAAAGGCGGTTATTTTAATATTACAAACAGACACTTCAATTTAATTTTTTTGTGTTGTATAGAAGATGTATCTAGATTTAAAAGTCATTCCGTGATTTTATGCGGAGATATGCACATGTTACTTTATTACCTCCTTAAAGTTTAGGCAAATAATTATACTCTACCTATTCTGATGATCTCTGAAAATCAATTCAGTATTTGACTTTGAAAAAATTTTTTCAAGCTTTTTTCTCTTCAGCGTTGTATGTTCCGATAAGTTTATTGAATTTCAAAATTAAAATATTTTATTTTATATAGGTCTAATTTGGCACATATAAAACGTCGACAAAAGGTGCACGGTTCGGGTTGGTCCGTTTTCTATGGAGAAGAACCGGCAAGAAACTCCATAGTAACTCTTTTAAAATCATTTGTTTTTACAATATTTTTATGTTACAGTGTAAGTACTTAAGTATGGTAGACCCAACAATAAGTCGTTGCTTACTACAAAAAGTAGAACAGGATGAGATTGTTATAACATCGATTTATGTTAATGCATATACTCGTTAAATGGATCTGCATTTAATCATAATTCCCCGGTTATCAAAATAAATATAAACTTCACACCAATACTGTTGATTGCTCTTTCAATTATGGCTTAACTGTAAATAATCGCAACATTAGTTAAACCAGTAAATCAGTTTTAATTAGTTACGTGCGTCCCTTGATAGTATTCAAAACCTAACAACGTTTATTAATTTTATATTGAAGTTATTTATTGGTCTTAATATTAAAAATATCATTCGAAAATTGCTGCAATAAAACTATAATAAACACTAATTTATTGTGTTTTAATATAATAATAAAAAAATACTCACGCAGAAAAAAACAAAAAAAAACTCACTTAACGAAAGCACAATTCAAATCACGCACATAAAAAAGTTTTTACTAAATTTTTTTTCCAAGCGCGAAATTTACGGTGCGCGCACGTGCATACACTGTGTATATAAATTAGACATTAAGCCGCTATGTCCATTACGGTACAGGCAGAGGCTGCAGTGCGGGCTCTAGCGTGCGCGATCTGCAAGGCCTTTCGAAAGGGAATGCGCAGGCGGCGGAAGTATGAACGAACAACATGGAAGTTAAACAATAATGGTAGCATTCGTACGGACGGCGATTAATCAAGCTATAAAAAAACAGTTTAAGCAGATCTCTCATTGTACTCGAAATCTATATGAAGCGAGGCCATTTTAAACTGGAAATATATACCTTGATGTGACGCCGTGTGTACGACTATAAAATACTTTTTTTATCATTTATCCTCTAAGTGAGCAATGTTTATTTATTTATTCAGTAACAATCTACATTACGTTCGAATATAATCTGCATGAAACAGCAATGGATACTCAAACAATAAATTAGAACACACGAAATTCAATTAGTTTAATATATAAATAAAAAAATAAATTCGTTTATTTCAGGTCATTGACTCATATTATTTACACAACAATACATATAAATACACTTTTGTCAATATATTTATGCAATAAATAATTAAAAAATAAAAATATTCGGTTATGAAAATTAAATTGAACAAATTATTTAAAATAATGTATTATTAATAGGTATTTTATACCGGGTGATTATGGGTGATTCAGATACCAATAGTTAGTTCGTTTGCATTGCTATCGATGATAATGTACCGAATTTTAATTGTCTAATTAAATTTTATTTTATTTTTCATCTAATAAGTGGAATTGTAAACCTTATGAGCCGTGTCGTGTGAGTTTAAAATGCAAAAATTGTTCGTGAAGTAAAGGAAATTTAAAGAATTTTACACTTTCAGCTCACACTTTTACAGAGGTGGATTTAATGCCATATTTACTACCACCCTATATTTACGGGATGCAAATATAAACAATTGTAGGTAGGTGCAGTTTTAACTGATGTTCGCTGAAAACTATTGCGTGATTCAGCGAACAACAGCTAAGCAATTTCTGTAAGTTTTAGTTTATTGCATTGTTTCTTACTCTTGCTTGTTTCTAGGATTTGCATCTTAAAATTAAAGCAAAATTGAAATAAAATCATTTTTTTTTTGTGTTTCCTTTGGGAGCATAAAAGAAAAAATGCAGAAAAAGGTTTTTTATTTGAATATCTTGAATGCGTCAAATCTTGCAAAAATTGTGTGAGAATATTTTGTCATCATCAAAATATTCCCACACAATTTTTGCAACAAAACTATTTTAAAAATGGTCTAACTTTCTATTTTCTCTCAGCATAAAGATTATTGCACTAATATGAGTTCAAATAATTCACAACTTTCGTTTTCGTTGACATAACAATAACTTGACATAATATTTTCCCTCCAATTAGCGTATTGTCGTCGAGTTCATAATGCCAATATCAGACGCTTCACTGTAATGAACGGTTCACTCCGGTGACTGTTCATTCTAGTTTTATGCCATGTTAATAAAGTGATAAATAATTAATATGTTAATAAAGTGAAGGAAGAAAATTCCTTAATTAACATTGCACATAACGAAAAACAAAATACGCATAGAAGAGCAAGGGTAAAACTCGCGGTATCATTCACACAAATCAATCAACACCATCGCTCAACATAATGCTGCTGATAAAATTATATAGTAATTAAGGATCCTTCGCTTGTTTCATTTTTTTTTGTCGAATGACGGAATTGAACATCGTTGAAAGGGTAAGTTAATGATATTCTTTTGAATAATGTTTTGTTCAAACATTTCACTTAGAAAGAAAGATGAAGAAAAAATGAACAAAAGCAGGAGCGACTGATACCGGCTTAAGTAAGAGAAGTTGAATAAATAGCCAGAGTACTACAAATATTAACAAATCGCGTGGAACATTTACGATTTTTCCGGAAGAAAAGTATTTATTTATGAACTTAGCAATTTAGTTTGCTTTGTTTGCTTATCTGTGAAAATATACCGAGCAGACGGCATCACCGGCATTAGAACTCTTAGCTACTATTGTATTTATTTATTTAACTATTCATGTACACACTTAAAACAGAGAAGAAAGGAACAGAAAATAGGCACAAAGGTCAATTTATTATTTCTAAATAAATCCAAGTCAGTTAAATTGTTTATCTGATACTTCAGCGAGCTTCATTGGCTCAGCGCTTTTCTGGTGGTCCACTGTTGATCCTGGCTTTTAATAGTTGCAGTGGTTTGGGAATAAAGAGGGGGGCTTGTTACAATAAAAAAATGCCCCCACCGGCATTTGGCATTGTCCATGTTCTTACATCGACATGTATGAACTTCGCAATGCAGAAAGAGATGATAATCGTAGCCGTTGAGTTTCTTGCAGTTTCTGCCAAACTTTAAGGAGAAAGAATGAGTTTATGTATGTAAGTATGGATGAAGAAGAAACCTGCCAGCTTTTTCTTTGGCCATACAATCAGCACTGCCACTCAACGTGGCAATGCTGACGGTCTTCTGAGCACGTTTCGGGATGACAGCGATGTGAAGGACAATTTTGACGCCTAAGCGCCTTTTGTTTATTTAGTTAATTTTATACAAATTAGTGCTTTTTTGTAAATATTTAGTTTGACTTACTAAAAAAAAGTTAAGAATAGACGAGTATGTATGATATTGAGCAGGCATCAAGCATTTTCCATGAGTTTGATTAAACGTTATTTTATTTTACTCTAAACAAGGTGTTATTTGGTATCGTCGTCAAAATCTAGGAGGATGTCACAAAAGACATAAATAATCAATTAAAATTACGGTACCTAGATAATTATTAATAAACTCTGATTTTTGTGTGTGGTTGTTTATTTTTGTCACTATTTCAAAATAACCCCCTTAACTTGGTTTAGGAAATTAAAAATTATTGAATAAACGTGTGAGATTGTTTGTATGAGTGGAAGCGCGGGTATAGGGCGAGAATAAGACGGCCCGTGCTTAAAACACGGGTGATTCAGACTTACCAATTTCCGTAAGTAAAACAAAAAATAAAAATAACCTACCCATGTAATTATTGATTCGGGAGGAGAATCATTAGCATAGTTACCTCCTTGAATTTGACGAGGATGCAAAACAACATCTTGTATAATAACATATTTTATCACCTCATCAGGATTACATCTTTATCAGGACATTCTGAATAGTTAACTATTTCCCAATGACGTAAATAAAGCAATGAAATGTACGCTTAGTATATTTATAACTTTAAATCGCACTCATGTAGCAATATTCCACTCGCGCGAAGATCCGAACAATTTCGCCATTCTATTGAATTGTGCATACAAATCTTGTCCATAACACAAACAAATTAATGTTGTAATTTATATTGTAAGCCAATAATTACAACGTAAATTGTCACAAATAACAATTGTAAACAAATCATGGCCACATAATTAGCAACAATAAACACATGTAGGTAATTGAGAGCAAATTATTTGGATAAAAAGAAGTGTTAATGGGTTTCTTAAACCTATAACCGGTATTAGATTTATAATTTTTTGGTAGTAATTAAACTGACTTCTATTTATTAGCATTTTTGTCGTCAAAAAATATAATTTGTCCTAATTACTAACTCAGCGACCATCAATGTGCATTTAAAAAGTACTATCTCAGCCACCATATATCATCGATGTCAGCTACTGTAAAACATCTCAGCATGGTTTTTTTTATAGCATCTATATTTGTGATATGCATTCCAGCAGTAAGCCTCTAAAATAACTATATTTGAAGTCCATAAAGTAATTCATGTTATAATTTATTGATCATAAAAACCTAAAATAATTTTTTTTTTTTATGTTCATGGTTAACATAAATATTATGTCTGTCTGTAAGGTTTAAAGTAACCTAACACGAACAGGGGTGCCGCAAGAACCGAGCTCGCTTCGCTCGCTCTCGAATCCTATGTTCACCTTGCCACAATGCCTTTTTTACAATGTTGAGATGTGTTAGTGTTTATTTAATAAAAAAAATATTAAGTCAGAAAAATAATATATAAAATAATATATTATTTTTATGACTACGTACACGAAACAACTCGTCATTAATAAAACAAAATCAAAAGTAACATTCAAATTAGGCTGATTGTCAGCACTTTTTGAACGTCAAAATTACAAGACACAGTCCCCTAAAATGCTTACCTTCTTCTAGTGTTTTGGCTAGGAAGAAGAAGTAGCGGAACAAACTCCCCAGCAACACATCTGTCTGTCAGGCTAGAAGAACCAGATTCTATGCAATAGTGTTCAAGTTAATATAAACAAAGAATCCATAACATTAAATTAATGTCACATGTCAGCTAGCACACACCAATAATAAATAAAGAATCGAATCGAATCTCTCATTGTTGGTAGCGGCCAGTGGCAGTTGACATTTTCATGTTAAAAGAATACGATGTACTATTTTACATGCTAAGTTATATTAATTAAGTTTCCGAGCTGATGCCCGAAATACATTTTTTAAAGGAACTTACGTTCAGGCTGTAAAACGTAAAATGTTAGTGAGTTGTAAAATCCGTGGCTGAGTTAGTAATTTAGATGGTGATGTACAGATCAAGGAGACGAGTAAAAACAATTGTTGCTCATTATTTGACGCTTTCTTCGAAATATTTAGTTGGCGTTGTAAAAAAGACGAGTTAGTTTATTAGAAACCTTCTTAATTTGCCGGCTTCCATATATTTGAGGTAGGTTTCTGTGGCCAAATTAAAAAAATTGCAGCTAGATTTAATATTATAAAATTTAGTTGTTGTCAACATAGTGTTGGAACGTATTCGCTAAATTGATTTATTAATTACATCTGGTCATGTCATGTCGTATATTATAAGCCTATTAAAATCCAATGATGAACATGGGGCGTATACATAACAGCGATATAAAGGCGACGTTTTCGACTTACCTACCTAGGTACCATTGCCTCACAAAATCGGTCGAGTTTAATTCTGTCGATTATTCAATGTTCATAAACGATTATCCTAAAGTATTATGCCAACCAGTTTCAAGAGGTCATTGAATTATTAAATGGGATAATTTTAAAGGGACGGACACTGAAGTAGTGGAACTTTCGACGATGAGAAAAACAAAACTAAAAACATAAGGATCATGATTTTCGTATTGAATGTTTATGTTTTAAATTGATTGATGTTTTTGTTTTCACGCTTCTCTTATTTATCGGGATACATAACAGAAGCCTGATTTTCGTAGCTGTTGAAATATTGTATTCCTATCATTATAAGTATTATCTGTAGAAACTAAGAAGCAATCAAAATAATTACAAATTGCATTCCCGATCATAAAATGGAACAAAACCCTGCTTGTTACGATTTTAACTTACGTACATATTTAAATGAAATGGTAGTAATTGTTCATTTGTTAGTGAGCTTACCGTGTGTGTTTGACCAGATATAATTATTATAAACGTATACGAAGCAAAAGTAGTATGTTAGGATCGATCAGTAGGTTACAAGCTAGAGTTTCTATCAGCAGCAAAGGCGTGCCGGGCCACCCAGTGGGCCTGTGGACGGTAAGTAATGGGCTAGCTCTCCGTCCGTCCGACTTATGACGACAGGCCGTGTCGACGGCGCGTTTGTGTTCCTCGCGCCTCAAGGAAATGGCAGCTAATCGCAAGAGGTCCGAGAGGGCCGATGCCTGCCAGGGCTGCGGGACTTTTCAAAAGAGCTGATACCGTGGCCCTGGAACACAAAGGGCTAAGAAGGAACATGGATGGGTTTTAGTCAGTACAAGTCTGACACTTCCTTCCGCTCCGCCCAGAGCGGGACCCCTCATTTGATGATTTCCCATCCGTAAAAAAAGGCGTGCATTTTTGTAACATAAAAAAAACTAATTAAAAAAATGATACAGTTAGCTAATAAAATAAATATATTAATTTACATATAAGAACATGTAAATTAAGCTTAGTACAAATCCGGATGCACTAGCTAGTTCAAATTATTAGAATATCAGGCTAACATCGCTCCCACGAGTCAAGGAAACTAAAACCACTATGTAAGTATGTTAAGCGAATATATAATATTATTGTTTTATAAGTAAATTATTTCCTTAATTATACTTTATAGTGTTGCTTTGTTTGATTCAAACCTACATTTATGAATGAACATACGTCATTCATCACGTCTGCTCTCAAAAACGGTGAAGGAAAACATCGTGAGGAAGCCGACATGTCCTAACTATTCTAGAACTAAAAATTCGAAGACATCTACCAACCCGCACTGGGCCCGCGTGGTGGATTACAGCCCACTCCCTCTCATAGAGAGGAGGCCTGTGTCCCAGCAGTGGGAACATTATAGGCTAATGATGATGATGATTAGACCGAGGTAGTCAAAAGGTCAACTATTTCGCCAAAATAAACTTGATTGCATTGTTTCATTTAGTCACACTTCATGACTGAAATATTATCAAAACATGTTATTGTTAACTTGCCTACAATGCGGTTAGCGTAAATAACGGAAGGGTATCTAGGTATTTCCTATCATGATTAATTGAGGTCAATCAATTCAATAAAATTGTAGAAAACCCATTCCCATTAGTAATCGTTCAATATTCTGAGCTACATGGTTCGTTAGAATGCTGTTTTTTTTATTTGTTTTTACTGTCCTACTGCTTCTGGGCAAAGGATTCCCCAGGTTCTTCCAGGATTTTATTACGTTATAATGATAAATATTTTTAAATGCTTGTATTTCTGATTTCTAAATAAATATTGAGGTGTGAAGGGTCTATTACTATCTTAGAAAAGACCTAAGCCAACCTCACCTGCCCGTGGTGCACCCTGCTGTCTAACGAACAAGGCTCTGGCGCAACGTCCACCAACCCGCATTGGACTAGCGTGGTGGACTAAAGTCCAAATCCCCCTTTACAAACTTTCGAACCATGACAGAATAACATAACCTCAGGCCCCAAGTGCCCGGCAGCTCTGGAGAACCCCACGACAATGACGGTAGTCAACGGGTTCCCAAAGCAGGGGGTGCTAAGAATACCCGGGTGAGATCGATCCTCCGTCAACAAAACCAAGCAATTACGAAAATAGACTCCGATACTAACCTAAATATCTTGACTTATAATGTACGGACATTAATGCAAGATGAGCGATTACTGGAACTAGAAAATACTTTGAAAGATATAAAATGGGATATGATAGGGTTGTCGGAAGTGAGAAGAATGGGAGAGGATACAGAGGAAAGAGAGAGTTTATTCTATCATTTTGGAGCTACCAGGGGACTTTATGGAATTGGTTTCATGGTAGCTAAAAAGTGGAAGAACAACATCATAGAATTTCTCAGATATTCGGAGAGAGTAGCAGTTCTCAAGCTCAGCATCACAAGACCAACATAGTTTAACCATCGTCCAAGCCTACGCACCTACATCGTCACACAGCGATGACGAACAAGAAGACTTCTATGACTTTCTTAACAAGGCATGTGAAGAAAACCGTGGCACATGGAATGTCATTATTGGTGACTTCAATGCTAAGATCGGGGTTAGACAAGACCTAGATAACCCAGACATTCTCGGTCCACATGGCATACGAACTAGAAATGATCGAGGAAATGCTCTCATCCAGTTTGCATTTGGACAAGGGTTCAGCATGATGAACAGTTTCTTCCCTAAAAAGCCACAGCGTCGATGGAAATGGGTCTCGCCAGATGGGAGAACTAAAAACGAAATTGACTTTGTGCTCTCATCCAGTCACAATAATATTGTAAAAGATGTTAGTATCATAAATAAATTTAAATTTAGTTCGGATCATAGACCACTTCGAGCAAAGATTGTCCTAAATGTAAAATTAAACCGAAAAACAGTATTTAAAAACCGGATCAAAAAGCTTAAAAAAGATATTCTAATAACTAATATGGAAAAGTTTAATTTAGAGTTAACAAATTCATTTGATGTACTGCCGCTCGATACAGAACAAAGCCCACAGAGCCAATACATTACCATCATAAAAAATATTTCATCAGCAGCCAAGAAAATTAAATATCAAAGAAGAAACAATAACAAACTAAGCAATAAAACAATTTCATTAATAGAGAAGAGAGAAATGTCAAAGAATAATGCTTACGCAAGTTTCTATAGTATATCCGAACATGGTATGCATCATACTATCATGTTTCCTAACCCGCCTCTAATATAATATTTTTGTCAAGTTGTCGACCGCTATCCAGTTCTACCCCTCTGCCTCTTTCCTACTACACGCCCATGTGACAGAAAGAGAAGGAGCACCACCGCACGAGATCCAATGAAGCTCACGTCCGTCGATGATTTGTCAGAAACGAAAATTAGTTAAAACACCACTGTTCTCATAACCGTCAACTTAAAATCACCGCCCGCGCCCGCAACCCTTTTTGGGTTTTTAAACGTGTAATCCACCGCCCGCAACCTTTCTTTGGGTTTTTAAACGTGTCGGCCGACAAGGGGATATTAAGTGAATCAGGAAGAAGTCACCGGATAACGGGCTGGACATCAACTCGCGCACTCCAGTCAGCCATCGTTACAAACGATCACCTACCAGTTTCCAAGTAAGTCCTTTTTCCCTAAACAACCTGCGTGTCGACGACAACCTATCTCATATATTTAGATCGTTTCCCCTCAAAATACACAACGCTTATTGGTCCTTCGACAGCCGCTCCCGCTTCAGCTTGTGCTTTTCACAAGCAAATAATAAAGTACAATACACTAAAATAGATAGATTGGTAAAACGAAGCATCAGAAAAGACATTAGAGATTATAATACAAACATGATTAAGTCAGCTTTATTAAGTAACGCCACCCTAAGAAATGCTTAACAAGGAATCACCAAGGGAGAGACCCGGATCTCTAACCTAAATGATGAGAATGGGAAAAAACAAAGCAGTTCAAGCAAAATAATTGAAATAGCCACCAAATTCTTTAAAAATCTGTACCAGGATGAGCAAAAACATTATAGACACTTCGCTTGCTATTGCCCTGACTCAGTTCAGCCTATCAGTCCCTACGAAGTTCAACGAGCTGAAATACAATAAAAGCCCTGGAGCGGACGGCATAACAACAGAAGTTTTAAAGCTAGGGAGAAGCGTTCTTATTCCCCACATCATTTCTTTTTTCAACACTATTTTATACGCCGGTCAGATTCCCTCTGAAATGTGCCACGCCAACATAATTTGACTCAACAAAAAAGGAAACAAATCTGACATTTCAAACTATTGCCCCATAAGCCTAATTTCACATTTATATAAACTATTTATTAAGGTGATAGAGAACCGTATCGCTTCGACCCTTGACCTGCACCAACCTCCCGAACAAGCTGGATTTCGTCCCCATTTTTCCACAACCGATCATCTTCATACTATTAACCAAGTCATCGAAAAATATTGCGAATTTAATAAACCGCTATACCTGGCTTTTGTAGACTATTCCAAGGCATTCAATAGCATTGACCATCAGTCAGTTATTAATGCTCTAGAGTCCCAAAATATAACGCACACCTACATTGACCTCATTGACTCCATCTATCGTAGTAGTTCCGCGAATATCAAGCTACATATTTCTGGTCCGAATTTCAACATTGAAAAGGGTGTCAAACAAGGCGACCCACTCTCACCAAAATTGTTAACAAGCGCACTGCAGGAGGTTTTCAACAAGCTGCCTACTTCGTGGCAGTCACGAGGCGTACATGTTAGCGGCCATCAGCTAACAAACCTCCGTTTTGTTGATGACATTGTGTTGTTTTCCACATCTGCTTCTGAACTTGAAGAAATGCTACAAGATCTGAGCATAGCAAGTCTTGGGGTTGGACTTTCAATGAACAGATCCAAAACCCAGGTCATGACCAACAACACGAGACCTAGGGTCGAGGTAGACGGGCATGTGCTGCAATATGTCGATGATTATACATACTTGGGCCAGATAGTGTCTTTTAAAACTAGGCAAGACAAAGAAGTTGAACGTAGAGTCCAAAATGCTTGGAAGTCCTTCTGGGCCCTAAAAGAACACTTGAAGGGAAGTCTCCCAATGACACTGAAAAGAAAACTCAAAGACATGTGCATCTTGCCTGTCCTAACCTACGGTGCGCAAAGCTGGACACTAACCGAACAACAGAAGTCCAAACTCAAGATTTGCCAGAGGGCAATGGAGCGTAGCATAATAGGTGTGCAGCAGTGGGACACAATATGAGAAGCTTATAAAAAAAAAAACAAAAATTTACGTATAATGAATAAATAACGGAAATAATATTCCATTTTTGAGTAACAATACAGAATAGAGACAATTTGGTTTTTCGCTCCCCTCTTCATTTATTAATATTCATCACTCTTTAATAAGTTTTATAAAGAGGTGTTACTTTGAGGAAATCCATGATATGAATTAATTAATACTACATAACATTTCATGTCACTCTTTGAGCCAAATGTGTTTATGCTCATTTGCAATCATACTAGCCACACTTCAGTATAAATAGCGGAAATCGACAAGTCAATTATTCAATCTAACTTAGCTTATTATCATACAACAGTAAATTTTTTTTTATGCGTAAAAAATCACTGTTACGCACTGTAATTTTATCTTTAAAATGATGATTGCGGCATTGACACAAAACCTGTGAAGAGGATAATGACTTGATGACTAAACATCGCAGGTACGGCTCGTTTTTTGCGGACATATAAAATATATTCTAAGATATAAAGTGAAGGCAGGGTCAGTATATCGATTTCTTGAAATTTTTCTTTGAAGGACTCGCAAGGACCCATTTTCTAATAATTATGAATATTGAGTCAACGTCTGCTGCCGATCTCCACAGCAGAATACCATAAGACATAATACTATGGAAATAAGCGTAGTATAATAATCTAGCTATGGCTACATCAGTTAACTGCCTAATTTTGCTAACTGCTTAAGCAGTTGCGCTTAACCTACCGGAAAGAGTTCTAATGTGTGCGCGCCCCACTGTCTAACCCGATACAGCTGAATACCAGTAATTTAAATGGAGCGACTACCTATTAGAGATGGGCTGAGTGATGATTTTTCTGTATCTATGACTGCATGACAATGACAAAAAAATATCGATGACGGGAACGATGACAAAATCATCAATGATTTTTATTTGAGTGTTAGATCTCGTCACTTCAATTGTGAGTAGATACTGAAATACTCACGGAACGGCTTAGTGAAAAGCATAGGTCGAGTTCGTCAGTTAGTCACGTAATTATTTTTTTCTTAGTTTGTGACGTTCATGGCAGGGCATTTCGCACGCAAACGTAAACAATGCAAGTGAAATCATTGTTGCCGTTCCTTGCGCCCCGTCCCGGTAATTTCATCGAAATTTGTGAGATCTGTGACTCAGTATCGCCGATCGCACAGCCTCGCAACGTTGCAATAAATTCACACCACAGCGCCCGAGACGGCCTGGGACCGTCCGATACGAATTACTGAAGTTCGCGTTCATTCTAATAATGATTTAAAAGCATTGATGATTTTGTCTTTGTCATTGCATGATGAAATGATTTTAAAATATCGATGATTTTTACATGTGACATGATATCGGACTCATCTCTACTGCCTATCTGACCTCTCCAAAACCCAGTTAGCACTGGGTAATAATACGATACCCCTTGGCAAGACTGGCTGTCCGACTTTCGGACACTGACTATCTGCAACGACTGTCAAAGAGCTATAAATCACAGCTCGCTTTACGAACTTTCCGAGCAACGAAGGATACTCGGTATGTAGTGGGTGGTCACCCATCCACGGACCAACCTAGGCAAGCGCGGCATAATCTGAAGTTCAACCCAAACCGCTCTGTTATTATTTATCCACGAGCTCCTTCCTACTTTACAGTCGATTTACAGTTACCTATTTTAGCTCTGATTTTTAGTGTTTCGTACCCAAACGGTCAAACGGGACCCTATTACTGAGACTTCGCTGTCCGTCTGTCACCAGGCTGCATCTAATGAACCGTGATAGTTAACCAGTTGAAATGTCTACAGATTATGTATTTCTGTTGATGCTATAACAACAAATACTAAAAACAGAATAAAATTAATATTTAATTTAAGGAGGGCTTCCACACAAAAAAGTGCTGTGCTCGTGTTTATTAATTTACGTTACAATCTAAGTGAGATTAATTATCGCTGCTAAAAAGTTCTTTTAAGTAATCCTGTCAGAGCTAAAACAGATGTGCAAGTAATTAACTATTTGGTGTAAACGACTAGATATACAAAGTCTTGGTTTAATTAATATGTCAAGTCTGTGAATTTGCTCCTATTCATTTAAAATGGCCGTACATAGGTACATAAATAAAAATCAAACAAACTTCCCAGCAACACATCTGCCTGTTAGGTTAGAAGAACCAGATTTTATACAATAGCGTGTAAATTAAATAATATAAACAAAGAATCCATTACATTAAACCATTGTGACATGTCAGCTAGCTCACACTAATGTAAGATGTATCAGTTTTGCAGATTGATTTCCGTGTCTATAAATAAAGTTAATGATTAGTTTCAATACTATGTGCTAGTATTATTGTAGTGTTACTGCATTGAACTCGGCTTAGGTTCCCTTTCAATATTCGGCCTTCAGCAGGTGCTAGGCGGCCTTGCGTATGTATACTAGTCGCCCAGCCACTGAAATGTTTTACTTAAAATTTGAATATTACTCAAACGGGGTATTCATTTAGCTCATTACAACACTAACAGAACACAGGACAACTGCGAAATCTGTTGAGAAAAAATCATTTATGTCTGCATATTTTGTGTAATTGGGAATGACAACTTATGTACCGTGTGCATACGTTTAATTTCTTCATTTTATATGTTTCACCAGGCTGTCTGCTGTTTATTCTCTGTCTTCTGATCTTGTACCGAAAGACTAAAACTATTTTTGGGTCCTAAGGCAATTCTCTCACGACACCGCTAGTCCTTGCGGTTGGGCGGAGGCGACGGAGCTAATGTATTGAGGTTAGGTCTTTAATAGTAGGATTAAAGAGTGATTGTTCGGTGGGCCTTGATTTGATATCTAGCGAAATCTTGAAATCTAATATAGATACTCTAACAAAACCTATAACATACATCTGTAATTTGTCGCTCGCAACCGGTATATTTCCGAAGATCTATAAGAAGTCAAGGGTTCACCCGATACATAAAAATGGTGACAGAGACTGTGTCAATAATTACAGGCCAATTTCAATTCTCCCTACCTTATCAAAAATCTTAGAGCGCATCATCAACAAAAGACTTGTTAACTACTTGGAAAGTAAAAATCTTCTCTCACAAGCACAATTTGGTTTCAGAGCCAAGAGATCCACCGCAGACGCTGTGTCAGAACTAACAAATTATATAGTCAACAACCTAGATTTGACGAGGAAAACCATTGGAATATTCTTAGATTTAGCAAAGGCCTTTGACACAGTCTCTGTCCCTATCCTGTTAACAAAACTCGAAAGCCTGGGTATACGGGGTCTTCAATTAAAACTTTTTAAAGATTACTTAACAGACAGAACACAATGTGTTAAAATCGGTAACATAACTAGTGAAGAGGTCCCAGTGACTTTTGGAGTTCCACAGGGCAGTATTCTTGGACCGACGCTGTTCCTAGTCTATATAAATGATATATGTCAGTTAATGTTTCCAGATTCGAAGGTTGTTGCGTTTGCTGATGATACGGCTTTACTTTTCAGTGGTACCTCCTGGAATGAAGTTTTTGTCAAGGCTCAGATAGGAATGAATACTGTGATCAGTTGGTTAAATAATAATTTACTTACATTGAATGTAGAAAAAACAACCTTTATCACGTTTTCCATTCAAACGAATGACAAACCGGATCCCTCTTTGAGTATTGTCTCCCATTCATGCCAAAATGCAAATGACAAAATTTGTCAGTGTCCCATCCTTAAAAAAAAACTGAATCTACAAAATATTTAGGTGTAATTATTGACAGAAATCTTAAATTTCATGATCATATTAATCTCCTATCAGCGAGAGTGCGTAGACTTATAGTAATATTTAAAGCATTAAGAAACACTGCACCAAAATCTATTTTAAAATCAGTCTACTATGCTCTCTGTCAGTATCAGCTTGAATACTGTATCACCACATGGGGTGGCACATGTAAAACTCATCTCTTAAAAGTTGAGAGAGCACAAAGAGCACTCCTAAAGGTTAGTTTGTTTCTACCTTTTTATCACCCAACTACTGATCTCTACTCGAAATGGGAGGTACTTACTGTGAGGCAGCTATTTATCCTAAGAACGGTTATAAAACAGCATGCCCTAACGACTTTTGAACCAGAAAGAATCAGAAACAAACGTCGCAAACATACAGTCTGTTCTTCATCGTCATTCAAAACTAAATTTGCACATCGATTTTTCTGCTACCAGGGTTCAAATCTATACAATAAGTTAAATCGAGCCTTAACGCTATATCCCTTACCAAAAACCAAATGTAAGTCTTTGGTCTCAGACTGGTTAAAAAATTTGGACTATAATTTTACAGAAAGTCTACTTCATTCAAATTAAATTAGAACGATATAAGTTTATAACTTGTACCAAAACTCTCTCACGTAAACATCGGCACACGACACCTGACACTCAACACTACACACTAACATAAGACACACTCATAGTCACACACATTCACACAGACACAGGCGCTATGATTAACTTTTTGTTGATAGTTTCTTTTTAACTCCTACCCCCAAAATTATAATAAGTTTTTATTCGTAAATCTCCATAACATTGGATTGTAATTTAATATATTTTTTTAGTAAAACTTTCTGTTCTTCCGTGGGGTGGGGACCTGGTGATTTGTAATACAGGCATTTTACGCCTAACTCAAACACCAGCTCCTCACATTGCTAAAAAAATTTAAAAAATATATATGTGAAACCTAGAATAAGCTTGTCATTGTGAGGAGAAATAAAGGAATTTATTATTATTATTATTATTGGCGGTGCGCCGCGCGGATAGGCGGTGACCACCGCTCGTCCGCGCGGTCGGGCGATGCAAATGCGTGAGGTATCCACGGACTTCATACAAGCCAATGCGACGTGAGATTCACTTGACCGCCAGACCGCGCGGACGAGCGGTGTAGTGTGAGAATCGCCTTACGGAGAAACTTACTTCCCCATCAATCTCCATGGATGCTGAACTACAAAACAACCGTTGCATTAATTACATTTATTTACTATAGCTACACAGACTTATGTACCGAAAGTACGCCGTATAACTTACAGAAATCTATTATTATATCTAACTGCCATTATTTACTGCTGTTTTGAAACAGCAATCTTGAATCCTAAACGTGACTGTAGTACTTAGAAATAAATGTAGTAGAATCAGATTGTATATTCAAGTTACTACCTATTCGATTTAGTTGCGTACTTTCTGTAGTGTATTATACAATGTGTTGTTTTGCATCCTCGTCAAATTAAAGGAGGTAACTATGCTAATGATTCTCGACCCGAATCAATAATAAAATGAGTAGGAAATTTTTATTTATTTTCTTATTTACAGAAATCGGTAAGTGTGAACCACCCGTGTTTTAAACGCGGCCCGTCTGATCCTCACCCCATAACCGCGCTTTCACACATACAAACAATCTCAAACGTTTATTCTATAATTTCTTATTTCCTAAACTACGTTATGGGGGTTATTCTGAATTACAGACAAACTTAAACAACCAAAATAATCAGTGTTTATTAATAATTAACTAGGTACCGAAATTGAAGTTGAGTAGTGTTTTGCGACAACCTCCTGAATTTTGACGAGGATGCAAAACAATAACTTGTATACTACCTAATTTTTGGAAAAGGAGTACGTTTTATAACTGTTACCTTCTGGCTTTATCAAAGTGGCTTCGTTAGTGTGGAGGTCGAATATGTTGCACGAGAATGTATCGCCTGGATAAAAGCACCAGCACCAGCACCAGCTAACATAGGTCTAACTGTGTGCCCTGTAAATAGCAGACTGACTTATTTTCGCACTTATGATATTAGCCTGGTATACCTATGCGTCGTTGGTCGAGTCGTCAAAAACGCGACTGCTGGGCACGAGTTCGTGGGTTTGATTCCCGGGTTAGGCAGTGTTAGTTTGTTTTCCATTAATATTTTCCCAGGAGCAGTGATGGGTACTGGATTTGTTACCGGTTGATGGCAATAGGCTCGCCTCCGATTATATAAGACTTAAAACATAAATGGTGAATTGTGGGTGTACAATGAGGTACACTTCTGTAGTTCTGTCTAACTTAACTTATCATCATCATCATCATCAGCCTATAATGTTCCCACTGCTGGGAAACAGGCCTCCTCTCTATGAGAGGGAGTAATCCACCACGCGGGCCCAGTGCGGGTTGGTAGATGTCACATTTCTTCGAATTATTAGTTCTAGGACATGCCGGTTTCCTCACGATGTTTTCCTTCACCGTTTTGAGAGCAGCGGTGATGAAATAAATTACACAAAGTAATGCGCCTGTCTGGGTTTCAACCTACGACTTACTGCTCGTAAGTCGGGGCTTCCACCACTGGGCCACCGCTGCTCCACTTAACTTTTTTTTTTTTGTGTAAGCCAAAGACAAGGAATTTACATTGACTAGATTCATCGAAATCAACAAGTACCAATACTTAGTGGTTTTACCGAAGACGCAAGGTGAGTCGGAGGAAAATAGGCATCAATGTTATCATTGAGCAACACCTATTGACAAATGAGGTCTGAGTAAAGTGGGGAAAAACCTTTCTTGTTTGATCTAAGTATAGTTTTTTTTTAATAAATGTATTTTTCGTACTACTTGCTCAAAAAAGTGACATTCTATGCCACAGAAAGCGAAAGAAAATTGTACTGAATTTCATTCATCCTCTAGGGGGAGAATGTGATTTAAATCTGGAATACTTACCGAAATATATACTGAACTACATCTGTGTTTACACCATTCAGTTTGTATATAAACCATTATACATCTTTTTGAAAAAGGAATACGCATTTATTATGCAGTTATGATTATTAAATAAAATTACGAAAACCGACGAGGCCGTATGAGCTTGATGCCTTTGCTTTTCCGACAAAAAAATATTAGTCTAGGAATTTGCTTTCTTCAAATACATAAACGTTAGGTTTCATTAAATTTATTTTTATAAATAAGTTAATGTTCTAAAAATACGTTACGGTGTTAAATCAAAGCGACAGTGACAGTGAATTGTCGGATTCCATCAGTGCAAATGCTGCCGCAATTATAAATAATTATTTAAAAACTTATGAAGAATTTTCAACGTGGAGAAGTGCGAAAGGCCTATCAATTTCAGAATCAGTACTTCTTGGCTATTTTGATTATTTAACCAAGACAAAGAATCCGAATACACTTTGGTGCATATACTCAAAACTGAAAGCTGCAATAAGCATCAAACACAGCATTTTCCTGTCGACAGCGATGTCGACAAATTTTTGACGCCCTGTAATTTTGATACTTGTACATTATAGTATCTGCCTACTACAGACACTTTATACTCACACTTATCATCCATATTCATACTTTTATTGGTTTTCCATTAGCATATTACGATTTGTTTCATTTTTATAAATATTTTCTTAGTTTTCTTTGTTGTGACATTGTTTACATCGAACTTGTCAGCTGTCATTTACTTTTATTTTTAATTGTAACCAACCAAACTCTCTATGAAGGTTTCATTTAGATTATATATTACTAAAAATTATTATCATCAATTCGTCAGTTCAAATTGTTGTATTTTATAGTTAATTGCGAATATTTGCTGTGTAAAGATATTCTGAGTTATATTTCTAAAAATATTATGTGCAGGGTTTTTGACCATTGTTACTGGCTGTTTTTAATACTGGCAGGTTGCGTCTTACTAGAGCGCAGCAGTTTTGAATCTAAAAAAATGATTGGAAGAAAAGAAACGGAAGATCAGGGTATAAAAGGGATTTCTGACAGATGCCCTGGTTCTAGTCTGGAGTTAAGATTCGGTTCAGTCTGGACACGAGAAATCAGTATAGTCTAAAATCAAGAAAACAGCTAAGGCTAGTTTGGAGTCAAGATCTGTCATATCTTGAGTTTTGAGCACAGCCTGGTGGAGTCAAAGAGCGGCCTTCGTTTAGTGCTGCCGTGTTTGTTGCTAACTGTCTGCTGGAAGCTGCTTTGCGAACTGACGAGCCTGGCACTGGGGCTCATTACCTGTCTGCTGGAAGCTGCTCTTCGAGCTGACGAGCCTGGCATTGGGCGGTACGTGTCTGCTGGTGGGTCCTACCAAATCGCCCTGCATCAAGTTCGTCGTGGTCAAGCTCATCTTAATCAAGCCAGCTTTCTACGACTGCAAGTTTGTCTTCAGTTACTATCACGCTCAGAGATTTGCGGAGATATTTAAAACGTTCTCGGTTAACCTGCCCTTCACTTTTGTACTAATTTATTGTATTTTTCATTTCATCATTTATTAAATTCATTTTCCCCTAATTACTTTTTTAATGTATAAATCTGTTTACTCCTTTCATCAAGGAATAAGCAAGTTTGTTACATTTTGGCGCCTAACGCAAAATCAAGTCTTGATCTTAAACATATTCCCTAAATTCTAAAACAACTTCCACAAGAGATTATATTTGGTAACTATTTTCATCATATTTTCATCATATTACATCACTAAATCTCTACTTATACTCTTAAACACTTAATTCATATATTTATCTATATCTTCTATGAATCTCATCAAAAAAGGTTTAGTGTCGTGGGCTCGAACTATTATTGGCGCTGTTTGCGTCCTTCTTAATAATAACTCAGACTCTCTTGACTCTCTCTCTCCCTTTTAATTTTATCTACTTTATTTTTAACTTTTTTATCTTATACTTACTCATGACTCATCTTCCTCTTCCCTTCTTCTAACTGTAGAGTTTTATTCGGTCTATTTAAACTCTTAAGTTTTTATTTTCTTTGTTCATTCATTGGTTCTTAAACCATTAAAAGATTATTTTTAATCTTCTTCTATATCTGTTCTTATCAGATAACTCTTTGAAGTGCTTTTAGGTACAAGTTATCTAACCTTCTATTATACTAACTGTACTATAAGTTGGTATAACTATTTTCTTATCAACTCTAAAAGTTGACTCTGAAGCGGGTTGCGACTTCCTTAAAATAAGCCTTCGCTAATCTTCAACTCTAAAGGTTGATTGAAGCGGGTTGCGACTTCCTTAAAATAAGCCTTCGCTAAACTTCAACTCTAAAAGTTGATTGAAGCGGGTTGCGACTTCCTTAAAATAAGCCTTCGCTAATCTTCAACTCTAAAAGTTGATTGGGGTGGATCCCTTATTATTATTTTTCATCTTATTATGGGTTTTAGACGCGAGCGGATTACAACTCCAAAAATAAGCCTACTGTTATTGATTTATCAGGTGGAGTAGTGATCATTGAATGTGAATCCTACCTGGCCTAACTTCGTAAGATGTCGGTGTGTTTGAATGAGTTATGAAAGTTTTGTGAATGCTGTAATACCTTATCCTTACCAAAATTTTTGTTCTAGGCCAAAAATTTTCTCGGGGTCGTTGGGAAAATATAGTATCTGCCTACTACAGACACTTTATACTCACACTTATCATCCATATTCATACTTTTATTGGTTTTCCATTAGCATATTACGATTTGTTTCATTTTTATAAATATTTTCTTAGTTTTCTTTGTTGTGACATTGTTTACATCGAACTTGTCAGCTGTCATTTACTTTTATTTTTAATTGTAACCAACCAAACTCTCTATGAAGGTTTCATTTAGATTATATATTACTAAAAATTATTATCATCAATTCGTCAGTTCAAATTGTTGTATTTTATAGTTAATTGCGAATATTTGCTGTGTAAAGATATTCTGAGTTATATTTCTAAAAATATTATGTGCAGGGTTTTTGACCATTGTTACTGGCTGTTTTTAATACTGGCAGGTTGCGTCTTACTAGAGCGCAGCAGTTTTGAATCTAAAAAAATGATTGGAAGAAAAGAAACGGAAGATCAGGGTATAAAAGGGATTTCTGACAGATGCCCTGGTTCTAGTCTGGAGTTAAGATTCGGTTCAGTCTGGACACGAGAAATCAGTATAGTCTAAAATCAAGAAAACAGCTAAGTCTAGTTTGGAGTCAAGATCTGTCATATCTTGAGTTTTGAGCACAGCCTGGTGGAGTCAAAGAGCGGCCTTCGTTTAGTGCTGCCGTGGCTGTTGCTAACTGTCTGCTGGAAGCTGCTTTGCGAACTGACGAGCCTGGCACTGGGGCTCATTACCTGTCTGCTGGAAGCTGCTCTTCGAGCTGACGAGCCTGGCATTGGGCGGTACGTGTCTGCTGGTGGGTCCTACCAAATCGCCCTGCATCAAGTTCGTCGTGGTCAAGCTCATCTTAATCAAGCCAGCTTTCTACGACTGCAAGTTTGTCTTCAGTTACTATCACGCTCAGAGATTTGCGGAGATATTTAAAACGTTCTCGGTTAACCTGCCCTTCACTTTTGTACTAATTTATTGTATTTTTCATTTCATCATTTATTAAATTCATTTTCCCCTAATTACTTTTTTAATGTATAAATCTGTTTACTCCTTTCATCACGAGGAGCAAGCACGTTTGTTACAACATATTTTATTTTAACTTTATATTTATTTGTAGTTTGTAAATAATTTACTTATGTAATATACAAAATAAATATCAAAACACAGCATTGAAATAAATAGATTCACGAAATTACTGGCTTTTTATAAAAAGAAAATCAGAAGGGCATTGCGCAAAGAAGTCTAAAATTTTTACGACTCAAAATTTCTTAATGAAGCTCCTGACGAAATTTTTATTAAACATGATGACTGGTGAATTTTTATTAAACAAAATTACGAAATTTTTATTAAACATGAATGATGGGTGACCGTACACCCATCCACGACATACCGAGTTTCCTCCGTGCCTCGGAAAGCACGTTAAGCCGTTGGTCCCGGCTGTCATTTGTAGAACTTTCACAGTCGTTACCAGAGGCCGAAAATCTGCCATCCAGTCTTACCCAGAGGTTTCGTATTACCCAGCTACTGGGTTGTGGAGGTCAGATACGCAGTCACTTCATGTAAAATACTGATACTCAGCTGCATCCGGTTAGACTGGAAGCCGACCCCAAGATAGTTTGGGAAAAGGCTAGCCAGATGATGATGATGATGAAAGGTTCTTTCTGTACGAGGCCAAAAGGCCCCTATTTCAGCATAAATAAAGGAATAAAGCATGTAAAATACATATCGTAATTCCTACATGCCACTCTTACCTTAAATTCTCATAACAGTTGTAATACGGAAAAGATCGAACTCAGAACAAAGCTACCAGTAACACAAACAAGATTGCTTTTAAATTGATCTCAATATGTGTAGTAAAGAATACGAACAAAACTATTTGTTAAATCAACTAACAACTAACTGTATTGGGGCTACGACCTGTAATTATTTCATTTACACTAATACTCGTAATTGCTTGCGAGTAAAATAATTATTGTACATTTATTTGGTACATGGCTGTATGGATAGCTACCTATTTCATCTTGCTAACAGAGAAACTATCTTAATTTTGATGCCTTTTTGAATTCTGATGCCTTTGTCCCAAGTTATTTTATACAGAAGTTAGTTTATACAAGGTGTAAATCACCTCATCACGAAGCCGTTAACCAAGCATTCTGTACATGAAACTAAGTAACTTTACGCAAAAATTATTGCTGGGAAACAACTTTTTTTGGGGGGGTGTAAAATCATGTTTTGTGGTAGAACTCAATGTAACGCACTCAAAACATTATGCTGATGGACGGATTGAATAGTACGGGGGTCGTGGAGGTGTTTAAAGTAAAAATCTTGCATTAAAAACTTGTATTTCAAAAAATACTTGTAAAAAAGTTGGAACTTTGACCCCTAATATCTCCGTAACTAGAAGGTTCCCAGGTATGGTGTAGAACAAAAAAATGATCGCAATGACAGGGAGAATCAGTGCCTTTCGGCTTCGTTAAGAGGTCTTTTACACCCTTTATACAGAATAATTATGTTTTTTTCAGTCGTGACATGATGCGACGTGATTTAAACTATGTTAATTTGTATGCCTTTAACCCAAGTTAATTATCCGGAAAAAATATGTTTTTAGGGTTCCGTACCCAAAAGATCAAACGGGACCCTATTACTGAGACTTCCGTCCGTCCGTCCGTCCGTCTGTCACCAGGTTGTATCTCATGAACCGCGATAGTAGCCACTTGAAAATTTCTACAAATTATGTAGTATTTCTGTTGCCGCTTTAACAACAAATACTAAAAACAGAATAAAATAAATATTTAAGAGGCTCCCATATAAAAAATACTGTTTTTTTTTGCTCGATTTTTTAAATAACGGTACGGAGCCCTTCGTGCGCGAGTCCGACTATCTCTTGGCCGGTTTTTTCAGATGTGACTTGATGAATCTTATCAAATTGTATACAGGGGGTAAGGGACAGCCCTCCGAAACTGACAGTGTGCATTCAGCTCCTTATTTTGAACTAGCTGTCCCGCGCAACTTCGTCTGCGCTACATTTTCCCCGTTTTCGCATCATTTTTCATTACTGCTCCGCTCCTATTAGTCGTAGCGTGATGATATATAGCCTATGTCCTTCCTCAGATTGAAACCTATCTTCTTGCCAAATTTCATTAAGATCCGATCAGCCGTTTAGTCGTGAAAAGGTAACAAACAAACATACAAACAAACAGAGTGACTTTCGCATTTATAGTATTAAGGATTATATTTCACCGGAATTTTTCGAAGAAAGAAAAGGACCTGCAAATCTTTGGGGAATTGCGTAACAAACTAATAGCAATGACTTTCAAAATTTGGTACTTACAATTCTTCATCTGCCTAGCCTTCACGCAAATTAATTGGGGTTGGCTTCCAGTCTTACTAGATGCAGCTGAATACCAGTATTTTACATGAAACAACTGCCTAACTGACTTCCGCAACCCATTGAGTACTGGATAATACGGTTCCCCTTGATAAGATTGGATGTTAGACTTTCGGCCCTCTGACTGTCAAATACCTCATAACTAGAGAGGGGTAGATTCCATTTATGATTATTTATACAGGGTGTAACGGAAAGGGTATATACATCCTTAAGGGTGTGCTACAGACCATCAAACTGAACATGTTTCTCATCATAAAACATGTTTTTCAGCAAATAAAATATCTCCTGCCCCATACAAAATTACAATACCTATTCGACCCAAATGTATAGGAAGCAGTTTTTTTTTTTGCTGCAATTTTTTTTTTATGTTGAGAAACATGTTCAGTTTAATGGTCTGTAGTACACCCTTAAGGATGTATATACCCTTTCCGTTACACCCTGTATATTTATGTCATACTAGCTCTTGTTTGCGGCTTCACCGTTGTGAATTGAAATTCTGTTACACAACTTAAAATGTTATTACCATATCGTGATAGTCGGCCATTGTGTAAAATATGTGTGTATAGTTGTAGGTAAAAGTATCCTTGATATTGATGGAAAAGTACCTACTAGCAAGTGGTTACATGAAAATACAAGGTGTTGTTTTGCATTCTCGTCAAATTCAAGGAGGTGAATATGCTAATGATTCTAGTCCCGAATCAGTAATAAAATAGGTAGGTAAATTTTATTTTTTCATTTATTTACGGAAATCGGTAATTGTGAACCACCCGTGTTTTAAACGCGGCCCGTCTGATTCTCGCCCTATAACTGCGCTTACAAACATACAAACAATCTCAAACGTTTTTTCGATAATTTCTTATTCCCTAAACCATGTTAAGGGGGTTATTCTGAAATACTGACAAACTTAGACAACCAAAAAAATCAGCATTTATTAATAATTAACTAGGTATCGTAATTTTAATTGATTATTAATGTCTTTTGGGACAACCTCCTGAATTTTGACGAGGTTGCAAAACAACACCTTGTATAAAGTTGTATATGGGAGCTAAAAAGCTAAACAAACTGTTGTACAGTTTGGCAGAAGTAATATATTTTTTAACACGAATGTAACCACGAATAAACGCTATTTCTTTTAATTTTTTTTGTAGCTACAAGTGACAGCCGGGAACAACGGCTTACCGTGCTTTCCGAGGCAGGGAGAAAACTCAGTGTGTAATAATTAGGTACCTACTTCAATTCATCAACATTAAATAACCTAAATAACGCTATCGAGCAAATGCACAATTCATACGTATTATCATGAATCTCTTGCCCTTATCCCAATTAATTTAGGGTCGGAGCAGTATGTTTTCTTCCATACTTCTGTATTACTTGTCATCTCATCAGACACCTCCAATTTTCAGACTATGAAACAGTGAATTTTCTAAACTGCCATGGCCAATAACACTTGTAACGGGATATTTTTTTATGATTTTTTATTATTTGTTTTGAGTTCCCGATATTTCAGCGCTGTTACAAACGCCAATATCACGGATAAATATGGTAAATCTCCCGTTACAATTATTATTGATAGTGAATTTTCTTCTAAAACATTTGAATGTTTATCACGATATAAGGGTCCTGGCGCGCCTCTCAAGTGGACTGTGGCCGCAGATGGTGACGGATACAGTCAGCCGAGCCAATAAACTTTCAAAAACATTGATCAGGATATCCTAGGAGCTAAAAAATCGAAGACATGTGACACCAACACGAACTGGACCCCCGTGGTGGAATCCAGCCCGTTCCCTTTCAATCCGTTAAAAGCTTACGGCCCAGCTAAAATAAGTTTTTGGGATGGTTCTGAATGCTATGAGATTGAAAAAAAACTCAGAAATGTAGGTAGAACTATCGTTAATTATGAAAGTGGCCTTGGTTAATGCAAAGTTTAAAGAACTTAAACATTTCGACATAGAGAGATAGTTTAATAATAATAGTTCTGAAATAATGTTGAAACTAAAAGTCACGTTAAAATAGGGTAATGACCTATGATTGCAGTTAAGATTTAGCAATAACTTGCGGTTCGCGTAACAACAGACGCTCATAGTAATGTTTGTGAGTCATTCATCACATCACTAGTGTGTCCTATAAGAATGTATAATGATATGAAAGAGAAGAGTAAATGGTGCCGTACCATCAACTGACCTGAAAACTGAACTGGCTCACTGAACTGGCTGACAGGGGAAATGGAAGAAGAAAACATGTTGCGCTGACCCCAATTAGAAAGGGATAGGGGCAGGTACATGATCATGATAAGATGTATGAAAGCCTACTATGTGGGAAGAGACTCACTAGTTTTCGCAAGTGGTTCGGTGCTGGTTTCGATACGGGAATGTAGTGTGGGCAGGAGAAATTTTCACAAGCAGTGAGAAGTCTGGAGATGTAACCACTATCCAGTTTCAGTGCTACGAGGGTCTTTAGGGGCTTGAGTGGCATTGGTGGAAGGAAGTTTTTGGTTAATTATATCGTAAAAACAAGATGGTGGCATTTGATCAGATTTTCGTCACGTGCCTAAAGATCGTTGTACAACTGTACGACTGAGCCATTTGATTGGCTGCTGCGTTAGGCGTCGCCGGCCGGAAAAAAATATGTGTATGGCCTAAGGCCATGTCCGGGTATGGAAGTTTGTATAATATTATACATTTGATTTAAATGTTTGTAAACGCACCAACGATACAGGAGAAATTACTAGTGTAAGTTAACGTGTAAAAAAAGGAGTTGGAATAAACTCTCTGACTTTTATTTAATTTTATTTGGTATAGTCATTTTGTATCAGTTGGAATCTAATTTAGACCATCTTATGCAACTCCATTCTAAATAATAGCTCATGTTCGTGTATTTGCAACTAATTTGGCAGTTACAAATGGTTACAAAACACATGCATAGTCTACACTCCGTTATATAAGAGGCAATTAGGTCAACACTTAAACATTACACATTCGGTTGTGATTATCCGTAGTTTTATTTTTATGTTTATAATGCCTCCATTTGTTATGTAATTCGTTTAGACGGCCACTATGCATCATTAATTTCTTCTTTTTTTCTGGTGACATCCATACTTCCATACTAATATTATAAATGCGAATGTCACTCTGTTTGTTTGTCGGTTTGTTTGTTTGTTACCTTTTCACGACTAAACGGCTGATCGGATCTTAATGAAATTTAGCTAGAAGATAGATTTCAATCTGGGGAAGGACATAGGCTTTATATCATCATGCTACGACCAATAGGAGCGGAGCAGCAATGAAAAATGTTGCGGGGAAAATGTCGCAGACGAAGTTGCACTATGTTGGAGCCAGCTTCAAGTTTTATCGGATGCTGCTGAATACCAGTATGTTACATGGAGAGACTGCCTATCTAATCTCCACAACCCAGTTATTTTATTTATTTATTTGTTAACAAATATTTTTTACATAAACATAAACAAGGCACACAATTAGACCCCTGAGGTCTGTCTTAGCATGCCATGGCCTGAGAGTTAATCAACGCGCTACCAACAGTTAAGTTTTAATCAAGTTGATGTAATAATCTTTCAGCTTACGCTTTATGTTTTTATTGTTCATTGAGTCTCTAATGTCTATAGGTATTTTGTTAAGTAAATTGGGTATCATGAAAGCAGCGGTGCGTCTGCCATAAAAGTTATTTTTGCGTGGCACTTGAAGTGATTTTGATTTGGCTTGTCGTGTATTCACATCATATTTAACACAGTTACAGTTAGTCACAGTTAGTTTATCAGTTAGTACTGGGTAACCACTAGGCCTTAGCTTTAGCGACTTTCGAGACACTGACTACCTGTAACGACTTACAAAGATCTATATACCAATGATAGCCGGGGCCAACGCGGCAACGGTTTACTATGGTTTCTGAGGTATTTAGGAAACTCGGTATGTAATGGCCGGTCTACCATCCCTACCTACAACTTGAAGTGACATTACCTCCAAGCAAAGTCCAGTCTTACCAAAGAGTATCGTATTACCCAGTACTTACTGGGTTGTGGACGTCAGATAAGCCGTCGTTCCATGTAAAAAACTGGTATACAGCTGTATCCGGTTAGACTGGTAGCCTACCCCAACATAGTTGTGAAAAGGCTAGGCAGATGATGATAATGACAATACTTCTGACAGTACTTTTTCTGCTAACACAAGTTGTTAAATTGTAATAAGGTAAAGTAACGGTAAGGTAAGGTAAAGAAGGTAAAAACATCC
This sequence comes from Cerastis leucographa, assembly GCA_963082945.1. NCBI lineage: Eukaryota > Metazoa > Arthropoda > Insecta > Lepidoptera > Noctuidae > Cerastis > Cerastis leucographa. Next base: position 20,246,992 of record OY720381.1, on the reverse strand, counting down.
ACGTGCCGGAAAATGTAGTTGAATATTGCTATATATTTACCATTCTAAGCAGACATGAAGTAATATCCAACCATAACTTCTGTTAAAATTAAGAAGACCAACTTCCCACGACCTCAAAACATACTCAAGATGTCCATTCAAAAATCATTTGGAAATTTAATAAAGTACCGACCTAAAAGAAGGAACGGAATATTTTTACGACATTTAAAACCGGTAACAACAACAACGCTGCAGGCCAGGCAAGGAGATGGCGGGATAAGTTTGACTCTTTCTCAAAGGATTGGCGTACAATCGCACTAGATCGTGAAATGTGGAAGGATAGGCCTCTCCCGTCCCTCCTTACACTTTTGCAGTGGTACAATATAATCTTGTAATTATAACAAAACCCCCTACAGCAGTTTTTATAATAAATAAATAAATTAAAGTTTATTTCAGACTACAGTCCATAGCTTTGTTAGTATTTTATTGTTAGTAACCATGGTGCTTAAATAACTAGTTTAGTATTGTTAGTGTTTACAATGTTTATTATTTATTAAGACCTATTCCTGTCTCCACCCAGTGTCTCTGGAAGGGACAGTCCGGTCTGGCAGCAATTATCTTCAAAATGCTGTTGTCACTACCATGCAGACTCTGTAGTAAGGAGGCTGCTTTCTTTCGAAAGATAGCGTGGAAGCCATCTGTGCGAGACTCGGTTAACATTCCTGACGCGCTACAGCGCCATGGCAGTCCCAACAACATCCTGAAGGCATTATTATATTGGACGCGCAGGACATTGTAGGCTCGTCGAGTGTATGTCACCCACAGGCCACTCTAATAGAACGATTGACAGAACGCCTTAAAGAGGGTTAGTTTGACATCTGTACTACAACGTGCGAACCTGCGGGCAAGCATATTGCTCCTCACAGACAACGCCCTGCGCTCCCTCTCAATATCTCCGTCGTCGTGGGTCGCTCGTGATAATGTGACCAAGATACTTAAAACTATCGACAATTTTGAGTGCTACGCCGTTAAGACTTATGGGCGGAACACAGCGTGACTGTTGCTTCGGGGCTTTAAAAACAAGAAGTCCACTCTTTTCAGAGTTGTATATCAAGCCGTGCTCCCCCGCATAGGCCTCACAGGTCGAAAGCAACTTCTTTTTTAATCTAACTGTTTAAATCACCCCGTTTATTCATAATCTTAAAAGAAGAATAAGGAACGACTTTAATTGCCAGTCTGAACAATATCTTTCCTCAATAGTAAAGTAGTAGTTTAAAAAAAAAACTCTTCTTTTTTTTAAACTACTACTTTACTACTTTTTTTTATGAGCTTTTTGACTCAACCAGCGAAACCTTTCCAATAAATAAATAAGCTTTTTGACTCAACCAGCGAATCCCAAGTCTTTTGTAAAAAGTTAGTCGCCTCAGACGATGCTTAATAAAGTTGATCAAATAAAAGTACAAAAGGAACTTTGATAGTATTTTATTAACTCGACGTTTTTAGTGTTACTTACAAACTAGTGTTAAAATTAATCATATCACATTTCTTTTTTCAGAATAATAAAAACTTATTTATATTAAAAATAGATGTTTATAGTAGAAGTAATTAATTGTACTCAACTTTTTGTCTATTCGTGAGGACGGAGTGTAACGTAAAGTTTTAAAGAAATATTTGAAGAAAATAAAATAGGAGATGAAAAAATTGTCTCATTTTTTATATTGCGTTACTGAAAAGTTTTAAAGTTATGGTTCCACTTAATGCAAAGAAAACGAGTTTATTTTGAGCTAATAATCGATAAAACTGATGTTGGATAGTTTTCATAACTATTTATTTTGATAGTATGTATAAAGGGTGTAAAACACCTCTTAACGAAGCCGAAAGGCACTTGTTCTCCCTGTCATTGCGATCATTTTTTTGTTCTACACCATACCTTCTAGATACGGAGATATTAGGTGTCAAAGCTCCAACTTTTTGACAAGTATTTTTTTAAATACAAGTTTTTAATGTAATATATTTACTTTATACACCTCCACGACCCCTGTACTATTCAATCCGTCCATCAGCACAATGTTCTGTTGTTGTTGTTGTGTTTTCTGTATCTTTAGCTGCTATGATTTTGTGATGACAGACTATTAGTTGATTGATTGAGCAATTTGAATAAACTCAGTAAGCTACAGTACTTACGATACTAACTTTAAAAGTCTATTGTAGTTTTACTAGTAAAAGGATTAAAATATATCTTAAAATCTTAGAAAAAATATTATTTTAAGTAGTCGATTAAATCTAACTTTAAAGTAAGATACAAAATGGCATCTGAAGAAATAATATTATTGGTACTTACACTTTAATATGTAGTAAGGTAAAAACAAGAAGAAAGTTTATTATACGAGAAGGGAGATAAAATACGTAACAAGACCTCTCTAGAGAACTGGTTATCGATAAATTTTAATACTAATTAGTCTAAGAGAAGGAGACCAATAAAGGTATACAAAACCAGTTTAAGCGGATCTCTCATCCGACGGGAACTCTATACAAACCAAGGTCATGTTATATACTGGTAATATAGAGCTTGATGGGTTGAATGGGCAACCGATGATGCTGAGACCTTAAAAGTATACTTACATTACAATTAACTAAAGAAGAACTTAATTTAAATTGGCAATTAATTTCAATACTTGTATAGTCTCTAAGTACCTATGAATATTTTATTTTATTACAACTGTTTTTCTGTATTTTTCTTTTATTTAGGCTTTTTGATAGAACTTAATATTGTTAACAACTAGATTTCTTTTTTTTATTTAAAACATAAAATCAGTTTATCACGTCATTTCTACAATATTGCATGAAAAACAGTTACCATTTCATTGTAATTTTTAATAGTTAAACGTTGAAACCAATATATATAATTTACGTATATAATAAAATCACTTATTATAATTTACAAGAGAGAGCCCGCCTGAGGTAATTTACAAGAGAGCCCGCCTGAGGTACCTGATACATTCCATAATAATGGGTGTAAAAAGAGTCTTAACGCAGTCGAAAGGCACTTCTTCTATCCGTCATTGCGAACATTTTTTCATTGACCATACTTGGGTTTCAAGTTACTGTAGGAAAAAGTTTCAATTTCTTCAAAAGTAACTTAAAAGCGTTTACGACTTACGAGATTTCATACAAACTTTCAAGCCCTTATTTTCCGAAATGACAAAACCGATTTTAATGAAACTGTATACTCATAAGTAGGACAGAAAGGTCTAAAAAGTTACTACAGACATTTTCGAAAAATAGTGTTACCGTTAAATGAGACAGATTATAAATTACCTATTGAAACAGAAATTTAAAATTATCTTTTTTTTTTAAAGACATTTCGAAAATGTTATTTTTTTACTTTTTAGACATATGTATCCTGCTTATGCGTATTAAGCTCCATTAAAATCGGTTCAGTCATTCCGGAAAATAAGAACTTGAAAGTTTGTATGAAATACCGTAGGTGTAAAAGCTCTTAAATACCTCCATGACTCCTTTACTATTCAGTGCATCCACCAGCAAAATTTTTTATGAATAAAAAAACTTGGTTCGTGACTTCGCGAAAGGTCCGTTTACATCTTTTATATTTAAACAAACAGAAGTAGATATAAGAATAATATTTAAAAAACAAGAAAAGACATGATAAAACTATTGGTGACACACATACATAAAATTAATGGCTGAGTGTAAGAATATAGGTGTACAGAATTATAATATGAATCATTATACGTTTTCAAACAGGCAATCAATACCAAAAGGCCTTTTGTATCACAACCTTAATAATAAGTTTATAGTCCAAGAGACTTACTTAATTATAACGATTCTACTAAGTAGTCCTATCGATTTAATGGAATGTCAACATCTCGTAGTTAAATATTTTGGACGGAATTTCCATTATTACAAACCAACTATCGCATTTTGAATGATATTCATTTGTCTGTGACAAGCTAGACATCTGGTTTAACTATACTTTGATTTACTAAAAAATGTCTAAAAATGTGTTTTAATATTTTTCTTTCCTAAAAGGTATTCAAAAATTCCATTTTATGACTTCCTATCTTGTCATAGAGGCATTTGTCATGGTCCATAAGCCTGACGCTTTCAAATCATAGTATCATTCATAGAAATGTTAGTCACATTAGCTACCATCTCCAAAACCGGAGCGTCATAGAATTTATCCAACATGCTCTTGATGGAAGTAAAGGATCCTGCAAAAAGAGCGACAAGAGCTATCATGGCGATGAAGATGTTCTTCCACAGGATCCAGTTGAAGGGTCCCAGCCCTCGGTCCCATTTGTGGACGGTGTCGATGATGGCTGGAGTGAGGAGGCCAAGGGTCGAGAGGAAGATGGCACCGCTCAAGTTGATGAAAAGCTCCAGGTCGGGGAAAGCTGCTGCGAGTGCAACTGTGGAAAAAAAAATTGTTAGGAATAGGTCATTACTCTTCTCAAATTATTTGTGGTGTTTTAAAATTGGGTTTCCATTTGGCTATAATTGTTGAAGCGACTAAATTAAAAAAGGATTGTGTGGTTTTGTGAAACCACGGTAAAAGTGAAACTTTTTTTCACACTATAGACATTTAACTTTTAGAATAATATTCCATTAAGGGTATAAAACGTATAAAACGCGGAGTGGCGCTCGTCAGAGCGCCTTTCACTTTATCCCTAGTCCGCGGCCGAGCGTCACGCGACATGCAACACACAGACGAAAAAGTTTGAGACGATGTAATAAAAGTTTCACTTTAAAAATCGTTTTTTAAACCGGTCATAATCATCATCTGCCTAGTCTTTTCTCAATCTATCTTGGGTTCGGCTTTCAGTCTAACCAGATGCAGCTGGAACCAGTATTTTACATAAAGCGACTCTGACCTCCACAACTCAGTAACTGGGTAATACGGTACCCCTTGGTAAGCTGAATATCAGACTTTTGGCTTTTGATTACTCGTCAAAGACGACTGTCAAAGATCTACAAATAAACCGGTCACAACAGGTCTTCTTTAATTTTCAGAAAATATTCGTTTATTCTGAGTTCTTTTTTGTCAGGGATTACAGGTGTTTTGCAAGTCAGGTAGAATAGGCACGAAAGTTACAAACTCAAGGATTATTTCCAATGTCGTTTTTAGCATTTAAGTTTGTATGTCCTTAAAATAATGACTCCTTCCTTCAACCTTAATATTAAAATATGGCTGTTTTTTTTTCATGAAATTATTAAGTTACAACTTTCCCTTAGCAAGTGATCCATATAAATTATTACGATCGTGGGACGAGTACGGAGTAATAAAAATGTTACCAAAACATCCATAAGAATTCATCATAAACTTTTTGCAGTCCACAATTAGGCTTGTAATCTCTGGGGCTATATCGTGAAACCCGAAATGTAAAATACTTTTTACTTTTTAAGTATTTTCTTATTTTTTTCAGTACTTTACTTCAACAAAATTAATTTCACAAGCCCTTTTTAGAAATAAACATTTTATTTTTCAATAATATACACTCTTTTATATCTGCTACTTTTACTAACCCACATACTGTCATATTATTTTTTTATTTTAATAAATTTAGCTAATCTAGGACTCACATATAAATAAAAATATGGGAAAAAAAATATGAACTTTCATTAGTAGTGGTAGGATGTCGATTATTATGATAAAAACATTGTTTGGTCTAGAGATATTATTCTTGAAAAGGAAGAAACTGCATTACAGCAATTTGGTATTCGAAATTGGTATTTTAATACAATCAACAAAGATATACACCGTGTAAATCACCTCATCACGAAGCCGTCAACCAAGCATTCTGTACATGAAACTAAGTAACTTTACGCAAAAATTATTGTTGGGAAACTACTTTTTTTTGGGGGGTGTAAAATCATGTTTTGTGGTAGAACTCAATATAACCCACTCAAAACATTGTGCTGATGGACGGATTGAATAGTACGGGGGTCGTGGAGGTGTTTAAAGTAAAAATCCTACATTAAAAACTTGTATTTAAAAAAATACCTACTTGTCAAAAAGTTGGAACTTTGACCCCTAATATCTCCGTAACTACAAGGTTCCCAGGTATGGTGTAGAACAAAAAAATGATCGCAATGACAGGGAGAACCAGTGCCTTTCGGCTTCGTTAAGAGGTGTTTTACACCCTTTATAATGGGTCCAAAAGTTTCCGGCAGAACTATAAAATTATGGATTAATATAAAAAAAAAAATGTGTAGGTGTTGAAATAAAGGGAGACTATATTGAACAAAAATATTTGAGTAACTAGAGAAAACTTTTTCTGACCCGTGTTCAAAGTGGTTCACCTAGGTGTTACACTGTTAACTTTCAGTAACTTTTATTCTAATGTGTGTAGGCTGGAACCTTTTGGAACTAACTGATACCTAATGCTTACCTGAACCTACTACAGCAGTGGTCCTGATAGCGATCTGCGTGATGTTCTGGTACCTCACGGAGATCTTGTTGTGAAGCTGTCTCCAGATCATCTCCATAGGGACGTAGAACTGCAGACTGTAGGTGAAGAGGATCGCAAGTGCCATCAGGATCTTGGCGCTTTGGGCGAGACTGGAAAAGAAGAATCACGCAGTGTTAGTCTGCTTTACGTAAGTTCTCGGTTTAAGGTTCCAGAATTTTCAAAATTATCAAAACAGTTCATACGAGATCAAGATGTTCATTTTCTGCGTAACAGTAGTGTTGAGCTACCTGTTAGGCTATTTAAACCTAACACCTGTCTGCCTCAGTGAATGCCAGACATCATCATCTGCCTAGCCTTTTCCTAACTACGGCGAGGCTTGGTGTGATTTTCCGTACAATGAGAGATCCACGTAAACTGGTTTTGTACAGCTTGGTCGTCATGCGTACGTTTGACTGAACGAAGAAGATGCGAGACACAAAATGGTTTTCAAAAACAGTACTCACACTTCATCTTGCGGCAGATTTAAGGTAACACTTCCCCTAACATCGTCTCCATACTTCATGTACCCGAAGAACCCGACGATCCCATAAAGAGAGATCACGATGGTCATGGCCACATTCAACACTCCAGGGCATCCAAGGAACTGCTGCGGTTTCGCCATCTCGTTCTCAACCGGCATCACGACGCCAATGCCTTCCATTGCGAAGATCACTGTGCTGGAAAG